>CM031235.1:533939851-535162985 GCA_018340775.1 Taxus wallichiana var. yunnanensis | reverse complement strand
GTTGAGTATAAAGACCAACAAGTGCATGGTGGAGGATATGCCAGTGTATGATGATGCTAGAGAGAAATTGTTGAAATAGGTAGGATTCTATCAGTTGTATGAGCTCCCATATTTTGGCAAGTATGAACCTTTATATTAGTGGCTGATGAGTAGAGTCCATGAGGACTTTTTCTATTTTTCCAGATGAAGGGTTAGAATCACAACAACCCTGATTTTGACACTGATAGGATTAAAAGGCACAAGGGTAGACCTAGCTAGTGACCTGATTGATAAAGAAACAATCATGGAGACACGAAAGAGTTAGGGTATATAAAGGGTCTGCGTAGAATGGACATTGATAAATTGAAGAAGTAAGCGGTGGTACAGTAGCTACATGTCTAATGACAAAGTTAAATGATTAAGAGAGATAGTCATAAGTAAATATGAAGTGGCTCCATATTGCAAGGAATTTCTTTTAGGGAGAAGTCTATAACATAACAGGTTACAATATAGAAACCATTATCGAGGAAGTGTGCATAGCTAATAAGATCAATTTTGGTGCTATCTTAGTTTCTTTAGTATTTATGGAAATTAGAGTGCACTGATGGGCCAAAGAACAAGATTTGGGAATATCCCATGGAAAACAAGTCCATGGTAGAAAGGTTTGAAAAGTATTCATGTGAAGGGTCAATGAGTGGGGCATTTAAATAAAGGGAGGAGATGTGGTACGATCAACTCCATGTGGCATTTAAAGAGGAGTGGTGCATTCCCAAGGAGCTACCTTCGGTAGTTGGCAAAGTGTAGTTCGTGGTGTACCAACACTTTTGCATCATATGGTTCACTATGAGATATGGGACATGGAGCCCATGGTGAAAATGCCATATGCCTTCACAAAATGCTACTTTTAGGCATTAGTCCACTATTTTACTGATGCGCACCTCCTGAGTTTTATTGCACACAAGGTAGACTATGACTACCACACTATGAGGAAGACATATGTATATCCAGGAAGGAATTACTATGTTGAGAGGATCATTTAAGATGTTATAAAGACGAATCCTATAAGCTTGGAAATTGGGGACATTGGAGCAGTGCTCATATACCTTCAGCTTTAGCCCAAGCTAGAGAATAAAAAGTATGTGGAGAATGAGTTTGGGCTTCCGAGCCACCTAAGGAAAACATACGGTGGAGAACGTGTCAGCCCCAAATCCCACAGAAGCTATAGAGGTAGATGATGATGAGGAAGATGAAGATAGTGATGGCTTAGATCATAGAGGCTTGAGGAAGCCCATAGAAAAAGTGGGGACTAAGCATGTGGGTACTCCACCAAAGGTGTAGGAAGAAGATGAAGACTTGGATGTAGAAGTAGTCTAGGGAGAGTGCCACTTTAAAAGGGTATTCTAAAGAAAAAATACCCAAGGCACGAAACCCCACAGCCTATGAGGAGATCACCATGACTCTCTCCTTAGAAAGAGGTAGTTGAGAAGAAAAGGAGAAAGCTAAAGCTAAATGAGGAGGTGGAGGAGTCTGTAGAAAGCGCACCTGACACCCATGTACAACTAAAAGATTTGGAGGAACCCACGATGAATATATGAAGGATTAAGAAGAAGAGATTAAATGTGGTAGAAGAAACAAAACATGATATTTCTTAGAACATCAAAGATCTGACTCCAAATCTTACTGCTCAAATTCCTAGGGGGCCAAGAATAAAGAGAGCAAGTGGGGAGTATGTTATACCGAGTATGGGATATGATGAGGACATAAGTAAAATTGTCCACTCCCATTTCCATAGTACAATGGGCCTTAAGGGGTTATATGGATGAGATTTGATGGACCCAGACATGGCCACTACACGCACAAGGAAACAACTGTCTTGGTCAATGCAAACTCATAAGGAAGAGCTTGATTTTGATGTATGTGAGGAGTCATGTGTGTCTCGAAGAATGAAGAAGGTGCTGCAGAGCAGGAACGTGACTATAAATCCCACTCTCATGTCAGATGAGCATGTAAGAAATTCCTTAGTTAAGGTATCTACAGAATTGGCACGAGGGAACATAGATAAGGTTGCCACTATTAGAGCGCTATGAGAAGATAACAAGGCCAAAGCTACAGAAATAACACATCTAAAAGTAGAAAAATACTTGGAGAAGAAAAATAATGAGGCCTTCAAAAGTATGGTAGAAGAAATTAGAGACTATGTCCTGAAAGAAAGACCGCACCTAGAGTCAAAGGTACCTGAGAAGTTTCCTTCGACTATGCATTATGTGTGCACATTAGTTAATTTGGTGCTTAAGGATGGACCAATTTTGATGCTAGCGCCAAAGGACCCTAAATAGGACGTGAAGAGAGAAAGGGCCTCAGTAGTTAGAAATATTTCATTTTGTGAAGCCTTGCTCCAAACTTTGTAGGAAGATCTAAAGAAAGAAGACCAGGGCATTGAATATTTGTGCAGCTCTAGAATCAGTAATCTGAATAAGAACCATATTGGAGGATAATGAAGTTTTGAAAGAAATGAAGGATGAGACTCTAGGGCACACAGAGTGATTAGCGTTAGTGAAAAAAAGTGTGAAGACCTTGCAATAACACAACAACCACATAAGGAAAGGTTGGATGAGCTTGGAAAGCTCATAGCACAAAATATGGATCTTCTGGAAGGACATATGTATGATATGACTAATTTTTTCATAGTATTATAGAATGAGAAGGGAGAGATGAACTAGGACGAGTTGGAGGGCATCACTATAGATGTCCTAGAGAAGACCAGAATGCACTAGATGATTGACAAGATTTGGAAGATGAAATTAAGGAAGAATATCCCGAGTTGATTCTCCTGGTGGAAGAGGAGGGTACTAGAGAGTAAAATATATTATTTTACAACAATTCATTCTTTATATTCTTCCATTCTTATTCTTTATAGCATCATGAGGTAACCATTTCAGGCGGTAAATGTAGTTTAGTGGAGGGTGATGTTGAGCAGATGAAGCATGACACTAAGGAGAGGGTGCATGTGAGAAGATTCACACAAGATAGCAAGGTGGGTTTGAATGCATGGAAGGATAGTGAAGGAAGCGTGCATGAAAGGCAGATTGAATAGGGAATTAGTCATTTTCATGGATACAAGATTTTTTTAGAGATAGCGTGTGGAGAACACAATAGGATGGAGACTTGTGTGACACAAAAATGCTATTTTGGGAAGAGCATCTACTAAAGCGCCATGCATGAGTTCAAATTAATAATATAATTACTACTTCTAGTTAACTATAAGAGATCTATTATTAGCACACTTGCATGTGTGCATGTTATTGTAAAGGCGCATGACTATTTTCAGCATGCGACCTATTTTTGTAAGTGTGTAAGCAGTGAAGGGAAAGTCCCCACCCTTATAAATATGTAGTAATTTGTGTAGATTAGAGAGAGTGCTATGTATGAGATATTATGGAGTTATGTTGCCAAATCTGATGCGCGCATGAACTTATGATACTACTTATTGTAAGAAGCTTATGTGTTTATTGTGTTTTAATATAATGGAGTGTGTTGGGTGAATAATGGTGTTAAATATGACTGAAACTAGTTCTTACATGGTTGACTTTGTTATATCTATTACTTAATTCATTATTCTTTTAGATCTAGATCTAAAATATGTTATGTGGGATATTTACGTTGTTTATGGATATGAACACATTAAATCTTCATCATGTCACATCCTATACAAACAACTCTAAGGAGGGGTCTGGTACCTTTGCACGATTTAGGTGAGTTCTTAGCTCAAGATTGGTGATGTGCCAACACGCTTGGGTTATACGTGGTAAATTATAGTCTGTATCAAGCCACCGGTGATGAGTTCAATGGTGAAGAAAATATATGCAGAAATGCAAGAAAACTACTCCTAGTCACTATTTCATGTGGAAAGGAATTGTTGTTGAGTAAATATTACATGCATGATGAAAAATAGGGCTTCATCTCTCTCATCGGAAATACGGTGACGTTTTATCAAGGGAGTATGAAGACCTCAAAGGATTTGATCTCGAGTGTTTATCATCAATTCATTAACCTTGATCCTAATATCAAACCCATCATACAAAAGAAAAGGATAATAAATCCAAGGATAGAGCCCCTCATGAGGAAAGAATTATCTAAACTCATTGAGGCAAGGATAATATTTCCCGATCAAGTATTCTACTGGGGTCACAAATCTTGTCTCGAGTACGTAAGAGGAACAATGAAATCAAAATATGTGTTGATTTCAGATATTTGAATAAGGTATCTCTAAAGGATCATTATCCTTTGCCTTCTATGGAGCATATTTCTTGACTTACTATGGCCAGTGCGCAAAGATTCTCTATGTTGGATGGGTATCCTAGCTTCAATTAGATCCTAGTCAAGAGGAAGATGATCAATTCAAAATGGTGTTTACAACCAAGTGGGGAACATATGCATATCATAATATTCCCTTTAGTCCGTAAAATGCAAATGTGACTTTTTCAGGGTGCCATAGATATTTCCTTTAAGGGATATATCAATGAGTTCATCCTGGTTTACCTAGATGACATAACCATCTTCTTAAAGTAGAGCGCGGATCACATGGCACACCTAGAGAAAGTATTTGAGAAATGAATTTTTTTTTTGGGGTATCTATTAACCCTAAGAAGTGTGATTTCATAGTGGCAAAGGGAAATCTTTTTGGCCATGTGGTCTCAAAGTATGGCATCACAATTGATCCCGAACATGTATCAACCATCCTAGCTCTTTCCATGCCAACGCACAAGAAATCCTTGTAGTCCTTCCTTGGTTAAATAAACTTTGTTAGGCACTTTATCCCTAACTTTGAAGGACTGGAAAGGTCCATCACCCTCATGCTCATGAAAGATGCAGCATTTAGGTGAACATCGAAGGAAAATAAATATTCAACAAGATCAAATAAGAAATTGCTTGCACGTCCAACACTCATCAACCTAGATTACTTAAAGGATTTCATCTTTTATACTTATGATGTTGGTGCGAGTTTTGTTATTGTCCCGACACAATAAAATGAACAAGGGCTAGAGCAGCTAGTGGATTTCTTGATCAAACAATGAAGGATTATGAGTTTAAATATAGTCACATAGAGAAATAGTTCTAGGCCTTCATGCATGTTCTCAAGAAATTCAAGAGCATGCTTACCACAAACCACATTAAGGTGTTAGTTTCACACTCAGGTGTTAGAGACTTCATCATGGGAGAAAAATTCAGTGATAAGAGAGTGCAATGGGTGACCAAAATCATGGAGTATGATGTGATTATCAAAGCCACGAATTTATTCGAGAGTAGTGCTCTTTGCAAAAAACTTACTAAGGACATATAAAATGAACATGAGACTTCATTATTCCTAGATGAAGATCTCCAACACACGAGAACCTAAAAAGATGCAAATCACGGCATACAACTGACGGATGAAGGATATGATCACATTACTTTCTAAGGGAACATACCCTCTGGTTTGAAAAAAATCAAAGAGGAGGCATCGAAGCTTGATCAATACCATATGTTCGATTGATGGCCTTCTCTTCAAAATAAATCTTGATGGCATCTTTGTTGAGGTGCATTGATGACACAAAGTTTTAAAGAGTGTTAATATAATTTCACGATGCATTCTCTAGTGGGAACTTATCTTCCAATACTACAAAAATGAAGATCATCATGGCAGGATTCTTGTTTCCTACCCTTTTTGAGACACACACAAGTGGGTAATAAAATGCAAAAGAACGAAATTTCTTTCTTTGGAAAGAAGAAATTGGTAGTGCTTCGCCTCGACCAATCCAAGTAGATCAATATTTTACATAATGGGGTCTTGAATTCATTGGCATGATCAATCCTCCTTTGAGCACTTTGGGCATAAATGGGTACTAACAGCTATGGATTACTTCACCAGATGGATAGAAGCTATCACACTCAAATAATCAACCAAGTTAGTCATCCTTGACTTTCTTGAGGGCATTGTAATAAGGTATGGAATTCCTCAAACCATTATCTCTGATAATGCAAAGGCCTTCCTTGGTACTAAAATCACTGATTGGGATCTTATTCTTGGTATATACTTGAATACCTCCTCCAATTATTACCCTTAAGGTAATGGCTTGGTAGAGTCAACAAACAAGAACTTGATCAGGATCATGAAGCGAGAAAATGAACATCAACCAAAGATAGTGGCATATAAAGGTCTCACGCACGCTCTAGGAAGAAAAAATCACAATGAAAAAGGCATTAGAAAATTCACCTTATAAGTTTGTCTATGGAAAGGAGGCTACACTTCCTTTGATACTTGATTTGAATTCATTATCACTTGCCCATCAACTATAATTTGAAGGTGTAGAACAGAGAGAGAAATTAGAATGGCAGAGCTGGTTGAACTTGAAGAATCAAGGAATTTTGCCATGATCAAGCTAGAAAAACATCAACAATCAACAAAGAAATTGTTTGGCGAAAGGATAGTCCTCAAGATTTTGAACTTGGAGACTTGGTCTTAAAATGGGTTCTTGTGAGAGCTAAACTAGGGCACCATTATAAGTTTGATGCACTTTGGAGTGGCCCATATATTATCAGTTCTTGCAAAGAGGCTAACTCTTTTGAGTTATCTCATCTTGGTGGAGGTGTGTTATCCATCCTAGTTAATGGGATTTATCTCAAACCCTTACATTAATATTGTTGCATCATTTTGTATAAATAGAGTAGTTTCAATTCCTCCAAGTGCGTTACAAACACATTGTTTGTTTGTATATAATTCTTTCTTCCCGCGTGCTTCTTACGTGCACTCTTTTTCTAATTTAAGAAGGCTGGTCAACTCCAACAATTTCCGGTAGTCTTGTAGGATTTAGGATAGAGTTCAGAACATGCTTCAAGTGACTCGGAGTAGTTCTTCAAATTTGTAGATCAAAGGTTCATATATACACTAAATCCATGCCCAATGGATGCTCCAGGACTATTGATCTCCTTTATCTAGTAGGAAGATGGCCCTAAAATTTTCCAAACTATTATCCACAATAACTCCCTAGTTATTTGGATAACTTATATTTCCATTCTAGCTCTGAGATTTTATATTACAGGTTGTGCACACTTCAATTGTTCTCTTGGAACATCCCTTGGTTATAGTTCCTCGCACTCCCTTACACACTCCTTTCCTACACTTCCCATCTTTTCCTGCTCCTTCCTTCTATTTTATTCCATTTTTCCTCGTGCACAATCTTTGTGCATTCACATTCCTCCCAATAGTTTATGCATCACACACACGTGCACCTTAAACCTACTTCCCGAAATTAACTAATTCTCTAACATCCTCACATGTCCTCTTCCTTCCACACATCATATGGTAATGATTGAACATCTTCCATATGTTCCTCTGATAGGCATTCCTTCCATTCCTACCATGCACATTACTTTTTCATTCCTCCTTCCACTTCCTTCTCTTACGCTTCTTTCCTCTGTGCATGCCTTTCGCACTTTCTTCTTCTCTAGTTCATGTGCCATGTATATTATTAAACATTGAGTGTATCACACATAACCTATCAAAGTGTGCCAATAAGGTTCAAAATACTTACAACCAACTGAGGTGTGACACATGGAAAAAAATGAAAAAATAGTTGATGACGTGGGTTACACTCTAGATCACTCAAGTTCAAATTTCGGTAGGATTGGGTAGGTGAGATGATGTAAAATGTCTCTTGTGCCATTAATGTAGAATATGATTGCTCCAACCACCTGATTTAATTTAGATCTTGTCTCTTTTCTTCTCCTACATGCAAAACAGACATGGAGAAGTGCATTTGATAGATTTGTAGGTGGATTTGTAAGCATTCATTACTAGTTGTTGGTGGTTGAGTTTTCAAATCATATTTTCCCTCCTTCTCCCCCTTTTCCTCTCATCGATTCATCTATAAATGTAAGAGCATTTCTCATTGATAAGGGTTGGATTCTTTCATTTTGTATAGGAATTTCATTGCATTTTGAGTTGTAGACCTTTAGATCTAGTCTTTGCATGTGGATATCGACCTCATACACCATTTTAATCGACTATGCATTTTGGAAGTAATAAAAGAATTGTTTTGTGTCCATCCTCAGCCTTAGCTTATTTTTATTCTTCTTTCTTTCCTTTCCCTTGCATTTTTTTCTTGCTATGATACCTCACGTCTCTTGCATCTCCTTTTCTGATTATGTTTCATGAAAATGACTATGTAGCTGCATTTTGGTCTATGCTACGCATGTCTAACTTCCTCTGCACATTCTCCTTCATTTTCACTCAAATTTGATCATATTCATCCCACTTTCTTTCTAGTGCTATTTCCTTCCTTATTTTTAGTTTCCCATTTTTGCATATCTTTTATTCCTAATCCCTTGGCATGTTTAGCTTAGGATTTCCCTTTCAACATTAGAAGTAGAAATAGGTAGAGGAACCAACATTCTCTGGAGGTTTGTCTTAAGCGCACAAGGTCTCAAAACTTGGAGACAGTCCCATTGTTGACTCAATGACTCAGTTCTTTCAAATCTGAGACATGGGTACAAGTTTGGACCCCAACAGGTTGTGCCCTTGGGAAGCAACTGACTTTGAAAAATGTTTTGACAAAGGAAAATCCTGGAGAGTTACTCATCCTTTGGATCTTTCTCATAGTAACATATCTAGCCCATTTTCATCTCCTTCATTTACTAGATATCTTTAGATACTTACCTTCATGGATGAATATTTGTGATATAATTGGGAATATTTTCTTAAGATTAAGTCCGAAGTCTTCAAACATTTTCTGGAATTTAAGGCTCTTCTCGAGAAATAGACGAGAAATGGTCTATCAAGTTTCTCATTATCCAAATAAATCTTCTAGTTATTTGGAAAACTTACATTCCATTCGGCTATAAGGATCTACATTGTAGCTTGTGTGTACCTCATTTTCCCCTTTGGTACATTCCCTTGGTTATATACTCCTTGCACACCCTTGCGTGCTCCTCTTTTCCTTCAACTCTTCTTTTCATTTTTCCATTTATTCCATTTTTCCTACACGCAGAGACCCTCCGTACATTCACCTTATTCCCAACGAAGTGCATGCTTCCTTCTTGTGCGGCTAAAACCTGATTCCTAAATCAGCTAAGTCCTTGGCATCCTCACCCGCCATTTCCTCACACGCTGCATATTAGTTTGTAATAATTTTGCCTCGACCATGTGTTCCTCTCATAGGTCATTCTCTCGTTTCTCTTGCGCATGTCCCCTTTTTGCATCTCCTTCCTCTATTTTCCTCCTACACCTCTTCTTCCACATGCATGCCTTTTCACCTTCTTCTATGCCCTCATGTGCCACGTGTCATCTATCATAGATTGAGTGTGCTACACGTAACCAAACAAAACATGCCAACATGGTGTTAACTCCTTACAATGAACCATTGGGTGACATGTGGCAAAAATGACAAAGCATATGTACAGGTTGGCCAATCTTTCAATAAATCAATGCATGCCACATGTCTTGCATGTGCGGTTGGCACTATGAAACTTATGACAATCATAAGTTCTGCTCCAATTATTAGATCCTTATTTGCTCAACCTTTTTGGAAAGCCGATGATGTGGGATACACCCTAGACCATTTAAATTCAAATTTTAGCGGGATTTGGTAGGTGAAAAGATAGAAAATGTATTTCACACCATTAATACCGGATCTAATTGCTTCAACCACTTAGATTTGATCCGATTCACCTCCCTTCCTTCTTCTACACACAAATTAGACTTAGAGATGTGCATTTTATAGATTACAGAAAAGTTTTAGGCATTCATTGATGGTGGTTGAGTTTTTAAAGCACATTTTCCCTCCATTTTTCTTTCATCGATTCATCTATAAATGTGAGATATTTGTTCATTGTAAAGGGTTAGACATTTTGGATCCTTTGTCAATTACTAAGGACTCCATATCTTTGTATTTTGAGTTGCAGACCTCTAGATCTAGCTCTTCCATATGGATATTGGCCTTCAAACGCCATTGTAATCGATTGTGCATTCCTAGAAGTAATAAAAGCATTGTTTTGTGGCTATTATCTACCTTGACATGTTTTTATTCTTCTTTCTTTCCTCCCTTTTTCATTTTATTCTCGTTGTGTCACTTTAAGTCCTTTGTAGCTCCATTTTATTACTGTGTTTCATGGAATTGATCATGTGAATACATTTTAGTATATGTTATGCACGCCTAACCTCCATTCATGATTTCTCCTTCATTTTCACTCAGAATAGATAGTGTTCATCCCACTTTTTCTGGTGTTATCACCTTCCTTAGTTTAGTTTTCCATTTATGTTATCCTTCTATCCCTGGTCCCTTGGCATTATTAGCTTAAATTTCACTTTCAACATTAGGAGTAGTAGTAACAAAGTAGATGTAGAGGAACCGACCTTCTATAGAGGTCCGTATCAAGTGCACAAGGTCCCACAACTTGGATAATGTCCCATTGTTGTCTCAAATGACTCAGTTATTTCAGATTTGAGACATGGGTGCAAGTTTAAATCACCAATAGTTTCATGCACTCTGGTGGGACCGGCATTAAAAGCTTAAGTTTCAATGTTGCTAAGTTTGGTGTGTTATTTAGAAATTTCTAGCCTTTAGAGGTTTATTTCAACACATCTGATGACTCCCAACACATCTATATCTATTATTTTCAACATTCCTAAGAGCCTTTGATGAGAAGAGTGCAAATGATACAAAGTGCAATAATTGAAGCATATTTTGATTATCTCTAGCCATCTCTCGAGGATATTACATAGCAGAACACCCATGTACACATCTCCATCTCCATCATGCTATACACATTTCACTCCTCCTCAAAATAGACCTGCGTGCCTTGTCATGGCTCTCCAGCCACCTCCTCCGAAAATTTTTCCACCTTCACTGGTGGAATCCCACTCAATCTCAATGCACAACATGATATACCAACATCCACACTTAAGATCATTCCATATTTCATCATATAAAATCAAGTTACACCTATCAAGCATTTCTAGTATGTGGAAAATGTATGTTTTGTCTACCTGATCATGCATGGTGATGTAGCAATCACACTACTTACAATTTCATTCACAAGAAAAGTGCTCTAATGGTATTGTGGCCTAAGACCTCCATCTATTTCCACCTAGGATAAGCTTGGAATAACTCTATGTAATTATTTTGAAGACAAGTCAAATCACCTATCTTTGGTGGAGCAACTAACTACAATGAAGAGGGTGCGCAATGAGAAAATGACTGATTTCAATATTAGATTCCAAAATACTTGGGACATAATTCCTCAAGTTGTAAGATCTACATCCCAAAATGCTTTCTTCTATTATATAAGGGCTTTTAATAGTGATATATTAGTCATGATTCAATCCATGAGAGGAAGTACCTTGCCTCTATATACAACATTGCAACAAGGAAAAAAAAATCTTATCCGGTGGGAAAGTTGGCTCCTAAACCACCTATGCCCTTATTTCAAGAAATGTCTCCAGCACCCCAACCTTCTTTTGCTCATGTTTTGGTGTAGATTACGTAACCTATTGCATCTACATCCTACTCTCTCCGTGTAATAGAAATAAGATGAAGGGATGAAGGCCTTGATTATAAAATTTTCCAAAGAAGGTCATATCCTTAGAGAAACAACATGCACAAACCTTACAAAACAATTCTAATCAAGCGCATGATAAAAATAATCATCCTTGGTGGAATCAATATGGAAACAAAATATATGGGTAGAACTAGTAGAATGATAGATGGCATTCCAACATGCACTTTCCCTTGAAAATGATTCCTCATGTGTAGCCTCTTCTAGCACCCAACACAAATAAGGCACTTTTCCTGTTCGAGTAACATAGCTCAAGACTCTAAATGGTGCTTTCTTTGAAACATGCCTCAAATTCAGATATCACTATGCTAATTTTGCACGTCTGTGCAAGCCTTCATGATCCAAAATTCTTCTAACTATGAACCTTCCATAAGTGCAAGCGAGCCAAAAATTAAAGAAAAGCCGGAAGTTTCTCCTGAATCTAATTTGATATTCTTTGGTGTTGAGCAATTTTGTGTAATTAATCAAGATGCAGATGATGCAAATAGACCATGCACCTAGGTTGTAGACAACACAAGGTACAAGAAGAGAATGCTCAAATTTGGAGTGCAAGTCTCAATTCCCACAACACAAAGCTAATCCTCACTAGAAAAAGATCTGCAAATAAGGTGTTGGATCCCTAAATTGTAACTAAGTACCTAAGGAAAAAAGCCTTGTGGCACAGTAAACAATGCATGAAGGCACACACATAAGTAGTCCTTAGAGAGGCATGAAGGATCACACCGGGGTAGGATGGAGTTAGGACTTAGTGAGTTTTGGACAATAGGAAAAATACGTGCATAGGGAATGTGTAACACCACTGAACTGTTATTACTTCCTCCTAAGCATACAAGTGTTGATATGTGATTTCTTTGTAAAAAGGATGTGTTCCTTTGATTGAGAAGTCATACTTGATATGTCTTTCGTATATTCTTTGTAGAAGTTTGACCGTAGTCGGAATATGATTGGACTCTTTTATTTATTTCATTTTTCATCGAGTTTAATCGATCTCAAAATGAATTATGGAGTTATCCATCTATAATACCTAGCCTTGGATCGGTGGAATTGATTCAAGTGGTGCTTTAAGTTTATTCGTGATGAATTAAAATTACGGACCTTAAGCGAGGTTAAGGTCCTGGATGTATTGAATAAGCTAGTCCGGAGTATAACTCAGGCTGATCATGTTAAATGAATTGGTTCCCGATATCGTAATATATCTGGAAGGTCTTGATTGCAGACCAGGTAATAATTCTGTTACATATAATTCTGTAGCCTAATGGCAGTACAGGAGTGAACCCTGTTCGAGAATGTATGTTGTAGGTTCTTTTTCTGAGCATATGAAATGTTAGACCTAACTGGAATTATTAATGTTAGTAACCTAAAACTAAACTTAACCTAGGGGTTAGATTAGTGTTAATCTAACCTAGACCTAGGCTAAGAGCTAATGCTCTAAGTTAGTATCTATGTTCTAAGAGGTTAGCCTAGGTGTTATCCTAAATCCTAACCTAAGTTACTAACCTAACTATTGAGCAAGGATTAAAGGGGACCTATGGAGGGTGCGACCCATGGGTGGCGAGTTTCTATGTTATTAAATGTGTGGATAAGCTTGAGAGACGAGGTAATTTGGTGGAGGTTTTAAACGGCTAACTAGAGCCGACGTGGCAGTCGCCAAAGTTGGAAATGGTCTTTGAATTTCATTTGTCTATCACCAACTATGGTGGTCGGTGGCGATGGATTTTGAGCGGGAAGCGAGAATTAATGCAATCAATGAACTCGGTAGTCGAGCTCGGATTTCACGGGAAGGCAGGAAAAATGGAAAGTTAATGGTTTGTTTAGTTTTGCATGCGCTCCGGTTTTCCTTCTGTCTATTCACTGGTTCTTCACACCAGTCTTCTTGGTGTTGCATGGCAAGTATGAGCGTAACTAGCTCTTTCCTCTGGCAAGGAAAATATATAAGTCATGGAAATAGCAAATTTTTGTTGGTGGCTCTAACTTGGAAAAGGAAGAGAAGGATCGAGCTCTTTCAGTGGTCTGCTTCGGAATTTTGAGCAAATATCCAGGCATGTTAGGCCCTAACCTTTAAAAATATTGTTGTCTTTCAAGTGATTTCATTAGAACAAATGCATTCGAGATGATTTTGGAATTAGTTGGTTTCTATGGTAGTCTTGTGTGATTTTTGCATTTATCTTCATGCTGGTTTGGTTTTCAATTTAACCCTTGATGAGTGTTTATTGTATTTCGAACTGTTGCTATATTTCCTTGTGTTTTGCATTCCGGCTTTAAGTTTGCGAAATATATGAAATGAATGTATGTTAGGCTTGCTCTGTGAGAACCCATGAATTGTTCTCGTGATGGGTATAGGCTACTGTGATGCTTGTTGATTTATACTCGTAGTCGATGCTTGTTGTTGACACTTGTCGTCGATGCTTGTTGTTGATACTCGTCGGAAGGATCTTTCTAGACATTTGTTTGATTGTTCGGTTTTAATTGAACTTTTTGTAAGCTCACGTGGTTATTATTGGTGGTGGTTATTGATTCTTGTTGGGTTTCGTTTGAAATTTAAAGTTATTTGTGAATAGATAACTTGTTGTGTTACAGTATTTCATTGTAACCTTGTTGAAGTTGTTTTTCCCTTGCATTGAGGTTATGGGATTCAACCCGTTGATAGCACGCATATATATATATATATATATGATTATTGTATTTAAACGACTCAGAGAGTCCATTGAATGATTCATGTACTATGGACCACTTGTGGAAGCTATATATACTTGAATATTGGTAATTTGATTTGTGAGTTTGGAAGGAGTAACAGTAATGCGACTTCGTTATTTTGTAATGAATACCTTCATTTTACAAGGAATTGTGGTTCGAGACTCGAGTTGGGTACTTATTATGTTTCCACTATGTAAGCTTGAGCGAATATTGTTATACGGGCTCAGTTGGATTCCTTGTTATAAAATCGTAATTTAGCTTCTGTATAAGCCTGATTATGAACATGTAATGTTTATGGTTTTGTTGGATTTCGTTAAATAGCTTGACATCATGTATTTCAGATTTTTGTTTAGTTGGTCGTGAATACCATACTTTCAACTCTGGATGCGTTCAGAAGTGACTACGATATGTTATGTTTTCTTTCTGATTAAATTCCGATTAGATGTGGATGTGCATGTTGCGTGGATTTCGTTTAAAAATCTCTCTACATAGACATAGGGTAATGTCATTGCTTTAATGATTTTGAGTCTCTTGTTGACTGCGATAACAGAGAAGATCTTTTGATTTCGACTTTGGATCTAAAGGCCTTACAGTGTTTAGTAAGGACTAGAATGGGCTATAGGTTGATGTAAGGGATTGTTGGCATGTTACGTCTTCTATGGCAGGTATATCTACTCTTGAGTATGATTGAACTTATGAGTTGTCGACTGCACCTCAACAGGTAATAGTAGTGAACATCTTCTTGTCTGTCGCTTCTTGTGGGAGGTCATATAGAGTCTGTTTGGTAGTTAGTCTCCACTATTTGGCATGAGAGCTACTGTAATTTAGTTTGTTATATTGTAAACTTAAACAGTAAGGTGGTGCTTTTGATGGTCTGGTCTTTTTATTCGCATGTGTTTAAGGTGAATGCCTTGCTCTTGGAAATGCCGTATACCATGAGCTAGTTAAGGGAAATATGTATAATTCGTGTATTCCTCTTACATTGCAAATTGTAAGTTGATATAAATGTTTATCTAACTTCAAAAAAAATTTATATAATGATGGAATCATGTTTTGATATGATTTTCCTCTTCTTATGTTGAATGTAATGATCTGTATGATGTTTGTTCATCTTGGGAATTACAATGGATAGTTGTTTGGACACTTTCGTCCTTCTTGATCCCTAATATTTTGATGAAATATTTGAGACGTATCTAGGACTATTCTGTAACGAAAATTTGTATTTACACGTTATAGACATGTTGAATTACTAAAGTATAGTCTGAATTATGTTTACTTGTTTGGTGAATTGATCTCATTTAAACAGGGTGTTTAATGAAAACAATTGATGGATTGCAATTGTTTTAAGAGTTAGTGCTTATCATGCTCAGTTCATCGAACTGACCCATGTTGACTATTTTTGCAGATGGTTGCCGTAAGTGGTAAAAGCATGCAGATCTGATAGGATGATCAGATTGTTTAGATTTGATTTTAAGTAGAATTACAGTTTGATTCTCTAAATGTACTATATGGGGAAAGATGTTCTTTTTCCGTTGAGCATTGTATCAAGTATGCTGAATGCATAAAATGTATTTGTATAGTTCTGAAAGGAATAGAAATAAGTATTTGCTACTTATGTGTTGTATTCTTATTTTGATAGTTGACCTTCTTCGGTTTATATACCGGAGGGGCATTGTTATCATTGTATAATTTGGAGACTTTTGTGATTGTCAATGAAAGCTTACAAGAATATGTGATTGAATTCTTATGAGTGTTTAGCAGTTCTTGTATGTTCTATCGAAGGCTAAATTGAAACTTAGATCACTGTCTTTTTGGAAGATAGGGTTAAAATATACCTAAAGCGTAACACTAAACAAGTTAAATTAAATTATTAATCCCTAGTCCTGATTATGACAGGACAACATTTAATTGGATTCTTAATCATTTATATCTTGATACTAATAAGTATGATATAAATTCAGTTATGAGAACTGATATAAACCTAATGGGGTTCAGATGGCAATCTCATGTGAAGTTTATGAGATATTGTCCAATTCCGTTGTTTTAGAATTATGTATATTCTATGAACTCCTTGATGAGACCTTGGCCTTAATAACTCCTCTGTGTAATGGGTTTTATTGAGAAAGGTCATCCTAAGATGAGGAATCCAGGGATCGGGAAAGGCTAACCTTAGGGGAACGTCTTTAATGTAATTTAAACTTAGTGTGCGTAACACTTATTAATAAGTAGATATTTTCAAGGTGGATTTAAAGGTTGACGGCACAAGTCAACTGTGGGGTTGTACCTCCGAGAAGATTAGGATCTTCTCGAAGTTACAACAATGCAGGTGACTTATGACGACACCCTTTGCATTGATCGCTAAGATTTACATCTTGATCTCGAACGAGTTACTCAGGGACCGATTAGGAATGTGGTCACGTTATAAGGCTGCCTAGGAGATTCGGGGTATCTTGACACACTGGTTTAACTAGGGTTGAACCAGTATGTCATCGTATCCCTAGTCCTCGTGGGCATCCATATAACGTTATCACCTTACTAATCCATTTCTGAGTGAATAAGTTGGGATAGGAGGGACTGACTGAAGTCGGTATAAGACATTCTACATAACATAAGAATGGGGTGAGGGACGTATTCCAGATTGACGAGTATGCCATTAAGGAATACAAGACATAAGCAGTATGTTTCAAATATTTGGCCAAAGTATCGCAAGCTGCTGATTGCGTTGTCCTAAATCACCTAGTCTAAGGAATGAGATGCCGATGAATAATAGTAACAATTATTTAGATAGGTTCCTTGGATAGAGCATTCTGATTCCTAGAATAGGGAAGAGAACCGCAAGAGTGGGGTGTTAAATAAAAATGCCAACTCTTATCACTCATGAATAGATCGGTAGATTACCGAGTCATGGAATGAATAGATCGGAGGTACTACTCACTCATTACAGCTGCATATGGTTATCTGTTATAAGAATGGTTATTTGATTTGTGAGTTCTAAATTATGTATTTAGAACCAGGAAGCATTTATCAAAAAAAAAAAAATTGACTTGTTCTAATGTATAAAATGAGGATGTTACATCTTGGTATCAGAGCTGAAGGTTGCAGCTCTTGGGCCTATTGTGTCCATAATTTGATGAGAACCTGAATTTTCTTGTAACAGAAAATGGTTAGAACAAGGGGAAACGTTGCGAATAATGCTCCACCTGAAGGAGGGGCGGCAACCCTGAAACTTGATGAGATCCTTGCTGCCCGTTGGACACAAGAGATCACTTAGTGTACTTGAACATCGGGTGATGGGAAATGAGGAGGTTGAAGAAGTTGGTAATAACAATCAAGAACATGCGAGGACAACCCCGATATGGGTGTTGATGTTAATGTTGGGAATGCACCGTCCAACCAGAAAACAAAAAGGCCAGCATTGCAGCGAAGTCACTAATGATACAAAAGGATAAGTCCACCTAAGTATGATGGCACCACATTAGGAGATGGAGCGAGAACTCGGCAAAAATGGAGAAGTACTTTGCAATAAGGAACTTCTCGGAGGAAACCAAAGCTATTTGGGAGCCTATCGGCTTTCCCACGAAGCATCTTCGTGGTGGGATAGTCAAAGTGAACTAAACATTGATGAGACCAATATTACTTGGGATCAATTTAAAGGCTATTTTAGGCAACGTTGGCTGCCACAACTTTTCTATGATCGAGAAAATGACAGAATTTGAACTTAGCTCAAGGAAAGCTAACGGTGGCGAATACTAGGAGCAGTTTACAAAACTCCTCAAGTATGTACCGCAAAGATCAAACCGACGAAAGTTCGAATATGGAAATTCATCATGGGATTGAATCCCATGATAGGGGAGAGGTCGATGTTCATAGTCCAACCACTGTGGAAGGAGTTGTTGAAAAGGCCATAAGGCAAGAACAGAAATTAAAGGCTATTTCCGCTCATAAAGAGGAAGTGTGGAAGAAGACTGCAAACCCTTCTTCAACCTCTCTTGCACCCAAAAAGGGACCATGGAAAATTTTTGGAAACAAGAGTAAGTTTCCAGGAGATAACAGTAAGAAAGCAGTAGTAAATAAGCTCTTTGAAACGTAAGGGATAATTTTGTTAAAAATTATAACAACGAAGCGAAGCCCTATGGAGGACAACGTGACAATTACAAAAGCCGGAGGCAATTTTGAGCCTAAAAGGGACCCGTAGGAGGCTTGCTACAATTGTGGCAAAGACCACTACGCAAATCGCCCTTTAAAGAAGGATGATCGTAATCAGTAGCATAAGATACATGCTGCAGTAGCAGACAAGCAAGCTGAAAAGCAAGTGACACCTATAGAAGTTCCGGGTAAGTTATTTGGCATACCTGTCACTATTCTTTTTGATACAGGAGCTACTGAATGTTTTATTTCTAATAAACTTGCTTCTAAACTTAAAAGAAAAGCTGGAAAAATGGATAAATCTTGGACTGTACAGTATGGTAATAACTCTGTTCATACAGTGAGTATGTGTCTTTTTGGGGCAGTCCTTGACTTACCTAATTTCTCCACGGAAGTTGACCTCTATGTTACACCTTTGGGATCGTATGACATTGTCATCGGTGTCAATTGGTTAGCTGACCATAAAGCAAAGGTAGATTGCTATGAAAAGAACATAAAATGTTTAGATGATCAATGAAATGGAAGAGATTCAAGGTGTGAAATGGGAAATTTCAGTTAGAAAAATGTCAGCTATGCAGCTTAAAAAGGCTAAGAATAAAGGATGTACCCTTTATGCAGTAAAGATATCGGAATTTTCAGAAGAAGATGGTGATAACATGAAGCAATTCCCTATTACAAAGTTTCAGGATGTTTTCCTAAAGAATTACCAGGGTTACCACCGAAGAGATAATTTTACTTCACCATCGAAATCAAACCGAAAGAACCTATTTCCAAAGCACCTTACAGGATGACTACTACAGAGTTAGTCGAGCTTAAGGCACAGTTGCAAGAAATTTTGACTAAAGGTTTGATTAGACCAAGTGTTTCACCTTGGGGTGCACCTGTGATATTTGTGAAAAAGAAGGATGGAACACTTAGGCTGTGTATTGATTATCGGATGTTGAACAAAGCAACAATCAAGAACAGATATCCACTTCCTAGGATCGATGATCTATTTGATCAGATGCATGGAGCAGCGGTTTATTCTAAGATAGATCTTCGATCTGGCTATCATCAGTTAAGGATTAGAGAAGAAGATATTCATAAAACAGCTTTCCGAACAAGGTACGGACATTATGAATTCACGGTTCTACCCTTTGGATTAACCAATGCACCCGCAGCCTTTATGAACTTAATGAACAATATTTTTCAAGAATATCTGGACAAGTTTGTACTTGTATTCTTGGACGATATTCTCATTTATTCTAAAAGCGTTGAGGAGCACAATGAGCATTTGAAGATAGTTTTGGGAATTCTGAGAAAAAGAAAGTTGTATGGTAAGTTATCCAAATGTTCTTTCTTTGATTCAGAAGTTCACTATTTGGGTCATGTCATAAGTAAAGAAGGAATTGCTGTAGATCCTTCAAAAATAGTGGCAATAACTGAGTGGCCTGCACCAAAGAATGTGCATGAAGTAAGAAGCTTCATGGGTCTTGCTGGTTACTATAGAAAATTTGTAAAGGATTTTTCTAAGGTAGCTACACCAATAACTTCATTGCAAAAGAAGGATAAGAAATTCATATGGAACGACAAGTGCGAAGCGGCTTTCAAAAGTCTGAAAGACCAGTTGACTTCTGCACCTATATTAGTTGTACCAGACCCTAATGGGAGTTTTACAGTTGTAACGGATGCTTCTGGGGAAGGCCTTGGAGGTGTTTTGCTACAAAATGATCAAGTCATTGCATATGAAAGTAGAAAACTCAAGTTACATGAGCTGAATTATGCCCCTCATGATTTGGAACTTGCTGCCATTGTTCATGCACTTCAAGTCTGGAGACACTACTTACTTGGGAAACCTTTTGAGTTGAAAACTGATCACTTAGGACTGAAATATATTTTCACTCAGCCTAATCTTAATGCCAGACAGAGAAGGTGGTTAGAATTTTTATCACAATATGACTTTGATATTAGTTATATCAAAGGGAAGGAGAATAGAGTAGCTGATGCTCTAAGTCGTAGGAGGCACATTTATGCTCTTATAACATTAAGAACTCAGTTCAAGGAGGAGGTAAAGAGTGCCTCAGAATCTGATAATTACTTTCAGCAAGTAAAAGCAGCGCTTGCTGCAGAACCTAATGATGAAAGGTATAAAGGTTTTCATTTTGATAATGAAGGAATCTTGCGTTATGAAAACAAGGTATATGTACCTATGTTGAACGACTTGAGAAAGAAGTTGTTAGTTGAATTTCATAATTCACCTTTCTCTGGACACCCGGGTATCACAAAGATGCTTGCTGATCTGAAACAACAATACTTTTGGAAAGGTATGAAAAAGGATGTCATAAATTTTGTGACCCATTGTTTGGAGTGTCGGTGGGTTAAGGCGAGAACATATGCACCTGTTTGGGTCATGTTATATCCTCATAGCATACCGCAAGATACAAATGGCAAGTAATAACCATGGATTTTGTACAAGGATTACCCATGTCCAGAATAAACATGATATTATCTTTTGGTAGTTGTAGATAAACCGACTAAGGTAGCTCATTTCATCGCTGAAATCTAAAGGATGATTCACCGGTGCTGGTCAAAAAGATTAGTATACGAAAATTTCAGTTTGCATGGTGTTCCGTAATTGATTATATCGGCGAGGGATCCAAGAACGACGTCAAGGTTTTGGCAAACGCTTAATACAGCTCTCGAACGAAACTAAACTTCAGTTCTGCCTATCATCCGGAAACGGATGGACAAACTGAGAGGGTAAATCAAGTGTTGGAGGACATGTTGCGAATGTATTGCATGGATCAATAGTATAAATGGGAAGAGTATCTTCCATTAGTTGAGTTCGCATACAACAACACTTATCATTCATCTCTTAAAATGGCACCATTTGAAGCACTTTATGGAAGAAAGTGCAGAACTCCTATTAGTTGGGACAGTGTTGAGGATAGAGTGGTAATTGGACCAAAGATTCTCACTGAAATGGAACAACAAGTTAAGCTGATTCGTGAACGATTAAAGGAAGCAACGGATAGGCAGAATAGCTATGCTGACCTTAAGTGGGTTGATAGAAGGTTTGAGCTTGGTGAGAAGGTTTTTCTTCGTGTTAAACCCATAAAGAGTTCTATAACTTTTGGCAAGGCTACCAAGTTGTCACCTCGATTCGTGGGACCTTTCGAAATTGTCGAAATAATCAATCCTGTAGCTTATCGTTTAGCATTACCACCTGCTTTATCTCGCATGCATGATGTTTTCCATATTTCTTTGCTTAAGAAATACATTTCAGATCTGTCACATGTTTTAAATTGGAATTCCTTGTAGGTCCAAGACCCAGGAATAATCGTGGTTAAACCCACACGAGTGCTGGAAACTCACCAATTGCATTTAAGAAATCGTGAAATACAACAATGTAAGGTCCAGTGGGACCAGTTTAGCGAAGAAAGTGCAACTTGGGAAAATATGGAGGAAATGAAAATTGCTTTTCCTTCTCTTTTTCAACAGAATGAAATCTTTGACAAAACATTTCTTTTATGAACTTATTTTTTAAGTTTATATGAAAGCCGGATGGAGGCAAACATTATTCAGGTTGAATAAAATGTGTTGTGACATTGACTTCTGGAACTATTCAAGTTGGAAAATAGTCGCATTGTTTATGCACTAATAAATTGGTTGACCTGAAGGTTAATTGAATATGTAATCATCGGGACGATGAATCTTTTTAGGAGGGAAGCATGTAACACCCTGAACTGTTGTTACTTCCTCCTGAGCATACAAGTGTTGATATGTGATTTCTTTGTAAAAAGGATGTGTTCCTTTGATTGAGAAGTCATGCTTGATATGTACTGTATCTTCTTTGCAGATCTTTGACTGAGTCGGAATATGATTGGACTCTTTTATTTATTTCATTTTGCATCTGAGTTTAATCTGATCTCGGAATGAATTATGGAGTTATCCATCTATAAGACCTAGCCTTGGATCAGTGGAATTGATCCAAGTGGTGCTTTAAGTTTATTCGTGATGAATTAAAATTACAGACCTTAAGCAGGTTGCAAGGTCTGGATGCATTGAATAAGCTAGTCCGGAGTATAACTCAGGCTGATCATGTTAAATGAATTGGTTCCTGATATTGTAATATATCTGGAAGGTCTTGATGCAGCACTGTAATAATTACATTACATATAATTCTCAGCAGCCTAATGGCGATGCACAGAGTGAACCCTGTTCGAGAATGTATGTTGTAGGTTCTTTTTCTGAGCATATGAAATGTTAGACCTAACTGGAATTATTAATGTTAGTAACCTAAAACTAAACTTAACCTAGGGGTTAGATTAGTGTTAATCTAACCTAGACCTAGGCTAAGAGCTAATGCTCTAAGTTAGTATCTATGTTCTAAGAGGTTAGCCTAGGTGTTATCCTAAATCCTAACCTAAGTTACTAACCTAACTATTGAGCAAGGATTAAAGGGGACCTATGGAGGGGTGCGAACCATGGGTGGCAGTTTCTATGTTATTAAATGCGTGGATAAGCTTGAGAGACAGGTAATTTGGTGGAGGTTTTAAAACGGCTAACTAGAGCCGACGTGGCAGGTCGCCAAAGTTGGAAATGGTCTTTGAATTTCATTTGTCTATCGCCAACTATGGCGGTCGGTGGCAGTGGAGTTTGAGTGGGAAACTGGGAATTAATGCAATCAATGAACTCGGTAGTCGAGCTCGGATTTCACGGGAAGGCAGGCAAAATGGAAAGTTAATGGTTTGTTTAGTTTTGCATGCACTCCGGTTTTCCTTCTGTCTATTCACTGGTTCTTCGCACCAGTCTTCTTGGTGTTGCATGGCAAGTATGAGCGTAACTAGCTCTTTCCTCTGGCAAGGAAAATATATAAGTCATGGAAATAGCAAATTTTTGTTGGTGGCTCTAACTTGGAAAAGGAAGAGAAGGATCGAGCTCTTTCAGTGGTCTGCTTTGGAATTTTGAGCAAATATCCAGGCATGTTAGGCCCTAACCTTTAAAAATCTTGCTGTCTTTCAAGTGATTTCATTAGAACAACTCTGTTCAGATGATTTTTGGAATTGGTTGGTTTCTATGGTAGTCTTGTGTGATTTTTGGCACTGTATCTTCATGCTGGTTCGGTTTTTCAATTTAACCCTTGATGGGTGTTTATTGTATTTCGAACTGTTGCTATATTTCCTTGTGTTTTGCATTCCGGCTTTAAGTTTGTGAAATATATGAAATGAATGTATGCTAGGCCTACTCTGTGAGAACCCATGAATTGTTCTCGTGATGGGTACAGGCTACTGTGATGCTTGTTGATTTACACTTGTCATCGATGCTTGTTGTTGATACTCGTCGGAAGGGATACTGCTGGACATTTGTTTGATTGTTCAGTTTAATTGAACTTTTTGTAAGCTCAGTCGTGGTTATTATTGGTGGTGGTTATTGATTCTTGTTGGGTTTCGTTTGTAATTTAAAGTTATTTGTGAATAAATAACTTGCTGTGTTACTGTATTTCATTGTAACCTTGTTGAAGTTGTTTTTCCCTTGCGTTGAGGTTATGGGATTCAACCCGTTGATAGCATGCATATATATATATATATATATATATATATATATATATATATATATGATTATTGTATTTGAAACGACTCTGTAGAGTCCATTGAATGATTCGTGTACTATGGACCACTGTGGAAGCTATATATACTTGAATATTGGTAATTTGATTTGTCTGAGTCTGGAAGGAGTAACAGGTAATGCGACTTCACATTTTGTAATGAATACCTTCGTTTTACAAGGAATTGTGGTTCAGACTCAGTTGGGTACTTATTATGTTTCCACTATGTAAGCTTGGAGCGAATATTGTTATACTTGCTCGGTTGGATTCCTTGTTACAAAATCGTAATTTAGCTTCTGTATAAGCCTGATTATGAACATGTAATGTTTTTGGCTTTGTTGGATTTCGTTAAATAGCTTGACATCATGTCTTTCGGCTTTTTGTTTAGTAGGTCGTGAATACCATACTTTCAACTCTGGATGCGTTCAGAAGTGACTACGATATGTTATGTTTTCTTTACGATTAAATTCCGCTTAGATGTGGTAATGTGCATGTTGCGTGGATTTCATTTAAAAATCTCTCTGCATAGACATAGGGTAATGTCATTGCTTTAATGATTTTGAGTCTCTTGTTGATTGCGATAACAGAGAAGATCTTTTGATTTTGACTTTGGATCTAAAGGCCTTATAGTGTTTAGTAAGGACTAGAATGGGTTGTAGGTTGATGTAAGGGATTGTTGGCATGTTACGTCTTCTATGGCAGGTATATCTACTCTTGAGTATGATTGAACTTATGAGTTGTCGACTGCACCTCAACAGGTACTAGCAGTGAACATCTTCTTGTCTGTCGCTTCTTGTGGGAGGTCATACAGAGTCTGTTTGGTAGTTAGTCTCCACTGTTTGGCATGAGAGCTACTGTACTTTAGTTTGTTATATTGTAAACTTAAACGGAACAGTGGTGCTTTTGGTGGTCTGGTCTGTTTTATTCGCATGTGTTTAAGGTGAATGCCTTGCTCTTGGAAAGGCGGTACAGTCATGAGCTAGTTCTGAGGGAAATATGTATAATTCGTGTATTCCTCTTCTGTTGCAAATTGTAAGTTGATATAAATGTTTATCTAACTTCTGAAATTGTTTTTATATAATGATGGAATCATGTTTTGATATGATTTTCCTCTTCTTATGTTGAATGTAATGATCTGTATGATGTTTGTTCATCTTGGGAATTACAATGGATAGTTGTTTGGACACTTTCGTCCTTCTTGATCCCTAATATTTTGATGAAATATTTGAGACGTATCTAGGACTATTCTGTAACAAAAATTTGTATTTACATGTTATAGACATGTTGAATTACTAAAGTATAGTCTGAATTATGTTTACTTGTTTGGTGAATTGATCTCATTTAAACAGGGTGTTTAATAAAAACAATTGATGGATTGCAATTGTTTTAAGAGTTAGTGCTTATCATGCTCGGTTCATCGAATCCGACCCATGTTGACTATTTTTGTAGATGGTTTCCGTAAGTGGTAAAGCATGCAGATCGATAGGATGATCGATTGTTTAGATTTGATTTTAAGTAGAATTACGGTTTGATTCTCTAAATGTACTATATGGGGAAAGATGTTCTTTTTCCATTGAGCATTGTATCAAGTATGTTGAATGCATAAAATGTATTTGTATAGTTCTGAAAGGAATAGAAATAAGTATTTGCTACTTATGTGTTGTATTCTTATTTTGATAGTTGACCTTCTTCGGTTTATATACCGGAGGGGCATTGTTATCATTGTATAATTTGGAGACTTTTGTGATTGTCAATGAAATCTTACAAGAATATGTGATTGAATTCTTATGAGTGTTTAGCAGTTCTTGTATGTTCTATCGAAGGCTAAATTGAAACTTAGATCACTGTCTTTTTGGAAGATAGGGTTAAAATATACCTAAGCAGAACGCTAAACAAGCTGAATTAAATTATTAATCCCTAGTCCTGATTATGACAGGACAACATTTAATTGGATTCTTAATCATTTATATCTTGATACTAATAAGTATGATATAAATTCAGTTATGAGAACTGATATAAACCTAATGGGGTTCAGATGGCAATCTCATGTGAAGTTTATGAGATATTGTCCAATTCCGTTGTTTTAGAATTATGTATATTCTATGAACTCCTTGATGAGACCTTGGCCTTAATAACTCCTCTGTGTAATGGGTTTTATTGAGAAAGGTCATCCTAAGATGAGGAATCCAGGGATCGGGAAAGGCTAACCTTAGGGGAACGTCTTTAATGTAATTTAAACTTAGTGTGCGTAACACTTATTAATAAGTAGATCTTTTCGAGGCGGATTTAAAGGTTGACGACACAAGTCAACTGCGGGTTGTACCTCCGAGAAGATTAGGATCTTCTCAAAGTTACAACAATGCAGGTGACTTATGACGACACCCTTTGCATTGATCGCTAAGATTTACATCTTGATCTCGAACAAGTTACTCAGGGACTGATTAGGAATGTGGTCACGTTATAAGGCTGCCTAGGAGATTCAGGGTATCTTGACACACTGGTTTAACTAGGGTTGAACCAGTATGTCATCGTATCCCTAGTCCTCGTGGGCATCCATATAACGTTATCACCTTACTAATCCATTTCTGAGTGAATAAGTTGGGATAGGAGGGACTGACTGAAGTCGGTATAAGACATTCTACATAACATAAGAATGGGGTGAGGGACGTATTCCAGATTGACGAGTATGTCGTTAAGGAATACAAGACATAAGCAGTATGTTTCAAATATTTGGCCAAAGTATCGCAAGCTGCTGATTGCGTTGTCCTAAATCACCTAGTCTAAGGAATGAGATGCCGATGAATAATAGTAACAATTATTCAGATAGGTTCCTTGGACAGAGCATTCTGATTCCCAGAATAGGGAAGAGAACCGCAAGAGTGGGGTGTTAAATAAAAATGCCAACTCTTATCACTCATGAATAGATCGGTAGATTACCGAGTCATGGAATGAATAGATCGGAGGTACTCCGACTCATTACAGCTGCATATGGTTATCTGTTATAAGAATGGTTATTTGATTTGTGAGTTCTAAATTATGTATTTAGAACCAGGAAGCATTTATCAAAAAAAAAAATTTGACTTGTTCTAATGTATAAAATGAGGATGTTATAGAATGAACGAAAAAGTGACCAGATACAGATGTGGATAAGTTATGGAGACTTGCAATTCAAGAAAAGGATATTCTAGGGCATCATTACGATTATCATGAGAGGATAAAGAGTCAAGGTTGTTAAGGATTAGATGACACATGTATTCTAAAGACACTTGATTAAGGGAAATGTATGACAACATCTGGAATATTCCTAGGTAGTGCTAGAGAAATCATAAGAAGATTCTTGTAGGATTTCCCAGATGTTGATGGATGCTTAGGAGAATATGCCTTATTATGTTTGATATAGAGGGTCTTTCTAGAGAAGGATATGGATAGATAGAGAGAGAGAGATAGGAAGTGAGGGTATGTGTGGAAGGAGACATGTAATGGTAAGATCCATGATGTAAATAAAACTATGCTAGTATGAACATAAAAAGAAAAACAATAGAACTCTCTTGATGCAATCTTGGCTACCATATTTTGGCTTATAAATATAATGAAGTAATTTTGTAACACTCTTGTAATGGATCTTGATTTTTGTATTTTTTTTTTTTTCATGTGTGTGTTATAGGTTTTCTTGATGATGCTCATGGGTTGATTCTACTTTCCTTTAGCTGATTATGTTAATCCATGTTTACAATGCATTTAGGCTAGGAGTTAGTGTTTACATCTTGAATTCCATGAATGAATGCACTTTTTTTTGGTTATATTACATCCTCATGTTAAGAATGAAATTTCTCATGAGGCTCACATAAAGGAGGGACTCGGTGCCCGCGCACTTCGGTGATCTTCTAGGATGATACAGGATGATATACCGATGTGTTTGGGATTAGTTGTTGAAATAGGTTGTGATAATAGAGACTATGTTTTGGTTCTATTTTTGGGAACTCTTTTCGAATTTGTTATGAGAATGATGCATGATGACAAAGTGCTTGACCTTGGACAATGTCAAAGAATGGCTTAAAAGTATGAAGGATGATTTTTCTCGATATTTAGTACTGACATGAGTTTGATGCACATAAATGGGTAGAAGAACATCTATATCATGAGTTATATGAGACCTTATTTTGTTGCTTCTAGTAAATTTGTATGAATGGCTATCGGCATATGCATCTAGATCAAGTCTGGTACTATAGATATCGTGTTAAGACCCAATAAGAGTATTAGAGGTCAGTAGGATGTTGATCTAGCTTGGACACTAGTTATTGACCATTGGTGCAGTAAAGTGTTGACAAGCTACACCTTGGAGTATGTAATTTCTACATATTCATGTCCAGATATTGTTGAGTTTGAGTTTTTGAGAGAGCCAAGAGGATCATTCTTACGTGTTATACCCTTAGCTATAAATATCTTGATCATTACACTAAGTTTGGAAGCATTTCTTGTGGCTGGCTAAGATTCTTCTGAGCAGTGGGTGAGGAGGCTAGGGTGGAGTAAGATGGCGAACCTTGCAGCTAAAAAAGGAGAAGGAAGAGAGATGACTCAAGTATAATGAAGCTTGTGAGAGGGAGTTAGATAGAAAACGTGAAATTACAAGAGTGATGGATTTATAGAGGTAGATGTTGCGGGAAGGAATTGAGGTTCACGCAAAGGATGTGGAGCCTGAGCACTCTATGCTACTCCATCTTTCAAGCATGGAAGAGAAACCCCATGGATTCTAGAGAAGGCTCGTCATATGAAGAAAGGAGAGGAGTCATTGGCACGCATCTGAATCCACCTGGTGACCAAACACTGACACTTAGCTTTATAAATCCATAGATAAGTATTACTAACCTAGTTGGTATTGGTGGAAGTGACCAATCAACACCTAGGAGGTATAAAATTTCTATTCGGAACATTGATGGCTGCACAATCATTTCCTGTATTTGGAGGTATATTTTTGGAATGACATTTGGGAAAAGTATGAGTACACAAAGCTTGGGAATCACATCTGTAAGTGGTACATGACACACATACCAGTAGCATTGCAATATCAAAAACTATTGGCATGTATTTCAACATAATGGAAGGGACACAAGGCATAACCACTTAGGGACCTTTACCAGCTATGAGAAGTGGATCTGGTGTAATAGGAACTAGTGGGCCTAGTGGGCCTAGAAAATCTAGTGGATCGGGACAGACATGTGCTAGTGGATCTAGTGGATTTGGTGGTGGAGGCATAACAAGAGGAAATCAAGGTTCCGATAAGGAGGACAATAGCCTCAATCACCTTAGTAACTATTTTTCAAAATTTCTTTACATCTTCCAGATTATAAAGGTGTTGAGGATGCTGTAGATCATGTACACAAATGTGAGCTGTTATGGCATGCGAAGGGGATCACTACCATAGAATAGAAGGCAATTTAGTTTGCAACAATGTTGTAGGGATGCACACATAGTCGATCTTGAAGTATGACCCCCATAAGATAGTGGTAGATTACAACGCACTATGTAATGCCTTCTTAGTTGAGTTTAATATTTTTAAGTTTGAACATAAGAGCATTAGTGCGCTGAAGGAAATTCAACAAGGTATGAAAAAGAGTGTGTGGGAGTATGATGCACATTTTAATACTCTCTTATTAAAATTTTCTTATGACATTTATCCATCTTCACATGATTAGTGGTTTTTTGAGGACTAATAATACCTTTCAGGAGAACTCTTTTACACAATACTTTCACATACCCACGTAAGGCCTTGGAAGATGCCCTACACGTTGAGGTTGTAGGAAGCATAGATACCAGTGTTAGCCCTTTTATTGAAGCTCAGATTGCTACAATGGAAAATTAGTTAGAGAAGCTATCTGCAAACTCGACGCATGAGACTCAAAGTGGCCTAAGGTGCATGAATTACGAGGTAGAGGGGCATACAAAAGACATTTTCCTTAGAGATTAGTACGAGCCATGACAGAGAATGTGATATTTTCCATGGATATCATAATGCAAGTAGGTTTCCATTATTGCAATGCACGATCCGTAAGAATGTGACCTATTATTTCAAGATTTACACCTTAACTACTTATGACACTAAGGATTGTAGATTGATTGACCATATACATTATGCCATTGATATTGGTGTGTGTCGGACCAACATTACAAAAATTCTAAGGATGATGGTCATGACTATGAATGGCATGTGGATGGGGGAGCTCGTGGAAGAAGACTTCATAGAGGATTAAGAGGTTGAGGCAACCACGGAGGTGGAAGAAGTGAGTTCTGCGTGGAACTTGTTACAATTGTGGGTCTATGGAGCACTATAAGTGTGAATGCTTTGATCTGTTATAATGTTCTTAGTGTGGAAATAAGCACAAGTATGAGGAGCACCTAGAGTTATTTGAACACATGAACCAAAACAATGGAAGGATAAAGAAACAAGAATTTTGATCAAGAAAAAGGTTGACTCACAATGGATACCAGGGGTGGTGCATGAGTCGGAGTTAGAACTTGTACTAGTGACAATGTGAGATGAGGCTACATGCACTAGGGAAATACCAAAGAAAATGCCATTGGTTACTAGAGAAGAGGTGGTGCACGAGAAGTATCCAGACCCTACTCATCAGAAAGAGGTTTATCAAGAGACCATGGATGTAATTTAGAGCCTACAAGGAGAGATCCAGTGCCTAAAGGAGAAGTCACGATAGTTAGAGCAAAGGAAGAACACTGAGGCTCCACAGAAGGATCTGGATAAGGTCAGGGAAGTATGAAAAATGTTGAGGTAGGAGAATATCATTCCTTGCTAGGGGAATGGTTACGAGAGAAAGTACCACGCCAAAGGAGAGTGCAAGAGATAGGTCCTGCATGCTAACCTTCCCCCTCACACCATTGATTATGATAAGGAGATTACCTTGAATGCAGTAGTTGAAGGACGAATCCTAAGAAATATTCTGATAGATATGGGTGCGAAGTTAATGTTCTTAGCTTTGATGCCTATAATCAAATGGGAAGGCCCCCATTACATCCATCTTCAAATGTGTTGTATATGGATAATAAGACAAAGGCGATGCCCATTGGTGTCTTGAAGGATGATGCTATCACTATCCAAGGGGAAAAATTCACTAGGGACTTTGAAGTCTTGGTGCTAGCTGAGGTAGATAACTTTCCAGTGTTACTTAGGTGCCCTTGGTGTTATAAGAACAATGTTGACCTACGGTTCAATAAGGGGTACATAAGTTTTGAAAACAAGGAAGAATGGGTTATTATCCCTCTAACTAATGGGAAGTCAACACCCTATACTGAGCCCTTGGGAGAAGAAGTCCTTGATAGAATCTATGTGTGCACTATCAGGGACCCTGAGGTGATTAATCCTATGGAAGGAATTATTCAGTTTAGAAGATGCTCAATCTATGAGTGATACCACTAGTGTAGCATGTGAAAATTGGGTGCACAAGACTTATGAGTTAATTGGGTAGCAATTGAGAGGCTCCGTTACAAGAGTGACAAGGGTGCACCCACTTAGGTGTCCGAAAGTGAAAAATTTATAAGGCTACAACAGGGATTGTAAACCTAATGTTTTCCTTTGAGCCATGGAAGCTCGATGGAGATGTGAGATCAAACAAATGAACATTCTTGTCTACACTTTACGTGGAATAATAACACATTAGTGGATGATGCATTAGGAAAATCTTCTAGGGTGGCAAGAGGTGAGGATTACACTCTCTATTAGATTCTTTAGGAGTAATGCGCTAACTAAATGTTTTTTCTATGATGGGAAAGAATCCACCTCAGAACATGTCCAAGAGTGCAAGAGGATCTGGATGGAAGGTGTAGAGGATTTACCTCCTTCCCTCTAGGTGCACAAGTTTTATTCCACACTACAAGGTTATATGCACATATGGTACGTTCATTTAGAGTTACGCTGTCAGATAGGGAACTGACAAGAGTTAATAAATGACTTGATTCAAAATTTTGAATATAAAAGTGCTAAGCCCTTGGTGAACAAGGTGCTGCAAGTTGTTAAGTACCTAACTATGGGAGACAATACCATGGCAGAGGATAGAATACTGGAATTATTGGGTGAACTTGGCTTAGAAGCATACTTTGATGAGGAGAATAAGATGAGATACAACTTTAGCACACTTGTATGGAGAAAGAGAAGGGAAATATGGTCTATGTGATAGATGGTGAGGAAGTGGAGAACTTGGATGTTAACCATACTATGGGTACATGTGAAGTAACAAATAGTGCTAATGAGAAAAAACATGCCTACCATGAACCCCTCAAAACAAAGAAGGTTAAATTTGTCTCAGAAATAGAACCTAATGAGGAAATTATTGGGCACTATTGGTCAGAAAAGGAGGTTTCAAAGATCATTGATATATTACATGAGTTTATGGATTTATTTTCATGAGGGTACCATGAGCTTAAGGGAGTTCAACACTCTTTAGGAGATATGGAGATCAAACTAAATGAGGGAGTGTGCTTGATTCGGAAGAGACCTTACCGAATGAACCCAAATCTACGCATTCAATTCAAGGAAGAGATAGACAAGATGATCGCTTCAGGTATCATTGAAGCTGTTGAGGAATCAGAGTGGATAAGCCCAATGGTCATTATCATTAAAAAGGATGGGAGGATAAGGATCTATGTTGATTATAGATATTTGAATGCAGTATATGTCATTGATACCTTCCCAACTCCTTTCACTAAGGAGATCCTGGAAGGAGTAGTCAAGCGCAAGATCTATTCTTTCGTAGACAGATTCTTGGGGTATCATCAAGTTAGAATTGCAAAGGAAGACCAAGAAATGACAACTTTCACCACTGAGTGGGGAATCTTTTCCTACACATCATGCATTTCAGGATCAAGAATGCGCCTAATGTGTTCTCACGCATAGTGCTCCAATCACTTCGAGATTTTATCCATAAGTTGCTTTAGGTATACCTTGATGATTATACACTATATACACTAGTGAAATACCATTGTGATAATTTTTGGTTAATGTTTGAGAGATGCCGATAGTTGTCTTAGGCAGAGATTTATTAAGGGGTATGCCAAAATTTCTGCACCACTGGAGGAATTGTTGAAGCACAAATGTACATTCCATTGGGGAGAGGTGCAATGATGGCATTTGACACATTAAATAATAAGCTTATCACCGCACCCATAATATGCTTTCCCTCCTGGATAAGACATTCCATGTACATGTTGATGCTTCGGGAATGGTGATTAGGGATATCTTAGCACAACTTAGAGAAGGAATTCTTGACCACCCTTGTGTTTTTATAGCAAAAAGTTGACACCAACAGAGAATAAATATACTACTACCGAGTTTGAAACATTATCAATGATCTACGTGCTACACAAATTTAGGAAAATTCTATTGGGAACACCTTTCGTATTCTACATGGACCATATGGCATTGAAGTACTTTGTGAACAATCCCATTTAACAAGGGTACATATGTTGGTGGGTTTTTTTTTCAATAGTTTGAGTTTACATTTGTTGTGAAAAAGGGAAAGAGTAACTCGGGCTTGACCATTTATCAAGGATTGACTTAGGGGAGGATGCACAAAGCATTGAGGAAACAATGCCGATGTGCAATCTTTAGATTGCAGTGCTCGCCCTCGACTTGGAAGATATTACTATCTTTTTCAAAATGGGTGTGGCACTGGAGGGAATGAAGACCTTGGAAAGAAAGTAGTTAGCCGTACACATTATACCCTACATGCTAGTTAGTAGAGACTTATACAAGATAGGCCACGATGATATTTTACACCAGGTGTGTGTTAGAACATGAGTGTGTTGCAATCATGGAGGAAGCACACAAAGGTGGGATTACATAAGGACACTATGTAGGGAATGCCATCACACAAAAGATTCTACCGATAAGGATTTGTTGAGAAAGCATCTACCAGGATTGTATTGAGTTTTACAAGGCCTATGACCATTGTTAGTGCCTTGGAAAATTGAGAATAATGGATGAGATGCCCTTGAGACCAATAGCTAGCGTAAAACCATTTGAGAAGTGAGCCATTGATTTTTTTGGACCGATTTCACCTTCCGCATGAAGGACTGGTTCGTGCTATATCATTACTTACTCTGGTTACTTAACAAGATGGGTATATGTAGCACCTGCAAAGGACTACACAACAACCAAAACAACAAGGTTCCTATGGGAAAACATACTCAACAGGTATGGGTGCCCTTTAAGTTTGACTAGTGATAGAGGCACACACTTTTTGAATGAGATGGTCAGGATTTTGTTAGCAGAGTTCATGGTGGCCCATCACAAGACCACCCCGTATCACCCCAAGCTAATGGAACTACTAAAGCATTTAACAAGATAATGAGTCAAACATTAACCAAAATTTGTGATGTGGGAAGAAACGATTAAGATGGCAAAGTTTTAGCCAGATTATGGTCATGTAGGAAAACCTACAAGAGATTGAACAAGGCCACACCATTCTAATTAATTTTTGGCATGAAGGTGTTTCACCAGGATTTTATGCTACCATCCCTGTGTATTACATGCACAGGAGGATTAGATGATGAGAAATAACTATAGGAGTGCATAGAGAAGTTAATGCGGTTGTATTGTGTGCACAGGGAGGATAGCTGATCGAAAGAACTATAGGAGTGCATAGAGAAGTTAATGTAGTTGGATGAAAGGTGATAACTTTCTAGGTGGAGTTAGAAGACTGAAAAGGTGTGAAAAAAATCATGGCATGATCACCATATTAAAAACAAACAATTCGAGGTTGGGTAGATGGTCTTTCTTTATGACTCCAAATTTATGTGCCATCCTAAGAAACTAAAAGTCCATTGGTTAGGACCATACATCATCTTGTACATCCTCGATTCAGGCATGTGTCAATTACAAGCACTAGATGGGATGAGGTTACTAGGTTACTTCAATGGGAGTAGGTTGAAGCCCTACTATAAATAAGGCTTCGTATAGTCAAAAATAAGGTAGTTTTGCCAATTATTTTAGATTTATTTTAGTCTTTTTGTTTGTTTCCTTTGTTTTAATTTTCATCTTTGTGCTTACACGTTGGTGCATCATACCTAATTGCATTGTAAAGAGTTTATGTGTAGGGGACCATGCATACATTTTTGTGTGGGGTGAGGTAGTAGATATTTTGAACATGGAGGCCAACAACTTCAATAGTGAACTGTTGGGGGAATTAATGTGAAGACAAAAGAATGAGCAATGTAATGGATAAAATGTGTAAATTCATGTAGTTATGAAGGTGGGATAAAATAATATGAAGACCACAAGAAGGAAAGGATCGTGCTGGTATGACATAAGATAGGTAACATTATAGGGAACTACTTAGTAGACAACGCAAAGGTTATGTACTTTGGCACGGAGATGCATGTAAAGGAGGTCTATGGTAGTCTAAGTGGTATTGGAGCACCTAGAAGGTTATAGCTGTGAAGCATGAGAGGAAGTCACGGAAGTTGCTTTAAGTGAAGTAAAGCATTTTATTAAAAAGTGACATTAGGACACATGGTTGGAGGAACTCTAAGGCATTGATAAAGTATAAATAAGAGATAAGGATAGTCATTTCGACTACCTTTCCTTAGAGAATTTATTTTTCTCCTGAGCTCGAGTGCGATGAGGGTTTTTTGAAGAAGAGCGATGCAAATTACTATCACGAACTAGTGGACTTGTGTAAATCTATAGTAAAATCTGTGACATAGCATGGAGGGAAGAAGACAATAGAGCAGAAGGAGGTGACATGAAAGAGAAGTGAGGAAGTTGTCGAGTTAGGGAAGTCAAAAGAGAGGAACATAACACCTAGGGCACGAGTGAAAAAGGAGAGGGAGATGGCACCAAAGAAGGCTCGAACAAAGAAACTAGTGGTGGAAAAGGAGGACCCCGTGGAGATCTACTCGAGATGTAGTACCCACATAGAGTTATCAAGGCCGAAAAAATGGATCTCAAAGCTATATAAATGTAAGATCAATGAGTAAAACCATATAAAAGATGATGCAAGTGGATGTGGTGTCAAAATCCTCGATGGTGGAAGAGCTTAGAAACCCTAAAATTGACCACTTAGTGAAATAATCACTACAAAAGACAGGGGTTTTATAGCTATGGGAGCTAACCTTCTTTGGAAAACCCATCCCACTTTTTAGATGGTTAATGTCATGGGTGGGCAGCGAATATTTCTTGTACTTCACCTAAAGAAGAATGAGGATCACAAGCCAATTGATTCAAATGATTACAAGCATGTGGAACACTGGAGAAGATATGGTCCTTGATTTCTATGTCATGGCAAAGATTGAAGAGCTGGTGAAAAATATGAACTACAAGAAGGGGGAGGGCACATGTAATTACAGATCTCCCAGACCTAGCATTGAGAGTTACCTCCCGACTCATTAGCTACAAATTGGGTGCATCGAAAAGGTGGATGGACATTAACCAAAGGTTCTTGTATGTGGCCTATAGGGTATCCAAGAGGGCACACTATAAATTTTCCTAATTCATTGTGAATGGCATCATCAAAGAGGTGCAGGTAAAAATGAGGTAGGAGCAAAGATCACTTGGGGCTCCATCCTGTTATTGATCATGTTCTGGGAGATTGGTGTCCCAGATGGACTAGATGAGAACATGTGGGTTCACCCACCCGCACGCATCCCCTACAGTACAATTCACAAAGTTCACCTATGATGGGACCATCTCGAGCACTTACAAGGCTCGGATGAATAAATGGTTTGAGCATTTGTGTGAGGCTTTTGAGAATGAGTGGCGCATCCCCCATGAGTTACCACAAGTTTTTGGGGACAAGGTAAAATTTTCCGTTACCCAACATTTATGTCTAGCAAATTTTATGATGGCTAAAGGAGAGATGGGGCCATGGTGCAAAATCCCCTTCGCATTCACAGCTAGATATATGAAATGTTCCATCGAATGAATCAAGGACACAAAAAAGTTAATTTTTATACGAGAAGGTGGATACCGATGTCAACATGTTTTGTGCTACATATAAGTATGCCACTCGACCTACCTACATCAAGGTTTTGTAGCCAAATTTCTTTGACTTACACCCACAAGTCTCGTATTATCATCAACGAGTATGTTCATCAGTGTTTGTGTAGATGTTCCCTAAAACATGGGGAGGGATTAAAGTGCAAGTTCAGACTCTCCCTTTCCAAAGCCAAGAGGGATGTCAATCCCACCCATGAAGGCAATACAAGAAAAATAAGAAGAAGAAGGGAAGTTAGACACTTCAAGGAAGAGGAAATACTACACACGCCAGAATAGTAGCAAGGGAGCCAACACCTCATTACCAGGGTGCAAGGAAGAGGAAGAAGAGAAGGAAGAGCATGAGGAAAATAAATAAAAGACACATGATGCATCAAGCCCCACAATAGGCTTAGAGGAAGGAGAGGAAGAATACCCCATCACTTTTAAAGAAAATTTGGAAGTGGATTTGGAGGAGTAGGAGGCGGACGTAAAGGCCACAAATGCAGGAGAGGAACGGGAAGAAGGAGAGGAGAATTTAGTAGGGGTTGATAAGAGTGTGACGTATGAAGCCACTACACCACAAAAAGCCAACCCGAAAGAAGATAAGGGGCACTCCTTTAATATAAAGGAAGATAAGGGATTCACCCCCGAGTAAAAGAAGTTGGGATCAAAGCACAAGGATACAAAGAAGAAGTAGATGCCAGTGTCCCCACATATGGAATTTGTGGATGACCCCACAAAGGTCTTGTGCACAAGATTCATTTCCACCCTCCCACCAGAAAAGTTACATGGCTAGGATTTAATGGATCAAGAAGGGGGTGTGCCTAGAACCATGAAGATGCTCGGATGGTGTATGCAAAGCCATGTCAAGGAACCTAAGTTTAAGGTCAACAATATTGTAATCAAGACCTTTCATTTGAAGAAGAAGGGGGAGATACATACAAAGTGGTGGATCCTAACCACCTAACAGACAAGCAGGTGTGCAATGCATTACAAAAGATGTCGTCATAGGTAATCCAACATAGTCTGGATATAAGGGCCACTGTTCGGACCTTGGTCACAAAAAAGAAAGAGCAAGGAGAAGGAAATAGATAGGTTGTACTAAGGGTTAAGGGGAGAGTAGGCACGGACAAAGGAGGCATACGATCGAGATGGAACCCTCGTGCAGAACATTCTTGGGAAATATCGACATTGGTAAGCTAGGCTAGGACCAACTATGGGGATGAAATGGAGTACCTTGAGGACCTCGTGGGGATGTTACTCGTTAACATCAAGGATGGCGCAGCCCAAAATCGCAGAGCTCACAAAGGAGAAATAAGAAAATAAGGTCACAATTGAAGCCCGGATCATGGAGTTGGAAGATTTTCTCTCCCAACTCAAGGAGGTGAATATACTGGTGGATAGGGGCTTCAATAGTTATAGAAAATGTGATCCAATCATCAACAAATGGATGGTATAGGAAGAGGAAGCCATAAAATTGTTACAAGAGACCATCATCACCAAAAAGGTAGAATGTGTGCACGTTGGTTGCTAACACTATGGCCCGAAAGGAGAAGATCAAGACAAATTGTGAAAATATGGATTTCAAAATCAGAAAACTTTGAGACTCCATCACTAAACGGATGGATGAGTTTGAGGGTGTTTGTGCGGAGCTAGGAGTGGTCATTAACACGTTGAGGGGAAAAGTGGAAGAAATCAACCTAGACCAGGTACCAAATGTCTTGGGTGAAGTGCCAGGTAAGGCCTTATCAGAATTGAAGGCCTGGGAAAATTTGAAGGATGAGATAGATGTGGAGTTCCCCGAACTCCTCAAATTGGTCACATAACATTCCCCCATTCCTTAAATTATTTATTCAGTTTCTCTCTAACCTCTATTATTTATTCTTTTCAACATTATTCCGTTTGATAGAATTTATTTTGTATGAAAAGTGCATAGGTTTTTCAGGATGGAAACTAGTTTAGTGTGGGGTGATTTTGGGCCCCTAAAAAGTAACTAAGTACCTAAGGAACAAAGACTTGCGGTGCGCATGAAAACATGGCACAAAGGAACACGTAGAATTAGTCCTCGGAGAGGCGTGAAGGATCACGTCAGGGATAGATGGAGTTAGGACTTAGTGAGTTTTGGACAACAAGTAAAAGACATGCATAGGGAGCAAATGGAAAAACAACTAGATATAGATGTGGATAAGCTATGGAGACTTGTGATTCAAGAAAAGGATATTCCAGGGCATCATTACGGTTATCATGATAGGATAAGGAGTTGAGTTTTTAAGGATTAGCTAGGACATGTATGCTAAAGAAACTCAATTAAGGGAAGCACATAGCAGATCCGACATATTCCTAAGTAGTGGTAGAGCAATCGAATAAGATTCTGCAGGCATTCATAGATGATGATGGATGGTTAGGAGAAGATTTATTCTTATACTTGATATAGAGGGTATTTATAGAGAAGTATATGGATAGATAGAGAGAGATAGGAAGTGAGGGTATGTGTGGAAAGAGACATGTAATGGTGAGCTCCATGATGTAAAGAAAGCTCTACTAGTATGAACATAAAAAGAAAAAACAATGGAACTCTCTTGATGCAATCTTGGCTACCATATTTTGGCTTATAAATATAATGAAGTAATTTTGTAACACTCTTGTAATGGATCTTGATCTATGTATTTTTCCTTTGTGTTCATGTGTGTGTTATGGGTTTTCTTGATGATGCTCATGGGTTAATTCTACTTTCCTTTAACTTGATTATGTTAGTCCATGTTTACAATACATTTAGGCTAGGAGTTAGTGTTTACATCTTGAATTCCATGAATGAATGCACTTGCTTTCTGGTTATATTACATCCTTGTGTTAAGAAGGAACATTCTCATGAGGCTCACATAAAGGAGGGACTCGACACCTGAGCGTGCCTTGGGTGAGCTTGCAGGATAAGATTTGATGATATACCGACACACTTGGGATTTGTTGTTGAAATAGGTGGTGATAATAGGGACTACATAAGACATCCAAAAATAAAGGATCACAGGATCCTACACATGAGGTTCCATTACATACTCCTTCTCAAGCATTGCGTGCCCCTCCTTCGCCTTGGTCAAGCCTCTATCCTAGCTAAGGCTCTTGCCTCTGTGCCTGAATAAACAAGAAATATTCTATTGTGCCCCAAATGCACAAATCAATGGGTCTTGCATTCAACATTATGGACCAGATGAAGAAGACAAATGTTAATGTCATAATGTGGGATGCCCTGGTCATTCGATCCCAACATGACATGTTACATGAAGTTCTGGCCCAACTTTCATGTGTTAATCCAGCTATCCAAAAGCCACACACTCACCGTCAATATGTGTTAAGTAGAGGAGAATCAAGTAAGTAATGTTGCTAAAACCCCACTCTTTTATATGTCCTTGATCAGAAGAAAACACCTTGTGCATAATTACATGATTGAATCAAGTGCTAGTACTTCTTTCATGCCCAAGAATTTTTTTGATGTCCTAGGTCTTAAGTAAAACCCCTTGTCCAAGGGAGTATTTCAGCTTGATGGCTCAACTGTTACCACTTTCAGATTTATCAAGGATCTTGAGTTAACCCTCCATGCATGTCCAAGCCTCATAATAACTCAAGATGTGTCAATCATTGACCTACCTCCATTGTTTTCCTATGTCTATCAAGGGATTTTACTATAAAAGTAGGTGGTTACTTGTCTTTTGATTGGTCTCATATGTTACTCAAGACAAGATATAGTACCCGCTTTACAATACCAAATCAACCAATATTTTCCTATCATGTTGAGTCATATGACACCTCCCTCCCCAAGCCAATTATCTAATATAAGAAGAACAAGTTTCAGTTTCTAAAGAACAACCTCTTCCACCTCTTGTACCTGATTTAGTGCTAGATGAGTGGGCAAAAAGGAACCATAAGTTTGATCCATATGCTAAAGAAATTGAAGCATTTGAAAGTGGGCTTGACACTTATTGTATCCTTGAATAATTTGTGATACCATGTGCACTCAATTAGAATGAATAAAGTGCGGGTCTGTGGAAGTTATACTTCAATGGATCTCAAAGAAAAAATGGTGTAGGAGTAGGTTTTGTTCTCATTTCTCCCAAGAATGAGAATTTATTATTCATGCACAGGTTGTAGTTCACATCCTCCAATAATGTAGAAAAATATGAGGTGCTGGTGCATGGTCTTATGATTGCAGAAAAGAAAAATATTAAGGTGCTACAAATATTTTGTGACACGTAATCGGTTATCCACCACGTCACAAAAAAATGTGTGACAAAGTATAAGATTCTCAAAGATTATAAACACATATTTTGGGACCTCCTAGAGAGCTTTGATGCTCTTAATTTGAAGGTGGTGCAACACAAGATGAACAAAGAATCGATCAAATGGCCATGATTGGTTCATAGTTCTCTCCCCGCATAAGACTTTGTAAAAGGAAACACGTAGCATGTCAAGATTGTAATCAAATCATCTATCCCGAAAACATTACTAGCTGACAAGTATTTAACAAAGACACATAGATCATCCAAATCATATAGAATGAAGCTGATTTTTCATCAAGCATGAAAGATGAATTGCATGATAGATACAATGACCAAGTGATATAGTTGAAGAAAAACAAGTTTCCTAAAGGGATGGTCACCCTAGAAAAAATATTCATTACTAATAATGAGTTTAAGGGTGGAGAAAATAATATGCACATGACGAAGGAAGACTATACTCTAGTCACTCTTGTGGCATGGCAATGAATTGCTCAGCAAATCTTGTGTGCATGATGAGAAATAGGCCTTCATATATCTCTGTCAGAAATACAGTGACATATTATCATGGGAATATAAAGACCTGGATGGATTTGATCCAAGTGTTTCTCAACACTCCATTGAACTTGATCCTACTATCAATCCCAACAGACAAAAGAAGAGGCCAGTAAATCCAAAAATAGAGCCCCTCATGAGGAAAGAGTTGTCTAAACTCATTGAGGTGAAAATAATTTTTCCGATCAAATACTCTACTTGGGTTGTGAATATAGCTCCAAAGACGCAAGAAGAATGGTGAAATTAGGCTCTATATTGCTTTCAGAGATCTGAACAAAGCATCCCTCAATTATCATTATCCTTGCCTTCTATGGAATAGATTCTGCATACAGTGGCTGACGCGTAGAGATTCTCCATGATGGATGGCTTTTCTGGTTTCAATCATATTTTGGTCAAGGAAGAGGATCAATTCAAGACATTTTTATAACCAAGTGGGGACCATAGGCATATCATAAGATGGTCTTTGGTGTGTTAAATGTAGGTGTGACATTCCAGCATATATTAAAACTACCTTCAAAGGGTACTTCAATGAGTTCATCTTGGTTTACCTAGATGACATAATAATCTTCTCAAAGTAGAGTTCAGATCACATGGCACACCTGGAGAAAGTATTTGAGAGGTGCAGAAAGTTTAGGGTATCTCTTAACCCTAAGAAGTGTAATTTTTCTTGTGGCACAGGGACAAGCTACTAGGCCATGTGGTTTCAAAGGATGGCATTACCATTGATCCTAAGTGTGTCTCTACTATCCTGGCCCTTTCCCTACCAACGCATAAAAATCCTTGTAGTACTTCCTTGGAAAAATCAACTTTGTTAGGAATTTCATTCCTAACTTTGCAAGACTGGTAAAGCCTATCACCCTCCTGCTCAATAAGGACACAACCTTCAGATGGAAAATAGAAGGAAGAGAGAACTTCAACAAAATCAAGCAAGAAATTTCTTGTGTACCAACACTCATCAACCCAGATTACTCAAAGGATTTCATCCTTTATGCTTATGGTGCTGATGCAAGTGTTGTTGTTTTCCTAACATAAGAAAATGAACAAGGACTGGAACAACTAGTGGCTTTCTTCAGTCAGACATTGAAGGATTATGAGTTGAAATACAATCACATAGAGAAATAGGTCTACACCATCATGCATGCCCTCAATAATTTCAAGAGCATGCTCTCCAAAAATCATATCAAGGTGTTAGTTTCTCACTCTAGCATTAGAGACTTCATCATGAGAGAAAAATAAGTGAAAAGAGAGCAAGGTGGGTGACCAAGATCATGGAGTATGATGTGACTATAAAATCCATGAAGTTGGTAAGAGGTAGCATGTTCTACAAATAAATTACTGAGGACGTGCAGGAAGAAACTAGGAATTAATTATTTTTGGATGAGAATCCCCACACCCGAGCTTGAACTAAATACAAATCCTAGCGCGCATGATTGGATGAAGGAAATGATCACATTCCTTTATGAGGGAATGTACCCTCCTGGTTTAAATAAGGAAAAGAGAATACATATAAGGCAGAAATCTATTCCATATGTTCTAATTAATGGCCTTCTCTTCAAGAAGAACCTCTATGGTATGGTGCTAAGGTGTATTGACAATGCGCAAAATGAAAAAAAGTGTTAGTGAAATTTCATGATGGATTATTTGGTAGACACTTCTTTTCCAATACTATAACAATGAATATCATTAAGGAAGGATAATTTTGGCCTACCCTGTTTGCAGACGTGCACAAGTGGGTCAAAAATTTTAGATATTATGCTTTCTTTGTAGGAAAGAAGAAATTGGTAGCACTTCCCCTCATACCAATCCAAGCAGATCAGCCTTTTTTGAAATGGGGTCTTGACTTCATAGGAATGATCATTCCTCCTTCGAGTGTTATCCATAAGTGGGTGCTTTGAAAGATACAGAATACTTCACCGAGATGGACATAAGCTATTGTGCTTAAAGAATCAACTAAGTTAGTCATCCCGACTTTCTCGAAGGACTGGTAATAAGGTTTAGTGTTCCTAAAACCACTCTCTAATAATGCAAAGGCCTTCCTTGGTACTAATATTTATGGTTGAGAACTTAATCTAGGCATATAATTGAATAATTCTTCCAACTATTATCCTCAGGGAAATGGTTTGGCAAAGTCAAAAATAAGAACCTGGTTAGAATCATGAAGTGGACAATGAACATCATCCAAAGACATTCGCATACAAAGGTCTCACATGATCTCTATGCGCAGATGAATCATAGTGAAGAAGGAAATAAGAACTTTTCCTTATAACATGGTTTATAGTAAGGAAGCTAGACTCCTTTTGTCTCTTGATTTTCCTTCATTACAACTCACCCAATAGTTAGATTTTGAGGGTGTGGAACAAAGAGAAATCAGAATGGAAGAGCTTGTTGAACTTGAAAATCAAGGAACTCATCCATGATCAAGCTAGAACAACATCAACAAGCAACAAATAAATGGTTTAACAGAAAGGCTAGGCACGAAGATTTCAAAGTTAGGGACTTGGTCTTGAAGTGGGATGCTGACAGAGCTAAACTAGGGCACCATTCAAAGTTTGATGCACTTTAGAGTGCCATATACACCATTAGTTCTTGTAAGGAGGCTAACTCATTTGACTTGACTCATATTGATGGAGACGCGCTATCAATCCTAGTCAATGGGATCCATCTCAAACCCTTTCATTAAGATCTATGCATCATTTTGTATATAGTAGAGTAGTTTCAATTCCTCTAAGTGAGTTACGTGATCATTGTTTTGTTTGTACATAGTTCTTTTTCCTAAGTGCTTCTTATGTGTGCTCTTTTTGTTACTTCTAGGATACTAGTTATCTTCCAATGTTTTCAAGAATCTTGCAAGATTCAAAAATAATTCATATATGTTTCTTCAAGTGACTTCAAGAGGTATATCTTCAAGCTTCCAGATCATAATTTCATGATCACATAATAGACACCATGCCCAATGGATGCTCTAGGAAACTGATCTCTCTCATCTAGAAAGTAAATGGCCTTGAAAGTTGCCAAAACTATTATCCAAATAACTCCCCTAGTTATTTGGACAACTTACATTCCATTCTAACTCTAAGGATCTACATTGTAGCTTATGCACACCTCATTTTCCCCTTCAACACATTACCTTAGTTGCAAACTCCTCGCGCACCCTTGCGTGATCCTTTTCCTTCACCTCTTATTTTCCTTTTCTTCTTTGTTCCATTTTCCCTACGCATGCACCCTCCATGCATTCACCTTCTTCCCAAAAGTGCATGCTTCCTTCATGTGCGCCTTGAACCTACTTCCTAAATTAGGTAATTCTTTGGTATCCTTACGTCCCCTTTATTGATGCACCACACATTACTTTGTAATAATTGTGCCTTGACCATACATTCTTTTGGAAGGTCATTCTTTTATTTCTCTCCCGCATGCCACCTTTTTAAATGCCCTTCCTTTATTTTCCTCCGCGTCTCATTCTTCCACATGTATGCCTTTGTGCATTCTTCAACACCCTCTTGTGTCATGTGGAATTTTTAGAAATTGAGTGTGTTATATGCAACCAACCAAAATATGCAACTAGGGTACCGAATCCTTACATTGAACTGCTAGGTGACATGTGGAAGAAACAACAAAACAAATGTACAAATTGGTTAATATTTTATTCAATTAGCGCACACCACGTGTGTTTCATGCCCCGTTGGAACTATGGATCTTCATCGTCATAACTTCACGGTCCAAAGCTCAAATCCTTGTATGCCCATATTTTTAGAAAGATGATAACATGGGATACACCCTAGACCATTCAAATTCAAATTTCAGTGGGATTTGGTATGTGAGAAGATGTAAAATTTATTTCATGCCATTAATACAAGATCTGATTTCTCTAACCACCCAGGTTTGATCCGATTATCCTCCCTTTCTCGTTCTACATGTCAAACAGACTTGGAGATGCACATTTGATAGATTGCAGGAAGATTTGCAGGCATTCATTGGTGGTTGTTGATTTTGAAAATTATATTTTCCCTCCTTCTCCCTTTTTCTTTCATCGATTCATCTATAAATGTGAGAGCTTTACTCATTATAAAGGGTTGTACATTTTGTATCCTCTAGCATTGCTAAGGACTCCATATCTTTGTATTTTGAGTTATAGACCTCTAGATCTAGCTCTTTCATGTGGATATCATCCTTCAAATGCTATTTTAATCAACTTTAAATTCCTAGAAGTAATAGAAGAATTTTTTTTTGGCTATTCTCTGCCTTGACATGTTTGTATTATTCTTTCTTATCTCCCTTTTACATTATATGCTTGCTATGTAAATTTAACTCCCTTGCAGCTCCATTTTCTTAATGTGTTTTATGGAATCGATCATGTGAATGCATTCCAGTCTATGCTATGTTTTCCTGGACTCCCTTCATGTTTCCTCCTTCATTTCCACTTAGAACATATAGTGTTCATCCCACTTTTCTAGTGCTATCAACTTCCTTAGTTTAGTTTTCCATTTATGTTATACTCCTATCCCTGGTCCCTTGGCATTATTAGCTTAAATTTCCCTTTCAACATTAGGAGTAGTAGTAGCAGAGAGAAGTATAGGAACCAGACTTCTTTGGATGTCCATCTCAAGTATGCAAGGTCCTACAAATTGGATACAAATCCCATTGTTGACTCAAATGACTCAATTTTTAAGATCTCGAGACACGGGTGCAAGTTTAAATGACCAACTATTCTAAAAATTGAAATGGAGGAGAGTATGTGAGAAATAGGTTTGAGGATTTATGTACTTCTGAAGGGATTTCTTTGTAGCATACAATTTCTTAACCCTTCACAAAATGAAGTTGTGAAAAGAAATAACTCGAACACTTAAGGAGATGGCCAATTATATGGTTCACTCAAATTCCATTCCTCCACAAGATTGGACCGAAGAATTTAATTATGCTTGTTACATTCTCAATCGTGTTCCACACAAGACAAGTAAGAGGGATGACACCATTTAAATCCTAGTTTGGATGCAAGCCTTATGTTGAGCACTTTCAAGTCTTTAGATATAAGGCTATGGATTGGATTCCCAAGAAGAAATGAAAGGATTTAGAACCAAAATCCAAACCTTGTATCTTTGTTGGGTATATTGATGGTGTGAAGGAAAATTGATTGTTGAATCCTACTACTCATGATATTTATATCGAGAGAAGTGTGAAATTTGACAATTCTTCTTCGATTTCTACTTCTTTACCTTATGAGGTTCTTATGCTTTATAAAAAGGAATCCAACTCTTTGGATACCGAAGTTATTGAGCATGCCCCTCCTCCTCTTGATCCTCCTTCACCTCCTAAACCTCATGATATGAGTCTTCCGATTCTCACGGTAGTGTTTAGTGGAACCTTGTTCCTTCTCATTCAAGTAAATAATCTTCCAAATCTAAGCTTGATCCTCTTGGTCCTCATTGGGATAGGAAAACTTTACAGAGTGTAAGAGAGTGGATGAGAGATCCTTTGGATAGAAGGTGGACTCACTCGAGTTTATTGGACCACACTCCTTATTCACCTCCACTTCTAAACCTCAGTATTTCTGGGAGGCTTATGGTATTCCTGAGTGGGCTTCTGTCATGGATGAGGATTATTCATCACTCATGAAGAATGATACTTTGGATCTCACCCCTCTTCTAAAAGGAATAAAAATCATTCGGTGTAAGTGGGTGTTCCAAAAAAATTATGGAGCAGATGGAGATGTAAATTTTTTTAAAGTGTGACTAGTAGCTAAGGGTTTCTCCTAGGTAGCTGAGGTTGATTACACGAAACCTTTTCTCTAGTTGCGAAGATGACTTCTATTCAACTCGACCCTCTCCATATTTGTGGATAACAGATGGGAAGTACATCAAATAGACATCAAGATTTCCTTCCTTCATGGGGACCTAGAGAAAGAGATCTATATGGGACAATCTCCGGTTATGTCCATGGTCCCTACCTCATTTTAAAGTTAAAGAAGTAACTCTATGATCTTAAATAAGCCCCTTGGGCTTAGTATGCCAAGATGGGATCATTTTCACTTACATCGGGGTTCACTCGATGTCAATCTAACCTAAATTTTTATAATCTATGGCAAGATGAATCCATACTCATCCTTGTTCTGTATTTTGATGACTTGATGATCATGGACAATTATTCCTCTATCATTGATTCTACGAAGATTGCCTTATCCAAAAGTTTTTCATAAATGACTTAGGATTGCTTCATTAATTTCTTGGGATTCAAATTTCACAATTTGACTCAAGTATTGTGATTTCATAGCCTAAGTATTCTCTTGATTTTCTTGCTTGGTTTCATATGTCCGATTGTAAGCCTTCTCCTACTCATTTCCTTTCTAAGGTTAAGTTGGTTTTTGATTTCTCTACTCCCTTATTTTATGGTACCCTCTATTCTCGAGTTAATGGGTAGCTTGATTTAACTTACTCACTCTCATCTAGATATATCATATTCCATTGGGATCATGTCTAGATACATGCAGGAGCCACATGAGTTACATTAAAAAGAAGCAAAGAGAATCCTTCATTACATTCGTGGGACTTACACTGATGGAATTCACTATCTTGAAGGAATGGATATTGACTTGGTTGGGTTTACTGAATCTGATTGGGTGGGTGATTTAGATAATCATAAATCTACCTCAAGCTATAGTTTTTCTCTTAGTTTGGGTCCTCTTTGTTGGTCTAGCAAGATACAAAGCACAAATTTGATATCTTCTATAGAGGAAGATTACATAGGAGTAGTTAACATTTCCACAAAATTTGTTTGGTTATAGGGTATATTAACGAGTTTGGTATTCACTATTGGTGGCGTACTATCATCTAAAGTGAAAACATGAATACCATATCAATTTTCTGAAATCCAGCTTAAACATTAGAGGACGATGCACATCGAGATACATATGTATTTCATTTGGAAGTTGATCGATGATGATATCATCAATTTACAATACTGTCAAACATTTGATATGGTTACAGACATTTTTATGAAACCCTTCACCAAGGATAATTATCTTCACTTGTGGTCTCTTCTTGGGGCAAGTTATGTTGCATCGGCCCATCTTCTTCAAGATTTCTAGTTCTCTTCTCTTCTTTTAGAAAGATTACAGTTTATACGCGAGTACGTTATTAGGCCTTTAGTTTTTGGGATTCATTTATCACATCTTTATTAGGTTTTTGGGGAGTATATTGTCTCTTGTAAGTGGATGTTTTCCCTTATAGGATTTCATCCATTACTTGAGATCCTTATTGTACATGGGTACCTCATCAGGCCTAGTTACCAAGACCTATAATTATCTTCTTCTTATTCTTCCAAGAATATGTTGTTTGTACATGGGTACCTTATCAAGCTTAGTAGTTGGGCCCCATTGACAGATAATTATTAGTTGTCTAGAAGAGTTCTCTTTCAGTTCTAACTTTCCATGACCTCTTCCTCAACTTTGATGAAGGGGGTGTTGGTGTATATGACTAGACTTGTTGTCATTTGATGTCTTATCCACCTAGTTGGTTAGTCATCTCACTTAGTGAGAATATGTCATATGTTGAATAGGTCAATAGGGTTAGTGTACACATGTCATGCATAGGAGTTACACAACACTCCTATATGTACCCCTTCATTCTAATTTATGAGCATTTCGACACTCTATTTTCTTTTTGTACTTGATTTTCCTTATGACTCATGGTATTTATAATTATGAAGCATTCTCATCTCTATTGGAATTGCAACCCATCTTGGATGTGCACGAGGTTGCAAAATTGATCCTCATGGAACTATTTGATAGCCCCATGCTACTGGTAATAAGAATGGTCTCATCATCGAGGAAAAACATAGGTGAGTAAGGGAACTTCCCTCCTTTCCCAACCTCATGCTACTAATAAGAAGCATGGGCTCATCACCAAATATTGGTAGGGTTGAGAAGTGTAGTTTTATTTGTAAATGAAATATTTTTTTATTTATTTTTTATTTATCTTTTTTTGTTTTTGAATTGAATTTGAATTTTGATTTTGGGAGGGAACATTTTCCCCTAGCCTCAACCCCATGTAACTAGTAGGATGCGAGGGCTCACCACCAAAGGTTGAGATAGGTGAACAAATGCTCTAAGTGAAATGTTTAGAATGTTTATGTCATTGAGAGAGATTTTTAGGGAAATATTTATCATCAAAAATATTCTAGAAAAACTGTGGGTAAGAAACACCTTATTAGTAGAGATCATGAAGAAAAATAAATATACAAGTCCTTGTAGAGTCATTGTCAAGATTTTGTCTCATGAACTGAAATGATGAGGTAGATAGATTGGTTTGAAGAAGTGAAATGAATATTGAAGAGATATGATTTGATATAATTTCTAATGTCTGAAATCTATAAAGTTACTTGAAAATTAAGTTTCCAGTTTATAATTTCACAAGATGATAGTGAAAATGACGAAATGATATGAATGTAATAATGTACAATGTGGAAATGAAAGCAACTATATGTAAAAGTGTTTAAGATGAAGTGATTTAATGGAATCACCAAAATCCTTACCCTCTAAAGTACATGGAAGATAAGCATCATTCTTATTTTACCTAGTATGGGCCTAACCATTTTGGTCTAAATTTTATTTCCTTCGTCGACCTTTTTGTCGATTTGGCTATCTAACCTCAATATAAGGTCCCACTACTTGGAATTATTGTTTTTAAAATTTCTTGTTGTATTAGAAACATATCTCGGTTAGCACATAATTGATTATGTTGCTAAGCTATAAGTTGTTTCTCATATATGGTTTCTAATTCTCGCTAATTTCACTTCTCGATACTCATTTTCGTTGAGGATACCTAGAAGAGACACACAAAGGCTTGGTATCTCTACCTCGAGCGATAAAACCGCTTCAATGCCAAAGACTAGAGAAAAAGGGATTTCCCTTGTAGGAATTCTCACTGAGGTTCTATAAGCCCACAAGGCTAGAAATAGTGTCGATGCCAATATTTATTTTTCTCCTTGATCGTCTTAAGGAGAATAAAATTTAGAGTTTTGTTTGTAGCCTAAACCTATCCATTGGCTTGACAGTAGTATAAAGAGGTTGTGTGATGAGATATATTAAATTACACAGACAACATATACAACTCTTCATTCTTTAATGGAGTGCAATTATATATGATAATGAATTGTGGGACACCATGCCGTAAAAATGATTTGGTTTAGAATTAATTTGGCAATAACTGATCCAGGTACAATAGTTAAAGGCATGGCCTCGAACCTCTTTGTAAAATATTTTATGGCCATGATAATGAAGTTTTCGACATCCGAGGATGAGGGAGATAATTTACCAATCAAATCAAGATCCCAAGTAGAGAAGGTACAAGGTGTAACAATTGGTTATAGAGCTTGTGTTAGGATATGTATGGCGTGTGAAAACTTTTGACACTTATTACACCTATGAATGTATTTTATAGAATCATGCTCTAATGTGGGCCAAAATTAGCCCATTTGGTGAATTTTTTGAGTGGTTGAATGCCCTCCAAAGTGGCCACCACATACCCCACTATGGGATTTAAAGATAATTTTCTTCACTTCCTCTTCATCAACGCATCTTAATAACATATCATTGAAGGCTCTAGGATAAATCACTTCTTCTACGATTACGTACTTCATGACTATCACATGTAGATGCCTTCATTTTTGTGATGTCACTCCCTAGGGGTATGACCAATCCACTATATTAGTGTACCATGAATACAAAGCAATAGGAGGTTTTGCTTCTATACAAAAACACATTCATTAGGAAAGTCTAGATCAACTAGCTCCCCACAATCTATGGGATTGTCTTCCAACTAATAAGTGATGATTTTCCAATCGAAAAACTTTTGTTTAATGAAAGTGAGTTCAAACTAAACCCATTAGCATGATAAACCTACCATCCTTCTTAGATAAGGATGCTTGAGTCAAGAGCATCTGTAACTATTTGAATTTGACAATTACTCATGTTTCTTGATTAAGCATATAATACCTTAACCTCTTAGTTGTAAAAAATATGGCCATGCACTCTTTCTATGCCATAATATACCTCATCTCATAATCAAGGAGAGTGCGACTAATGAAATAGATTGTCCATTCATGACCATCGTTATCCTCTTTTGCTAACATGCATGTTATTGAGACATCAGTGGCAGAGAATACAATATTAGAGGGCGATCAGATTTAGGTGGCATAGGCGTAGGTTGTGACATGAGAAAAATCTTCACCGAATTAAAAGCCTCATGAGATTTAGTTTTCTAGGTTTTACAAGATTCTTTCTTAAGAAGAATGTTAATAGGATGAATAATGTATGTGAGATCAGGGATAAATCTACGAATTGCCCCAATCTTTTGTAGGAAATATCTAATGCTTGAATTTTTTGTTAGGGGATTCATTTCCAAGATTTCTCAAATATTTATGGGGTCTAAGTTGATGTCTCAAGAAAAATTATGTAACCCATCATCTTACCACTCATAACTATGAAAACACACTTTTATGGATTTAGAGTTACACCATATTTGATTAAGCGCGAGAGAATGATAAGAAAAAATTCAAGGTGATCACCCCATTTTTAGCCTTTTCTAGGAGGTCATCAACATATGTCTCCACAATCTTATGAATGAGAGCATGGAAGATATACGTCATTGCACATTGATACGTGGCTCTAGTGTTCTTCGAGAAAAATGACATGACAATGTAAAAAAGGTCCCCTAGGAGTAGTGAAAGTAGTCTTGGTATGATCTTCCTCAAAGATCACTATTTGGTTATATCCAAAAAATCATTCCATGAGGGAAAATAACTTATACCCAGTTGTTGCATTAATGATGATGTCAAAAGAAGGTAGCGGGAAGTCATCCTTAGGGAAAACTTTGTTGATGTGCCTAAAGTCGATGCAAATATAAATATTCCCATTCTTTTTAAGGAACATGACGATGTTAGAAATCCACATAGAGTAGTATAATGGTTTGATAAACCCTACCCAAATAAGCTTCATCACTTCCTCTTTGACCATAAAAGCAAATTTAGGCTTTATCAATCTCAATTTATATTTTATGGGCTTTACATTAGGTTTAGTGACTAAGTTGTGGACTGCTACATTGGGAGAAACACCCATAATTTCTTTATAACTGAAAAACAAAGGCCTTGGAGTTTTCTTTGAGTACTTTAGTATGTGCTTCCACTTATTCTCGTGATAAGGAAGAAAAAAGCTTTAGGATTCTAGGTTCTTCTTACGTTATGATGTTAATATCTATGGTAGCTTTAATCAAGGAAGCATTATGTTCTTTGAATTCATGAGTGGCTGGAGGTAACCCCAATTCCTCTTCCTAAACTTCATAGACTTCAAATCCTTCCGATGAGGAGGGGTTAATCGTTCTTTATGTAAAATAGGAAGAAGGGTGAGGAGAAATGGAAAATCCATTCTTATGATGCGCGAGCTGAAATTTAGTATATGCATGGAGGTATCCTAAGATAGCTTCATTATTCTCCATAAAATATAACATAAAAGGCTCATTCTCAGTATCTACATATTCCAAAATCACATTTTTAGGCATCTTATGAACCAATGGTTTAGCTTAGACTAAAATAATGAACTCTGCTCCACTTGAACCCTCATTAGGATAAAATCGAGAATAAGAAGTAGCCATAGAATCAACAAGTGTATTATGTTCTTGAGGAATGGATTCTATGGAGATGAAATCAAAATATTTACAAAGTTTATACATGACATACTTATAAAGTTGGAGGTGCTCATCTCTAGTCTCGTAAAATTCTAAGACCTAGTTTGCAATGAGTTATGAGTCACCTAGGACTCTCACATTGTGCACATCCATCCTCTTGGCTATAATAAGGCCAATAAGTAGAGATTCATATTATGATATGTTATTCGTACACTCAAAGTTCAACTTGAAGGTGAAAGGCATGAATCTTCCTTCTAAAGATATAAGAATCACCCTTGCCCTTGACCGAAGTGGAACTTCACTCCATCGTAGTTAAGGGTCTAAAAATTATTAGGGAAGATAGATGTTTCATCATTATTTGAACTCTCTTCCTGAATTTCTGAAACCTCTACCATGCACACCTCTTCAAAGTCATCTTCTGAGAGAGAGGATATCTAAAGATCATGACCTATGCCCAAAGAATCAAAAGGGAGAATAATTGGAAGATGATTCTCCAATATTTTAATAATTTCCATTGTAGATTTTGTTAAAAAAATTCTAGTACAATGACTTTGTTTTCATTAACATCCAACCCTTAAAATTCTTTAGGTGGATCTAGCTTCATTGTTAGAATAAACTTGGTCATGGGAATGGGCCCTCCCGAGGAGTAGGCTTATTTAACTGGTTTGTTGGGAGTTTAAATTCTAAATGAACCCCAAACTTCTTTTTAAGGTTGGCTAGATGAATGTTAAAAGGATTCATATTTCCTTGTGCCACAAAGACCTTCTTGAGATGAATGAATTTGACTTCTTGAAACAAAGTGTAGGGAATAGCCTTCATCCTATGAATCCAAGGTCTTCTAAGAATCATATTATAGTTAGTTTCCTTATCTATAATATAAAACTTAGTTAAAATAATCTTGGGTCCAAGAGTGACTGGGAGAACTATAGTTCCGATGGAAGTATCCTTAAGACTTTCATAACCTCTCAACGTGTTTCAGGTTTGAAGAACAATTCGTCTCTCCATAACCTAGTTTTTTCAAGAATGAAAATGATACAATGTTAACCACAACTCCATCATCAATTATGGATCTCTTAACGTAATTATTATAGATCCATACTTGGAAATATAAATTAGGATCACCCCTCCATGACATCTTAGTGTTAGTGGGCATCTTACTAATATAAAAAACAAACCCAACATCTCTCTCATGCTATCCTGGAGGATATACATTGAAGTCTATGTGGTTTATTTGGGCTTCTAGAGGAAGCATCATATGAACTAAGTGACCAAAACCCATGCTTCTAGTAACAAAGATTGGTGAACTGGAGATTTCTTCAACAAATCCAAAAGGGATATGTGATAAAAGGTCTTGGTTAGGTCTCTAATCAAGTCATAGGCCCCTACTAGCTTGGACACTACTATTGCAACGTCTTTCACTAAGGGGTCAAAAATGAGGGGATGTGATGTGTAGTCATGAGTACGAGTGACGACATGGATTTTAGGCTCACTTTATAACTATACTAGACCCACAATCTTGGTTTGATTCTATTGGTCCAAAGGAGGAGCACTCATGGATCAGTACACACAGAGGACTTATGATAATTTTTCCTTATGGGAGTCCCCTTGTTTTTTCCATGAGGATCAAGTTTCTTAATTTTGGGGTGCTTTGGGAAAGGGTCTCTATAAATCCCAAGATTAATGTTCCACAGAGAAACATGCCCTATGTGGGTATTTTACCTAGGTGTCACGGGGTTGGCCAAGAAATTACTAATGAAGAGTTATCTTTGGTCTTTTGGAAGACATTGTATGAAAGTTTAAAGTCCCTAAAAGTCTGAGCATCGTAACCTATAAATATATGGAAACCAAAATATAATTTAGGATCATAATCTCAAGGTCTTTGGTTTTGATTTTTATGTGGTCCATAGTTCTTGTTTTTGTTATGATTTTGATTATTATAGTTATAGTTCAAAGGTCTCTGGACTGTTTATGGTATTGATTTGGATATTAATTTAGACCCCAGGCCTGATCTTGTTGGGTGGGAGGACAACCGAATTCAACCGTGTTAACGGAAGGAGTAAGTTTATTACTCCTTTGATTGTTTACATTGGTATTGTTATTGTTTGCATTATTCATGTTCACAACATTTTGTTTCTTGGTTTGGTCAATAACACCATCCATTGTAACACCTTGGTTCGATTTAGGACTTTGGGTCCTTGATTGTTGTTAGAACCGTTATGATAATTAGGGTTATTCTGAGTAGGAGTAACCAAATTCTTGTTTAGACCATAGGTCTTACACCCATTATCTATCACCACTTTTTCAATACAATCATCTCCCTATAAAATGTCTTCGTAGATCCTAAGAGGAAAGGTTTGGACTCCCTCCTTGGTTTCTTGTTTAAGAGAATGAAGGAACAAATCACATAGCTTTGTCTAGTCCATGTTGAGAAAACTAATCGAAGAATAGAAAACCTTTCACCACCTCTGAATAAATTGGGAAGAAGAATCGTTATGCTCTTGTTTGATATACAGAACTCTTTAATTTCTATTTTCAATAGTTTGTTCATATCAAAATTTGTAGTGAACTCGGACATGAGTTTCTTGAAGGAATCAATAGAGGCTTCTTGGGTTATGTAGTACCAATTGAAAGAAATCCCCTTAAGAGTATTAGGAAATATTATTACAATGAATGCATCCCAAGGAGTAGCTCTCGATGGTGATGGAATATGCCTTTAGATGGGAATTTGGGTCTCAGTAAGAATATAGATTTGCACACATGCAAATGACATGCAATAATGTAGGAATGAATTCCCTCCTCAATGAAGGTGAGACTACCTTTATTGAAAACCAAAATTGTATTTACACTTGTACATTCAAAATTGTATGTGGGGGGTGTTTTGGAACATTAATGGAAAGAAAAGTGAATGATGGAGATGAAATGGAATGAAGGAAAGGAATGGAAAGGAATGAATGGAAGGAACATGCAAGAGTTAGGTAAAAATAGAGCCTAATATTGCATGGAGAAGAACAAACAATAACTAACACAAATAAAACAGAGTTTGCATCAGCTAAACGAGAATGAGTAAAAGGGAACACACATGAGCAAGTAAATAATAGAGCTTGATCACTGTGAACAAGAACAAAAACTTAATAATGTTGAAAATAAGATCAAAGACAATATTTGCATGCAAGATTCAAAAATCTAACATCTAATGAACATAAGAACATCAAATGTTACAAGAGACAATGAATGAGACACAAAGTTTGTATTTCATTAACTCTAAAATGTTTTCACAAAAGAACACAAAGTTTCTTCCTGAAACAAAGCTTGCACACAAAAGTATTTTCTTCTCCTCTCTCAAATTCCCTTTACAAATGAGCCCCTCACTTCCTTTTATAACCCAAAATTTGGTTACAAAGTAGTTAGGGTTTTACATGAACATTAAATAAGGCACTTAAGTGACCTTTGACTTTTTCTAACCAACTTTATTAAAAACAACTAAAAATAGAAATCACTTAAGTTATCCATAGCTTCCCAAAAGCAAATAACAACATCCTTTTCTTAAAAATCCACTTTTTAAAATATACAATAATAACCAATGCCTTATCCATTGAAATGGGGTCCGCCTATCTCAAACGTATGAGAAATGGACTCTCCCACTTTGTTAGATACCAAGAAAACTATCTCCCTGAACCGTCGGTGAAATTAGGATCTGTCACTTTTGCTAGTTGAAAGGATCTAAACCTTCCCAAAGTTTCAAACATATTTTCTTCTTCTAGAGGTTCATTTGGTCAAAGAATAGCCTCACAAAATACCTGCAATTCAAGAATCCTACTTGGCATATCATTTAAATTAACAATCTTTGATTGAGCGTTCTCAAATAAGTTCTTTAATTTGATGCACTACTCCATTGAAACTAATGAGAAATTATTGGCGGGAGTGTAAATGTCCTTAAACAATTGTGAAAATTTCTCTTCCACCTGCTACGATAAACACCTTTTATTATGTTCATTTATAAGGTTACAAGGGATATTAGCTATGAATTCTTGAATCAAGGCAATTGAAGTGAAGGATTCATTGCATATGCTCTCATGATGGATCATAGAATCCTCGAGAAGCATTTTCCTTGATTTGAGATGCATACACCAAAGAAAACATATCCCTCGATGTTCAAATTAGAGAATTCCTTCAATGGCTAAAACTAAGGATTCCATACTCGTCATCTCCTACAAAATGGGTAATATCTAATCCAAATTTGATATATTAGAAACAAAAGTTTCCTTGAAAGAAATAATTGGATGAAGATACACACTGACATATTCACGGAGCTTAACCATTGTTTTGATCATCCTTGGCCTAAAATGAGAATCTTTGAAAGCTAATTTTTAGTGACATGGCCCAATGTGTTTATTTATTTTGATAAATTGAGAGTTTCTTCATCAGGGGAAGCAACTGCATTAGGTATTGGGAAAGTGGATGATATGGGATTTATTAGATGTTGAACGTATTCCACAAATTGATTCTTTTTGGCCATGAGCTGAGAGTTTGGATACTTATATTTCTCAAGTATCTCTAGCATTATATCAATTGAATCTTGAGCCATTGCCATGTCACTTTCTAATGTGGACCTCTATAGTCCAAGTTTGAAAAATTCATAATCAACAGATGTCATGGCATCACGCTCCTTGTCAGCTTATGGGATGGCAAGAACTACAAATCTGTTTCCATCATTATCCACCATTATTCGAGAAAGAACCTTAGGCTTCTTAGGAATGACGTCATTAAATTTTTTGAAAAGGGAATCAAAATCAATGTCAATTACCTTGACAACCCTCTTCCTTTTCTTAACCTCGGAATCAACCCAGGAAGGAGTATCATTCACTATTTCTACATACAAAATCTTGGAGCTCAAAGCAACATTCTCATTGTTCTCGTCATCATGAGATTCTACAAGAACCCTTTCCATGACCCTAGTTTTAGGAGAAATAACTTCAATATCCACCTCCTGCTCATTTGGGAGATTTTGGGAAATCTCTTCGTGAACTGTATGCTCCGAAGTGTTTGATATTTGGACTACATGTACCTGAGTGGATGTTTGTGCAAGGCATGGCTGAAGGTCCTTTTTTACTAGCTTCTGAGAACTATTAACAATGTGAGTAGACAAATCTCTACTTGAAGTAGAAAATCCTGATACATGTTCTCTTCCCTCACTGTGGCTAGGACCCTTAGATTTTTCTCCTCATGACACATTATTTGGCAAAGGGGATTTTGGCAACCACTCCTTTCTTGCTAATTGTGTATGATTGAATGGCATGGAGGTTGATTGAGAAGGGGCTTTGGTTGAATGAAGACCTCCTCAAGTTGGAAATTTTTGTGATCCTGAAGTATGATCTTGAATTGACTATAACTTGGCAAGTTCTCTTTCGTACCATGATATGCTTCTTTCAAGGATCAGTTGATTCTTGCTATCAAGAGAAAATTCATCTCTCTTGGTCCAATCAATTCGAGGCAACAGGGTAAAAGAAGCTGCATCATATAAAGGATCAATAACATCTTCATCATCATTTACGAATGAATCTGGAGGGTTCTTAATGTGAAAGGCCTTGATATGAGAAAGGGTTAGGTGAGAAAACTCTCATCTTCTTACTTCATGCTCATCTAAACAGGAAGCCCAAAAATCTTCCATGGTAGGATTATGTTGATAATTTGCTCCAAGAATCTTCTCGTATATATATCCATTGATATCAAACTAGGATCTCTTCACATATGGATGAATTATGATGAGGAGAACTCTTTTTCCATGAGTTGTGCAATCAAAAAGATTTGGACATTGGTATTCCCGATTTGGATCGGGAAAAGAAGTCTGAATGATGCTTGTCACTTTGAGAAGAAAGTGAACTTGGAATATTTGTTGCGCAAGCTCCATTAATGCCCTTTTTCACCGACGTACTTAGAAATTTTCCATGGGGTACTTTCAAATCCACTTACGCAAATGTAGGAAAAAGATAAAAATTGAATAAACCATGTTCCCCATTGGGAAATGACATTCATGGATTCTTTGGAAAATATTTCCTCTGTATTCCTATTCAAGTTTTGAATCACGTAGAAATTAAATACATCATTGACCCTTCTTAAATGGTGAGAGCTATTTTGAAAATTAGTTACGAGGTAATAATGAAAAACACTATTTGATGGCACCATGACTCCGCTTGTTTTTATTCTAGAAAATAGTTTTATTCTTACTACTGCATAAGTTATATACGATGTCATGTAGAAGCATCCAATCATTTAAACTTTTATCAATTGTTTGTGAAGGGTATTACTGATAATGGTGGCCCAATCCACAAACTATTTCTTATAAAGGATGATACAAATAAATTGATACATCCATGGGTGGAAAATCCTAACGAGAGGATAAACCAAAAACTCGACTCGGAGAGTAATCATTTCCCGATTTCTTCCACAAACTCAACGTGATATAGTTCTTTGAGAAGCTGGTCAATTCAATTCAAGCCTCATGATCACTAACCATTTTTATTAACCATCTTGCTCCACCTAAGGGGTTCTTCATACCAAAATTCTTGTCTTTGACTGGCAAGTGATATCCGCATTCTCGGGAAAGTCACCATGTCGAGAAATTCCTCAATGTGATCTCGGTGTGATTAAGAGGAAAGGATCTCGATTATCTTTAAAAATTACTCGTCTATTAGGATCATAATGCTCCACACAAGTGATAACAAGCTATGGAAACAACACCGAGATAGAAAATTTTGTTGCTTGGGGTAGACTATTATGGTAAAGAATATTCGAGAATATAGTTTTTCCTTAAATTTTCACCTGTTTGTAGAATTGTTGCACATTGATGTGACCCATATTTGTATTAGTGATATTATCATATGCTAACTTAATGGAATTGGGAGGGATGATTCCTTGGAATTCATACTTGAGCATAGATTTATTCGATTTCTCCACTAGCTTCCTCGATCTTCTTGCAAATTTATTATATTTTTCAGCCATTATGAATTTTATAGAAAAATGACTCAAGCATGTAAAACAATACAAGAGGGGTTGGGCCTCGGTCTCCAAAAACCTCGCCGAATGTAAAAATAATATGACTTGTTTAATTATTATTATTACTTTAAAAATAATAATAACAACCAGTCCCAATTAAAATTTTGTTTTTAATAATACATCATACCGAGACTAGGCTCAAATTTTGACTCTAGAGGTAACGATTTTTTATTTATTTATTCGGTGGAGAAAATTCTCCTTAGTATGTGTGATACTCAAGTGATTTTAATGATCGTGTATTTTGAGATTTAGTTCTTCCTTGCGATCTTCTTATTGATGCGTGACTATACTTGCTGAATCTTCTTGCAAATGTGTTGATACACAGAGAATGCGTGGACTATTATGTGCTTAGAATTTCTTTTTAATCAATGCTTGGAAATGGATTAAGACCTCTCCATGCTATGTGGAACTTTCTTCAAATACTTCTGCATGCAAACTCTTATTTTCTTGGGCTGCGTGAATTCCTTTCTTGTTTTCTTTAGTCAAGCTGCGTGCTTTTTTCAGCATTAAAACTTATTATTTTTCCCCCTTGGCTATGCGTGGGAAGATTTTTATTTCTCTTATGCACCTATGCATGGCCTTTAGCTTTTAGCATGCGTGGAAACTTGTATTTTTGGTCTTATGCCTGCATGGATTAATCTTTGCCTGTTTTGCTGGTTTTTTTAAAACTTTCTTTCACATATTCCCACATCCTAACATCTTTCTAATCCCTCCTTTGGCGTATGCAGTGTTTTGGACTGTATTAATTGTCTTTGACTTATGCTAATAGTTGTGTGGTATTTCTTTTGATCAGGTTCCAACGTTGAATCCTCCCTCTGCTACATGTATCTCTTGATGCATGTGTGGAAAAACTTTGTTGTCTACGTGATGGACTATCCAGTAAATGCATGGGAAATGTTGTTATTGCTTTCACTGTTGTTTCCCTTCTCCCTGTTGCGTGGAGTGTTTGCTTGTGGACTATATTTCCCTCTTTGCTTTGGACTTTGGACCTGCGTTGGAAATAGAGTAAAAAATAGTGCATGCGTGGGAATGCTTTAAACTGCTCCTTCTGTTGGGTTGAAAAGTGTTCTTTTTGTTTTATTCCTTAATTAATGCGTGGAATTTGGTTTCTTGGGCACGTGGACCTATCTTTGATCAATGAAAATAGTTGATACATGGTATTTCCTTCACTTGCTTGATGATCTTCAGCTGTCCCTCCTTGTCTTCTGCTACGTGGGATCCTCCTTTGCTAGAACATGGACATTAAATTCCTCCTCTCAAACTTCTAACTCCTCCCTCTACATTGGTCTCCCTCCTATTCTGTAGTCATGCACATGAAAGAGACTTGCATTGAAACTTCTTCCAATGCGTAGATTTTAAAAATTCTTGATGAATGCGTAGTAATTCGTTGAGGGATGTGATAAATTATTACTCTGAGATGTTCCTCTAGAAGAAATAAGAAAGATTCACACGACTCTTTCCAATGAGTTTGACGAAGGAATTTATGAGGATTAATTCATCCTGTTAAAACAACTTCCCTCTTTCCCAGGTAGTGCCATTAATTGCGGGGAAATGGGGAAATTAAAATACCACAAGCGGGAAACTAAAATGATTTTTTAGGAAAGGGGAATCAGGGTTCGGGAAGCCAATTTGGCATTCTGGCAATTGGAAGCACAAGCTTACTTCCCCGGAAATAAAATAAAATAAAAATTTTGAATGAATTTTAATAATTATTATATTAATAGTTATTTAATTAAAAACCCCAAATTTAATAAAAATGATTTTATCAAATAAAGGGTAATAAATAAATTTATTTATTATTAATGCATTTTAAGACCTAGCGGGAGGAGTTCTCACCTGAAATGGATGAAACGAAGATCGGAATGATCACAAAAATGAGACAATTGCGATGAGAGCGATAAATCACATAAAGTAACACTTTTGAAAAAATTCAAAATTTCCATTTTTAAATTAATTTTGTGAAGTCAAAATTGGCTGATATACAATGGGCTCTAATTGGGGAAAAGGACTTCATGGATGTAACAACGGACCCGGACCAAAATATTGATGATCATGATCTCAAAACAATGGGGCACAAAAATGGGATGATACAAGAGAGGAGACCAAAAGATGGGGAAAAGAAATAAACCAAAATCCTAATTACCTATGTACATATAGGGAACAACCCATTTTCAATTTTGGTATTGCTTGAGATATTACCCACTGTAGGGAAAAGGAAAATGATTTCCATCAGGCTATGCCAAGTAATAGGTGTTATCTCCATAGAAATTTCTGATTTTGAAAGGGCCTAGCCACATCGAATCAAACTTCCCATGTTTTCCTTGTGGTTCACGCGTCTCTTGTTCTAGAGAAGAAAGAAGTTATTGATTTGGAATTTACTCTCTTTGGTGTTCTGTCAAACAACCTCTTTACTTTGGATTGATGTTCCTTGATCCTGTTTTCCACTTGAATTCTTTGTTCCTCAAGCTTGCTTAGGAACATGATCCTTTTATCTAATGCATTGGTGAAGCATTCATCATCAATTGCTTGAGCTAATCATAATGCTGGTAACTCCAGTGTGATGGGAATTTGAGCATCGGTTCCATACAAAAGTTAAAATGGAGACATCCCGATTGCTCTTTTGGGAGTTATGTGGTCATCCCACAATGCATCATATAAATTTTTGTGCCAATTTCTTTGATTTTCTTTGACTAACTTACACATGATAGTAATGATGTTTTTGTTACTAGATTCTTCTTGATTGTTTCCCTGAGGGTAGTAATCTAACAAATGAGATAAAGATATCCCATACCCATAAAAAAACCTATCATCTTTGTAGAAGAAAAATTTGAGGCATTGTCCATCACAATCTTGTGTGGAATTCCATAACGAACCAATATATTTTCTTTGATGAAGTCACAGATTACCACAGTAGATGTTTGTTTCACTGGTATAGCTTCTACCCACTTTGTAAAGTAGTCAGTTGTAGTGAGCACATGAGTATGACCAGCACTAGAATTAGGATTCAAAACCCCAATGAAATCTAAACCCCATTGTTGAAAGGGTTCTTCAATGACAACTGGCTTCAAAGGAAAAGCTGCCAATTTTGGTCTTCCAACAAATTGCTGACAAGCTTCGCATTTTGTCACCCAATTCTAAGCATCGGAAAACATAGTAGGCCAATAATAATGTGCTCGCAAAATTTTATGAGCCATTACTGGGCCAGAGAAATGACCACCACATGCATGATTGTGAAAATCTTCAAGCAACCTGGGTTGTTGTTCCTTATCAACACATCTGAGGAACATGTCATCAACTCCTTTCTTGAACAACGTGTTGTCCCAAATGACATACCTGACAACTCTTAATTTGATAGCTCATTTTTCCTTAGTTGTTAGATTCTCTGGACATTCACCATATGTGAGAAAGTAGGCTATATCATAATACCATTTGTATGCGTAGTGCTTTGACAAAAATACCAAAGGTAAACTTTCCTCAACCGTCTCTTCTATAGAATCGTCTCATGGTTTATTCTTTGTGATGAGTTGGCGAGTCCTCTCCCTCAAAACAATTTGGTAGGATTGATATCCAAATCTTATTCCTAGATCTTGGAGACCCAATTACCTCTTTTAGATCTTGGTTCCTGCTGTGTCAGCATCGATTTAACTACGGTGTCTAGAACTAAGAATTTGGTATGCAAATTCAACACATAGTACCTGAAGTGTTTGAAGGCTCTCATCACCGCATACACATGCTTCTCAAGGGGGGTGTAATTGAGTTCATGTTTCTTGAATCCAAAAATCATGAATGAAATAGGAGATTTGATTCCTTCTTGATTATGTTGAGTCAAGATGGCGGAAACTGTGTGCGGTGAAGCATAGCAATAAATTATGAAATCCTTTTTAAAATTAGGACACACCAATGTAGGGGCTTTTACAATAGCACCCTTGATTTTTTCAAATGCCTCTCTACCTTCCTTCAACCATTTGAAGGATTCTTTTCCTTTCATCATATCAGCGATTTCTTTAGTCAGCTCGGTGAAATCTGGCATGAACCTTCTCAAAAATTTCACCTTCCCAAAGAATGAGTGGACTCCAGGCTTACTTGTAGGCAAGGAAAGATTCTTGATCACTTGAACATGCTCAGGATCAATTTTAGTTCCCTCCTTAGAAACAATATGACCTAGGAGTTTCCTTCGTAACTCCAAACATAGAATTTTTTGGATTTAGAGAAATCTTATGAAGTCTACACCTTTGCAATATTTTCTCTAAATCTCTTAGGTGATCTTCTCATTTCTTTGAGAACATTATCAATTCATCTAGGTATATCACGATGATCTTGTCTTTATAATATACAAATTCCATATCCATGGCCCTTTGAAAATTTGTGCCAGCTTTGATCAAACCAAAAGGCACTCTTCTATACGTGAACATACCCTAGGGGGTGGTGAACACGGTTTTTATGCTAATCTTCTCTAGCCACTTCAATCGATTATAACTAGAGAAACCCTCTAGCATGGATATCATTTTTGATCCAGATTCTTACCTACGAATATGATCCATGACTAGAAGTGGGTAGTTATCCTTCAAGGAAGCTTGATTAAGATTGTGGAAATCCACACAAATCTAAATTTCTCCATTTTTCTTGCAAACCGGTACAATATTAGCTACCCAGTCGAATGTCGAATAGGAAACACTATTTGTGCATCTAACATCTTTTGAACTTCATGGAATATGGTGCCCACTATCTTGGGATTATACTATATTTGCTTCTTCTTGAATGGAACTGCACTTTGAGCTTTAAGGGTATGGCATGCTCCATTTACCTAGGCTATAAAGACTTCAAGTATTCATATGAGTAAGCTAAAATGTCGAGACTATTTGGTAAGGAGGATTATGATTTCTTGCACTCCTCGGGTGAGTAACACTTACCAATGTTAAACAGTGAGGATTATCCTTGTAATAATGTTAAATTGCTCATAGTTAGCTAAATTCACAGAGTCATGCTTGCTCTTTCTCTTTAATAAACTCCGTCATGTTTATCAAAAAGTTCTTCAAGTGAAACCAATCCTTTTGGAATTTTATTTCCTTTGAGTTTAATGATTCCATCACGGGATCTTTGTTCTCAAATCCTTCTTGAATTGTCAATTTGTGAAATGCATAATCACTTCCTTCAAAATAAAATTGTTCAAAATTATCCCTTTTTCCAAGAAAGCAATAATTTGTTGATCATCATTGAATACTTGCTAATTTTCTGCATTATCAGGAACAATTGGCCTAAAAACCATTTCAATGGTGTATTTTTCTTGATCAAACTTTGAATGAGGAATCATTAATGAAGCTGAGACTACTAGAGAATCTACTTTGTCATTCTTTTCATGAGGGACAGATTTTATGGAAAAAGCATTGAAGGCTTCTATCGCGTCCCACACTTTATTTTTGTAGTGTCTCAAATGATCATTCTTAAACTGAAATTGATTTCTTACTTATTTCACAATCAATTCCGCATCTCCAAAGACTTTCAAAAATTGGATCCCTTTCTCTTATGTAGCTTAAAGGCCAAGGATTAATTCCTCGTACTCTGTAGTGTTGTTAGTTTTGAAAATTCAAGTTTGTAGGAAAAAGGAAATATTTTACTATTTAGAGATATGAGAACCACTCTTGCACGAGAACCCATTGAGAAACAACTTCCATCAAACTTAAGAGTCCATATCTCATTGGGATCATGGCAAGTAACCTCACGGGCATGAAATTTTGCATTCATCATATAATTACCCATACTTGAGCCTTGAAAAAGGATCTGTGCACGAGGATCTTCAGTTTTAGTTACTATGAACTTTTCTTGAGTCTCTAGTATTAGCTTCTTCATTTCTCCACTGATAGGAATCATAGCATGAGACCAATCCATTTGAATCTCACCACCCAGATCTCTGCAAAATTTCCTGTTTAACAACATACCATATGAAGCAAGAATGTCAACAACTAGAATAGTTACCTTAACTCGCTTATGAGGGAATTGGGCTAAAACCATCTAAGCATATTTAATATGCCCAATCAAAGGAACTTGTATTGTCTCCATAGAGTAACAAGATACAAATTTTCTTATACAACTTAACCTAAGAGCATGTGCTACTTTGGCAGGCATCACATTATCCAAGGCTCCAGAATCTATAATGTAATTACTTAATTTGCATCCGTTGATTAAAAAGGACACAAAGAAAGGTTCAATATTTTCATTTGAAGGTGTAGTGGCCGCCATAATATTTTTCATCTTCCCATCTTTGAGATTTTTCAAAATTCCTTTGTAGGAATGAATAGTAGAGTCACCTTTGATAAACTGGACCAATTTCTCAAGTTGATCCTTATTGGACTTCAAGTATTCTCGCATGTGACATGGAAATTTTTTTATTGATATGATCAATGATATAAAATTTTGGCAAAGTAACCTTACTCGATGTCTCGAGATACTAGTTCGTTCGAACTTGATGATGGCACACTTTTGACCTTTGCTTCGGGCTTGGTTTATATCAGTTTGGAGAAGAAACTTTCTTCATAGCTGATTTATCTATGAATTGACTTGGAAAAGGTTCACCTTTCTTTAAGATAGTTTTGACCTTAGGAGTCACAGCTATCTTTGATTCTTTGGAAGTTTCTTTAATTTTGGATTCTTTAGGAACTTCCTTGGAAACCTCTTTATCTCCCGCCTTAGTGGTATTCTCGCTCATTTTTCTAAGAGCATGTAAAGACAGAAAAAGGATTGACTATTCATATATTTTATAATTTCTTCGTATTCGTCTTCTTCTTCTGAATGGTACTCGAAGAAATGATTATTACTTTCTCGCTCAGGGATCTTCAACCTCGAGGTTCGGATGTTCCGAATCCATCTCTTCCTCATCAACCTCGACAACTTCAACTTCTTCATCATTTTCTTCAATGACATTACATTTTGAGTTAGTTGCGGGAGCTGCTTCAATAGAAATCCTCATCAGAGCACCTATAATCCTGGATTTGTTGGGAACATATCCTTTTCTTGGGATGTATTTGTAAGGAGTAGGTTTACTACTTTGAGCAACTTGATTTTTTCAAAGCCAACACATCATTAGCCAACTTAGTGAGTATAGCTTCTGAAGCATTGGGGGTTTCTTGACTTTTTCCCTTAAGGGAAGTTTTCTTGAATTTTCTGCCATGATTAAGTCATCCTCAATTTATATGGCCAAGGATTGAGAAAGTTCCAAAGTAGCCACTCTAGCCCTTCTCAACTGATAACACACTTCTGGTTGTTGTGAGTTGATAAAGAAAATAAAAATTCCATCAAGGTTTGGATGAATCTCGCCAGGAACTTTGTTCACCATTTTGTTGAACTTAGCCATGAAATTCCTCATGGGTTATGTTGGCTCTTTCTTTACCTAAGATAGTTGGGAAAGAAGAGCATGTTCATATTCTGCCATCTTGAATCAATCTTCAAACTTAGTTTTCATATCATTCTAATTTGTAATGCATCCATTTGGCAGATGATGAAACCAATATGTAGCAACATCATGTAATGTTTTGATGAAGAGGTGAATAGTAACATCTTCATATTCTACCAAAAAAATAGCACATGCAACGAAGAAGGTAGAAATATGGTCATCTGGTGACGTCTTCCCATCTCCGTCGAACTTGGGAAGAATCTTCCTCGATCCTCTTGGGAGGTCATGTCGAGCTGGTAAGGCCAATGGGCCTATGGCATTTCCCCATGGTACGTTGACTACCATTTTGGGAAAGGTGGTATGTGAAGGTAAAATCACACGAGCAAGGACAAGTACTTGACTGGTAGTGATTCTTTCCTTGCTTTCTCTTTTAGGACTTGATGCAAGGCTTGTAGATCTATGAGGTGTGTTCTTCTTTGGATGAGATAAGATAAAACCAAACTTTCCTTGAAATTCAAAAATGGGATCAGATCGACCTTTAGCTTTTTCTCCTCCCGTAAACCTCTTTCCTTATAGTTTGAAATCTTTACCATGAAGGGATGAATGACAAGTTTTCATTAGCTCTAGCCTTTTCTCTTCACTTTATTTCTTGAGTTATTTACACCTAAATAATTCTAGCAACTCTCACGGCTTGATCTTCTTCGTTATCTAGTACTGATGTAGCGAGATGAAAATGATAGTTGTTCATGTGTTTTTCCCAAATAGCTTGCCTCAAACCTGATGATATATCTTCTTAAGTATCTGTAAAAAGAAGATTTGGTTACAACATAGGTGGGTTACATGTAATACTCATACAGATTATTTCCTTGGTGGAAGAGGACCGCGTCGGTGAACAATTATCAACACGTTTCCAGGAGGTCTTCTAGCAACAAGTGTGGGTACTCTTCTTCTAAGGTCTTCAATGTAGATTTCTCTGTCAATGGTTCTATCAATAGCCACGAATTGCTACAAGCTTTCATGATTTTCCCAAGCTACTGTTCGAAGGTTGGAAACAATGTCTCCTTGAAAATATTTGTTAGGCATAAGGTTTGGTTGGATAACTGGAGCTTGTGAAGAGGGGATAATTATAAATATTTAACCAAGCATTGGTTAATGATTTCTAAATCCCCAGTAGAGTCACCAAAAACTATTATCCTATGGATTTTCATGCATGTAAATTACATGCAACAATGTGGGAATGAATTCCCTCCTCAATGAAGGTGAGGCTACTTTTATTGAAAACCAAAACTGTTTGTACACCTATACATTCAAAATTGTATGTGGGGGTGTTTTGGAACATTAATGGAAAGAAAAGTGAATGATGGAGATGGAATGGAATGAAGGAAAGGAATAGAAAGGAATGAATGGAAGGAACATGCAAGAGTTAGGTAAAAACAGAGCCTAATATTGCATGGAGAAGAACAAACAATAACTAACACAAATAAAATAGAGTTTGCATTAGCTAAACGAGAATGAGTAAAGGGAACACACATGAACAAGTAAATAATAGAGCTTGATCACTGTGAACAAGAACAACAACTTAATAACGTTGACAATAAGATCAAAGACAATATTTTCATGCAAGATTCAAATATCTCACATCTAATGAACATAAGAACATCAAATGTTACAAGAGACAATGAATGAAACACAAAGTTCACATTTCATTAACTCTAAAATGTTTTCACAAAAGAACACAAAGTTTCTTCCTGAAACAAAGATTGCACACAAAAGTATTTTCTTCTCCTCTCTCAAATTCCCTTTACAAATGAGCCCCTCACTTCTTTTTATAACCCAAAAGTTGGTTACAAAGTAGTTAGGGTTTTACATTAACATTAAATAAGGCACTTAAGTGACCTTTGACTTTTTCTAACCAACTTTATTAAAAACAACTAAAAAAAGAAATCACTTAAGTTATCCACAACTTCCCAAAAGAAAATAACAACATCCTTTTCTTAAAAATCCACTTTTTACAATATACAATAATAACCAGTGCCTTATCCATTGAAATGGGGTCCTCCTATCTCAAACGTATGAGAAATGGATTCTCCCACTTCGTTAGATGCCAAGAAAACTATCTCCCTGAACCGTCGGTGAAATTAGGATTTGTCACTTTTGCTAGTAGAAAGAATCTAAACCTTCCCAAAGTTTCAAACATATTTTTTTCTTCTGGAGGTTCATTTGGTCGAAGAATAGCCTCATAAAATACCTAAAATTCAAGAATCCTACTTGGAATATCATTTAAATTAACAATATTTGATTGAGAGTTCTCAAATAAGTTCTTTAATTTGGTGTATCTCTCCATTGAAACTGATGAGAAATTATTGGCAAGAGTGTACATGTCCTTAAACAATTGTTAAAATTGCTCTTCCACATGTTCCGATGAACACCTTTGATTATGTTCATTTACGAGGTTACAAGGGATCTCAGCTATGAATTCTTGAATCAAGGCAAGTGAAGTGAAGGATTCATTGCATATGCTCTCATAATGGATCATAGAATCCTTGAGAAGCATCTTCCTTGATTTGAGATGCAGACACCAAAGAAAACATGTCCCTCGATGTTCAAATTTGAGAATTCCTTCAATGGCTAAAACTGAGGATTCCATACTCATCATCTCTTGCAAACTAGGAAATATCTCATCCAAATTTGATATATTAGAAAAAAATTTTCCTTGAAAGAAATAATTGGATCAAGATACGCACTGACATCTTCATGGAGCTTAACCGTTATTTTGATCCTCCGGCCTAAAACGAGAATCTCGAAAGAAAATTTTTAGTGACATGGCCCAATGTGTTTATTTCTTTTGATAAATTGAGATTTTCTTCATCAGAAATAACAACTACATTAGGTACTAGGAAAGTGGATGATATGGGATTTATCAAATGTTGAACGTATTCCACCAATTGATTATGTTCACCTTGAGCTAAGAGTTACGAGACTTATATTTCTCAAGTCTCTTTAGCATGATAACAATTGAAACTCAAGCCATTGCCATGTCACTTTCCAATGTGGACCTCCCTAGTATAAGTCTTGAAACTTCATAATCAATAGATGTCATGGTATCACGCTCCTTCTTAGCTTGTGGGATGGCAAGATCTGTAAATCTATTTCAATTATTATCCACCATTATTTGAGAAATCACCGTAGGCTTCTTGGGAATGATGTCATTCAAAATTTTGAAAAGGGCATCAAAATCAATGTCAATTGCCTTGACAACTCTATTCATTTTCTTAACCTCATAATCAAACCAGGAAGGAGTATCATTCACTATTTCTACATACAAAAGCCTGGAGTTGAAAGCAACATTGTCATTGTTCTCATCATCATGAGATTCTGCAAGAACTCTTTCCACGACCCTGATTTCAGGAGAAATAACCTTGATATCCACGTCCTACTCATTTGGGAGATTTTGGGAAATCTCTTCATGAACTGCATGCTCCAAAGTGTTTGATATTTGGACTACATGTACCTGAGTGGACGTTTGTGCAAGGCATGGCCGAGGTCCTTTTTCAATAGCTTCCGAGAACTATTAACAATGCGAGTAGAATAATCTATACTTGAAGTAGAAAATCTTAATACATGTTCTCTTCCCTCACTAGGGCTAGGACCCTTAGGTTTTTCTCCTCGTGACACATTATTCAAAGAAGGGGATTTTGACAACCACTCCTTTCTTACTAATTACGTATGATTGTATGTAGCTTGTGATTGATTGAGAAGGGGCTTTGGTTGAATGAAGATCTCCTTGAGTTGGAAATTTTTGGATCCTGAAGTATGATCTTGAATTGGTATCAGTAACTTGGCAAGTTCTCTTTTGTACCACGATATGCTTCTTTCAAGGTTTGTTTGATTCTTTTTATCAAAATAAAATTCATCTCTCTTGGTCCAATCAATTCAAGGTAATGGGGTACAAGAAACTACATCATATAAAGGATCAATAACATCTTCATCATCATTTATGAATGAATCTGGAGGACTCTTAATGCAAAAGGCATTGATCTAAGTAAGGGTTAAGCGAGAAAACTCTCGTCTTCTTACTTCATGCTCGTCTTAACAGGAAACCCAAAAATCTTCCATGGTAGGATTATGTTGATACTTTTCTCCAAGAATCTTTCACATATATCCATTAATATCAAACTGGGCTCTCTGCACATATGGATGAACTGTGATGAGGGAGAACTATTTTTCCATGAGTTGTACACTAAAAATATTTGGACATTGGTATTCCCCGATTTGGATCGGGAAATGAATTCCTGAATGATGCTTATAAGCGAGAAGACAATGAACTTGGAATAGTTGTTGTGTAAGCTCCATTAATTCCCATTTATCGCTGATGTACTTAGGATGTTTACATGGGGTACCCATAAAGCCACTTACGTGAATGTAGGAAAAATATGAAAATTCGATGGCAAACCGTGTTCCCCGTTGGGAAATGACATTCGTGGCTTCTTTGGAGAATATTTCCTTTATATTCCTATTCAATTTTCGAATCACATGGAAAGTAAATGCATCATTGACCCTACTAAAATGGTGAGAGATATTTTTGAAACTTAGTTGTGGGTAATAATAAAAAACACTATTTGATGGCCCCATGACTCCTCTTGTTTCGAGTCCAGAAAATAGCTTTCTTATTGTTATTGTATAATTCAGATATGATGTCATGTAGAAGCATCCAATCATCTTAACTTATATCAATTGTTTGTGAAGGGTATTACTGATAATGGTGGCCCAATCCAAAAACTATTTCTTGGCAAGGATGATATAGATAAATTGATACATCCATGGGTGGAAAATCCAAGGAGAGGGTAAACCGAAAACTCTACTTAGGAGAGTAATCATTTCCTTGATTTCTTCCATGAACTCAATGTGGTACAGTTCTTTGGGAAGCCCATCAATTCAAGGCCTCTTGGTAACTAACTAGTTGTTATTAACCATCTTGCTCCACCAAAGGTGTTCTTCGTCCCAAAATTCTTGTGCTGACTAGCGAGTGATATCTGCATTCTTAGGAAAGTCAGGTATGCCGAGCAATTCCTCAATGTTCTCTGGTGTGATTAAGAGGAAAGGATCACAATTATCTTTAAAAATTCCTCATCTCTCAGGATCATAATGCTCCACGCAAGTGATAACCAGCTTCTGGACACTACACCAAGACAAAAAATGATGCTGCTTGGGGTAGACTATTATGGTAAAGCCTATCCGAGAATATGGTTTTTCCTTCAGTTTTCACCCATTCACAAAATTGTTGTACATTGATGTGACCCAGATTTGTATCATTCATATTGTCATATGCTGAATTAATGGAATTGGGAGGGATGATTCCTTGGAACTCATACTTGAGCGTGGATTTATTAAATTTCTCCACTAGCTTCCTCGATCTTCCAACAGATTTATTATATTTTTTGTCATTATGAATTTTATAGAAAAATGACTCAAGTACGCAAAATAATGTAAGCAAGGCCGGTCTCGATCTCAAACCCTCGTCAATGCTCAAATTTCGACTCTGGCAACAATGATTTTTTATTTATTTATTTGGTAGAGAAAATTCTCCTTGGTATGTTTGAAGCTCATGTGATTTTAATGACTGCATACTTTGAGATTTAGTTTTTCCTTGTGATCTTTTGATTGATGCATCACTATACTTGTTGAATCTTCTTGCAAATGTGTTGATACACCTGGAGAATGTGTGGATTGTTATGTGGTTGGAATTTATTTTTAATCAATGCTTGGAAATGGATTAAAAACCTCTCAATGCTTTGCATGGAACTTTCTTCGAAGACTTCTACATGCAAACTCTTATTTTGTTGTCCTGCGTGAAATCCTTTCTTGTTTTCTTTGGCTGCGTGCTTTTCCAAGCATTAAAACTTATTATTTTTCCCCCTTGGTTGTGCATGGGAATATTTTTATTTCATTATGCATCTATGTGTGGCCTTTAGCTTTTAGCATGCGTGGAAACTTCTATTTTTGTCTTATGTCGGTGTGGATTAATCTTTGCCTATTTTTCTGGATTTTTTTAAACTTTCTTTCACATATTCCCATGTCCTAACATCTTTCTAATCCCTCCTTTGGTGTATGCAATGTTTTGTAATGTATTAATTGTCTTTGACTTATGCTAATAGTATGTCTGGTATTTATTTTGATCGGTTCCAACATTGAATCCTCCCTCTACTACATGTATCTCTTGATACCGCATGGAAAAACACTTTTCTTCCTACGTGATGAACTGTCCGGGTAAATGCGGGAAATGTTGTTACTTCTTTCACCTATTGTTTCCCTTCTCCTCGCTGTGTGGAGTGTTTTCTTGTGGACTATATTTCCCTCTTTGCTTTGGACTTTGGACTGCGTTGGAAATAGAGTAAAAAAAAGTGCATACGTGGGAACATTTTAAACTACTCCTTCTGCTGCATTGAAAAGTGTTCTTTTTGTTTTATTACTTAATGAATGCATGAAATTTAGTTTCCTAGGGACGTGGACCTGTCTTTGATCAATGCAAATAGTTGATACATGGTATTTCATTAACTTGGTTGATGATCTTCGATTGTCACTCCTTGTCTTCTACTGCGTGGGATCCTCCTTTGCTAGAACATGGACTTTAAATTCCTCCTCTCAAACTTCTAACTCCTCCCTCCACATTAGTCTCCCTCCTATTCTTTATTCATACACATAAAAGAGACTTGTGTTAAAACTTCTTCCGATCGTGGCTTTTAAGAATTCATGGTGAATGTGTAGTAATTCGTTGAGGGATGTGATAAAATATATTTCTGAGACATTCCTCTAGAATAAGTAAGAAGAAATTGGAAATATTTGCATGAATTTTTCCAATGAGTTTGATGGAGGAATTTATGAGGATTAATTTGTCCCATTAAAACAACTTCCCTCTTTCCTGGGTAGTGGAATTAATTGCCAAGGGGAAATCAATTGCCAATTGCCAGTGGAAATGGCAAGGCTGGCTGACAATCCCCATTTTGTTTCCTCATGTGGGAAATCGGGAGATTCTTTTCCCATTTTACAATTCATTGATTTGGCAATTGGTGCAAAAAATCCCACAAGTGGGAAATTAAAATGAATTTTCCAGGAAAGGGGAAATCCGGGTTTGGGAAGCCAATTTGGCATTCCCAACAATTGGAAGCACAAGCTTACTTCCCTGACAATTAAAAAAAAAATTGTCGAATGACTTTTAATAATTATTATATTAATAGTTATTTAATTAAAATACTCCAATTTTAATAAAAAATGATTTTATCAAATAAAGGATGATAAATTAATTAAATATTAATTAATTTATTATTAATACATTTTAAGACCTAGCGGGAGGAGTTCTCGCCCGAAATGGATGAAATGAAGACCAGAATGATCACAAAAATGAGACAATCGTGATGAGAGTGATAAATAATGAAAAGCAACACTTTTGAAATATTTCAAAATTTCCATTTTTTTATTAATTTTGCGAAGTCAAAATTGACTGATAATAGGGTCTCCCTCCCCCATAAACTTTGGGAGGTTAGAAAATGGCCACATAATCATGACACCTCGTATGGTGAAATCTAGAGATTCATTTAAGTACTTAGATTACGTTCCCAATGTATATGATTCAACCATTGACACTCATTGATGAGGGGGTGAAGGTGCAATTTTTTCTGATACAACACAACATAGGCATTGGTTAGGGCGGAAGGAACCACTTTTGGTTGAGCTTGGGGACTATGGAAAGAGTACATATCAAAAGAGGGGATTTGGAATATATGTACACTTAAGGAAGAATTGCACTAGGGTATGGGCTTATACGTGCAAAATAAGGGAACATTACATTGCATGAAGGATCGACATTTGAGAATGCACTTCCGGTTGGCCCTTGTGTTGGATATGTGTATGAAGGATGAGGAACCATCCCTAGTGTTCCCAAACCTATATTCAGGTCACCCAGGTTAGAAACACTCTAGTAGTCCTAAGATGGTGGTTATTAATAGGAACTTGTGGAAGGCATGTATTCTTACTTTTGAATGTAGTGGGGTATTGCTTGAACCCACAAATTATGTAGGCTACGAGGCTTGGGAAATTTCTAATTCCTTAATCCTACCTACCCATGATTACATCACATCGTCAAAGTGAAGGTGTTGCGTTTGGCTTAAGTGCATGATGGGACTTGTTGGGTTGCAAAGGTACATGATACCCATGTTATAAATTGGTATTTTATAGACCACCCCTCTTTAGACATGTTTTTTTGTTTTAGGAGGAGGGGTGGTAGTGTTGTTCGAATAAGAATATAAGTATATCCTTGGATCCTTTCCAATGATTCATCCATAATGTTAAGAAGATCACTACTTTGGGTGATTCGTTCTAGGAACTCGTCATCTAGTGATAAGTAAGAAGAGAAGGAATTAGATTGCATGCTAATTTGAGGTCTAGATAAGACCTGTGGATAAAACCCTTGTTCTCCCATGAATGTCATGTTATTTGAGTTAGAGAACTCTGGTTGTGCACTATGATTAGGTTGTTCTATCTCCTCAATCCTAACCATTGAACCAATGTTAAACCCTTGAGGAGGGGATTGTGAGGAGATGGAATATTTTTTTAGCAATTATCATAGCACCTTGATAGAGAGGGTGGTTGTTACATACCCACTTGGTTATAATAGGATTCAAGACCTAAGATGGGCATTTCGTATTCTGACTCGACATATTTGGGGGTGTATAAACACCTGCAAAATAATGGGAGAGGGGAGGGATGGATGAAAGAGTAGAAAAAAATAGGAAATGAAAGTAACTAGTCCTTCATGTCAAGTTCACCAATTTTGAATGCCTAAGAATCAACACGTCACTCCTAGATGCACACGACCTCTCGAGGTCATACTAGGAAAATCATAATGAAATAGATGGTATGGTAACAAGATGCGTGAATAGAATGTGGATATAATAGCTGGAAGTGAAAAAAGAAATCAAGGAAACCTAATGTTCTCAACTAGAAAAATGGGCATTTGTTCATTGAGGGTAATAAATTCCTATCTCGCTTGTTCGGGGTGATAGTGTGATAAATACGATCACCAAAAACAATTCATGGTCAATATCGGTAGAACCTATTGGTACACATATATATCCATATTTTTTCAATTGTTTTCCTATCCTTTGAATTATTTTTACAGGATAGATCAACAATGGATCAATTTTGGGGAGTATTATTCTTTCCAAAGTTTCTATTGCAATCAAATGATTAATTATACAAACTAGTCCAATGGATTCTAAAAGGTTCTTGATAGTTTCACATAATTAAGATACAACAAAAACTTTATGATTAGTGCAAAATTGAGATTTCAGACGTGTTTGGCTGAAAGTGAATATGGCAAGTGCAAATTGTCCCCAAAGCTCAAAGTCTAGATATATCCGAAGATGTATGGCCAGCCTCAAAATAAAATTGAAATTTCCCTCGGAACCCTAATCCAAATATTATCTATTGTCAGGTCTTACCCAAAAAATGATCAAAAGGATGGATTTGTGGTATCCAAGAAAGGATTCATGCCGGATTCATAAAGTGAGTAACATTTTGGGGTCCAGGCATGATTTACTTATGTTTAGTTTTGAAGTAATTCACGATTTTTGTTCTAGAACAGTCTGTCTGATTAAAGGCAAAAAGAAATAAATAAACACAGTCTTACCCAAATTTAGGAGGCAAATGAAGTAACGAGGCCCACTCCTTTCTACCATGATTGTGTGTAGTTAAATTTTACATATAAATATATGTAAAGGTGAAGTGAAATGTTTATTTCAAGGATGTTCTTAGTTATGAGAAAAGAAAACAAGGAAATGTAAGGATATGGTTGAATGTTTTAAATAAATAGCAGTTGCACATAATATATAGAAAATAACTCAGAACAACAATTACAATAAACAAAATGGGGGTTCTATTCAAGGGTCACTAACCCTCTCATTTGTATAAAGTGTATGAGAAAAATAAGAAAACCGAGATACATTTACGATATACATAATGTAGTGGAGATGAATTTAGATTTCAATTTCTTCGAGACACATGGAGGATACCCTTCAGAGCTCGTCTCGATGCTGAATAAATTAATCATGGGCCACAATGCTGAAGAAGAACTATATGTCTTCCATTAGTCCCCTTCACATCCCTTTCTCAAGTAGTGCAAGGATAGTCACCCTCGACCCATTCGAATATCAACTAGCTCCTTCCTCCACTCGCACAAGTTCACCCATTCAAGAAGAGTGAGCCCCCTCTTTCATATACTTTGGTGCACCAACCTCTGGTCGGAGAGCCTTTGGAATAGGTTTCACTCCACTAATTTGGGTGCTAGGAATAGCACACATCTTCTAGGATGAAAATGCTTACAGGCCAACCATAGCTTGGATATCTTCCATAGAAGAATCCAATGTTGAAAGTCTTTCCTTTGTTACGATGATTCACAAGCTTGAGAATGGATCTTTGACCTTCGATTCTGTGTTAGGGACAAAAGGAAGCTCTGGTTCTAGCAAGGAAGGCGTGTAATTAGCCTTAAGCATATGCTAGTGATCTTTGTGAACACGATGGAAATGGTGAGACCAATTATTCCTTAGGGATTTGATATCCAAATGGAATTCTAGGTGGACAAAATGGAAGTGCAGGGTTTTAAAATTTGGGAAGGAAGGACACATTTCAGCTAATTGATTCAATAAACACAATATCGGGGCAACATGAGGAGGGAAATATTGAGGGTTCGCTCGAGAATTTGAGTACGCTAAAAACTTAGCGAATCAGGGCCTCGTTTAGCTTTGAGAGTTGAAAGAAATATCCCATGTGGTCCAATTCCTCCTTTTACGGACTCACACTCGGGAATATGAAGCCATCACTAAGAAATTTTAAATGGAAGGAGAGAGAAGACAAGTAAATAGTTTTGTGATTTTGCATAAGACTCTGAGAGAGATAGATAATGGAAATGAAGGATTGGAAAACCACTTAAATAGGCATGGTGTTGGCGTTGATGTGTTAAAGAACATCATTTCTCCAATTAACATAATATCTAACTTTCTAATTAAAGGGTACCTATGAGGTTCAAATAAAGATGAAAAATTAATGATGAATGCGTCGTTAGAAAAGGATTAAATTCCCACACATTTCAAGAAGGTCTTGTCACATTAACCTCTCTGGCCACATCATGCTTATACACATGTGGAAATTCTAAATATTATATATGACATGACCTGGAAAATATTTCGTGGTTTCATGATGATGCTTAAAGGACATAGCGGAAATGGTCAAAAAGTGGCAGCCTTTTGTGAGTATTCATTTGCAATTTTCATGGAGGCCCCGAGCAGTTGATGACAGTAATATTTTGTTTGAGTATCTGAGGAATATACTTTGAAACCCTAAGAAAATAAGGCAATATAAAATAAGTAGGATGTTTTTAGAGAAAGGAGGAGGTTCTTAGAAGGATTCTTGTTGAGGGAAATATGAAGAAAGGGAGGGAATATTTTTAGGGGAAAATTAGAGGGAATTTGCGGATGCATTGCTAAAAATGAAGACAACACAATTTTCTGAAGAAGGTTTTTTTCTATATAAATCAATTATTGGGAATTTGTGTTAAGATGATTGCATGTGTATAGTAATTAACTAGATTTGAGAGCATAAATATATGTCTCCCTTGTTTTTCCTAAGTTTAACTAGTTTCACCTAGTAAATTTATCAAGAGTTGTGATTTGTGCTTTGTTCTCTTTGTGAAATGATGTTGAGAAAGGAGTGATATGTGCCTTTTGTTGTTTTTTTTGTGTAAATCATGGTTGTGTTCCAATCTCAAAAATATCTTGCAACTACTTGGCTTTTATCTAGGAAGGGTGTGGGCACTTGAAGTTTTCTGAGGGTACCTAAAAGCATCATGTCTGAAGCTTATAAAACCCCCTACTTGATTGAGTGGGATATGGGGTTATTACTTGTAAATCTCGGGGTCCTTGATACAGACTATCTAGAATGATTTACATCAAATCATTTGGATTTAGGTGTACTTAAGTGGATTGTCAAGAATTTAGAATCTAATTTTCTTGGAGATTTCCCTATAAATCAGCTTCTGTAAAAAGGCGTGTTCATTTTTTCGCTTGTGTTTGTGTAGCAGATGAAGACATACTATGGGTGACATCCTACTCCTAGATTTACCCCGATTACCCTTGAAGACCCTTTCCCATTTTTCCATTATTTGGTGGGAATCCCTCTTACCCCACCAAAATTTTAAACGATCTCCTAGCAAATATTTCTAACATACTGCACGAATCTCTAACTATATGTTCCTACTTTACGCAGATCCACCCCATGAGAACACATTGTTGATGTGCACACCCCGAGTGTTCTCACCCCCATCTTAGGTCTCCATCACCACCTTTCCATATAACCTATGCCAAACCTCTAAAATCAAAGTGTGGGTCAAGCCAACATTTCCTCAAGTGGTCCATATTAGGGCTTCGGGTGCTTGTAACACTTAAGTGACAACTCTTTCAAGTGAGACTTATATTTCTTGGCTTCTTCGACCCTAATAATCAAATCTAATGGATTTGGGACCTCATCCCTAAGTCTGATCCCACACTCTACCTCCCCCTTTGACTTAATTCTTAGGTCCACTCACCCTGACCTAGGAAAAGTAAGAAGTAGTAGTGACATCAACCACACCCTTTCTTTGAGGTGCCTCCTGTCACTCCCTTAGGAAGGGTTGGTGGGTGCAGGGAGAAGGACCCCACCCTCAGCTATCAAATGACATTTTATGTGGATCGACTTCGTTGTCCCACCTCCCTACCGATATCTGACCCCATTACCCCTTCCCCGGGGGTGTAGATCTAGGAGACAACACCTTTTCTAGCACCATTTACGGGATCATTACGATAAGTATTCATATGTGTTTTTAATTTTAAATCTTTATTATGGTTCTTCATGACATTTAAAAATGTGCCTTGATTTGCAATTTTCTCTCATATTTTGTATGTTTTATTTTCTTGAGTTATAACTCTAGTGGTGAATCCATTATCCTTTTGGATGTAATAGACCAATGGTCCCTTCATTTGATAAGGTTTGACTAAATTCTTATGTCTTGTTTCATGCTCTATGTTCAATGTTTACCATATTGTCATCTGGACTTTATGTGGTGAGGATTTATATGTAAAAACTAGTTTTTTGTAATGTGTTCCAAGGGTATTTGTGATAATGGTGAGGGTAATTTTCCTTCTAGGGTTCATTTTGAACCAAGGTCTCTCAAACCCTTGGACTTTAATAAAAGATATAGATACCCCCATCGATCCCCGTGGGGATTAGACTCAAATTACCCATATTTTAAGAATATGGTGATACTCCCATGGAAAAACATCTTGGTATGTTTAAGGATGTGATGCATGAATATCAGGTGAGTTATGAAGATATTTTTATGAGGCTATTTGCGTAAACACTGCAAGAAAATTCTAGAGACTGGTTTAATTCTCTACCTCATAGAGCTATTTGTTCATGGATGGAGATGGTAAATTTACTTGGAAACCAGTTCGGAGATGACCCTACTTCTTTTGTTTATGAATATGATGAAGATGCCTTGTACTTGGTTGAAGGAAGAATGTTCATGTGTTTCAGAATAATAAAGAAGATGACATGGTAGGACACATGTCAAGTGTTAATACATTGATTAGTGATTATATTGAGAAGAATGATCGAGTGGTTATGTTTGTCTCTCGTGTGTGATAAATTTTTATGTGACATACCCCTATATTGCGGAAAATGTGCTCATCATTGATAAAGTGAAGCTAGGTCTTGAAGAAAGAGATATATCACTAGGTTCCATAAACCAAATTGGTGGGGTTTCTTCATCGACCTCTTACATGATCAAAAACCGATGAGTTCTCGATGTTCTCTCTAAGGTATGCCAAGATTTAAATAAAGGTTTTGAGGCGGTGGTTTCGAGGCATAGGTTGTATTTTAGCTTCTCAAAATCTTGTTTCATTAAGGGATGAAATGATTGCTAAATATAATGGAAATGTCCCTTTGATAGAATATAGATGTTGTCTCACTAGATACAATTATGAAATGAGAAAACTATCCTAAACATTGGTGTAAGTTATCGTAGAACCAAAATTTTGATGAATTGGAATCCTTATATGTCTCTAAAAATGGTGTCATGACTTTGGTTAAAAGTGAGAATCATTTCGGTAATAATACTAAGAGTGTTGTGTCAATAAATGAAAGTTGTAAGGTTAGTGACTTGATTTTGGTTCCAGAAGATGTTTATATTGATTTTCATGTGGAGTAGGTATTATGTACTCTTATTTCCCCTTTTTCTGATCAATTGATTGATCATTCCTTATTCCATGAATTTTTGTGATGCCGCAAGTCATTTCACATAAGGGTTATGATCTTAAAATACAGGTCAGTTCCTTCCCTTCTATAAATGAGACTAATGTGTGTGCTCCCAGATGTACACCCCCAGGAAAGGGGGAATGCGACAGAGATATAGCAACAAGGAGGCATGATAATGGATTCGACCCACATGAAATGATATTTGGTAGCCAAGTGTGGGGTTATTCTCTGCATGCACGCCAACCCTTCCTAAGGGAGTGGTGGGGAGACACCTCGAACAAAGGGTGCAGCTGATGTCCCTACTACTTCTAACTTTTCCTATGTCAAGGTGAGAGGACTAGACAATGTGGTCAAAGGGGGAGGCGAGTGTGGGACTATAATTAGGGATGAGGTCCCGATCTGTCGCCATTGGTTATCAAGGTCAAGCATAGCCACTAGATGTAATTCTCACTTAAAAGAATTATCACTTAAGCATTGTAAGCCCCTGAGCCCTTGTATAGACCGTTGGAGGCAATTTTGGCCCAACTCGTACTTTGATCCCAAGGGTTTGACATAGTTTATATGGAAATCTCGTGATGGGGACCTTAGATAGGGGTGAGAACACTCATGATGTGCACATCGATAATGTGTTCTCATGGGGCAAATCATGTAAAGTAGGAACACATAGTAAGATATCTCGTGTAGTTTGTTAGAAATATTTGTTAGGAGTTTGTTCAAAATTTTGGTGGGGGTAATACTAATCCCACCGAATAATGGAAAAGGGGAAAAGGGTCTTCACGGGTAGTCAGGGGAAATCTAAGAGAAGGATTTCAACCATAGTATGTCTTCATCTGTTATACGAATGCAAGTGAAATAATGAACACGCCTTTTGTGGGAAGATGATCTGTAAGAAAAGATTCAAGAAAATTAGATTCTAAATTCCTAAAAATCCATCTTAAGTACACCTAAAGCCAAATTATCCCATTTAAATTGTGTTAGATAGTCTATATTATGGGACCCCCAAGATTTACAAGTAATACCCCTAGATCCCACTCACTCAACAAGGAGATTTTAATAGGCTTCAGACATGATGCTTTTAGGTACCCCTAGAAAACGTCAAGTGCCCACACCCTTCCTAGAAAAGAGCCAAGTAGTTGCGGGATATTTTGAGATTTGAACACAACTAATATTTATACAAAAACAAAAACAAAAGGCAAATATAACTCCTTTCTCAACATCATTTCAAAGAGAGAACAATATACCAATCATAACTCCTAATAGATTTACCAAGTGAAACTAGTTAAAATTAGGAAAAACAAGGGAGACATATATTCATGCTCTCAAATCAAGTTAATGACTGTACACATGTAATCATCTTAACATAGATTCCCGATAATTGAGTTACATAGTAAAAACCTTCATAAAAATTTATGTTGTCTTCATGCGTAGTAATGCATCTCAGTAAATTCCCTCAAATTTTCCCCCGAAAAATATTCCCACCCTTTCTTCTAATTTCCCTCAACAAGAATCCTTCCAAGAACCTCATTCTTTCTCTAAAACCCCTCCCGATTATTTTATATTTCCTTATTTTCTTAGGGTTTCAAATTATATTCCTCGAGATACTCAAACAAGTTTTCACCATCATCAACTTCTCATGGACGCCATGACAACTACAAATGAATACTCACAAAAAGCCACCACTTTTTTCCCATTACCATCGTGTCCTTCAGAATCATCATGACAACTGCTAAATTTTCCGAGATCATGTCATATTTAATATTTAGAATCTCCACATGTGTATAAACATAACGTGGCTAGAGAGGTTAATGTGATAGGACCTTCTTGAAATGCATGGGTGTTTAATCCTTTTTGACGACATGTTCCTTGTTAATTTTTTATCTTTATTGAAACCTCATATGTAACCTTAAATCAAAAATTTGGATATGGCGTTAATCAAATAAATGATGTTCTTTGCCACATCAACGCCAACACCATGCCTATTTAAGTAGTTTATCAGTCCTTCATTTTTGTCACCTATCTCTCTTAGAGTCTTGTGAGAAATCACAAAACTATTTCCCTTTCTGTTATATCCTTCCATTTGAAATTTCTTAGCAATGGCTTCATCTTTCCTGAGTGTCGATCTGTCGAAGGAGGAATTGGCCCACATGGGCTAGTTCTTTCAACTCTCAAGGCTAAACAAGGCACCGATTCACCAATTTTTTTACGTACTAAATGCTCAAGTGAACCCTCAATATTATACTCATAATATTGTCCTAGTATTGTCTTTCTTGAATAGCTTGGCTGAAATGTGTCCTTCCTTCCCAATTTTCAAACCTTGCACTTCCATTTGATCCACCCAAAATTCCATTTGGATATCGAATCCCTAAGGAATCATTGGTGTCACCATTTCCCTCATGTCCACAAAGATCACTCGCATATACTTAAGGATTATTATGTTTCTTCCATGCTAGAAGAAGATCTTCCCCTTTTGGCCCTAACATAAGAAACAAAGTTCTAAGATCCATCCTTAGGCTTGATCATGAGTAGAACAGAGGAATGGCTTGCGGCATTAGAGTCTGTTGTGGAAGATATCTAAGTTGTGGTTGGGTTGCAGGTGTTTTTCATCCCAGAATATGTGTTCTCTTCCTAACACCCCAATTAGTGGAGTGAAACCTATTCTAGAGGCCTTCCCAACCAAAGGTCGGTGCACCAAAGCATATGAAAGAGGGGGGCTCACTCTTCCTGAATGGGTGAACTCGCCTGACCGAAGGAAGGAACTTGTTGATATTCTAAATAGGTCAAGGGTGAGTATCCCTATACTATGTGAGAAAGGGATGTCAAGGGGCCTAACAGGAGACATACAATTCATCTTCATCTTTGTGGCCTAAGAGGAATTTATTCAACATCAAGACTAGCTCTTGAAGGGTATCCCTTGTGTGTTTAAAGAAATGGAAATTGAACTTCATTACCACTATATTATGTATATCGTACATGTATCTAGTTTTCTTATTTTGGTCGTATAATTTATGCAATAAAGGGTCAGGGCCCCTTGAATAGAACCCTCATTTTTCTTATTGTAATTGTTGCTCTGAGTTGTTTTCTATATATTATTTGCAACTAATATTTATTTAAAAATTCAAGCATATCCTTACATTTCCTTGTTTTATTTTCTCACAACTAATAATATCCTTGAAATATACATTTCACTTCACCTCTACGTATTTATATGTAACACTTAACTACAAACAATCATGGGAGAAAGGAGTGGGAATTTTTTAATTTGTTCACCCCCAAAATTTGGGTAAGACTGTCTTTCTTTATTTCTTTCTACCCTTGATCAGATAGCTAGTTCTGGAACAAAAATCATGAATTAATTCAAAACCAAACACAAGTAAATCGGGCCCCGGACCCCAAAATTTTACTCACTTTATGAATCCGACATTAAGCCTTTCTCGATATTTAGAAATACCACCTTTTGATCATTATTCGGGTAAGACCCAACAATAGATAACATATGAATCAGGGTTTTGAGGGACATTTAAAGTTTACTTTAAGGCTAGGCTATACATATCTGGATATATCTAGCCTTTGGGCTTTGGAGACAAGCTTCACTCGCCATATTTACTTTTGGCCAAAAACGTTCGAAACCCCAAATTTTTCACTAATCATAAATTTTGTATTATACCTTAAGTATGTGGAACTCTTAAGAACCTTCATAGCAAACATTGGACCATTGTATACTTAATTATCTTATTGTGACAGAAACATTAGAAGGAATAATACTCCCCAAAACTGACCCATCATTGAACTGTCACTCTGAAAAAGAATTCAAAGGATATGAAAGTACTTGAAAACAAGACAAATATATATGGGTACCAGTAGAACCAAATAAGACTTTACTTGGTTGTGGACACGGGGGGAATTGTCCTTAGTCATCCAAAAATTCCTCTCCAAAGAGAATCATGAATATATGACGAATGACGGGATAAGGACAAGTCTAATCTCTACCAGAATGATTTTCCTAAAACTCCTCGACAATTTCTACTTCAAATCGCTTAAAGAAATCAACTATATGATGATGGTATGTGGGACTGAGGTAGTCTGAAATATAAGTTGTCTAAGGCCTTTTTGATATCACTCAATCATTTGTCGATGTTTGGTTGTTGTACAATCAAGTCACAAATTATTATTTTTTGGTTGACATCGACCCTGAATGGTCATGTGGGAACAAATCAAGTAACTATAGAAATTAAAAAACCCAAATAAACCAAAGGGGTATGAAGTTAGGGTCAGGTAACTGTACGTACCCAAAATTGTAAGGTACTGTACTGCCAGAACAATGTGACACGTGCCCCAATGATGATATAGGTCTCCTCACAAGGTGTTCGGGATCTGGAAAAGCTCTCCAAGTGTGCATTAACATCCTGCATGCCCCACTTAGCCCCCGCGTGCTTTTTTTCCCTTTTCCCCTCTTTTCTTAGCCTTTTTCTCTTCAGTGACGAAACCGCCACCTTGCCTGGGCGGCGGTCTTATGACCGCCGCCCTGAACAGGGTGGCGGTCCTATAACCACCACCCTACTCAGGGCGGTGGTCCTTTACGTGTTTTCTAGAAAGCTCTTTTAACACGACTCACGTAAATTCAACGTTTTACCAGCTTTCTTTCACTACCATAAGCTTGCATTTATGATTCTGGTTCCCTGGAATAGTGTTTTGCCATTGTTTATAGTTTAAGAGTTCTATTTGGCTTTTACCTTGGGTAAATGCAAATGCTATAAATAGTTGGCTTGTGCTCAAGCAAATGGCCCCTCAAAATTTTCCTCTGATTTCTCTTTGCAATAGATTTAGTTTTCCTTTTGCTTAGAATGCTTAGTTTCTTTCATTGCATGCTTAGTTAGCATTGTTTTACTGTTAGTAAGCCACATATCCATCTTGTGCAAGCACTGCTGTTATTTCATCCAATCCATTGGAGTAGAATAGCTTAGGAAGCCATTAAAGTTGCAGGTTTTGTTCTTCAAACAGGATAGTTTCAGGTTCTGGATGCTTTATGTTGCATGACTCACAATAGATCCCGCTAGGAATTGCATAAGCCAAGCTTTGTACTCTTGCACTATCCCTCTCCTACTCGCATTGTATTCAGTCAGTGTTCTGAGCTACCTTTATCCCAATATCTAATTCTGTTGATGCTAGCAATACACGCTTTTCTGGATCCACGTGAATACGAAGGAACGAGGAGATCACACTGAGGGGACAAGATCACACACACCATCGGATTCACCAGTGTTCTGCAGAATCCAGGTTCTAGCTTTCAAATTTCTAGTTAGAATCATATCAAATGGAGTAGTTAATTGCTTTATTTCAGTTAATTCTACTCTCGATATTGCCAGGGAAGCTGTGGGGATTGATAGTTTCTAAGAAACTATGATTCACTCCTCACTTCTGAGGTAGGATCGAGAGTCGTGGAAATAGATTAGATAAGCTATTTTATTGTTTAGAATAGATCTACAAACTACACAGATAGATAGCTACACTCGGTTATTTTTTTGTTTTAAATTATTATTTTAGCTATCAATTCTAGATATTTTAAATAGCTGCTTTCTTAAATTCATAAAGCTCGTCAAAAAACACAAAAAAATAGAAAAAATCATATATACTATAGATATACTTCACTTAGTTAAATTTCATTAATCAGAGTTCATTTTACATTGTTGCTTTTGTATGACAATCACGGGACCTAGAGAGCCCAGGGAATATGTATTCGAGCCAATCATACCTTAGCCCAATCTCATCACAGTGATAATTGATATAGATCAAAATATTAGGATCCAAGTCTTCCGAACAACGGTAAGCTTGCAACAAATCAATTCCCAGTTGAGCGGACTAAACATAGAAGATGACCAAGCACACACATTTTGGTCGAATCAACCGAACTACAGATTACCCTAGGCAACATTCATATGACTGTAGAAGGGTTTGAAAGAGAACAAACCTTTGGTTGTGATCCTTTGGTCCCACATCTAGATGCAGGAGACACTCTTCTAGATATAGATACCAGCCTAAGAATCCAGGTTGCACGAACGCCTGTAAGATATTCTAAGAAAATCACACAGTTATTGATCCTAAATATAGAAGCTAAGAAAGCATACAATTACTAGATATTAGGGATTAGGACTTGATTTCATGCATGACCATAATAGGTCCACAACAACTAAGAATCTATGGTTGTGACCCACAAATCCCGCAGCCCAATGAATCCATAGGAGAATTAGACATAGACATTGGCCTATACACACTAGTATTCCGGTCTACCCCACTTCCACCTATCATCATCGAACAATTATCCTTGCTAGACACAACAGCTAACAGAGCTAGGGAATTCTGGACTAGGCCAGAGAATCATCCATAGAATTGACTATATTTACCATCCACCATATGACCTGGCCGGAGAAATACACGAAACTATCCGGGTCATTTTCCACATATTCCACAACCTATAGATCAAATCACGCCAGAGCTCGATATTGATTGGAGCCTTCGAGTAGTCATCCTTGCTGACCGATCTATCACACCAGTTCAAGTTAGGAGGGCCTTCTTTGCCTTAGACTCGTAAATTCCGCTAGTGCGTATTGAAGACATTAGATTGCCTAACTAGTTTGTCTGCATCTCACATATATTCCATACCCACCAGCTGTCTCGGCACGACCTCGAGAGGTTGGGTGTGAGGAAGAGTCACTTGTAGATTCCCATGCTCGCATGTCACTTTTCCGTCGTACAAAATTGGTGAACCCGACGTGAACAAACAACTGCTTCATCTTCTCTACCTCATTAGCCTTCACATCAGCTTCACCAACAAAATTGGTGAACCCGACGTGAAACTTCCTACTTTCTAGTTCGAGTCATATTATTACGTGTTCTTCCAAGTTAGTATACTTTTCATCTTTTCCGCCTCATTGGCTTTCACCATCACCTTCGCTCCTTCCCATTATTCTGCGGGTATTCATATACCCCCCGAATATGTCGGGATTCGATGCATATGGTAGACCCCTCTTGGGTCTTGAGGCATACTACGCCCAACAAAATAGACAATCATCACCCTCACTCTCAGTATGGGGTGACAACTACTCAACTAACCAGTTGTCAACACAAACTCTGAGAATCAGATATAACTCATCATTTCAAATTGAGGAGTTAGATCAGCTCGCTCAAACGCAACAAACAGAGCCTTCAGGCTCGAATAACATGATGTTCACCAGAGAATCTGGTTCATCTCCTCAGATGTTGCTTAGACCACAAATTAGTAGACAATCAGACTCATACCGAGGTTTAGATAATGAATATTCGGTACGTTATGCCAGGAATGACCAATGTTCTCGAAGTATGTATCCACCTGTAGGAGGTTTACAAACACAACCCGAGGTCTCTTTTCAAGAAAATACCTCTATGCCACTGCATATAGGAAATACCCTCGAGAGAAACTTGGCAAGATAGCGATCAGTTCATAGCAGGATATCACATGCCTATACAAAACCATGGTATACAACAAACACCACTATGGCAAAACACCGTGACTTCACCAAATGAAGTCATTTCAACTCTAATAGAAAAGGTTAGAGGGTTAGAACTTGCCCAAGCAAGTCAAAATTCACAATTCATGCAAGCAGGAAGTTCCAATCCTCCACACCATCCTAGCCAAGTAGATCTCCTCACAGGAGTAGGCACGTTAGGCATGACTCCTCAATATTCACAACAAATGCCAACTAGACACACCATCTCTAACACTGTTCCTCCCGGTCTAGTACAAAACAATCCATTCCTAGACAGTATCCCATCATACTTAAACATGTACTCCAAATCACCACAAGGGGATATGTTCTCCTCTCCCAGCATGTTTGCTCAAACACAGGTGTTCCCTTATGCCCCTACCAATGCATACGCTGCACCATGTCAACAACCCATCCCACCGCCGCTCCCTCAACAGGCACCATCAATGGTCGAAACATATGCGATAGGGATGTACTCAGAATATTTGAAAGAGCCCTTGGATTTCACCATACGAAGCGTCATGCTTCCAAGACCTCTTCCCAATTTTCCCAAATACAAAGGTGAGGGAGATCCAAATGCACATATCAAAGCTTACGCTACGGCCATTCGAGAACTACTCCCATGGGATGGGGTTGTTGCTAAAATATTCCCAAAAACCTTGGAAGGCATCGCTCTTGATTGGTATTACAGAATACCTGAGGCTTCCATACATTCATTCAAACAACTCGTGTCAGAGTTCATCAAGGCCTTCAACATGAACAAATTATTAAGAACAGGAATCAGGGAGTTCTTACACATCAAACAAGAACACAATGAATCAGTCACCCATTTCATCCAAAGGTGGCGTACAGTTCTTTATTCTTTGGCAAGTGCTCCAAACATGGATCAAATGGAACTATGTGATTTATTCCTTCATTCTCTTAGCAGAGAAGTGAAGGAAGAAGTCCAAAAGTTCCCATTAAGAACTTACGATGAAGTACTTGGAGAGTGCTCTTTGAATAGATCAAGCAGCAATTGATAGTGGTCGCAAAACATATGGAGCAAATGGGAGGTTAATCGCCCCCAACCAGAACACTACAACTTATCCTACTACCACGAACGTCAATCAAGGACCTAAAATCCTTAACAAAAATCGGGGTGTAACAATAGATGGAGTAACCGACCAGCCTAAAAAGGTAAATGTTGTCAATACTCCATCACAAATAAACAACCAACGAAATAACAACTTTACCCCGACAATCAATACAGTGGATTTTAACCATCCACAACAACAACAATGGTGAAATCCCATACAGGGTCCAAGCCAAAATTCAACTAGGTACCAAAACCAGAATTCAAACCAAAAACAACAAATGCAAAATTTTAATAGACAATGGTTTGATCAAAATTTTGGGCCACAATACACATCAAACCAACAAACTAGGAATTACAATCCTAATTTGTATTGTGGTTTCCACAAAATTCAGGGCCATGACACTAGAACATGCTGTGACTATAATAAATTCATGCAACGCTTGCCAGATAAACAAAAAAAACTTTTCATGGATATGTTCTTGTCAGATCCTACGTCACCAACATCAAATACCTTTTCAGGGGTAGTTTCCCCTCAAAACGCACCCTTGAAGATCTTTAATGATCCACTCCCAAATCATGATAACAACAGGATAAATCTAACTGGGATGAACAAGGGTGTAATGACAGGAAACAATGATCATGAAGCCTCAACCTCGCTAAATCCATTAGTTGCACCACAACTAGGAAGTCAGCCACGACCTAAGGTAGTCGGTTTAGTGGAGTTAGACGCTGAACTACCCATCGAAGCTATAACAAGGATGCGAGAGTATTTCTCTCAGCCAAGTCCAAGCCACCTACCAGAGGTAGATGACATCCAACAAATCATAGTAAAACCTGTGGGTGCCTATGATTTGATTAACGACCTAACAAAAACCTTCTCGCACATTTCATTCTTAGACTTACTAAAGAACTCTCCTACTCACAGGGCTGCTCTTTTAGAAGCATTAGGTTTAGGTCATTTAATTAACATCACTCCACCTCCTAAAACACAGGTAAATCATGTGGACTTTGATGTTCATCCTCTAGGGTAGGCAGATAGGGATGTCGAATTCATATTCGAGATAAAAATGCCGACATATGCTGAGATCACACACCGAGGTGATCCAGCCTTACATTTGCAAGTATGGGTTTATAAAAACTATGTAAAGCATGTAATGGTTGATGATGGGGCAGCAGTTAACATAGTCCCCTTCTCTTTCCTTCAAAAGCTAGGGTATGGAGAAACCAATTGTTCCACAACTCGAAATACACTAAGGGGCTATGATAGCCTTAAAGCCACCTCGGTTGGAACTATAATATTACCGGTCACCTTAGGACCCAAAACCATCTTGACTGAGTTTTATATTATAGATCAGGAAACTAACTATAATATGATCCTCGGCCGACCATGGATACACCGCATGAAGGCAATCCCTTCTACACTATTTCAAGAAGTAAGGTTTTTACATTTAGGAAAGATATTCATGGCCAAAGGAGATCCAAAACCATCCGATGTACACCTAGCTGACTTAAAGAAAATACTAGGCGTGCACTCGAATTTGAACTCCCAACAAACCAACTTAATAAACCTACCGACACAAAAACAAAAGAAAAGTTGGTACCTACGACAGATCTTGAAACTATGAGCCTAGCCAAAGCAACCCCAACCCCAAATATGAGGTGACACTTGTAGAAGCAAAGATCATTAGGAACTACTGCAAAAATCATTGAATTGCTAGAAAATGATCTACCAATATTCTTACCATTCGATTCAGTAGGCATAGGATATTCCCTAGGCAGTGGCTCTCTTCCAGTAGAGGATCTTTGCATGGTGGAAGTAGAATGTGCAAACACAACAGATATCCCAGCATCCATATTCCTAGTCAAATATTGGACCCTCCATTTTGATGGAGCTAGATGTCGTTACGGAGCGGGGGCAGGTATAATCTTTACTTCCCCTGAAGGAAAAGTCCTACCTTTTGCCTTTAAACTAAATTTTGAATGCACAAACAACGGCGCTGAGTATGAAGCCCTCCTCCTTGGCCTCATCTTAGCTAAGAGAATCGGTGTTGATAACATCAGAGTCTTAGGAGACTCGCAATTAGTAGCAAATCAAGTCTCTGAGATATATGAAACCAAAGCTGAGCACTTACAGCTTTACAAACAAGCTGTATTAGATTTAAGCAAGGAGTTTGACTTCATATCAATTGAAGCAATCTGAGAGAAAAATCTTCTCGCCGATTCAATAGCAACTTCAGCATCACGTTTTACCCCAAGAAATGAGTTAGAGGATACCCGTTTCATGGTATCCCTTCGTGATGAACCATTGATAAAAACAATGACGAATTCTCTTTTAAACGGAAATAAATCTACTATCCTAGACCATGTTGATAGTGATATGGCCACTCTGGAGTACTTAAATGCCTATGCGGCACTACATCTCTCCTATCATATGATAGATTTGTCCTTAATCCCACATTCATCTTCCTACTTCGAAATCCCATGATGGATCTTCCCTCACAAATGGAACCTAGCATATGCACAGTAGAAAATGGGGATGATTTGGATTTACCTCCAGTGCCACCTGAGTTTGAAGAGGGTAATGCCTCTTTGATCAAAGAAACCATTGATATTAACATTGGAACAAAAGATGAACCAAGGATATTGAAACTAGGATCCTCATTAACCCCAGAGGAAGTAGAAATACACACTCGGATCCTCAAAGAACATCAGAAGGCATTTGCATTTAATTATAAGGAAATGACAGGAGTTGCACCCCACATTGTGGTGCACAACCTCATCACTAAATCTGATGCAAATCCAGTTAAAAAAAAATCAAGACCCATGAAACCCAAGGTAGCTCTCATGGTAAAAGAGGAGGTAATAAAACTCCTCCAAGTAGGATTCATCAAGCCAGTCGATTACTCCCAATGGGTATCTAATATCGTTCTTGTTCTCAAGAAGAATGGGAAGATACACATCTGCATAGATTTCCAAGACATCAACAAAGCGTGTCCTAAAGACGACTTCCCGTTGCCATCCATTGATGTCATTGTTGATGCAACAGCTGGGTTTGAACTTTTGTCTCTCATGGATGGATTCTCGGGATACAATCAAATCAAAATATCTAAACAAGATCAAGCTAAAACCACATTTATAACTCCTTGGGGAACCTATTGCTATGTTGTTATGCCATTCAGTCTCAAGAATGCTTTGGTGCTACATATCAGTGAGCTATGACATATATATTCCACGATCTAATTCATAAAATCATGGAATCCTACGTAGATGACTTGTTGGCTAAGGCCAAGAAGCGTTGTGACCATCCGGAAGTACTCCGCGTCATCCTCTCACGTCTGATAGAATACGAGTCACGCTAAATCCAGAAAAATGCATCTTTGGTGTAACAGGAGGGAAGCTCCTAGGTTACATCATATCGTCATGAGGGATAGATGTTGACCCAACCAAAATTCAGGGCTGTCCTCGAAATGGTTCCACCTTCGGATGAATCTGGAATCAGGTCATTTCTCGAAATGGGTGCAATCCAAAGATTCATCCCGGACTTAAGTTTCACCATTCATCCAATCAACAATTTACTCAAGAAATACTATAGCATTGATTGGACTGAAGATTGCAATGAAGCTTTCAACGCAGTTAAGCGTTTCTTGTTGTCACCACCTACGCTAATGCCACCTAAACTAGACCACCCGTTAATTTTATATTCACGAGCTACCAGTGTCTCGCTAGCCTGTATGTTGGCTCAAGAAGACGATGGCAAGAGAGAACGTGCGATTTATTTCATTATCCGAACGTTGCTCGACTATGAAACACGTTATACACAAGCAGAACGAGAATGCCTCGCCATAGTCTTTGCAACCAAATGCTTAAGACACTATATGCTGAATCAAGAAACAAGGGTCATGGTAAAAACGGACCATTTGTGAACTTTTCTCATGCAAGGGTCCTTATCTAAGAAGGTTGGACGTTTTATAACCTTAATGGGAGAATTCGAATTAACATTTGTAAATCAGAAATCAGTTAAGGGACAAATCATCGCAGATTGGTTAGCTGATAACCCATTAGATGGAGGCAATCTAGTAGATCTAGATTTTCCAGATGAGTGCATATACTACATCGAAACCCAACCTTCTATCTCTGAGTGTCCCTGGTACACTGATATCATTAATTATATCATGGACCATACGTATCTAGAAGGGGCCACACCGTAACACAGAAGGCGGTTACGTATTATCGTAGCTAAATACATCATTATAGAGCAAGTGCTCTATTGGAAAGCGTTTGATGGAATGCTTCTAAGATGTGTCGACACAGAATAATCCAAGAATATTCTCCATGAATCTCACAACGGAATGTGTGGAGGCCACTTTGGTGGCCATGCCACCACTCGTAAAATACATCGAATGGGTTATTTACGGCCTACTCTAGAACACGAAACAAGTGAGAGTTCGCGTAGGTGTCATAAGTGCCAAGAATTCTCCCATGAGATCCACATGCCGGCACAAGCTCTGCAACCAATCGCTACTCCATGGCCCTTTTCTACATGGGGCCTAGATCTAATAGGGAAATTCTCTCCCTCGTCCACAGACGGCCATAATTTTATAATCACGGCCACCGAATATTTTACCAAATGGGTAGAGGCTATGCCTCTTACTACTGTACCTGGTTCTGTAATCGCCAAGTTCATTTTGAACCAAATCATTTACAGGTACGGTATCCTGTAAATCATTATCTCCGATAATGGAACTTCTTTTAAGAATGAAGAGGTTCGCGAACTATGAAATAAATTTAAGATAAGCCATCATACGGCTTCCTTGTATTACCCTCAAGCCAACGGATAGGCTGAAGTGACGAATAAAACACTAAAAGCCATTCTCCTTAAAACGGTGAAAGAAAACAAATGAGATTGGCACTTGAAGTTATATCCAGCCTTATGGGCCCACCAAACCTCAATAAGAACACCAACGGGAGCAACTCCTTTCTCGCTAGTATTCGGGGCAGAGGCAGTTCTCCCACTCGAGGTTGAAATACCCAGTCTCTACATTTCATTACAAGGGATTCTGGATGAAGATGCTTACAGAGAAGCACATCTTTCCTAACTAGAAAGCTTAGATGAAGCTAGGTTAGATGCTGAACAGTGGCACAAAATCTATGTTGACCGGATGTGTCGGAAATATAACAAGAAAGTCTATGAACGCGACATATATGAAGGTGATCTAGTTCTAAGGCTAGACAACCGGATCGACAAGAAGACCGGCTAGGGAAGGAAATTCCGGCCTAAATGGTTGGGCCCATACCGAGTCATGAAGGACTATGGAAATGGTGCATACCTCTTATGTACACTAGAAGGTGAGGAATTTGGTGAAACGGTCAATTCCCTGCACCTCAAGTGGTTCTACGTGTAAGAGGCTAGCACTTATATATATATATATATATATATATATATATATATATATATATATATATCTACATTGCATCTTCATATAGATTAGGATCATATTGTCAAAGCTTGTTTCATACTCAAATTGTGATCAAGGAATCTATTCTCAAAGCAATTCATTACGAGACTCATGATGTTGTTGGCATAAACACTCTAATCATACTTCTCCATTTTCATGATATCATCAATTTGTCTCGAAATCATTTTATCAAATAAAGCTAGACATGACAAAGTCTTAACGGTAACCATACCAAGATCTGCAAGTTTATTCTCACTTTTGGTTTCTTCTTAGGGTAGGTGTCTTGCCTATGGTCTGTTCTAGAAGCTTCATGGTGTCACATCTATCCCATATGTATATCTCTTTGGAAATAAACACATATTGACATTTTACTCAAATAAACAAGTCAAATATTGATCAAACAAAAATTTTAATTTTACACATTTCCTTGCCCCACCAACCTTTGGTGATGAGCTTGCATCTCTTACTAGTGACGTAGGGTTGGGAAAGGATGGAAATGCCCTTACTCACCTATGCTTTGCCCATGGTGATAAACCCACGCTTCTAGAAAGCTCTTTTAACACCCAAGAGAGTTAAAATCTCTTTTACTAGTGACGTAGGGTTGGGAAAGGATGGAAATGCCCTTAGGGGAAAAGTGTAGGGGGTCCTCTTGAACAGGGTGGTGGTCCTATAACCACCACCCTTCTCAAGCGGCGATCCTTTACGTGTTTTCTAGAAAGCTCTTTTAACACCCAAGAGAGTTAAAATCTCTTTTGCTAGTGATGTAGGGTTGGGAAAGGATGGAAATGCCCTTACTTGCCTATGCTTTGCCCACGGTGATAAACCCACGCTTCTTACTAGTAGCATGGGGCAAAGTGTAGGGTCAGGTAATTGTACATACCCAAAATTGTAAGGTACTGTACTGCTAAAACAATGTGACACGTGCCCCAATGATGAAACAGGTCTCCTCACAAGGTGTTCGGGATCTGGAAAAGCTCTCCAAGTGTGCGTTAACATCCTACATGCCCCACTTATCCCCCATGTGCTTTGTTTTTCCCTTTTCCCCTCTTTTCTTGGCCTTTTTCTCTTCAGTGACGAAACCGCCACCCTGACTGAGCAGCGGTCTTGTGACCACCGCCCTGAACAGGGTGGCGGTCCTATAACCACCGCCCTTCTCAGGGCGGTGGTCCTTTACACATTTTCTAGAAAGCTCTTTTAACACCCAAGAGAGTTAAAAGCTCTTTTACTAGTGACGTAGGGTTGGGAAAGGATGGAAATGCCCTTACTCGCCTATGCTTTGCCCACGGTGATAAACCCACACTTCTTACTAGTAGCATGGGGAAAAGTGTAGGGGGACCTCTTGACAAATAAATGCAAAAGGTCATACACAAACAATTCAAACTTTGAAACTTTGAGTAAAAAACAAATGAATCAGATGTTCAAAATCCCAAGAGAGTTAAAATCCTAAAAACCCAGATTTTGTCTACTATGTGGCCATCTACGGGTCTAAGTCTAGATAAACCGCAAAGCAAGTTGCATCCAAAACTATGAAGTCACTCGAGTGGAGTGGACTTTTGGTATCCTAATTTGGTTCCACCAAAGCTTTTTCTGTCTTCCATCACTATCATTTCACTACATCTCATAATCGGCACCCTTCCCAACTCTTGGTGATAAGCCCTTGCATCTTACTAGTTGCGTGGAGTTGGGGGTAGGGGAAGGTTTGTCATTCATCGTACTGGTTTATTTCCATCACTTTGCCAAAACAAATATGAAGTATCCAAATTGCTTACAGAAACTAAGATTCAAAATCACATTATATCTACATCATCATATATCAGCATCATGAAATACAAAAAGGAAAGTAAAACACTTGCATCATTTGTTCACCGTTGCATATATTCTAAAAACATATAAACATACATCATAGTATACATAAGGAAACTGGAAATAGAAAGTGAGCCATGAATGCCAAGAGTTTGATCCAGAACAAATATACATATATATAAATGATCAACGTTTATGTACAATGCCATCATGCACTAAGCATGGTCAAAACGCTCAAAGAGCTCGGGATATACAAAAGAATGTATCATACAAAAAAACTACGAGAGCCAAGTGGCTTCTCAATCCCTACGAGACCCCTCTGAAGGTGCACGCCCATGCCTAGGACTCCGGCTATGCCGCTCTGAGTGCACAGAGGGCTCTGGATCCCGAGGGGCAGCCGTGGTCTCACCACGAGAATGGATCCTCATCAAGCGCTCGTCCATCCTATACCCCGCTAACTCGTGCGGAGATTCGATACTATCCTAGCCAAATGCCGAGGCCCAGGGGTGAAGACATCGGTATATCTACCAATCAAGGCTCTCCGGTAGGCGACAGCTCTGCGGGTCCTCTCCATGGGGATCATCAGGGTATTAGTGCATACCCTGTGAATCAAATCTCACCACTCATCGGCGGTCTCTGCAAACAAAGGAGAAAACAAATTAGAAACCAAACAAGAAATTAAAAATACAAGATAGCAACTAAGGAGATCCTAACTAAAAACAAACATTAAAAGGGAGAGAGGGTAACTTACTCGGATCACCAGGCCTCCAAGATGGATCTATGGGATCAGCGCCCGCCACGGATGCCGCTGCCGACTGAGGGGCTACTCCTGTGGCTGGAGCAACGTAGCACCCCGCAATAGACTCATCCTCCCCATGGCCCTGGGAGAGTGGCTCCTCTGAAACCAGAGTCACCCTCTCTACACTCTGCTCGGCCCTCTCTGCCTACATGATATCCTGGGTGTCGTGCCACTCAGGATCATTGTCCTCGGTCTCCTCCTCTGTCTCTCCCCCTGTAAACTCCTCAAACTCGAGTCTACCTCAATGGGGTCATCGCTGCTATGGGCAGACCCGCAGAAATCTGAAGCAAAGGTGCCTGAGGCACACCGGCTCTCCTCCGCACATATTATCCTCTTGGCTATAATAGGAACACCAGGAGTAACCATTGTCTAACCCTGACCTCTAGGCCCCCTCGGCCTCTCGGAATGATCTCAGATCTTTGGTGCCACTGGGGGAAGCATACCCATGTATGGTAAGCCAAACTGCTAAGGAACTCAGCCAAAGGGGTGCATCTCCACTCACCCCACCCTATCAATAAGTTGTCCTATGGTGGAGCAAGAGATCAAGGTAAGAGCCTCCTCACCCCATATGCCTGCCATAGTCTGATATGGTGTGGCCTCCATGTCGGCAGTAGTTAGGGAAGAAACTGGCTGATGAGGTGCTCTAAGCACCGACATGTCTGTCCATCTAGCTGCCCTCACAGCTCCGGGGTCTGTCACCTCTACACCTCTGTTGTAGGGGATGAAGTGCTCATAGACCCAACTCATGACTAGGGTCGGGTGGCTCAAGGACTGCCCCTATAAATGGACCACCCTGTATAAGTCATGGTAGGTGGTCCCAAGAATGTCTGCTCCCCAGGCATATATCCGACCGTGCCCCTCTATCTATGTAATAATAGGGGACCAGCAGTATAATAATGTATCTCCTCCCTTGTCCCCGATCAGTCTCGAGGCAAGGATCCCCATGATGGCCTGGCGAAGTAAGGGGATGGGAAAAGAAGGAATGGATCGAACTCTAACCCCCTTCTTTGACCTCGTGGAGATGACTGCATCTCCCATATATGTAGCCCACTGTGCAATCTGTGCCCATGAACCTGTTGTCTCTAGGGTGAGTCGTCTCCTGATGATTGGGACCCCCAGAATGTGATAGATGTCCTCCAATGTAATAGTCCACTCACCGCGGACCCCTGGCAATCGGAAGGTGTTCCGATCTGCATCCCAGTATGAGAACAAGTCACAAAGGATGTGACTAGATGGTGTAACATGGGGCATGCATGAAATGCGTAGTATCCTAGCCCGCTGAAGAGTGTCCTCCTCATCCTGTGAGAGGGCATCTAGTACCCCTGGGAGCCAATCACACTCCCTCTCTCTACTCCACTGGATATACTCCTCTCTCACCTGCATACACCCAAAAACACACAAAACAGAGCAAGTTAGCATCCGAGTAATATTGGAAAAATCATGAAAACACGTAGAAATGCTAGAAAAGTAAAAACAATTTCAAACAGATGATCCTTTTGCATTTTGTGCAAAACCGCCGCCCTGAGCAGAGAGGCGGTTTTGTAACCACTTCCTTAAGGGTGGCGGTCGTGTGACCACCGCCTCGATCATGGTCTGAAAACCCACGCGGGTTTTTAAATTTAAAAAGCCTAAAAAGTGTAAAAATGACCATTTTACCTAAAAACAAAGCCTACCCAGTGACGCCCCCTAGGTGGACCTTTTAACACTAACATTTTCAAAAATTACCCCCCCATGACAAAGTATTTAGCATTTCAAATTTAAGGGGGTAAAAAGGATAAACTGAAGAAAACTAACCTGTGATCTCACGGGTCGATGTTCCACACGTGGAGGCATGATCGCTATCTCATCATAGACGTTTTGACTCTACTCATGCAAGAAACCATCACCGTGGGTCCCAGAGCTCAAAATCAATCAAATCGACTCATACAAATGAATAGGAAAATGGGCCCACTTTCATATATATAGCGTCTGGATTCGTTTTAAATGACTTTTTCACAGGTTTGGAGCACCGACGGAGGTAAGTTCCTATCCCCGCACAAATGGTATGTTCTCATTCCCTATTATTTTAGCATTTATTTTTCAAACTATTGTGTCTATCTGCACTTGAGTTCTCTTTTCGTTTTGCAGGTAGCGGGAATCTTGGATGGCATCATTTCAACACACGGATGTATCAGGTATAACTTCTAACTTCCCATTTCGGGACCGCCATACTCGGACCCACCATTTTACGCCTCTTCATGGCTAAAATGCTTCTCTGAGGGGGCAATATGTACGTACCCAAAATTGTAAGGTACTGTACTGCTAGAACAACGTGACACGTGCCCCAATGATGATACAGGTCTCCTCGCAAGGTGTTCGGGATCCGGAAAAGCTCTCCAAGTGTGCGTTAACATCCCGCATGCCCCACTTAGCCCCCGCGTGCTTTTTTTTTTCCCTTTTCCCCTCTTTTCTTGGCCTTTTTCTCTTGATGAGAAACCGCCACCCGAGCAGGGTGGCGGTCTGAACTGCCGCCCCTGCTCGTGGCGACGGTCCTTTACACGTTTTCTAGAAAGATATTTTAACACGACTCACGTAAATTCAACATTTTACCATCTTTCTTTCACCACCATAAGCTTGCATTTATGATTCTAGTTCCCTGGAATAGTGTTTTGCCATTGTTTATAGTTTAAGAGTTCTATTTGGCTTTTACCTTGGGTAAATGCAAATGCTATAAATAGTTGGCTTGTGCTCAAGCAAATGGCCCCTCAAAATTTGCCTCTGATTTCTCTTTGCAATAGATTTAGTTTTCCTTTTTCTTAGAATGCTTAGTTTCTTTCATTGCATGCTTAGTTAGCATTGTTTTACTGTTAGTAAGCCACATATCCATCTTGTGCAAGCACTGCTATTATTTCATCCAATCCATTGGAGTAGAATAGCTTAGGAAGACATTAAAGTTGTAGGTTTTGTTCTTCAAAAGGATAGTTTCAGGTTTTGGACGTTTTATGTTGCATGACTCATGATAGATCCCGCTAGGATTTGCATAAGCCAAGCTCGTACTCTTGCGCTATCCCTCTCCTACTCACATTGTATTCGGTCGATGATTCGAGCTGCCTTTATCCCAATATCTACTTGTGATGCTAGCATTACACGCTTTTCTGGATCCACGTGAATACGAAGGAATGAGGAGATCACATTAAGGGGAAAAGATCACACACACCATTGGATTCGCCACTGTTCTGCGGAATCCAGGTTCTAGCTTTCAAAGTTCTAGTTAGAATCATATCAAATAGAGTAGTTAATTACTTTATTTCAGTTAATTCTACTCTCGATATTGCCAGGGAAGCTGTGGGGATTAATAGTTTCTGAGAAACTATGATTCACTCCTCACTTCTGAGGTAGGATCAAGAGTCTTGCAAATAGATTAGATAAGCTATTTTATTGTTTAGAATAGATCTAAAAATTACACAGACAGATAGCTACACTCATTTATTTTGTTTGTTTTAAATTATTATTTTAGCTGTCAATTCTAGATATTTTAAATAAATGCTTTCTTAAATTCGTAAAGCTCATTAGAAAACACAAAAAAATAGAAAAAATCATATATACTATAGATATACTTCACATAGTTAAATTTCATTAATCTGTAGTTCGTTTTACATTGTTGCTTTTGTATGACAATCACGGGACCTAGAGAGCCTAGGGAATACGTATTCAAGCCAATCATACCTCAGCCCAATCTCATCACAGTGATAACTGATATAGATCAAAATCTTAGGATCCAAGTCTTCCAAACAACGGTAAGCTTGCAACAAATCAATTCCCAGTTGAGCGGACTAAACATAGAAGATGACCAAGCACACACGTTTTGGTCGAATCAACCGAACTACAGATTACCCTAGGCAACATTCATATGACTATAGAAGGGTTTGAAAGAGAACAAAACTTTGGTTGTGATCCTTTGGTCCCATAGCCAGATGCAGGAGACACTCTTCTAGATATAGATACCAGCCTAAGAATCCAGGTTGCACGAACACCTGTAAGATATTCTAAGAAAATCACACAGTTATTGATCCTAAATATAGAAGCTGAGAAAGCATACGATTACTGGATATTAGGGATTAGGACTTGATTTCACGCATGACCATAACAGGTCCACAATAACTAAGAATCTATGGTTGTGACCCACAAATCCCGCAGCCCAACGAATCCATAGGAGAATTAGACATAGACACTGGCCTACGCACACTAGTATTCCAGTCTACCCCACTTCCACCTATCATCATCGAACAATTATCCTTGCTAGACACAGCAGCTAACAGAGCTAGGGAATTTTGGACTAGGCCAGAGAATCGTCCATAGAATTGACTATATTTACCATCCACCATATGACCCTATCCAGAGAAATACACGAAACTATCCCAAGTCATTTTCCACATATTCCACAACCTATAGATCGAATCATGCCAGAGCTTGATATTGATTGGAGCCTTCGAGAAATCATCCTTGCTGACCAATCTATCACACCAGTTCAAGTTAGGAGGGCCTTCTTTTCCTTAGACTCGCAAATTCCGCTAGTGCGTATTGAAGACATTAGATTGCCTAACTAGTTTGTCTACATCTCACATATATTCCATACCCACCGGCTGTCTCGGCATGACCTTGGGAGGTCAGGTGCGAGGAAGAGTCACTTGTAGATTCCCATGCTCGCATGTCACTTTTCCATCGTACACAAGAACCTATACCACTATGGAACATTAGGGGTTTTTGTTCATTCCAATTAAATTAATCTAGATTCATATTTTAATCAAACAATTCAATAAAATTCAAATTAAACAAAAGTTGATTACTTTCCTTTTAGTTAAATTAAATCTAAATTTAACTAATTAATTAAACAAATGCAAAATGAATTAGTCTACTTTTTTTTGGTATTTCAAATGAAGCCTTTAAATGTAAAACAAAAAAGCTAACTAATTCCTAATCTATGTTTTGGATTTTTTGGTTTATTGGAAATAAATAAATAAAAGCTACGATAAAAGGAAATTTCTTCTAATTAAATAAAACTACTTCTATGCTAAAAATAAAACAAACATGGAATAGCTAGATGTGGTTATTCCTTTGTTGCAGATGTGAAGCTAATTTAATTAAACATAGATTATTTCTAATTTTCAATTGTGGATTTTATACTATTTATTCTAATGCCTCACCTCATAATCACAGGGAAGAAATGAAGCTTCTTAGAAGAAATTTTTTTCTCATAACTTCCCAGTGAAACAATGGATTACATAGATAATTGATTTGGTGAAGAAATAAAACAAAGTGCACAAACATAGAAGCTTCCTCAAGCTCCTTTCCCTTGCATATCCATAAGGATAAGAAGGGATGAAACTCTCAATGAAATATTTTCTTGTATGTGTATATAAATCTAACTAAATAATAATACAAATGAAAACTAAAAGTGATTTTAATTGAAGAAATGGAGAAGTATGTGTAAAAGAAATTACTCTAAATTCTTTCCCAAGAAAATCTACAGGGATAATATGAGAAGGAGATATCAACGAAGCTACTTGCAAGTGAATACCTGAAAATTCTACTCTCTTAAAACAAGATATTGATTTGACAAAGAAATATGAACTCTAAATTAACATAAATCTTTAAAGAATTGAATTACACCCCTAACTTAGAAATGTAGAACTATGAAAGTATACAAAGTGGTGGTTGTGCCTTTCTTTATCCTCTCATATTCCTTTCTAGTGATGAATCCAAATGGCCCAAGGAAATGTGCTGGTTGGTATGAAGAATAAGTTGTGTAGATGCTAGAGTAGATTGGTTACAAGCTAGCTCATCTTGAATATAAAAAGGAAGTAACAAGGAAAATATTTGAGTTGCTTGTGTGCTTCTTGGAAAGATTTTGGCAAATTAACAATGCAATCAAATCCAATATAATCCCACCAATGCTAAAGAAAAATATTGGTTTTTATATAAAGTTGGCAGGGAAATGGTCTAGCAAACTTGGCAACCAAGAAGCACCAAATCATCCAAAAAGGGGAAGTCAACTTAATAAGAATAGTAAGTAAATAATAAGAATTTCATATGCATCTAACAAGCTCGAATTAGGAGAATTGGTTGAGAAACATGTGAGAAAAAAATGGGAACTTAAAACACGTGAAAAAAATGGGAGTGTTAAATCTTGGATTGAATAATCTAAAATGGATTAGGAATAGCCCAATTATATGTAATTCATATATATATTACTTTCTTTACACGATCTCAGCTCATTATGTCTTCAAAATATGGTCTATTCTAGTTGGGGTGATCCAGACACCTTCGAATGATGTTTTTAATGCAATTTGATGTTTTGTTCAGGTGAATTTATTTAAATATTACGTGACCACCCCAATGTTTATATAACCATCGCTCTGCAGTAAGTGGTGGTTGCGCAACCACCATGGTGGTTGCACAACCTTTGATCTCGAAGAAAGTGGTGGTCTTGTTCAATACATTTCTAGCACTTAGGATCTCAACAGTTGTAAATGTTTGATCCTCCCAATTGGTTTGTTTTGCCTTTCCACACCTCCTCCCAGGCGAGAATCTATAAATACAAGCATTTCCAAGGATTCAAGCAATTTTTTTGGGTGAAATCAAAGTGTGAGAAAAGTTAGAGAGTTGGATTCTTGTCTTGTTTGTTCATATTCAAGAGTTCTTGTTGTTCGAGAGAATTGAGAGCAAGTAGATACAATAAGAAGGAGTCTCATCTTTCTTAAAAGACAAATTGGTAGTAAGTTGTATCATTTTGAGATTACATAGTGAAGGGGAGCTAATTTTCTCACACTGGAGTTTTTTCCACATCAAGTTTCTCCGGGATAAATATTTTCTCATTCTTGTCTATTATCCTTTCAATTTGTATTTTAACTATGGTTGATATTGCATAATAATTGGTTTAATAAAGAACTCACATATTTTATTTATATTCATGATCATCGTGATATGTTAATTGTTAAAGTTAGGTAGTTTATGAATCATATTGGTATCGAGTAGTTGAGATTTCAGTCTTTTATGTGGTTAATTTGTTTTAATATTTCGATTAGATGCCCCTCACTTGAAATTGAAAAGAAAGCAATGAAGGTAGCCTTATCCCTTTTGAAGAAGATATTTCTACAAGGATGTGGAAGCAAGGAGTTCGGGAGATGGATCAAAGAGATGATGCGAGAGGATAATGATGAAGAGTGTTTCTACAAGTTAGAGGCTAATGTGGCAAGTCATGCGAAGATGTGGGCGGTATTTCCTTGTCCATCGAGAAATTGGAGTCCATCATGACACCACTCATGGAGAATCTTGGTATTATGAACAAGACATCGAAGATCATAAAGAAGAGGTTCATGAAGAAGAAATATCCCATGCCATTCCCAAACCTCCTCCATTCAAAGTGGATTCCAAGATATAAATTATTCCTTACAATGGAGATGTGAATGTTGAGAATCTAAACCATTAGCTAGCTCAACTTGAGGTGTATTTCAATTTGCATCGATTAATGAAAGTCGAAGATTTCCTTTTCTCGGTTAAAATTAACCAAACATGCTTTAACTTGGTTAGAAATTTATGTTCATACATTGTTTGTTAAGAAGCTTCCTCTAATTACTAAGTGGGATATTTTCAAGAAGCTAATCCAAAAGAAGTTTTATCCTATTTGTTATTAGGAAGAGAGGTCCATGTATTGGCAATATCTCAGGTAGAAACAAGGCCGGATTCTCGTAATATTATACCAAGTGAGTTCAAAAATAAATCTATTCAAATGGGAAAGGATGTAGCATACTGGGACCTATTGATGAAGTATATCAGTGGAATCCATAGCCATTTGAGGAGACCCGTACTCTTATCCAAGCTAGAAAATGTAGATGAAGCTTGTAAGAAAGCTCACTATTTAGAGATGGACAAGAACAATATTTCATCTACCTTTCAAAGATGCTTTGAAAAATAAGGTGACACCAAGTAGAAGGACAAGGGAAAAGGAAATGGTAAGGAAAATGCTACTTCTATTTCTAAAAAAGATACTAAAATTCATTACTGGGCATTGTGATGTTGACACTCATTCTAAGGAGAAATGTTGGAAGCTCCACCCGGAACTACATCCCTTCAAAATCAAGAAGAATAATAATAAGGCTATGGATGCCTTCCAGAAGAGGAAGTATTTTATATTGAGAGAGGTATGCTTGGGTAGTAACATTTTTTCTTAGGAAAATGAACTAACGAAGATTTTTCATTTAAAGATTCAAGTGAAGAAAACTAAGGTGGATGCTATTTTTTATACATGTTATCAAGCTAACTTAATTAGTAAAGAGCTAGTGGAAATTTTGAATTTGGAAAATTACAACATCAAGTCCATATTCTTTGGGTTGGGTGAAGAAAGGAGTAGACATCAACGTAACGAAGCGGTGTAAGATCACTTTTGGTATTGAAAAAAATTTATTGATGAGGTTATTGTGGATGTTGTTCCCCTTGATGTGTGTGGTGTAGTTTTTGGCAGCCCATATTTGTATGTCAAGGATGTTATCTTCATAAGGAGATCCAATTAGTACCACTTGGTAAAGGATAGTAGGAGCTACATCAATTCAGCCTATTCAAGTAGATTCAAAGATATCTTTTGTAAGTGCTAACGAATCCCGTGCTTATTAATGCTAGTGGTAAATTTTCATTACTTATGTTGGGGGATATGCTAGATGATGATGTTATTGCATCTAAAACCACTGGTGGCATGTTTTCTAACAAAGAGAAGGTACAAATAGCATATTTAGTGTAATAGTTTAGAGAGGTCTTTCAGGAACCTACAGGGTCACCCCTAGTCAATGAAATTGAGCACAAGATTCATTTGCTACCCAATAGTCCTCTTCCAAACTTGGGATCGGACATGCAATCTTTGAGATATGCCAATGAGGTACAAAAATAGTTACTGATTTGATTAAACAAGGTATAATCCATACTAGCATGTCTCCATGTGGTTCTCTATTATTTTAGTAACTAAGAAATATGGTTAATGGAGAATGTGTGTTGATTATAGGGATTTAAATAAACTAACCATTAATAATTGGTACCCTCTTCCTCACATTGATGATTTATTAGATTAGTTACAACATACTAGATATTTTACTAAGCTTGATTTGAATTCTAGGTATACTCAAGTATGGATCAAGGAAGAGGACATCTAGAAAACAATGTTCAAGACCGGTAAGGGTTATATGAATGGATGGTATTACCATTCAGGCTATATAATGCATCATCTACATTCATGAGGTTGATGAATGAGGTAATGAGGCAATCTATTGATTCCTTTGTCATTGTGAACTTGGATGATATTATGGTTTTTAACGAGCTTATGAAGAGCTTATTGATCATTTGTGTTAAGTTCTGTAAGTGCTTAAGGAGAACCAACTTATGTTGAATGAAAAGAAATGTGAGTTTTCACAATATTCACTTGTATTTTTGGGACATGTGATTGGAGATGGGGAGTTAAGGATTGATTTGACTACGATAGAGGCCATTTTGAACTAGCCTACACCATCAAGTTTGATAGAGACCAGGAGTTTTGTTGGAGCAGTTCAATATTTGTGGAAGTTCATTAAGAACTTCTCTTCCATAACAGTGCCACTACATTCCGTGATGGCAGGGGGTAAGACATTTTATTAGGGTAATAAACAACAGATTTCTTTAGATTCATTTAAATATAAAATTAGTCATGCTCCAGTTTTAGCTTTTCCTAACTTGCAGCTTCCCTTCAAAGTGGAAACCGATGCCAATGACTATGCTATGGGGTCTTTCCTACTTCAGGGAGGTAGGTTGGTATGTTATTAATCTAAATTATTTCATAGTGAAATTATAAATTATTTTACATATGACAAGGAATTATATGCTCTTGTTTAAGAAGTCAAGAAATGGAAACATTATTTGATGGGCAAGGAAACTATCATCCATAAGTATCATCAACCTCTTCAATATCTATAGGCTCAAAGTAAACTTCAGTAAGCTAGGAACTATAAATGGATGGGTTTCTTACAAGAGTTTCATTTGGTTATTAAATATAAAAAGGTGTGACTAATAAATTGGCTAACATGTTATCTAGACCTCCTTTGATTTTAGTTGTGGGCATGTTAACGCTTCTTGGGATTTTTGTGTGTGAAGCATATCGGGAAGGATCTCGAGAAAGATCTAGATTTTGCATATATTTTTAAGCGAAACCTCCAAGCAAGGGATTCGCACCTCAAAGGAAATACTACTTGCCGGGATGGTTTTCTCTACTAGAATAGGAAAACTTGTGTGCCTAGGAGGGAAAGAGTGTAGTTGATGAGAGAAGCACACACTTCTATGGTAGTTGGTCACTTTGGTGTGACAAATACTATAGCGTACTTACAAAGGTATGTGTATTGGCCAAAAATGCAAGAAAAAGTTTCTAAATTCATCGGGGATGTGTTTTATACAATCTGAGAAAAGCCTAATAATAGGAATTTGGGGTTATATATGTCATTTTCAGTCCCTTCCCGACCATGGTAAAGTATCTCCATGGAGTTTTTGGTGGTTTTCCTACCACCAAAAAAGGTCATGATTATATATATGTGATTGTAGATCGATTTAGAAAAATGTGTATTATTATTCCTTGCAAAAATACCATTAAGGCTAGTGATACAACTGAGTTATTTTTTCTAATGTGTGGGTTCACTTTGGTTTGCCTAGTTCTATTGTGTCAAACAAGGACTCACGGTTTGTAGGGAATTTTTTGTCTACTTTGTGGGAAAAGATGGATACGAGGCTAAAGAGGTCTACTAAATTTAATCCACAGACAAATGTGAAAACAAAGGTGGTGAATCATACCTTTTTCTATCTCTTAATAGGGTATAACATGAAACATCTGAGGACCTAAGATGAGAACTTGGTGTATATACAACATTCTTATAATAGGGAAGTTCATGCTTCAACTAATCGAACTCCTTTTGAAACATTTTTGGTTATTTTCCTAAGAGTGATTTTGATGTTGTTTTAATATTACCATGCAGAGACAACGAGAAAGTGGAACTAGAGGTCCACAAATCTGATAAGTTTATTGAGAAGATTCACCAAATACACCTTTGGTTACAAAATATGTTGACAGAGTCAAAAGATAAGTACAAATCACGACATGATCAACATAGGACTGAGCATTCCTTGTTAGAGAGAATGTATGGTTATTTTTGAGTCGAGATAGGCTACATGGAAAATCTAAGAAACTCAAACCTCTTTGTTATGGCCCATTTGAAATTCTAGAACAAGTGGGTAAGAATGTATTTCACTTGGATTTTCCTCCTTATATGAATATATATTTAGTTGTGAATCTTGAAAACTTATGTCTTTTTGAGCCCTCCATGTTAGATGATGAACAATAAGGGGTATTAATTATGTCCATTAAGGATCTTGCTCCATATAGTCATATGGTATTGGAGGAAGATGTGGTTTTATAATGGAAATAAAGGATAACATAGAGAGGAGTGGAGTATAGGTGGTTGATTGGACAAAAGGTTAAGTTACCATCTAAGGCCAAGTGGTATTTTAGAGAAGATGTGGGAAGAACTTTTGTCACCTCATTAGTCTTCAAAGATTTTACGGATTAAAATCCTTAAATTTGGGAGGTATGATCTAAAAATGGATTAGGAATAGCCCAATTCTATGTAATTTCTATATATGATACTTTCTCTACATGATCTTAGCTCATTATGTCTTCACAAGATGGTCTAGTCAAGATGTGGGTGATCTAGACACCTCTAAATGATGTTTTTAGGACATTTAACATTTTGTTCATGGGAATTCAATCAATGGTTATGTGACCACCCCAAAGGCTATGTAACCACTGATATATGTATATTTGTGGTTACATCACCACCACAATAGTTATGTTAACCTCCACTATGTGTAGAGCGATGGTTGTGCAACCACCGCAGTGGTTACACAACCACAGTGCCGTGAAAAAGTGGTGGTCCTATGAAATAGGGTTCCAGAATATGGGATCTCAACAATTTTAAATGTTTGAGCTTCCTAATTAGTTTATTTTTCCTTTCCACGCCTCCCTAAGCTGAGCATATATAAATACAAGCATTTCCAAGGATTCAAGCAAGTGTTTTGGGTGAAATCAAAGTGTGAGAAAAGTTGGAGAGTTGGATTCTTTTCTTGTTTGTTCATATTGAAGAGTTCTTGTTGTTTGAGAGACTTGAGAGCAAGTAGATACAATTAGGAGTATCATATTTCTTTAAGGCCAAATTGGCACTAAGTTATATCATTTTGAGATTACATAGTGAAGGGGAGATAATTTTCTCACTCACTAGAGTTTTTACCACATCAGGTTTCTCCAGGATAAATCTTGTCTCTTTCTTGTCTCTTCTCCTTCTAATTTATAGTTTAATTGTGGTTGATATTACATAATAACTAGTTTAATAAAGAACTCACTTATTTCATTCATATTCATGAGCATAGTGATCTATTAATTTTTAAAGTTAGGAAGTTTACAGATCATTAAAGCTCATAGAACCGTTGGTTTGCATACACCGGTGGTTCTATAACCACCATGATGGTTGCGTAACCACCACTCAAGGCGGACTAATGGTTATGTAACCATCGAGGTAGTTATGAAACTGCCATGAAAACGTACGTAACTTAGGAAAAGGGGGCTAAAAATATTTGTGAAAGCATTAAGGCTAGGAAACTAAGAAACAAATAAGACTAAGTCACATAGGAAAGTAAAAATAAAGAAATTAGACCTAGATTCATTATTTTTTTGGAAATGAAATTCATCATCATTAGAGATTTTTAATGTTTTGATAATGTAGCACCGTGTAATTTTAGGTGCATACAGGAACAATAGTCAATGTAAAAGCACCTTATTAAGAAGAAAGAGAGGGAACATTATCATTATTATCAAAAATGGGTGGAACCATGGGAGGAGAAATACAAGGAGGGTCAACCATAACTATTTGTTAGGTAAAACCTATTAGATATAGATAATTTTACATTGTTTACTTGTTACCCTAGGTATATAGTTTTTACTTGGGTAAGTAGGTAAATAATTTATATTATGGTTATATTATTATAACCACTATGGTTATTTTATTATTATATGTTTTTATTGTTGAAACCATGTAACTATTCTCGTATGATATTTTGGTTGATTTGGTTTCACCTGTGTAACCATTTTTGGTTTGTATACTTTTTCAAATACCTATAAGTATTGCAACATTTCATATCCATGTAAATTTATTTACACATTAATAAGATTGACCAAGCTTACATCCATGTTCCTTATTTACATTTTGTATCACAAAAAAGAGGTCTCGATTTATGTAGGAGAGGTTGCATGATATTTTGGAGGACTTGGAGAAGATTGAAAAATAGACGAGGATCCATTGTGGCCGTATTCCACTTGCCATCCTCGTACCCAACCTCCCATGCTCGGTGTAGTTCAAAATAGGTATATAAATTTGTATGAAAGAAATTCCAAGAAAAGTTACTATTTTACTATGCACTGGCTGACAAGGAGGATTCACTCAGAATTTCCTCCTACACCAGTAGAAACACAAAATAATATGACATATCTAATAAACAAATAAATCGGAAATGTTTTCCCAATAGGGTTTTTTTCTTCAATATTGGAGACAATTTTAGCTACAACCAAATTTGGATGAACCTCTAAAGTAGGTTGATTGTGGCAATTTGGGAGTGAGTTGATCCATTAGAGGGGTAAGTTGGTATAGATCGATCTCTATATCAAGTTATGCATTGTGTTAGATGGGACGAGCCCCAATTGAGTCCTCTTTATCCAACCAATCTGCATTCACAAGTGGCCAAGCCACATCATCAATGAGTTGATCCCATTACAATATCAACTAAGGACGAGCAAGTTAAGATATAGCCAAGCCCACTATCATTACAATGATTGATAATTCTTTCAATTTCGATATTCTATGCATGATACATTTACTATGGCTTCACCTTATCTTGTTACGTCCCCTCTTCCCACATTTCTCTATGGTCATAAGGGCTAATTCATACTAATTTATTGCTTACGATCTTACCAAATTGCACTTTTTATTCTCACAAGTCTTGTGTATCTCCCTCCATTGATTTTCATTGATATTGATGAGCCTTCTAGCATTACATATGTTACACATATTTTGACTCACATATTGATCCTTATGTTTTCACTTACTTTTTCCACTATTTCCAACATGCCCAATGTTACATGTAACATCCTCTTTTTAAAACTTTAGAAACAAGGTTTTTTTATTATTTAATCATAATGTTCTCTGTTCTAAATTAATATAATTTAGAACATACATTCCATTTCCAATCCATCTCATAATAGAAAACCATATGCAACTATAAATGACTTGGTGAGACACTCGATCTCTCATTTCATGACTCGGTATTAAACTGATCTCTCATGTTAACTTAATAATGTGTATACTACATATACTTACTTCCTTTACCCTTTTAGGGGTACCCAAGTGTTATGTCTAAGAATCCTGTATGAATATCGGTTACCAATATTCATCTGAAATCCTACATCTTAGACTAGGTGACATAGAACAATGCAACCATCAGCTTACAATACTTTGGCCAAAGTTTTTAAACATTTTTACCATGTTTACATCCCTAGATAGCATACTCATTGAAAGGAACATGTACTTCACCACACTTTTTTGGTTATCTAGAATTGTCTTTCTTGAATTCAATCAACCCAATCTGATTCAAGGTTTCACACTAGACAAGGGTAGTAACATGCACTAGTGTGGAAGACTACTCATGGTGACTAAGGATACATAAACACACTCAATTGAATTACGTTGATTGGGTGTGTCTAGTCACCCTAAGTCAACATGAGTTAACCTCAACAATAGATCATGTTTCTATCTCTGTTTAGGGTGGGACCATGATCCAGTCTTCCACTTATGTCAATCGAGTTAATTGAACTAAGTGGGGTGTTGAGGCATAGCAGGCTGCATCATAGTATCCTTGTAATGACCCCTGTCATTAAGAAGGTACTATGCCACAGTTGCTATGTTTCAACATCCAACTGAGTTTCCTCAACTAGACTAACATACTTAATATTATATTAGTTTATTAACCCAATCAATTATTATCTTATAGATTAACGATAACAATGCTTTTAAGGGTCAACTAAGCATCATTTAACCTAAGAAGGTTACGAGATGTATTTTATACAAAAGGAAGGTATGCAGATAAAATATGCCTTCCTAAACACCCTAAATTCATGTTTAGGTTCATCTTAATCTTATTTGATTATTTCATATGTCGTCATGTCTAAACTTAATGTTATGAAAGTGTGATCAATAGATATTTTTACTTCAGTTTTAACTTGTAAAAGCTTATTGAAACTGTTATTTTAGACTTCATAATACTGAAAAATCTAAATCCTTTTATTATCCTTTTTAAACATTCATATTTCCATTACAAAAATCTGCTTAAGGAAAAACACAACCAACCATCCTCATATTTTAATCACAACACCAAACAAGATCTCAAATAAATTCTTTTTTTTTTTAAATTACAAGGGAAAAATATCCTTTTTCCTTGTCAAGGACTAATGTCCTAACTATAAAAATAGATCACATATGCCTTAACATAACAAAGAATTCATACAACTTTATATAATCAAATTATATCCCCTTTTTACTATTTAAGGATCTACCAAATAGTATCAACTTAGTTGTGCTCTTTCACTTGGAATTAATTAACTATTATTACAAATCCTTGATCTAAGAGTTTTATATATTATAAGATCTATATCCCATACCACATGCATATCCAAATTGGCCCCATTATGTATGATATCACTATTATTGGAGATCCTTAATCCAAGAGTCTTATATATTATAATATCTATATCCCATACCACATGCATATCCAAATTGGCCATATCATGTATGATATTACTTGGTAATATATCACAACTTATGCCAATGAAAATATCATAAGTAAATCAGCAAACAACAATTATCAAAGCAATTCACTTTTCCAAAGGGAGTGACTCACTCATTAAACTTAGGAATATTTCAAGGATTACAAAATGTCATTGCATCAATATAATACTAGTCTTAATAAATCTTCATTTCCCAAAAAAGTACATTTCAAGTAATGCATAGTCATAAAAAAAGATAACTTCTTTATTAAAACAAATGTAACTTTCTATATGTCTTTATCCTTTCATCTTTTAAGAAATCCCTCTACAAAATTATTAGCATGAGTCAATTCATATGAACTGAGCATGATAAACACTATAACGTTAAAAAAATGTGCTTTTATCTAATTTTTTTCATAAAAGGAACCCTATTGTTAATGAAATGGTTCCAAAATCACAAAATAAGATTAACAGAAAGACTTTCCCAAAATATTACAAAACCAAGAGAGGATCATAGAACCTACAATAAGTAATGTTTAAGTAAGAACTAAATAAATCAATATAATTAATTCTATCTCAAACACCAATATGAACTCATTACAACCTGCTTAGTCATCTAAACAACAATACTTAAGAAAGAATTAAATAATATTTCTAACTTAATCTCAACTTCTCAACCCAAATTCTAACTTAAGTTCCACAACTCAACTTGTTTCTTATTCAAGAATAAGTACAATGTTATAAAAACTTCTATTCTATAATAAGCATGATGTTTCATATATCCACAATGATAAAATCTATCTTTCATTCCATCAACAATCTTACCTAAGTTAAGTTTAATTCAAAGTATAATAATTAGAGTGATAAAAAATAAGTCTCAACATTACGGGTAAGGAAATTTTATCCAACAAAGATTAGAAACAAACCCAACATAACTCACTACATAATTTCCTAAAGGTCTCATGACCAATTATAAGTTTAAAAACTTTAAATAACAGTCATAGAAAACACCATGTAGTTTCTTAAATGCCAACAAATTCATATTTAATGTTTCAAAAATCTACAGTATGAGAAATAAAATTCATTTCAAACCTTACAAAAGGTCCCAGTCCTATCCAAATATTGAATTCAAATCAATAAAAGGAGATTCAAAATTCATGAAACAACAAATTACAGAACATCATAAGACTCCAACCGTCCTAAATGAGAGTCACACAAAAGATCCAATAGACTCACAGTTGAGAAGACACCATGATTAACACTTGGTTCCCAGACAGTAAAAAATGCAAACAAGAAAAGAATGTCGATATACACCCATGTAATCCCATTTTTACATACTAAAGAATTGGAATCAAATCTAAAAGAGTGTCCATTAAAATAATAATAACTAACTCCAAAAAGGAAACAAAGTTTATCAAGATCACAAGAATACAAAACCATTAAGATTTATCACCTACCTTAGAAGAAGCCAAACTTAACAGTTACCTCCTTACGTAGGACAACCCAACAAGGGTTTAAGTTCCAAGTAAACTCAACAATAAAGAAAAGAAGGAGAAAAATACCAGTCTCCCAAATGTAACTATTTCACCCATGAAATATTACAATACCACCAACAATAATAATAGAGAGGGAGAGAAGTAATAATAGTCTTCTTTCAACAAAATGTTCTTCCAAAGACAAAATAGACTTCACAGGCCTGGTATTGATCAACAATATCTTTCATGAAGCAACTACAAGGCCTAGAATGGATAATCAAAATGTGTCAATGAAGGAGATCTGAAAACAAAAACTAACAATAGGTATTCCTTCCTATTCATCTTCCATCGAGAGATACTACCACCTAGACAAGGTTCTATAAATGAAACTAAGATTTGATATAGTTCTCATTTGGGGAGAACCTAAAATAAGCATATCCCATATATATACAAGTTGGATATTCCATGCAAGTAATGAAAATACAGTCACAAAACAAGTCAAATAAATAATTGGTCCCCATTAACAAGAAAACAAACAAAAAGAAGAACACAAAGGTCTCCTTAATTCATAGGAGTATATCTCAAACTATCATGACGAATTCCACTTATAAGGTTAGTCTCCAACCATTTATAATATGGAGATATTTTCAAGCTAAAATATACAGATTTTAATAAGAAACATAATACTATTTACGCATATACAATACCTAGACAAGGTATCCATTCAATAGAGAAACAAACACAAATTTGTTTCAATTCCAAAGAAAGTTCATATGCAAATAAGTTAACACATTTTCCATTCAATCTAAACAACCTAGATTCACAATAATACAATACACACAACATCAAATTGAGTCCAAAATAAATGGCATCGAAACACCATAAGAAGAAGAAGAAACATAGAACCGTGAGCCAAAAAGTTTCCAATCAAGAGCAGAGTTCTTTTAATGAAGACATTTAAATAAAAGTAGAATATTTAAAGAGATATGGTCTATCATGCCTAATAGAGCTCATGTCTTCTATTCCTTGTTACAAATCTTCAAGTAGAACCTCGATAGCAAATTTTCCATGAAAAATGCCAAAAACTAGCTCTAAAACTTTCCCTTTCTTCCTCTTATAACTTTCTATCTTACTTTTACCACCATGCATGAAAAATATGCATGCATAGATTCAAACTAGAGGTTTGAAAATAAAAACCACATGCAGAGCTACAAATCTCACAAAAACCAAATGAACAATGAAAAATTGAAAACCACCTTTTTCTCCAACTTCTATTTCTTCGGCGCTTTTACAATGGTTGTGATCAATTAATGCAAACAGGACTAACGAGTCCTTCCTTATCTCCCACCTTTTCCAACTCCAAGTTGGCTATAACCAAGTTTAAAACTCCATGCAACTAATACTTTAGCAGAGGTGACAACTCAGCCTCCACTAACCTTTCATGCACTCACCAAAATTGGCGGTAATAAAGAGTTTAATGCCACATTTAAATCCTCTTAAATACTTAGAAATTGGTGCCACCAACACCTCTTAGTATGTCATCCATGCCATCCCCTTTAGGCTATTCCAAGCCTTAGGTTAGGTTCATAAACATTATATTAGAAACCAACTTAGGTCCTTAGGTTAGTTTATTAGTTTAGTCTTAGGTTATCCTAGTTACATGTCTTAGGGTTTCCTTCCTCTAATAAATAATCCTCATTAATAAAAGAACCTAGTAGCTTAGGAACTTAGATTTAATTAATTTCCTTAAAAATTATTAAAATTTTCAATTAAATCTTACCAAAAGAAGAATCAAAATGATGTTCTCGGATCACTTAAGAAGGACGTGAGCAGCAGAGGTTACCAGTGATCCCATGGTAGTCTAGGTTCAGAAATCCAATATTCTACCCAACTAGGTCAAGATGACCTTGGCGTCATGAAATTGAAAGCATTCCTTGGATCACTAAAATTGATCCAAGGTATAGTTATCCTACATCAGAGATCATAAATACTTTGAAGCACAAGTTCAAATGCAATAAAGACTTATGAATGAGTTTAGGCTAAATCAATTTCCTCTATCCACATGCAGTGAACATTCAACATAAGAAAGAATGAAATACTTCATTTTGAATTCAGAATAGACATGATAGAATTGTATCTATTTTCATAAGATAACATATTATCTATAGAAAACATGATTACTTAGTTCACAAGAGTACACCATCTTCAAACAAGAATCACATATCAACGTTTGCAACTTCGAGTACATAAGTCATCATAGATATCAACCATGTTAGAGGCATTACATACCTCCCTCCTAAAAGCATCATTTTCCCAATGATTAACTTAGTCCATATTCTAAAACAAGAAAAATAATCATAATTATAGTTCTTTTATCCACAAGTTCTCAAACAAAAACCAGATTTGAGGAATTCAAGTTTTCATAATTTATTACAACATTAAAATAGTTGTTTCAGTACTAATAAAAATATAGTACCTGCCCAAAACTGGTAGAAATTAAAGATAGCTTTAAAACAAGTATTTAATTGTTTCCAATATCATAACTAATTCTATTCAAATAAATGAGGAAAAACAGTTTTCATGTCCTCAAGGTTTTCCCATGTTGCACTTTCTTCATTAAATTGGTCCCACTGAACCTTGCATTGACTAATTTCATGATTTTGTAAGTGCAACTAGCGAGTTTCCAACACTCTTATGGGTTCAACCATAATTATTCTTGGGTCTTGGACCTATAAGGAATCCCAATTTAACACATGTGATAAATTTGAAACATATTTCTTAAGCAAAGAAATGTGGAAAATATCATGCATTCATGACAAAGTGGGAGGTACTGCTAAGCAATAGGCTATAGGGCTAATCAATTTAACAATTTCGAAAGGTCTGTTAGTACCCAAATTTGTTCTCCTTTTCAGTCTGAGAAGCATCAAAGATATGGCATGAAGCTTGAAGACAAATAGATCATGATGTATGTCATTTTATAGCCAGGGATGTGATCTAACTGGCACTCAGATTTGTGGAGAGATGGATAGCACTCAAATAGGACTTGATCTTGTCCTAACTATTTTAGGTTGTGCCTTTCAACCAAGGTAAGAGGACCTATTTTGTAACCCTAAAATGGTGAAGGAAATGAATATATCCCTCAATTTGTGTAAATAGTATGAAGGGGCCTTGGGAAAATATGATCAACACTCCAAATCTGACTTTCACAAGTTGTCACTTCCAGATTATGGAGATAATTTCAATGTAAGGCAAGGGTTACTGAAGACATTTTGAAATCCTGATCTATTATGTGTACTTTAGCAAACAAATTTTGATCTTCTATGGGTATACAGGTCAAAACAGGGGTAAAATAGGGTGGGATAAGTTGTTTAGAATGATTTTTGGTGGGATATTGACAAGACAAACTTGACTATGCCAGATCTTTGACAACCTCTACAACATTTGAACAACTATCAGATAAAATGATTCAAAATATTCGGATGTTCTTTCAACCAGAAGAGATACACAAATGGAGGCCCAAGTTTTCACTCTTCACACAATCTTTGAGGCCTCAACACAAAAGCTTGAGTTAAAGGACTTAATTAAACATCAAAATCTTTGATCAAATCACGCCTAAGGTACCCCCAAAGGCTTACAAGAAATATATGTCAACAAATGAAGGTGAAGTGATTTTAAACTGCTTATTTTCAATGCCAGATGAAATCTCTTCTGACAAATGAAATTGCAAATGCCACTAAACTATCAATAAGGATGAGATCATGTGATTCCTAAATATTTCAATGCAAGATTTCAACAAGAACAAGGAAAACTATTTACAGACATTTAAACATGATAACAGACATCATATTGCCCAAAATAACATAGATTAATTCAAAATATTGTTAGATTCATCAGTAGGGGAGATTTTCAGGAACAATCTTAGAGTTGTGTGATGGCTATACACTTGTAACCAAATCAACATGAATGAAGATCTAACACAAAAGACATTAACCAAGTTTTTGGAGGGTTTGTCAGAAGATGAGATTCTCTCAAAATTTTCTTATGATTTTCAATTTCTTGACCTTTTGCATGTCTCAAAACATGTATTATATATCTCTCTATTACATTTGATCCTTCTTTCCTAAGAAAAGAATATCTCGATGGCATCTTAGTTTGTTACAAATTCACTCATGACTTTCTGAAAGTGACACTTAACCAATTTTGTGAGGAGGAGATGTCAGACATTCAAAAAGGAAAATTATTACAAATATTCATCATTCCTTGTCATGGGAGCATGTATTCTTCCTTTGGCACCCGTAGCATCTTCCTCTTCCATCATTTCACCTTTACACTTTCCAAATTTGCCTCTGCAACTTTTGGATCTGGTATTTCACATTTTTACTCGAGCCGAACAAAATTTCATTTCAAAAGTACCTCAGATCTGCAAATTGAATTTTCAAATTGATTCCATTGATCCTTGAAGGAAAAAACGACATGAATTCACCAAAAATTTGATCAAAATTGATGCAAAAAATGCATTTCCACACTTCCTGGAGCAAAAATGGCGGCCAAACTGAAAAATACAGTTACCATCAATTTTCCTTTCTCCCTTCAATCTAAGCCCTCCACGTGTCACGGTGTAATTAGAAATGGGTTTGGGATCAATTTTTAGCATTTCAACACTTTTGGAAAAATGTAAAAATTTGACATTTTTCTCTGCCCCTCCGCCCTTTGAAAACGAGCTTGACACGTGTCCCAATGTGGGTCACATCAGAATCGCGGCTCGATTCTACACATTTCCACATTTTTTGGAAAAAGGAAATTTTTTCAATTTTCCTCTACGGCTTCACCCTCCTGCAAGACACATGTCCTCATATGATTGGCTGAGGGGCAGAGCTTCTCATTTGATATTTTAATCATATTCTGCAAAGGAAAATTTTTGACATTTCCTCTACCATCCCGCACCTCCACCATTCCCTGCCACATGTCTCTATATGATTTGTTGCAGAGCCACGCTTCAAATTACCACTTTAATTCATTTTTCAAAAAAGGCAACATTTCCCTTTTTCCTTCTTGACCTGACCGACTCTGCACTGTAAGCCTTTAATTTTCTTCTTTGTCGGGGCTAATGAGCCTTCTTTTAAGACTTTAAATATTTTTAGGAAAAAGGTTAAAAATCTCAAACTCTCCTAGACATTCACCGCTCCACCTTTCCTTTCAAAACAAAAATACTAAGGCATTAATTTACTCTAGCGGGCTTGCAGCCTTGTTTTGCATTTTAGTACTTTTCGCCAAAAAGGCAAAAAAATTGTAAGTCTTCTGCGCCGGCGTCCATTCCTACCTACCACATGTCCTCCTCGATTGGATGTGGGCCTTAGGGGATTTTCTTCATTTCCATGCATTTTCCAAAGTTGCTTAAGGCACAAAATGACCCGCCCATCCACCTTCACTCTGCTGCGACACCTTTACCTCCTCTGGGGCTGCGGAGTTGCGGGGTACCTTGCACTTTTTCCAAAAGCAAAAAAATGTTAAGTTTTTAGAAATGACCCGCCGATCCATGTCCAATCACAAACAGCCACGTAGGAGAACATTTTTGAGCTAAAATTTGACGGAAAAGGATGCCCGTATGACCATCAAACAACGCAAAAATTGCTAGCGATGCCCTAGAATGCTAAAGATGAAATTGACAGGAAAATGATGCCCATCTAACTGTAAAAGCATGGAAAATGCTACGAGATGCCTTAGAATTTTATTTTTCCTTTGTGGGTGAAGAAATTTTTGATCAAAGGAAAAATGGAAAGTGATTCAAAGCAATTTACGACAATGGCAAGGGATTTTTTAGGGAAAATAAGTATAAAACAAATAATTTCGAGATCCAAAGGCCGAGAAAACATGGGGAAAATGGTAGAGGAATTTGAACAAGCCAAATTAGGGAAAAACACACTTATCCTTAGCAAATTAGGGCAAGGTAATGAGTTTGCAAACAATCCAATGTACAAGAATGGAGCTACAACTTCACATCATCGATTTCATGAGGAAAAAATGTTTTAGAGCACAAAGAGCAAAGGGGAAACATGGAAAAATGGTAGAGGATCAAAATGGGCACCAACAAGTTCCACATAACAAGTTGATAATTTGGTTTCCTTACCAAAGGTTATAGAGTTATTTTTAGGCTTAACACACAAAAGGACATTTTCACCAAGTTCAAATTTCTTATCGATCCTTTTCAAATCTGCATAACTTTTCTACCTATCTACAACTTCTTTTAATCATTCATGAATCATTTTAACTTGTTCCATTTCAGTAAGAATTTCAGGTCCAATTACCTCTCTATCTTCAATGTTATCCCAACTAACTGGAGTTTTACATTTCCTTCCATACAATGCTTCAAAAGGTTCCATTTTTAAAGAGGCATGATATGTATTATTGTAAGAAAATTCAACTAAAGGAAGGTATTCTTCCCATTTATATTGCTGATCCATGTAGTACATTTGTAACATATCTTCCAAAACTTGATTAACTCTCTCTGTTTGACCATCTATTTTTGGATGGTATGCGGAACTAAAATTTAGTTTTATTCCTAAGGCTATATTTAGCATTTGCACAAGATGTCATTCTAGGGTCCCTATCAGATATAATAAATTTAGGTACTCCATGTAATCTAAAAATTTCATGCACAAATATTTTTGCTAAAATAGGTGAATCATCTTTAAGATTACCAACAATAAAATGTGTTACTTTTGTCAATTTATCAACCACAACTAAAATAACATCATGTTTATTTCTTGACATAGGAAGCCTTGAAAAAAATCCATGCTAATTACTTGCCACTTATATTGCGGTATGCTATGAGGATATAATAAACCAGCTGGGTGCATATGCTCAACCTTAACATGCTAACATTTCAAATAGTGTGAAACAAAATCAGTTATGTCTTTCTTCATCCCTTTCCAAAAATATTGTTGTTTTACATCAACAAGAATTTTTGTAATACCGGGATGTCCTGAGTAAGGTGAATTATGAAATTCCATCATTAAATTTTTCCTTAACTCATTCCTCGAAGGTACATATACCCACTTTTCATATCTTAAAATGCCTTTGTTTTCGAAGTTAAAACCTTTATACCTTGCATCATTCAAATATGCCTTTGTTTTCAAAGTGTTGTTTTAACCTATTGAAAGTATAAATAAGATTCCATGATACTTTTTACCTCGTCCTTAAACTAAGTTCTCAAGGTTATAATGGATGAATATGTTTCCTACAACTTAGTGTATCTGTCACTCTGTTTTCTTTGCCTTTAATGCAACTTATGTCAAAATTATATTGTGATAAAAATTCTAACCATCTTTGTTGTCTTGCATTCAGATTTGGGTGAGTGAAAATATACTTCAGCCCAAGATGATCAGTCTTTAATTCAAAAGGTCTTCCCAAAAGATAATGTCTCCATACTTGAAGTACAAGAACTATGACAACAAGATCTAGGTTGTGGGGAGCTTAATTCAACTCATGTAGCTTGAGTTTTTTTCTCATATGTTATAACATGATCATTTTGTAACAGAATACCTCCAAGTCCTTCATTGGAAGCATATGTAACTACTGTAAAGTTTCCATTTAGATCTGGTACAACCAAAATAGGTGCAGATTTTAACTGATCTTTAAGAGTTTTAAATGTTGATTCACATTTATCACTCCACACAAACTTCTTATCTTTCTTTTGTAATGAATTTATCGGGGTAACAACTTTTGAAAATTCCTTAACAAAATTTCTATAATAACTAGCAAGCCCCATGAAGCTTCTGACTTCATGTACATTCTTAGGTGTAGGCCACTCAATTATGGAAACAATATTTGATGGATCAAATGTTATTCCATATTTTCTTATGACATGTCCTAAATAGTGAACTTTTGTTTCATAAAAATAACATTTGGACAACTTACCATACAATCTTCTCTTTCTTAATATTTCAAGTACTATTTTCAAATGCTCATGATGCTCATCAATGATTTTAGAATAGATAAGAATATCATCCAAAAATACAAGTAAAAACTTTTCTAGGTATTCTTGAAAGATATTATTCATTAAATTCATAAAAGATACAGGTGCATTTGTCAAACTATGAATTTGTAATGTCCATACCTTGTCCTAAAGGATGTCTTATGAATCTCTTTGTCTTTAATTCTTAACTAGTGATACCTAGAATGAAGATCTATCTTAGAATATACTGATGCACCACACATTTGATCAAAAAAATCATCAATTCTAGGAAGTGGATATCTATTTTTGATTTTTTATTTATTTAACATCCTGTAATCAATACAAAGTCTAAGTGTTCCATCTTTCTTTTTCACAAAAATTATCGGTGCTCCCCAAGGTGAGACACTCGATCTTATCAAACCTTTAGACAATTTTTTTGTAATTGTGCCTTAAGCTCTATAATTTCAATGTTATTAATTCAATAAGGTGCCTTATAACTAGGCTCGGTTCTGGTTTGATTTCAATCGTGAAGTCAAACTCTCGTTTGGGTGGAAGACCGAGTAGTTCTTCTAGAAACACATTGCTGAAATATCTTAACAACGGAAAATTTTCCAAGAAATCACTATCATTTTCAGTTGTTTCATAAATTTTTACTACATACAAAGTGCAACCTTTATTTTTGGCCTTTTTAAGTTGCATAGCTGACAATTTTCTAACTAAAATTTCTCATTTTACCCCTTGGATGTCTGTTATTTTTTGCAGATCATCAAGACAACTAATGTGTTTTTCAAAACAATCAACTTTTTCTTTATGATCAACAAGCCAGTTAACACCTATTATGACATCATATGACCCCAAAAGAGCAACATAAATATCTACTTTAGTAGAAAAATTAGGTAATTCTAGGACTGCTCCAAAAAGACATTTACTAACAGTATGGACAACATTATTTCCATAATGTACAATCCAAGATTTTTCCATTATTCCAGGTTTTATTTTTAGTTTTGTAGCTAATTTATTAGAAATAAATCATTCAATAGCTCTAGTATCAAAAGTTATAGTGATAGGCATGCCAAATAAAATACCTGGAATTTCTATGGCGTAACTTGTTTTTCACTAGTTTATCAACTCTTTGCACATGTGTTTTATGTTGCTGATTGATGTCATATTTCTTTAGAGGGAACTGATTTGCATAGTGATCCTTACCACAGTTGAAACAACCCCCTACATGTCCTCTTTTTGGTTCAAATTTATTTCCAGCCCTAAAATTATTGTTTTGTCCTCCATAGGACTTATGTCCATTGTTATTATTCTTCACAAAGTTGTTTTGAACATTTGTAGTAGGTTTATTTGTTGTTGTTTTCTTATTATTATCAGTTAAAAACTTATTTTGGCACCAAAATTTTTCCATGCCACCTTTTTGGGTGCAAGAGATGAAGAAGAATTAGGAATTTTCTTACGATTCTCTTCCTTATGGGAAGAAATTACTTTTAATTTCATTAATTTACTTTCTGCCGAATGGATTTTTCAATAATCCCTTCCATGGTGGTTGGGATGTGAACATATACTTCACCCCCTATGATAGGGTTAAATCCCATAATGAAATTATGTATCCTCAACTTCTTGTGCATTTTGACTGAGGAATGTACTTAAGGAGTTTAGTAAACCTTTCCCGACTTACTCAATTACAGTGAATTTTACCTAAATCAAATTATGAAATTCTATCATTTTTATCATAATAGAGATGTGGCAGCCAGAATTGCTTAAAGTATCTCTTAAACCAATCCCAAGTGATGCTTGATTCATCAATGTTCAATTCAGCTTTACGAATGTCCCACCAAAAGGATGCCTCATGGGAAAGCTGATAATCTCCCCATACTACTTTTGTTTCCTCTGAGAAGTTCCTTATTGCAAAGTACTTATCCATTTCATTGATCCAATTCTCATCTCCATCCCCCAATGTAGTACCATCAAACTTTGGTGGACTTATCCTCTTTATGTAATTTGTGAAATCAACTGCTAATCTTGCCTTTTTATTTTCAGGTTGATTAGGTACATTTGTGTTTGCATTCGCAACATTATTATTGACATTGGCAGCATTGTTGTTTGTTGCATTATTATTATCAATGCCCAAATTTCCAACATTGGTATTTTTCCCTAGAGGTGAATTATTGTTATAACTAGCATCATATTCCTCGTCTTCATTACCCATTACTTGTTAAAGTACAACAAGACAATCTCTTGTGTCCAATATGGAAACAAGAATCTTGTCAAGTTTTTGTGTGGTAGCTGCCTCTCCACCTGGAGGTGGGTTATTTGCAGCACCTCCCCTTGTTCTAATAATTTTTTGTTAATAAGAAAATTAAGTTTTTATCAGATATGGACTCAATAGGTCCAAGAGCTACAACCTTCAACTCTGATACCAAGATGTAACATCATATTTTTAAGACTTTAGAAATAAGGATTTTTTTATCATAATGTTCTCTATTCTAAATTAATATAATTTAGAACACACATTCCATTTCTAATCTATCTCATAATAGAAAACCATATGCAGCTATAAATGACTTGGTGAGACACCAATCTCTCATTTCATAACTCAAGATAAAATCGATCTCTCATATCAACATAATATACTTAGTTCCTTTACCCTTTTAGGGATACCCAAGTGTTCTATCTAAGAAGCCTATCTAAATATCTATTACCAATATTCATCTAAAATCTTGAATCTTAGACTAGGTGACATAGGACAATGTAAGCAACAACTTGCAATACTTTGGCCAAAGTTTTAAAACATTTTTACCATGTTTACATTCCTAGACGACATACTCGTCAAAAGTAACATGTCCTTAACAAAACCTGTTCTATTATCTAGAATGGTCTTTCTTGACTTATGTCAACCCAATCTAATTCAAGGTTTCACACTAGACAAGGGAAACAACATGCACTAGTGTGGAAGACTACTCGTGGTGACTAAGGATACATAGACATACTCAATCGACTTACATCAATTTGGTGTGTCTAATCACCCTAAGTCAACATGAGTTGACCTCAACACTAGATCATGTTTCTATATCTATTTAAGGTGATACCTTGATCTAGTCTTCCACTTTTGTTAATCAAGTTAATCAAACTAATTTGGGTGTTAAGGCATAGCAGGATGCATCATAGTATCCTCATAATGACCCGTGTCATTAAGAAGGTACTATACCATAGTTGTTATGTTTCAACATCCAACTGAGTTTCCTCAACTAGAATAACATACTTAAGATTATATTGTTTTAGCAACCCAATCAATTATTATCTTATAAATTAACGATAAAAACATTTTAAGGGTCAACTAAGCATCATTTAACCTAAGAAGGTTACAAGATGTATTTTATACTGAAAGGAAGGTATGCAGATAAAATATGCCTTCCTAAACACCCTGAATTCATGCTTAGGTTCATCTTAATATTATCTGTTTATTTCATATGTCGTCATGTCTGAACTTAATGTTATGAAAGTGTGATCAATAGATATTTTTACTTCAGTTTTAGCTTATAACAAGCTTATTGAAAACTGTTATTTTAGACTTCATAATACTTAAAATCTAAATCCTTTTATTATCCTTTTTAAACATTCATATTTCAATTAAAAAAATCTTCTTAAGGAAAAACACAGCCAACCATCCTCATATTTTTATCATAACACCTAACAAGATCTCAAATAAATATTTTTGTTAAATTACAAGGGAAATATCCTTTTTCCTTGTCAAGGACTAATGTCCTAACTATGAAAATAGATCACATATGCCTTAGCATAAAAATAATTCATACACATTTATATAATCAAATTATATCCCCTTTTTACTATTTAATGATCTGCGCCAAAGAGTATCAACTTAGTTGTGCTCTTTCACTTGGAATTAATCAACTATTATTGCAGATCCTTAATCTAAGAGTCTTATATATTATAATATCTATATCCCATACCACATGCATATCCAAATTTCCCCCATAATGTATGATATTACTTAGTAATATATCACAACTTATGCTAATGAAAGTCTCATAAGTAAATCAAAAACAACAATTATTAAAGCAATTCACTTATCCAAAGGGAGTGATTCACTCATTAAACTTAGGAATATTTCAAGGATTACAAAATGTCATTGCATCAATATAAGACTAGTCTTAATACATATTCCTTTCCCAACAAAAGTACATTTCAAGTAATGTCACTACATAGTCATCATAATAAAGAGATAATTTCTTTAGTAAAAAGATGTAACTTTTTATATGTCTTTCTCCTTTCATCTTTTAGGAAATCCATTTCCAAATTTTTAGCATGATTCAGTTCATATGAACTAAGCATGATAAATTCTATAATGTTAAAACAATATGCTTTAATCTAACTATTTCATAAAAGGAACCATTTTGTTAATGAAACGGTTCTAAGTTTACAAAATAAGATTAAGAGAAAGACTTTCCCAAAAGATTAGAAAACCGAGAGAGGATCATAGAACCTACTGATAAGTAGTGTTTAAGTAAGAACTAAATAAATAAATATAGTTTATTATATCTCAAACACAAATATGAATTCATTACAACCTCGTTAGATATCTATACAACAATACTTAAGAAAGAAGTTAACCATATTTCTAACTTAATCTCAACTTCTCAACCCAATTTCTAACTTAAGTTTTGCAACTAAACTTATTGCTTATTCAAGAAGAAGTACAATGTTATAACAACTTCTATTCTATAATAAGCATGTTGTTTCATATATCCACAGTGATAAAATATGTCTTTCATTCCATCAAACAATCTTACCTAAGTCAAGTTCAATTCAAATTCTAAGAATTGGAGTGATAAAAAACAAGTCTCAACATTACAAGTAAGGAAATTTTATCCAACAAAGATTATAAACAAACCCAACATAACTCATTGCATAAGTTTTTAAATTTCTGCAATCAATTATAAGTTTTAAAAATCAAAATAATAGTCATAGCAAACACCATGCAGTCCCTTAAACATCAAAAACTTCATATTTAATGTTTCCAAAAGCTACAGTAAGAGAAATAGAAGTCATTTCAAACCTTACACAAGGTCCCAATCCTATCAAAAGATTGAATTCAACTCAATGAAAGGAGCTTAAGAATTAATGAAACAACAAATTTTAGAACAACATAAGACTCCAACCATCCTAAAGGAGAGTCACACAAAATATCCAATAGAATCATGGTCGAGAAGACACCATGATTAACACATGGTTCCCAGATAGTAAAAACTGCAAACAAGAAAAGAATGTTGATATACACCCACGTAATCCCATTTCTACAAACTCAAAAATTGGAATCAACTCTAAAAGAGTGTCCATTAGAAGAAGAATACTTCACTCCAAGAAGGAAACAGATTTTATCAAGACCACAAGAATACAAAACCATTAAGATTTATCACCTAGCTTAGAACAAGCCAAACTTAACAGTTACCTCCTTACACAGGCCAACCCAACAAGGGTTTAAGTTCCAAGTAAACTCAGCAACAAAGAAAAGAAGGAAAAAATACTAGTCTTCAAATCAAAACTATTTCACCCATGAAGGATTACAATACCATCAAAAATAATAGTAGAGAGAGAAGTAATAACAGTCTTCTTTCAACAAAACATTCTTCCAAAGATAAAATAGACTTCGCAGGCTGGTATTGATCAACAAGATATTTCATGAAGCAACTAGAAGGCCTATAATGTATAATCAAAATGTTTCAACGAAGGATATCAACAAACAAAAACTAACAACATGAATTCCTTCCTATTCATCCTCCATCAAGAGATACTACCACCTAGACAAGGTTCTACAAATGAAACTAAGATTTGATATAGTTCCCATTTGGGGAGAACCCAAAATAAGCATATCCCATATCTATACAAGCTAGATATTCCATGCAAGTAACGAAAATACAGTCATGAAACAAGTTGAACAAAAATAATTGGTCCCCACTACCATCAACAAGCAAATAGACCAAAACGAAGAACACAAATATTTCCTTAAGTCACAGGCGTATATCTCAAACTATCATGATAAATTCCACCTATAAGGTTAGTCTCCAACCATTACTAATATGGAGATATTTTCAAGCTAAAATCTACATATTTCAATAAGAACCAAGCTACTATTTATGCATACACAATACCTAGACAAGGTATCCATTCAATAGAGAAACAAACATAGATTCATTTCAATGCCAAAGAAATTTCATATGCAAATAAGTTAACACATTTTTCATTCAATCTAAACAACCCAGATTCACAATAATACAACACACACAACATAAAATTGAATCCAAAATAAATCACATTGAAACACCATAGAAGCAAGAAGAAGAAACACAATACCGAACTAGAAAGTTTCTAATCAAGAGCAGAGTTATTTTAATGAAGACATTTAAATAAAAGCATAATATTTAAAGAGATAGGGCCTATCATGCCTGATAGAGATCCTGTCTTCTATTCCTTATTTAAAATCTTCAAGAAGAACCTCGATAACAAATTTTCCAAGAAAACGCTAAACTAGCTTTGAAACTTTCCCTTTCTTCCTCTTATAACTTTCTAGATTACTTTCGATTACCATCACTACAATGACCACACGACCAAAATACGCATGGACAGATTTGAACTAGAGGTTCAAATATGAAAAACCACATGCAGATCTACAAAGCTCACAAAAAACAAATGAACAATGAAAAACTGAAAACCACCTTTTTCTCAAACTTCTCCTATTTCCTAGGTAGTTTTTTCAATGACTGAGATCAATTAATGCAAACAGGACTAATAGAGTCCTTCCTTATCTCCCACCTTCACTAACCCCAAGTTGGCTATAAACAAGTTTAAAAATCCATGCAACTAATACTTTAGCATAGGCCAAAACTCATCCTCCACTAACCTTTCATGCACTCACCAAAATTAGAAGTAATAGAGAGTTTAATACCACATTTAAATCCTCTTAATTACTTAGAGATCGTTGCCACCAAAACCTCTTTGTATGTCATCCAAGCCATCCCCTTTAAGCTATTCCAAGCCTTAGATTAGGTCCATATATATTATATTAGAAACCAACTTAAGTCCTTAGGTTAGTTTATTAGTTTAGTCCTAGGTTATCCCAGTTACATGTCTTAGGGTTCCCTTCCTCTAATAAACAACCCACATTAATAAAAGAACCTAGTAACTTAGAAACTTATATTTAATTAGGTTCCTTAACAATTATTAAAATTTTCAATTAAATCTTACCAAAATAAGAATCAAAATGACATTCTTGGATCACTTAAGAAGGATGTGAGCAGCAGAGGTTACCAAAGTGATCATGTGGCGGCTGGGTTTGGAAATCCAATATTCTTCCCAGCTAGGTCAAGATGACCTTGACGTCATGAAATCAAAAGCATGTCTTGGATCACTAAAATTGATCCAAGATATAGATATCTGAATCATAGATCATAAAGATGAAGCACAAGTTCAAATGCAATAAATATTTATGAACAAGTTTTGGTTGAATCATTTTTCTCTATCCACATGTAGTGAGCATTCAGCATAAGAAAGAATGAAATAATTCATTTTTAATTCATAAAAGACATGGGAGAATTTTATATATTTTTAAAAGATAACATATTATGTATAGAAAACATTATTACTTATGTCACAAGAGTACACCATCTTCAAACAAGAATCACATATCAATCTTTGCAACTTCGAGTACATAAGTCATCATAGATATCAACCATGTTAGAGGAATTACATTACACCTATTATATTTTCTCCGGGTACATTCTTATTGTTATAGGGTTTGATATTATTCTCTGGTAGCTCTTTTTTAACCAATGTTTAACCTATTTTGGTTTCTCCACATGCATGACACAATCCTACTCCACATGCTATGATACATGCACTTTCACATGACTCTAGGTCCTTACCTCATGTTCACATATGTCAATCTTCTTTAGAAAATCATGGGACCTTACCTACTACTCTCATTACATAGATCATCTTGGCATCCACATTTGGGGGCATCATAATTCCCCATATTTCATACTTGACTTTTGAGGGTTTCTTCATATAGACCTCACTTTGCACACACACATGGGGGAATATTTATTCCTCCCTTATAGTTGGTTTTCTTTTATATATTTGTAATAAAACATCTAAAAACATTAACTTAATATTGATTGGATACATTCTTCCTTTCATATACTACTCTATCTTGCACCTTTCTTATCATGTTACTGCGGTTCATAGTATGCTTTATCATTTTTTCATACACACATGTACATTCACATGATATCTTGAGGTGAATGCAGGCCACTTATAGGTTGTTCAATGATGTTTGATGTTTTGTCCCATCCATTACCAATCTCACTAAGGCTCTTGAGGGCATATACATTTTCTCACTTACCATCATTAAAATATTGCACATTTTTCAATCCTGTATTCAGATATTACATTGTCGCATAATATTTATCTTTCCTAACATGCTAACAAGTACTTCATGTGTAGCATTTTTCTAGTAGGACTCATTCCTATCATGATTTTCTAATTTTCTTGTACCTTTCTTACCATTGTTTATAGGATATTCCCTATGTTTTCTTGTTATCTTATTTTCACAAGCCTTGATGGATTTGATTGTCCTATAACATCTTGAGTGGTATCCCATATATGTAACCAACTACTCACTATGTTTTTGTTTTCTATTTTCATATATGCTCTTTCCTAGTTTTTGTTTCTATGTGTATTTATTATTTATCACTAACAATTGTATGATAACATTTTCCAAATTTTTTTCTTGTGTCATGGTAACTACTATACATAATCCCCCCTCCTCTTACATCATTCCTATATCATATGTGCACATCAATTTCATCCTTCCTCGTTTGGGCTTCATTCATCTTTATTCATATCACGCACCCCAAATAAATGGAGGAAAACATTGGGTGAACCTTTTCACCTTCCCAACAATTATAGAATGTAGTTACAAACACAAACATAATGATCAAAACATAAATCATTTATAGAACAGGGCCAAAAAAAGACTTTGCAAAAATTCATAGCCTAGTCAAAATCTCCTAAAATGTACATGAACATTTGGGTCCTAGAGTCCCACATGGGTACTCATATCCTAGAGGGAAAAATAGTTACAAGAGTTGTTTAAGAAGTTTCACAGATTACAATATTCTCCATTTTCAACAATTACATGGTCATATAAAAATTACAATTTATTACTAACATGAACTAATTACTTACTAAGGAATCAAAGTAGGAGTTAAATAAGGTAAAGGAACCTAGGGAATATGTAGGAAACTGATATGCATAGAAAAATGTGTCACCTAAGGCAAGTTATAAATCAGGTTTTTGATCATCTACAATGGCACTTATTCATAGGGAAGCATTAATGGTTGGAGGGAAAAATAGACCACTCTCCCAATACACTTTCCCTTAGCAACAACATGATGCCTAAATCCAAATTTTAGCATGGGATGCTCAAATCCCTAGTTTGGTGACATGACACCCAAATCCTTCATGTTATTCCAACCAACTCCTAAGTATCAAGTCTACAAGAAGGAACAAATTTCTATCCCTTTCTCTTTCAACACTCCAGGTGTAATCTAACCCCTTGGTTTAGCTTTTCCAATATGCATTTCCATTTTTACATATTTTCCAAGTTAAATTTCAATTACATTTACCTAAAGCATTGAATACACTTGTTTTCTTTTGCAAGTCATATCCTATCCCAATGAAGGAAAAGCACACAAGCAACCATGAGGAAAATATCAAGCACACTTCGAAAAGGTGACATTACAAGGAACTATACACACACATCATTATCACTCCACACATAAAAGGTCACCCCTAGGATATTTATCCTTTGCTTCCCTTATAATTTCATAGTACACATTTTACACTACTCCATTCGAACATTACAACACTCATTCGACACGCTATTGTGTATAATATTCATTCAACTCTCTAAGGTAAGATTTTATTTTCTACTTTATACCACTAAATCCTTATTCATCAACATAAGGTGGGGAAAATGTAGTCACTAAATCACACACTTATTATGTACATCTAGCCTCTAAATACTTCATTTATATGCATGATTCCTAAGCAAGAGAACTAGTCATTAACAACCCTTTTACTTTTCTTTGACATTGCTTTTATCCTTTCATCTTTATTTCTTATTGTTTTTGACATACAACCGCACTTTTACATACTAGCCAACATATTTCTTAGCTCTGATTTCACTATTTACCTTTTTGAGCACCTTATATAGGACCATCCACTAGGGATAGGAGTTCCCGGTCCATTTTGTCCCTATGGGCATTTTGTCCACTTTCTCTCTTTTTCTAATTTTTCATATGTTACGCTTTTCTTATCTTTTTTATCACTATATTATTCATCATTTCACTTATTAATGGCATGACTTAAGAAAAGGAATCATATATATACATGTATTATTTAACCTCATTAGGGAAAACATTTCAAGAGGCACATATTATTACAAGGAGATAATATTTTCTATCTACTATACCAAGGAATGCATTTTGGGACTGCTTACTTCACTACATATGAGGATTTATTCTCAATTCCATACCAAACATTTACACTAGAAAAAAGTAGTTATAGCCCACTATTCTTTGTAGTTATGGCACTAGGGAATCCTAGCTCTAGGGATGTTATTTTAATCACACACACACACACACACTATAACTACATTGAGTCTAAAATGTAGTGTAACACTCACTTAAAATCACATTATGGTGACTACCAATGTTATTACGACTCAAGAATATGAATATTTTTATCCATCTAATGTGTGATATAGTATTATGTAGGTAGCTATGGTTTCTTTTACAGGCATAAGTGTGATAGATTAGACTTGTAGTAAACCTAACATGACTGTACACACCCAATTTTTCACATAATAGATTTTCGGAATGGGTCAAATTCCCCTATGATGATTATTATATTTTCTAACAGTGTTCAAGTCCTATTTCCAATTTGTAGTGTATATTTTTGTCTTAGTATGCTTTCCTTAGTCATTTCCATGCTCTTGCTGCCTTTCGGTATCATCTTGTGATGTTTTTCCTTAGCACTTGACTTTAAGTTACGGAACGCAGTTACGCAACTACCAGTTTTCCCTCACTGGTGGTTGCGCAACCGTTGGTTTGTCTAGACTAGCAGTCCTTTGTATTTTGACTAAGACTTCCCAGGCGTGATTTGGATGTGTGTTACTTTCTTCCAACTCACCTTTTGCACACATTTCTTGGTCAAATTGGTTGTTTGTAGGCTTGATGGATACATACCAACTTCCTCTTCCTCTTCTATTGCTAATTGAGAGTTAATTTCCCCTCCTTTGAGTGAGGTGGCATTCCTTGGTTTCCAAATGGCTTAGACCATTTCCCAGCCTATGTTCTATAAAATCCAAGCTTCTTCCCGAAGCATTGGCCAAATATTTTTGTGAATTACATTGTTATGTTGTTGTGATCTTGCTAGAAAATACAAAATCAAGCCAATTATCTTTCATTGTTATTCTCCTACCCACATTGCTACTAGACTTCCTATAAGCCACCACTTCTCTAGCACTTCTTCATTGCTTCTTCTGCATTACCCAACATAGTTCCCTGGATTCACCTAAGCACTAAAGTTGGAAAATAAATTGAGGGGATATCAAAGTAAACCATCATTGGATTTTCCAAGTTCTAAAAATTCCAGGTTGGGATGTACTTAGTTTTCCTTAAGATTTCTTGATTTATTTATTTCATTTGTATGCACAATTTGACTAAAGTAGTTAAATCAATTCAATAGTCAATACATTGTTGTAGCTTTTATTTTGTTTGCACAAAGCTTCTAGTGATAGATTGCTTCTCTACCTATCCCTATGGGTTTGCAAGGGAAGTTTGTCTAGAGGAAAGATCCTACATTAGTTTAAAGAAATTGTAATTCCATTTCAATCTGCAATCTTCATTAGATCTTTGTTTATTTCTACTAGGGAATTTTTAGAGGAAGAAGTGCTTCTGAGAAGCTTTTATTTCTTCCTATGTCTCTGAGGTAGAAAAAATATTTAAATCCACAAACACAAATTGGAAAAGCTTTTGATTTATTAGAGTAGTTTAGATCCATGTTGCATAGATAAATAGTCACATCTAATTATTTATTTGTTTAGATTTGTTAATAGTGTTGTAGAAGCAATTGTATTTCTTTGTATTTCTTCTATCAATTTCCTCTGTTATTTTCCAGAAATCATAAAATCCAAAAATATTAGATTAATTTAATTAGATTGTTGTTTATTTTCATTTCCTTTATTTAATTTAAAAAGAACAAAAACATATTATAGATTTTCTTTATTTAATTAGTTTTATTTATTGCATTATATTAATTGAGTACACATCTGCATGACCATTTTAGGTCCTAGAGAACCCAGAGATTATGTTTTTGAACTAATAGTACCACAACCAAACCTATTGGTGGAAGTGTTATATATCGACCAAGGCTTTTGAATTCACGTCTTTTGAATCACCTTGGGACTACTTACTATCATTGCACAGTTGAGGGATTTGAATGCCGAGGATGATTGAGCTTTCAAGTTTTGGGAAAATCATCCTGACCATAACTTGCTTTGAGCACTTGTTAGTAAATTTCATCCATTTCCATGTATTTCTCCCATTCACTATAGTTATCCATCCCATATGACCATTCGGGTCCTCAACAACCAAGAGATGAAGTATATGATCCTCAAGTCCCATAGTCGAATGTATCTTACCTAGAGACAGACATTGACACAAGCCTTAGGATCTTGGTTTTCAAATCCTCGATAATTCCACATGTCATTATATCATAATTGACAGTCATGAATGAAGAAGAAAACAAGGTCTACGAATTTTGGTGGAACCATCCTGGATGAAACTAGTTCACACAATCCACTCACTTGTCCTATTCATACGTTTCCTCTAGCACTTCCATGACCTTGTCTGGAAATTTCTACGAGGAAAATGAAGGGAAATTTTACATGAATCCCACAATCAATTGAGAGAGACTCGCACACCAATATTCATACTCTTATGTGTGTGTATTCTTCTTGATTGTTCCATCATGCTTTTTCAAAGTGCTAGATAGGCTTTTATTACCCTAGACAAGCGTTCCCTTTAGTGCTTGTAGAGGAAATTAGATTGCCTTGATAAATTTCTGACCACATTCACCCATATTTGAGTATTTCATACATTCACCCTATTTTTCTACACATATCCATTTATCCATTTGATAGCGGTTGTCTGACACGACCTTGGGAGGCCGTGTATACCCGAAGGTCACGTGTTGACTTTTAGTTGTACAGTGACCAACATTGAATAAGAAGTGACACAAAAAAACCCGAGTCAAAATTGTTCCATAGACACCAACACCCAAAATAGATGTTAGTGCTCAAGAAGCCTGTCCCATTGCAGGTGCTTTTGTTCCTAAGATCATTATAGTCTAGTTTTTGATATAAATCTTGCTAAACCAAGAATATTCCCTTCCAGATCATTCACTAGTACATAATTAGTCCAAAACTATAGTTACAAACCCTATCTATCACTCTTTCTTGTACTTCCTTTTCTTGATCTTGCTTATTTACTATTTTATCTATTTGATAAGTAGTTTCCTTACATTAGATTTAATTTTATTAAATCACCAAGTTAGATACACATCGTGTCACAATCGAGTGAGCTATCACCATGCCGAGCTACCCTACTCCAATAATGGATGAACCCAGTTTGAGATCTTGTACCGAGTTAACACTCTACGAGTTTAGTCGTGTTGACCCTAGGTGAATCGATATGTTGCCTCGTCTAAACCCCGCAACCCACATTACAAACAAAACAAAGATAATAAAAAAATCATTGAAAATAAAAATGGTAGCCACAAGTGGATAAATGTCAAAACCCAAAACCAACCACCTCGGTTAGGTCAAGTGGCCAACTCGCGTGCTGATTTAGGCTACGTGGGAGGTGAGTTGGTTTTTTTGAAAGTGTTTCTTTTATGATTCACATATAAAATACTCCATTATATAATCCAAGTGCTCTATGTGTCAAGATGTCTAAGGAGGGTTAGTGTAGGTCATTGGGTGAGGTGAGGTTTAGGGGTCGAGCCCCTCCCTACCTCCATTTTTGTTTTGGTATAATCTTTATAAGCACCACAAAACTTTAGCACAATCCAGATTAATCTTCACTAAACCCACTTATTAGTAACTAAAGCCCCTAAAATTAAGTGGGGAAACCCCTATTGTAGGGAAAAATATTTATCTCGTATTTGGTTTAAAAAGTGGTTTTGGGAAACTTTTGTAAAGGGGAACTACCTTATAAGGAATTTTTTATATTTTTATGGAAAATTACATTTTTTGAGCCATATAGAGCTCCAAATGCTACCAGGGCCTGAAAACTTTTTTTTGCCTACTAGTCAATTTTTTCCACACAAGAGGTTGTATTTATTCTTTAGTGTGTTGTATTGTTTTGTATTGTACTAACAAGCCCTTTAATCAGGACAATTCTAATCACCTGTTATAGCCAATAATGCTTGAAGTTATTTTACTCTAATCACAACAAATTTTTAGTGATAAGTATGTTGCATGGAAGACCAAAATTTTAACTCAACTTAAGTTTGAAGAACTATGACCTGTTGTAAATGATTAATTAACTATATCAGTAGATGACGCCACATCGTAGTGTAAGTTTTACATGTCTAATCATAAGGAGAATTTTATTGTCTTATTCACAATGTTTGATGACATATAACCACACATTTGAGATTCCGAATGGCCAAAGAAGCATGGGATAAGTTGAGCACAATAGATGAGGCCATGAACAAGAACACTATATTGAATTTCTATATTCAACTACATTCACTAAAATTAAATCCTAATGAGAAATTTGAGACTTTATTGAGGAGAGTTGAACATTAAGGGTTTCACTTCTAGCCTTGGGAGAGGAAATATCATATGACATTATCGTTCCCATTGTTTTGAGAGAACTTCCTCCCTCTTACAATATTTTTGTGATGAAAATAAATCTATCTGATCACACCATCAAAATTGAAAATTTTACAAACTTATTGCAATAATAAGAGTCAATGTACAACAAAAATGAAGAACAAGAGGAAGCACTTTATGCTCATCAAAAGGGGAAGAAAGAATCTTGTTCTTCCAATAAGTCCCAAAAACAACATCAATAAGGGGAAAACAAAATAAAAATGTCTTATTTCCAGTAGAGGGAAATGATGTGAAATATTTATAGTACAACACGTACAAGAAAGGGTTGTCTAGTAATTCCAGACCTAACAATTACACAATCTAAACAAGGAAGATCTAACTTCAAGAAAGGGTAAAATAAGGGGAATGGGAGGAAGAAACCCCATCAATAAGGCAATACTACTTGAACAAAGGACCAATCAGATGATGAGGAATTCTTGTACACTACCCATTCTAGTGAAGAAATTGTAATCACCAAATCATAACACCCCCTGAATTGCTAGCTTTGTGACTAAGGCATTCGGTGTGATTGGGTAACATGGAGCTATCCTAAAGTGTGGGACTTTGCGAATGGGATAGATCTCTGGAGAAGGTCGGATTCCTCTTCCTAAACCTAGCACTACACTACTCCAAAATGCAAAAAAACACCTAATCTAATCCTATCCTAACACTTCCAAGGAGACAAGGATAGAGGGAGATTGCATGCAAAATAAAACCTACACTAAGGGGTGGTGATGACACCAAGAAAAGGGGTGTTGAACAATATTTTCTACATGAGAATGAAAACAAGTGAAAATGAGGAGGATGATCAAGCATCACAAGTCATAACACATGTAATAAACTCATTTTGTTAAGCACAATCAAATTTGAACCTATAATAGACACAATGAATTGCACAATATACCCATAAACATGAATAAAGGTAAGATGAAACAAAAAAACTAGACTAGGATAGAGAACAATCACAAGATCTAATTTTTATTACTCCAATAGTTTTACACAATAACTCATTACAAGGTGAGAGGCGTGATTTCTATTATAGAGATCCAAAATTGGAGGCTTGGGATTCCATAAATTTCTCAAATCTTAGAAAGAATGGAGGGGAAAATACAAGAATGTCCAACCTTTAAGACATTTCCCTCGTTACAATTTATAGAAGAATATGTGAAGAGAGGAAAGAGAGGAGAGTTCCAAAATTTCTACCAAAACCCACAAAAATAAATGATTTTTCCTTGCAAGGGTATGGGGGATCTGTAAAGCCCATGCTTGATTGTACCTTGGCATGTGAAGAAGGAATGACCTCCATGTTTCATTTGCATAATTATGGGTACTTTGCTTTATGACCCCCATGTATTAAATATTAACCTTCATTTTTCTCCCACCTAACTCCCTAATCTTGAAAATATAATCCTTCCATTTGATGGCCCTCTAAATTCTCTTTCCAACAAGTGTAATTTTGATTAAATTGGCTTAGTAGGGTCAAAGTTATGATAAAAATGCTTAGGTCACTCCCGTTGTCCTTGCCTTCACCTCTTCGAGCTCCATAACTCATTAACTCACCAACCATCCTACACATCTCTCGAGCTAGCTTGTTTCCCAAAATTGGCTTGGTAAGTCCATTTGTTTGTACTTTGGGTTTTATCTTTAGCATAGTTTAGAGTTTGAGCGAGCATTTGCATCGCATCCACCAACTCACCTTCTAATCTGATCTCCACATGAAAACCCACCCCAAACTCCACACAATAGACCACCTACCTGTTTCGGACCTCACATCCCAAGATCATTGAAGATCCCACCTCACCAACTCTGAAGTGACATGCCCCAAAACTCTTATGTAATTCTCACCATTGACCCTACATTAACCTATGAATTGATGAGTTCAGTTTCGGGTTCATAGAATTCCCCTACTCATGTGTAAATATCCCCTGCCAACTCTAATATCCTGCACTTCAATTCTAAATGACTTAGACTTTGAATTACCCCATAGTTCAACCTTTGAATACCTCGGCCCAAAATTCAACTCGTAAGCTTGCACCGACATTGGTGACTCCCCTCACTAGGACGATCTCAACCTCAAGTCATTGCACCTTGGATCCCGCATGGCCCAAACTTGCAACCTCTATTGCATTTCTGGCTCATCCCTGCTCTAGGCTTGATCCCAAGATATCTTATCCAAATGGCCCAATGAGCCATGTAAGACCTCACCAAGCTCCTTCTTCCTAAAATCTTCAACCTCAGCTTCTTCCCGAAGCTAACCCCAAATTTTCAAAACATTTCACTACCTACCTTGTTGGCTTAGCGATCATAGCCCCTCCATTTACCTATGCCGAGACCAATCTTGTGGGCCTCCATGTACCTTCTTCCGAGTTATTTGGATCCTCCTTTAGCTCCCATGATTCGTCCACCATGGCTCTCTAAGTCACTTAGTGAGCCCTTTATTCCATGTCCCATCATTATCCCTCATGAGTTCACCAATTCCGAGCTCCCCATGCCACACCGACATCCCACACATTGTGACCCGATACACCACGAGCTCACTATCACAACACCACCGAGCTTGGACACCTACCAACATGAGCTTGCCTCGATGGGCTTAACTCTAAGTGACCCCGATCAAATCGCTCCAGGTGAGTTATTTCGTGCACTACCGAGCTTGACCATCCACTAGCCCGCTCTAGCTAATTTTAGTTTTCCCAGTGTAGCTCAACCGAGTTGGTTGGGCTCAACACTTTTACTCCCCTCTTTAATTTTTGAATTTTTGATTTCTTCTTAGAATTTTTTGGGATCGGGAGGGGTATGAAGGTATATCAAAGTGCTATAAATTATATTTTTATTTTGGCCTTTTTGGGGGAAAAAATAATGATTGTGGGCCTTGGGGATGATTTTTCACCGACTGATCTCATGGGTTTCCTCAAAACCCGAAAGAGGAAAAATTTCCTTGAATGGTTTCCAAACTTTCTAAAATCACTGAAAATGCTCCTAGAACCTAGAATTTCACTTGTAAGCTCTCAGATTCTTTCTTGGATGCCCTATCCATTGTTTGATTCTCGCCTTTCCATGTTGTCTATTTTTCCTGGGGGAAAAATAGATAACAACAACCATGTCTACTAGTGAATTACATTATATTGATTCAAGTTCCACTCAACACGACTAAATGTAGAGATTGTTTCTCCAAAGTGAAAGACACACCCTCCAAAAAACATGTTTCATTAGGTGATGAAACTTCCTATGCTATCCAAGGTATTGAGAACATTTTTTTACCCCTTGGTCATGAAATTATATGTTTTCCAATGTATTGTATGTCTTTGGTTTAAGGAAGAATTTTCTATCAGTAAGTCAAATTCTAGATCACAATATGAATATTGATTTTGATTCCAAAGTTGATAAGAAAGTATGTTTGATTTGAGATAAATACATAAGATCAATGTTTTTTTCAAGAGATTCAAATGTGGGATGGATTTTCTAACTTTATTTTTTCCATAAAGATGATTAGACAATTGTGGTTAAAGATACCTCCTCTGCGCATACTTGTAGTATCGAGACTTGGTCACATCATTTTTGGATATCTCGAAACACTTTGTTAGTATAACACGATGAGATGTTTTCCATATCTAAAGAAGGATATAGATAATTTTCCCAATTTCCTCACAAGAAAACAACACAAAGCCTCATTCTAGAAGAGTACATATCGAGCTCCAAGCGAGCTTGGTTTGGTGTACACTAATCTTTGCGATCTGATGCAACCTAGTAATTATGGATTTCATTATTTTATATTTTTGTTGATGATTATTCAAGAAAATTGTGGATTTATTGTCTTCATACTAAATATGAATCTTTCAAGAATTTCAAAGTGTCTATTAATAACAATACTATTTGTAAAATCAGATATCTCTGCTCAAATTAAGGGGGAATTCACCAATAATGAGTTCAAATACTTTCTAGAAGATCATGTGATTTTTCAATAGATTCCTCCTCCACACACTTTTTTTAAAATGGCATTGTTGAGAGAATGAATCGTACTATCATAGAGATGGTGTGTTGCATGATCAATGATTTAGGACTGGTAAATACATTTTGGGAAGAAGTAAATATTGTAGTGTACTTGTTGGAGCTCAAAATTACACCCTACCTTAAGTCATGGACAACCCATAATTTTGAGGAAACGTGGGATGATATTTGTAATGTAGGTGTTACCAAAACCTCTAGAGAATGCCAAATTCCTCTACCTAATCCTAATTCTAAAACTCCTTATAAAGAAGGAAATGAAACTAACTAATCCTAATCTAAACATCCAAGGGACCCAGGTTAGAAGGAGATGCATGAAAGGGAAATTCTAAGCTAAAAGGGGTGATAACACTAGAAAAAGGGTGATGATACACTCTCCATGATGGACAAGAGAAGGAAATGAAGGAGGAGAGGGGAAAAAATATGCCACATACCAAAACAACATTTCAACTTCCATTTTCACATGAAACACAAGCAAAATGGAGCCTGCAAAAGGGAAAAAAATAACTACACACTTTAACAAGTAAGAGAGAGGAAAGATTACAAATAAAACAAGCATAAGGCATAGAATAGCCATAAACACCAAATCTTATTACTTAAAAAAATGAACAATAGTCGATTCTGAGTTGATGAAGAAGGCAAAAACACATATGTAGAGTCTCGAAATAGAGGTTTGCTTTGGCTCATATCTATTTAGGAACCATTTTGACATAATTTCTTTACGGTTAGAATTTCCATCCTTGAAAATTATTATATATTACATTATATGTAAGTGGGAGAGAGAGAGAGAGAGAGAGAGAGAGAGAGCAAAGAAAATAGAGAAGGCATGGATTTTCTTGTCTAACCACTAAAAAATTGCATTCATTTCACTAAAACCAAGCATGACACCTCTGTAAAAACATTCCTTCATGTTAACTTCCTTACAAAGGAAGGAAAGAGCCCATAATTTATTGAATTTGGGTGGTTGATCCATCTACAACTATGATTAATTGACCAAACTTATTTTCTTATTTTTCACCCACTAAATCTCCCCAAAATCTTAGTTTTTTGTTGTATGATAAAGAGATCTAGTATATCTCTCCAACGGTACCAATTTTTTCAAATGTGGAGATGTGGAGGAAGCTATGGTGATTTGAAGTTTTCTGGTCATGGTGCATAGGAAATTGACACATGGCATGCTTTTATCAGCCTTGTGGATTTCTTGTTCCTACATGTCATTGCCTTTGACTTTGGCCACGTGTATTTTTTGATTGGTTATGGGGATTAGGATTTGGTTTGTATTTTTCACTTGACCTACACATTTCCCTTTTGTATTTTACCTCCATGAACCCAAAATTTACATGAATTGTGGTCTCTTCCATGGGCCTTATATCCTTAGAGCTAAATTTACCTAAAGTGTGGAATAATGTCTTCACATGTCTGTATAATCTACTATGATATTTCCATTTATCTCCTTTTAAACCCTACATCATGCCTCATTGAATTTTCAACCTTGCTTTGTTTCTACCTAGACTGACAAACTTAATTTATTCACGTTCACTCTCGAATTATGTCTATTGTAGGCTAAATGAAATGGAGAATCCGGGAATGATGACACATGGCCTTGTTGATGCTGAAGATGAATTTGAAGGCCATTTAAACATCATAAGACCTTTTAAAAATGACTAAGCCCATTTATAATTAAGCTGTCCAAATTAATCTAGGGGGTTATTTAGAATAACATATTGTGACTTTAGCAGAGATGATTCATTCTATGGAACTTGCTAAGGAAAGAGAAAAATAAGGAAAAGGCCCCAAAGTGGAGATTCTTGATCCTAACTATAAGTACTGGAAAGCTACCATCAACTTCCTTATCAAAGAATGGGATGGCTGTATGAATTTAGTGGGGGACATGATAAAAGAGTGATGAAGAAAATGGGATACTAGTTTGCTACTATTAGCTCTATGTTGTTTTGCTATTAGTTTATTTATATTGTTGTTGTTATTTATTTCACTTGTTTATTTATTGTTTGGATAATTTCCTTTATGGTTGTATCTTTTTTTTTTTTTTGTGTTGCTTTGGGTTTTGGTTGGGCTTGATGGTAATCCCTTGGCCTCTTTATAAGGAATTGGTAACACTTTGTATGGGGTAGGGTCCCCTCAACCCTTTTTTACCTCTAATAAAAAAAAAAAAATTGTGACTTTTGGGGATAATTTTCTGTTAAATTTTATATGTTACCTTATTTGATCCATTGGGCATGGATTTGAGCCCTAAGAAAATTAAAAATGTTCTGAATTCACTATGAACTCTACTCTTCCTTCATAATGGATTTTGCAAGAGTAATGAGGTTAAAAATATGTATAAAATGAAAAGCATACATACTCCAAATGGAAACATGCGATTGTGTAAAATGTACCTATTTTACTAGAAAAGAACCTACCATACCCTACTCTAACTAATCATAAAGGGAGATAAACAAAACTGATACATGTAAGGAGAAATAGATTCCTTTCCTTACAAAATATAGCTATGTAATTAATTTGGAAATGGACACAAATTTTTAATGAGATTGGAAAATTGTTTTCCTATCCAATTCACAAAGTATCAACCAGAAACAACATTCATACCTCCTCAAGTTATTCTTCATTTGGTTGGAGGAGTTATGGCTAACCTTTCATGCGTTAAATATCATCCTCATAATTTGAAATGATTATGACATCCTGTAACTTTGTTCTTGGTTCCAAACTATCCAAGTATCTAATTGGACATGTGGCGTTGGGAACCAATGAACCAATTCTAATGATCTTCCCATATTCTTTGCAGATAACTCCATGAATGGAGTTGGTTGAGACACATTCCTTTTTATGAAGATTATTAGCAATATATAGGGATCTATTTTGATTCGTCTATAAAAAAATATTCCTCTTCCATGATGATTTATGATTTAGAAATTAATTCATCATGGTTCTCCTCATCCCCAAAAAAATATTTGAAAGATAAAATTCATCCAAAAATTTGTAATTTTATAAGGATGAAGGGAAAGAAATATCTTAAATTTCACTATAAAAAAACAATAAGCTTACTATGACCTCTTCTTCATTCAAGGCCTCATAATCTGATTTATCCTCTTCCATGACATGAAGCTCAATGTGAATATTTGCAGCATCTAGGGATGTTCTTATCATATCATTTCAACTATCCAAAATTGAAACAACATTTAAACATGTAGGAAAATGGGGGTCAACGCATTTAAATGAAACATCTTTTTCACACTCGAAGCTTCTCTTCCTTTACTTTATGTTCTTCAGTTTCAACTTCCTTTTCTTTAGATTGATTAATTAAAATAGTAGGATTTTCTTCAATAGATTGAGCCATATCTCCATCCATGCTTTCATAATAAGTCCATTCTTTAACACATATTTCATGATTCTCAAGAATGTGATTCACCTCAATTGATTTTGTTGCACTTGGAGAAGGATTTGTAGTAGATTGGTGATAAATTCTTCATGATGAATCTTATTTGCTTCAAACTCATAGATCCAATATTTGAAGCTATGAGTTTGATCTGAATTTTTGGATATTTCTCGACTTTCCTTTTAAGAAAACATGTGCACTTTTTTGTCCAAAAGAATAGAGAATAACCCCTTTTGTTATGAAATATTCAATATCATGTTTAGTGAGGAATGGATCCTCAGAAAACTAATTAATTGGGTATCTAATACTTCATGGTTTAAAATGGTTTCTTCATCAAGTTCGGGCACATATAAATCATATTGTGTGAAATGGGGAAAGGATTTAGCCATTATCCGAGTTTTTGGTTCAAATGATGGAGGAGGTATAATATTTTCTTGTGGAGGAGAAGGGGAATTGGAAGGAAATATGGCAGAGAAATGAAGGTGAGAGGGAAGGGAAGAAGATGGATAAGTGTAATCCTCGGTTGGAGTAGGCGAGAAAGCTAGGAATATGAAAAATAGGCTGCGATGTTGAAGGTTGGAAAGAATAAATAGAAGTGCTTTGAAGTACTATCATAGGATTGCCCCATTGACAGGATTTCCTAACACTAGATTGGTGAGCCTCCATTTCTTTAACATACTCTATTATTTAGGGCATCATCTCAACCATAAAATCCATATTGCATTAAGGTTTGAACGAGTTTGGCATAGGGACAACCCATGGACAATTTTTCCTAAAACCAATTTTACATGCCTTCATTAAACATGTGGCTCTTACTTGTACCATGATTTCCTCCATATTTTGAACCTGAATATAGAAATTAGCATCATCCATGAAATTTCAACCATCACCTACATAACCTTGTTTTTAAAATATATCATGGTCATTAGAATAACCATATACATTAATGGAATTTGGGTCATATGTATCTTATTCATGATAGGGCTCATAAAACTTTTTTATAGGAGGATTTTGGAAATATGGAGATGGAGGGGAATGATATTGTTCATGAAAACTAGGGATTACGATGAGTTAATAAAGTCATCATTGCACAAATTTATGAATTGGAAAATGGAAGAAATAAGAATGAAAATGAATGGAAAAAGGAAGGTAGTGGTTTGTAACTTATAAAATGGGTTGTTTGAATCAGTGGAGTCATCATATGTGCTTATAAACATTCCTCAAAAGGATGAAAACTACCACAAACACATCAAACCTGATGAAATAAATATATAAATATATTTAAACTTCTTCCCACCTTTGGTATGCCAAAACTATTGGAGCAATGAAGGTGCCAACGTGACTAGAATGTTATAATGGGACTCCTGAAAATAAATCTTTTGATACTTGTCCCCTTTGGGCATGCCAAAATTGTTAGAGCTCAAAATTTCACCCTTCCCTAATTCATATACAACCCATAATTTTTAGACAACATGGGATGATCTCTATAATGTGGGTGTTATAAAAGTGAGATCAACCTCTCGAAGAAGGTTGACTTTATCTACCTAATCCTAATGCTAAAACTATTACTAAAGAATGAAATGTAGCTATCTAATCCTAACCTGAACATCCATGGGACCAAGGTTACATTATATGTATGAAATGGAAATCCTAAGCTAAAAGGTGTAATAGAAGCAAAAAAGGGAGATGAGACACTATCGATAAGGGAAAAAAGAAGGAACTAAAGGAGGAGAGGGAAAACAATATGCCACAGACCAAAATAAAAATTCAACTTCCATTTTCACATGAAACACAAAAAAATGGAGCTTGCAAAAGGGAAAACATGCACATCACACTACAACAAGTAAACGAGAGGAAAGATTATAAATAAAACAATCATAGATCGGAGAATAGCCATAAACACCAAATTGTATTGCTTAACTATATGCATAGTTGGTTATAGTTGTAGAAGAAGGAACAAACACATCTAAAAAGTGCAAAATAGAGGTTTTATATCTCATATCTATTTAGGAACCAATTTGACATAGTTCTTTTACAATTAGAATGTCCATTCTTGAAAATGATCAGATCTTACATTATATAAAAGTGGGAGAGTGAGAGGAGGAAAATAGAGAAGATGAAAGTTTTCTTGTCCAACCACCAACAATCTGCATTTAATTCACTAAAACCAAGAATGAAACCTCTGCAAAAGCATTCCTTCACATTAACATCCCTACACGGGAAGGAAAGAGCTCATACTTCATTAAATTCAGGTGGTTGAGTTGTCTACAACTTTGATTAATGGTCCAAAATATTTTTATTGTTTTTCATTCACTAAATCTCCACAAAATATGATTTTATTGATTGCATGATGAAGGTCTCAAGGATATCTCTCCAACAGTACCAATTTTGTCAAATATGGAGCTCTGTGGAGGAAGTTATAGCAATTTGAAGTTTATAGGTCATGGTGCACATTAAATTGACATGTGGCATACTTTGATTGGGCTTGGGATTTCAAGTGCCTACATTTCATTGCCTTTAACTTTTGGCCATATGTCTATTCCTAATATTTTATAGGGATCGAGCTTTGGTTTTTGTTTTACACTTGACCTAAGCATTGCCCTTTTGTATTTTACCCTCGCATGCCTAAAATTTACATGAATTTTGGACTATACCATGAGCCTTATATCTCTGAGCTCAATTACCTTGAAGTGTGGCGAGAATTCCTACACATGCCCTACTAGAGACATTACAATCTTACCATGTGTCTCCTTTTAAAACCTTTTGCATGCTTTAATGAATTTTCAACCCTACTTCATTTTTGCCCCAACCTAACATACTTAATTCATTTTCATTCACTCTGGGACTTACGTCTTTTGGAACCTAAATGTAATAGAGAATCCTATAATGATGACACATGGCCCTGATGATTCCTATAAATGAATTTGACAACCATTTAAACATCACATGTCCTTTTAAAAATGAATAAGCCCATTTATAATTAAGTTATCCAAATTAATCTAGGGGTTACTTTGGGATAACAATACTTATTGAAAAAAGTGCCCACATTTTCTCTTGATGGAGTAACACCACATGAACCATGGTCAGGCAAAAATCCATCCATTGTACACCTCAGATTATTTGGGTACAAAGATAACATGCATATTACCAAGAAGATGAGAAGAAACTAGATATGAAAGTAAAGAAACACATCATCATTGGATCTGATGAAGAGGCTCATGGGTATAGGCGATGGATCTAAAGACCAAGAAAGTTTACACTAGTAGGGATGTAGTGTCGTTTAGAAGAAAAAAGATGAGAATCCTTCCATAGACTCACATAATGTTTAAATTATCCTTGTTGTGAAAACATAAGTTGATCTTCCCACTAACAATTAAAGTGATGATGGGGATGATGATGATGATCTGTCAAGACCCAGAACCCATAGGAGCAGATTCAACCTATGAATAAGTGGTATAAAAATATGATTTGAGATGAAAATTTGGATGGTCCTCCAAACACATCCACTCCTAGACCATGACATCACAACAAAGCTCGTGAAGAGGTAAATTTTTCGTTAATGAGTAGATTTGTTGAATTTGTTGAGCCATCTATAGTTTAGGAAGCCCTACGGTGTAAATCTTATAAATATGCCATAGGTACTTGATTATCAATTAGTGATGAAGAATAAAACCTAACATATTGTCGATGTTATACCAAGGAAAATACCATTTGATACAAATGGATTTTCAAAACAAAGTATAAATAATATTGGACCATTGGCAAGTACAAAGAAAGAATTTTAGGAAAGGAGTATGCTTAGAAGGAAGGAATAGACTATGAGGAGAAATTTTATCCCATAACTAAGGTCAAAACGATCAAGATCATGCTTTTTCTAGATTTATAGTTTGGATGGAAAGTTCACCAAATATACATGAAAGGTTCATTTCTCAATGGATACTTACATGAAGAATTCTACATGACTCAACCATATGGTTTTGGCATACTTGGAGAAGAAGAAAAGGTATGTAGATTTATCAAGTTACTATAGTCTTAAATAATCTCCCGACACGGTACATCAAGATTAATGAGCATCTCATTCAGCATGGATTCGAGAGGAATCCATATGATCCCAATCTCTACCTTAAGAAGTAAGGAGGGGAGATTTTTATTTTTATATATAACAAAGTTCTAGTCATCATTGGAAGAACAATGACGATGATTGATGCAAAGAAGAAAGATCTGAATTGATTGTTCAATATGATACATCTCGGGCTCATGCACTAATGTCTTGGTTTGGAAGTATGAGAGAAGGATAATCATCTATTTATTTCTCATTTGAAATATTCCAATACTATGCTCAAGAAATTTAGGATGATGGACTTCACATTGATTTTCACACCTATGGAGATAAGACTTCAATTGTCTTATACGAGATCTATCTCCATTGATAAATGTAAATCTCTATTGATATTTGATTGGGAGTATCATTTACCTAACATATATTAGAAAAAATATCATCTTTGTGGTTAGCTATCTTTCATGATTCATGCAAGAACCCAAATTTTTTCATTTGAAATTATCAAAGTGGATCTTGAGATATCTCAAGAGCACTATGGATTTTGATCTAGAGTATAAGAAGAATGATTAGTTATTTTTTATGGTTAAGTGGATTCCTCCTCACGAAGGTGTTATTAAACTAAATTTTTATGGGGCTTCTAAAGGGAACCCCAGAAAGGCATGAGGAGGAGGAGTTTTTCATGATAATAAAGGGATGTTTATCCTTTCTTATTTCTTTAGCTTGGGCATACAATCTAACCATGTAGTAGAAGGCTGCCACAATGTTCTAGGGAGTGAAGTTAGCTGAAGAGAAAGGTTTCAAAACCTTCTTGTGGAAGGAGACTCTTTGAATATAATTTCGTGCATGGGGGGGAGGGAGTACAATTACTACCTCTATTTCTATTGAAGACTTCATTAACAATACAAAGCATAAATTATCCTCCTTTGTTGAAATATATTTTCAACATATTTACCATGAAGGAAACAAAATTTCTGATTTAATGGCTAACAAGGGGGTGGAAGCTAAGGATTTAAAGGTGGTTGAGGAACTACCCCTTTTGGAAGCCAACTTCATAGAAATATTGGAACGGAGAGTGTGTCCATAATAGCTTATCTTCCAATGAGGATGGTAATAGGTAATAATTCCTTCGGGTGGCCTTGCGAAGATATTATGAATCTTGTACTCATACAAAAAAATTATCCTATCATTTCAAGGTTTGGGCGGATTTCCCTATTATTTTGAATCATCTCAACAAGTGTGCCAAAGGGAGTCAAAACAAGGGTAGAAATTTTCTCAGTAGGAAGAAGAGTAATTCAAGTAATATGGGCGGAGATTTAGTAAGAAATGAACCAAGAAAGTTCCCAACAATGTCAAAAGAGGCCGAGGAGTTGATTGACAAGGATGGATTGCTAAACAATTTCAACATCTTCGATGGGTATGATGAAAAATTGAGTGAATCGGTTGCAAAAACTAGAAGGATGGTCATGTTAGGGTTGGAAATTTTACTTTCACAATCTCTCTGAAGTTCATAGCAAAAATTTCTAGTCTACCTCAGGAAGGAAAATGTTCTTTCAAGCCCAAGTCGGACTACAGTCAGGAGATTGATTGCTTCATGCAAGGTAAGGGGATGCCTAAAACTCTCCATAATGGTTATGCAAGAGGGGATTTTCCCCATCCTTTCAATGAAATTTCTCAATTAATCATGGCATATATTACCCTTGAAGGGTGTTATAAAGTGATTTATGGGTATCATTTTCCCATGTTGAATCATGTTAGGAATAACAAGACCCTTTAATTTCCCAAACTTTCTATACCTCTCTCTAGCTAAATCGATTGCTCAGGTCGGAAAGGAACTTTCTCCCTACCTTTGCATCAAGGCCTCATCAAATCCATGCTCAAGTTGGGTACCCCCCTCATTGGTAAAAATGAAAACTTTGGGGATTATGCTAAATGGTTTACTATCATCTTTGATAGGAAAACTAAGATTGTGGGTGTTGAGGGGGATAATACTAGCAGGGAGGAGGAGTGGAAGTCGGTGGCTAAAAGAACCAAATCCCATCTGGCCAAAGAAAACATTAAAAACAACGTCGGGAAAGTGGAGCTTCTGAGCCTTGTGAGAATTTGGTTAGCTAAAACTCGGGGAACAACGGGATGAGGACAGAGGATATTCCATTTCAAGGAAAAACGAGGAAGATGGAGCTTTCCAAGAAGGAAGTAATGAGGAGAATAAAATCAGGCAAGACCATGAATCCACCAAGGGAAAAATATCAAAAACTACAGAGGAGGCTATTGAAACTTTGCACACTCTTAAAACTACCCAGAAGAACTTGTTTAATGCCCAAGATATTGCGGTCAAATCCAATGTCTTCATGTGTGAATTTGATAACTACAGGTTAGACACTGATATCAACAGACACAAGATTAGCATGGTGACTATTGATCTAAGGGAGTTACAGCAAAAATTTGAGAAGCTTACTTCTATTGTTCTTAGTGAACAATTAAAAAATGAAAATGAAAGATTCTGGCCATGGAGAATGATATGCTGAAGATGAAGGGGATTATTCTCTAGATCAAAGATGTTCACATCCTCAATGTAAAAATTACCATCCACCATCTTAAACTACTTTCTGAGATGATCCACTCCATGGAAATAGCGAAGAACAAAGAAAAAGATGGGTCTGGACCTAAAGTGGAGATAGTTGAACTGAATTACTAGTTTTGGAAATCAACTATTGCTAGCTTGGTTAAGGAATAGAATGGATGCATGCACACGGTGGGTGAACTGATCAATGAATGATGGTGGTTTCCTTTTTGGAGGATGGTTACATGTTGTTTTGGTATTGTTGTTAGTTCCTTGTTTTCTGTTGTTAGTTATTTTACTTTAAGCTTTTAGGCTCTTGTATCTTGTGTTGGTGTTTTGTGTGGGTCTGTGGCACTGAGGGGGTTTCAATGGTCATCCCCTTGACCCATCTCTTTTTATTTTCCATAATTTGTTCGGTGTAGGGTCCCCTCAACCCTCCTTTACCTATTATCAAAAAATTCTTTGGATTTAGATCATGCACATAACATTGATGACACAAAACCACTTCTAGATTTGTTTTATTTTTGGAATCTAGTATAATATCATGGGAAACAAGAAACAAAAATTTATTTCTCAATCCTCCATAAAATATATATATCATGTTGCAAATGGAGTTGTCTAGGAAGCGATATGACTAGGTTGCATACTTGAGGGATTTTGACTACTATAAGAAAAATCTACCACCTTGTATATTGACAAGGAAGGTGTTCTAGAACTTGTTTGAAATCCAATGTTTCACAAGAACATTTTATTCATGAGCATATTTTGAAACAAAGAATTCAACTTCAATTTTTCCGAACATTTGAACAAAGAGAAAATATCTTCATGAAGTCACTTTCACATGAAAAACTCAATATGTTCAAAGAGTTCATCTCCTCTTCTCTTGAGACAATGAAAAATTAAGGGGGTATGTTAGGTATAAACTATTTTATATAGGTAATTTTACATTGTTTACTTGTTACCATAAGTAGATTTATTTTAATTGGGTAATTAGTTAATTAGTTTATATTGCTATAACCATTATGGTAATTTATTATTATATGATTTTATTGTTAAAACCATGTAATTATTCTCGTATGCTTTTTGTATGATTTGGTTACACATGTGTAACCATTTCTGGTTTGTATACTATTGTCAAATACCTATAAGTATTGTAGCATTTCATATCCCTATAACTTGATTTGCACATTAATAAGATTGACTAGGATTTTTCATCATTCCTCATTTATACTATTTGTGCATAGGTAAGTGGGGAATGTATAGAAGAAAAAGGATAGTACTATTTATAATAACATCTAATAAAACATTAGAAGTATGAACTTTTTGTGTATGGTTATCACAAGCATCATCAACAAAACATTCCTCATCTAAAAAATTAACCAAATCCTCTACACATGTATCATTTGTAGTAAGAGAAGAAATATCACTATCACTACCACAAGAACTAGTAGTGTCAATAGATGGTATTAGTGAAACATCAGGATGAGGTGCTATAAGTTTTTATTAGAAAAGGAAGGTCATTTGTATCCCTAGGGCCATATACCTTATGATAAAATTTGGATTCTTCTTGGGCATTTGCAAAATAGGGTTGAAGAATAGTCATATGGATAGAATCATACTTGGGTGGAAGAGGATTGGAAATATGATCACACAAAATATTTCGGTAATCCATTAGAAATAAACACAACCCACAAAACTATGGATCCTTTGGCTACCTATGGATTGATTAATAATTGGGTTCACAAAATGATTTAACAAAAATTAAATCATAATTAGAGGACTAGAATAAATAGGAAATATCATAAATGTGTAATATATAAACATACAATGATAAAAAAATTGACACCAACAAGAGGATAAGAGTGACTTAGTTGATATATGACTATCTGAATTGAATTTGGACTAGAATGGTGGTGGAACATGCTCAATCTACATTGTATGTGCTTTGTATGGAAAGTAATGATCAAAGGTTATGTTAGACAAAATTTATTGGATTTGGATAATATCACTTGGGTTGATAGTATATAAATTAGGTGTTAGTGTCTTGGTGAAAGGTACATATATAGTTCTTTCAAAGTGTATTATAATGTCACCCTCACCTCACTTTTTTTCATATCCTCTTCTTTGTAGGGATCTCTTGTTGTACATGTACCTATAAAATAAAACCAATCTATCTACACAAGAATTATGTGCACATTATATGGAATAAAATATGCATATGCTTGAGTCAAACTAACCTCAATGGTCACCCCAATGTGATTATCACTGAGCACTACACTATATTCTAGACTCAATGTTGTTCTAATGTGTGTGGGTATGATAGAAATTATGTCCCTTAAATCTATATTTCCCTTGTGCAAGTTGCACCAAGATAGTGAGCTATAAATAATTTGCCTCCAAGATGATGTGTGTTATGGAATTCAAAATTTTCCACCCCTATGCAGTGAATGATGTAACCTAAATAAAGTCCTTAAGTTGTTCCTTTTATCCAAGTAGTGGATAGAAAAATATTAACCTAGTTGCCCCTTATAATAGTTAGTAGGTTGTGTATATATATTACTCATTTTCTTGAATTTTGAAACTTAGTGACACCAAAGGCCGACCCCAAATATGAAATAGGAATTAGAAAAGGTTTAAAATTAGGCACCAAGTGGTAAATTAAAATATAAGCAAGCTTATATAAAAGCACCAATAAGGGACATTAACACTGAGAACTATTATTCTTATTGGGTGTTATTGTCCCTAAGGAAATAAAATAAAACAAACCACAAATAGAGATGTGTATCACTATGACATGACAAAAACACATAAAATATAGAAAACATAAGACAATATCACAAAAAAATCAACATAAGGACCAGGAGAAGCGTCACCAATGTCTAATGTTCTCACTTAGGAATCATGCACATAACAACATAATAAAGGCATAATATAATAGTAATAAGTGCATATTTTGTGTCTAAACATTTTAATCATAGTTTAGGCATGCTACATGGAAATAGTGAAGATATTTTTAGGATCCCCTTTACCTTCATACATTAAAAATTTATGAGTGAAAAATATTATAGGTAAAGGATACAATACCATCTCAGCGGAAAATGGATTATGAAGTAAGATATGTGAATCCATGGCATGGGAAGATATAGACATGAACTAATCTAATCTGTAACACCTTATCTTATACAAAAAAATGTTTTAATAGAGAAAATGTGTAGAAGATGAGGTGGGTAAGGACCCATGCATATAAACAAGAGGTGATGAATTTAATTTCAAGGGGATATTATGTGCACCCATACTAAATGTAAATACATGCATAATGAACGTGACAATATTCTCTTTTTCGTATATAGATAGGAGGAGTAATGCATAAATTTGATCTGGATAAATATTAAGATAATATATACTCTCCCACTCAAAAACAAGATAAATTTTTTTGAGGTAGTAGCGGGAGTGATATCATACTAACTAAATTCTGAAGTGACCACATTTTACACACCCAAATACAACAGTGAAATACTAGGATAAAAAAATTTGACTTACATTGCTCATTACAAAATGCCATAAGGACTCCAAGTAAGGAAAACTCAACAACATATACGACACTTACATAAGTCATCGAATCACAAAGACACATGACAACACCATATACATGTTTATACCACACTTTTTCAAATGAATGAGTACTAGCAATGACCCAACCACAAGAAAAACATGACTTCAGTAACGGTGAACCCACAACACATCATTTCTTTAAATGTATTTTTAGTTATGGTTTACATTCCAAGGACATTATGAGCAAGGATAAATTTCTCGTTTGTCCACCTACATTTTCTTAAGTTTATTCCACTTGTTTGAAAATATAGTTCGACCATCTTAAGTTGGCTTCTTATACTTTATATAAATTTCCATAACTGACATACATATTTGGCATAAATCAAATTACATACAAAGTACTTAATTATCTTGTTCTTATGTTAAGAATATGCTTCTCGAACGTTTATTTAATGTTTAAAAATTTACCCTTGCTACACAAGTGAATTTATGTGATGTCAAGGTGAAATCTTGGGATTTAGGAAGACATTGATTCGAGATAGCTTTTTTCCCCAAGAACATTCTTCGATCACGTAATAGTTATTTTGCTACCATCGTTAATAAAGTTTAATAACTTATTGACTTCCATTTATATTTATATATCTTTTGTTTTCTCGAAGTTAGATCACACCAAGGAAATACATATTCTTTGAAACACATAATGATATTTAATTGAGTTATAAGGACTCCAAGAGTGGCGATCCCTAACCTCAATTCTCATTTTTACTCTCGTATGCTTTATTTTTCTATGTAACACTATGGTCACATTTTTACCATCGTTTTAAACATAAGAGTTACGAAAGTACTTGTCTAACATATTAAAGAAGCACATGGTTAAGCTTAATTCCAATTTCACCCGGGATTTAATCCTATTATTATAGATTTGATTAAGGTTGAAATGTATTTACCCTATAAACCCTTCATGAGAGATCAAAGCACTATAATGTCACTAGCCAAAGATAGTACATATAGCTAAGAGGACCTATCCATTAACAAAATTTTAAGTGATAGAACCACTATTTCTCTAGCTCCATGATGTCATCTGGATCCCACAAGAATTTCATTCGATGCGGAAGATTTATTTGATTGTATTGCTCCTATATGTTTGGTTTATGTCGATGTCACTAAACGTACCTACTAAGACGATCAACCCATTCAGGGAATCTTATTTACCTAAACTAGGATGTTCCATCGAGTGTAAAGGTTGTTTGAAGGTCACAATTTCCTACACTAAGGGATTTACATAGGTAGGTTAGTTATATATGAATTTTGAACTAGGTTTGACTATTGTGGTTAGGTTCCTTTTTACATTTTCAAGGTAAGAAACAAAACACCAATTGTTAAACAAATAATTGCAAAATGAAAGTTCACTACAAGGTATAAATTTCAATTCCTTTTGACATTTGTATTCCACTTTTACCATAACAATTTTGGGATCAAAATAACATCCATGAAAGAAATACAAATTTCTCAAGCACTTATTAATCTAGCGAATTTTACATACTACCAATTTCAAACAATAAGTCTTTCAATATATTACCAAAAATAAAAATGAATTACTCAATGCCTTTACAAACATCATTCTTTCCTCCCGTAAAAAAACCACGTGAGGAAGATATCGGTGATAAATCACTGGCATGGCATCCACCCTAATCAATCATAATTATCATTTTTCAGTTTCCCATTTACATAAGATAAAAATTACAATTTTCAATCAAAATAAAAAGGTTTAGAGACATGTATTCATTACATTTCATTTTGTTTCTTTTTGTAACCTAGGAGAGAGAAAGAGAAGGGTAGAGAGAGAAAACACCGTTTTGTAAAAAGTTCTAATGCACACAACAAGTTACATTATAGTGTTTTAAATAGTTATTTACATGTGTTAAAATTTTCCATGGTGATTTGGCAACCCTACGAGGGTCCTGCAGCTTTCTATTTTTACATTTTCTCACTAGTTACAAAATGTTCAAAATGGGCTTGGAGGCTAAGAAACCGCTTCCAAAAGTTATCTTCCGATGAGAACACACACCACAATTAACTTTCTACATGTCCCCAGATATACCAAGAGTTCATAGCAATTGACGGAATTGAAAAAGTGTGAACAGTTTACTTTTGGCGGCTAATTTTCTAGGGCTACTGATCGTAGTTCCCTAGTTGTAAAATGACAAAAGTTAGCTCGAGGGCCCAAAAAACCGCGTCCATAACTGACGTTCAATGGAGGAGCACACAATGAGACATCTCCTACTAGTTCCCCTATATAAGGAGAATTCATCAGAGTCGACGGACTGAGAACTAGAAAACCATTTTCAAACGGTGACAAGTTTTCTGAGCAACAAGACGAAATTGGTCCAGTTTGACCTCGTCAAACTGCAACCAGAGGCCTACAAAATGGCTTCACCAAACTATCCTGAAAAGTGATCTTTCCTATACTGAATGTTCCATGCAATTGTCTAGTATAAACACTAGAGGTTTGTGAAGACGGGAAGTAATTTCTCCATCCAGGTTTCAAATGGCGGTTCAAAATGAAAGCCAACTTTCTAGATTTAATAGCTTTCTATTGCTGTAAACCAGTGTAATAGGGATCCTATAAGAGCATCAAAAGGATGTCATATGTTCATTTTGGAGTCAAACCAAAGGTCCAAGTGACTTCTCGCATACCAAGGTACACGAATGAAGCTTCACATATCGTTTTTAGGGTTACGAAGGGTACTTAGTGAGTCTCCGAAAAATGCAAAATTTAACTATTTAAAACAGGGAGAAGGTCAACTTTATCAATGAGGAGTCAAATTCATCTGGTCGATAAAACAATATTGGAGCGATCAAGAAGGGTAAGAGTTTTCTAGATCATCTCAAAGTGAGGGTGATAGTTCATGGTTTAAAGTAGACGATTTATAATGACTTCATAAGTTACGACACGACAATTTATTGTTTTACAACAAGTTGAAGGGACATTTAACTGTATTAAAAATACTAATAATTTAAAATTCTATTTAGTTGTAAAAGAGAACTAAAACACGAGAATTATGAGAGGTAAGGGAAGAAGAACCATGCCTAGAAATGATGAGTGAAATGGTACAAGGGGCTCCAAGCGGTTTACACTCGTGATCCGTCGAGACCACCATTGTTGCCACATGATGCTAGGTAGTCATGTGCAAACCAAGCCATTCGTTGTGCACCCATGTCTCATAAAAAAGAACCATTTTTGTTTTCAAGTAGTCATCCCAATCCAAGAGACCACATTTTCTATGTCAAACAGATCACACACCTTTTCAACAAAATCCATTTTTGTGCATACAAATACTCTAAGGAACAACTTTCAAATACAATGCATAGGAAGCATTAATTAATGGTTCTAACATAACAGTCCAAAAGCTTGCACTTGGAAGAGGTGAGGCAATAATTCTTGGCATGATTCTACAAGAGGCACTCATGCCATCGAAGTATTTACAACCCTCATGCACTGAACCTGCATGGCTGAAAGCTAATTAAACAAAAATGAAGCTTACAAGGTCAGGGTATGTTCCATAAGACCACATCTCTTTGAGGCATTCTGTCAAACAGTCCAAACACCTTTTTAATAAATCCATTTTGTGCATATCCTGCACTCATGACACTCCATGAGACTGCATTTCTTTGAGGAATTCTATCAAATAGTTCACATGCCATGAATACACTTCCACATTTTCACGAATAACAACTATGACACTTACAAAAAACCAGATTCTATTGTTCATACCCTGCTCCAAGCTTCCACGTGTTTTGCACAGGTTGGAGATTCACTGGCAAATGTAAAATAATTGAGTTGGAGAAGAGGGCCCATGGATGGCGTAGCTTCAAACACGTCCCCCACACATTTGCAACAACAACATTTGACAAAATATCTCTTTTCATTCTACTCGATGGAAGTCCATGCTTAACATTTGGCGTAGGGGGAGGATGCTAAAAACGGTTGTGGAGTCTGGCTTTACACGTATCAATTGCATTTGCTTGAAAGCTTCCAAGGCCTTTTCAACAAACTCATTTTGTGCAGATCCCTGTGCCCCCAAACCAGCTGCCCAACGCCTAAAACCAATGCATTGCATGTTTGCGTTTACAAAACAAGGGAAATATTTTGCCCGAATCTGCCCCTTCCAAAAGCTAAAAAGATAAAACCCTAATGCCACGCTTTTGAGCTTTCTCACCCTCCTTCCGCTTGTTTCATTTTATTTCATATTAAATTATAAATTTATATATTTTTATTGAATAAAGTGACATACAACTTATGTTTTTCCCTACATTGATGTATTTGTTCTAAGACATATACGTATTATTTTACTTTTTAAAAAAAAAAAAAATCTTTTTACAAATATAATTAATAATATTCCTTTGCATACAACGACCAACACAGAAAGACGAACAAGACTCTCCTTCCATCCCAGAGGCGTTTGAAACCGGACGTAAGACAAGGACCAACCACGGCGTCATAACAAGAGACCATCTTCTCACGTGGACCGAGGCGACCAATCCAAACAAATAAAATTGATAACAAATCAATGATCAACTAATGAATTTATCATCCATCGATAATTAAAATAATAATATTGTTATCATTATTATTATTATTATTATTATTACCACTTAAAATAATTATTAATCATATTAACAAAGACTGACATACCAACTCGACAATAAGGTAAAACAATAATACTATAAAATAGAGGCCAATCAACAATTAAATTAAAATAACATTATTATCATTATATATATAATCACTATTCACATTAATAATGACCAACGGTCCAGCTTAACCATGTGACAACAAGGTCCTCCTTTAAATAGGTTAATGCATAGGACATTACACAGTCCACATACAGAGGTGTCGATAACGACTCGAGAGAGAAAGGAGAGGGAAGGTGCTAAAACATCACTGAGACATGGTCTAAGATAACGGAATTACACACAGTCGTTTGACACTCAACAAACAGGGTCACTGTGATAAGAACTGGGGTAACCGCCAAATGGGGCATCACATCCTCCTCCCCTTAAGAAAAGCATCATCCTCGATGCAACATAACACAGAGGAAGAAATGGTACGCAACCAAGAACAAGTAAAGGAGAAATTACACCCTATGGTTTAAAATTTTAGTTGATTAAAGCATGGCCACAGGCAGCCTTAGAAAATTTTGGTAGAAATTTTAACTTTCAAGGTTCTGTGAAGATTGGAAGTTCCCTCTTATTTATTATTTCTTAGTTTCTTTCCATTAACATTACTCTTAGTTTAATCTCTTTAAAATTTCATTGCTGAAGAGTTTTATTTTATTCCTTATTATGGGTTCCCAACATGGACTAACACAACACCCTACTTTGGGTCGACAAGTCACTACAGATTAATAAACACACAAGTATATACTTCATGACTGTATTACACCACAAAATATTGCTCAAATACGGAAGGGAGCAGGCACGATCCACATAACATAGTACATGTCACACAACCAATATCCAATAGTCCATACAAATGGAAATGTCAATTCTCAACCATAACAAGGTGTCAAAAGACTCACAAGGGTACACATAACTCACTATACCAATCTCCACACATCTCAAAATATTAAGAAATAACTCCATATATCTCCTGAAGTATCATAAAGCAACTCCATATACCTCCCCAAAGCATCACCAGATAATCTCCATATACCTCCCAAAGAGAAAGAAACATAGTGTCAAAACCAAGCCAGGTCACTCAACCATAGAGCCCCATCAAGAATATCAGGTCACTCAACCATAGAGTGTCATAAAGAATAACAGGTCACTCAACCATAGAGGCATGTCTCCTTTCTCCTTTTAATGAGGCCGGTCACCCTATGGCCCTAGGCACATAGAGCCCCGTCACCCCCAACCCAAGTGACATAATAACTCATGGTTCAACAACCCGCTAGTTATCTGTAACTCCTTGGGGCATACCCCCATACAACGAAGCGGGTCCATAGGTTCAACCACTCCATGGTTAATCCCATGACCCTATTCCAACACATTATGACATTAGAACCAGCATAACAATCCAATCAAATGCCAAGTGGCAAAATCAAAAGCCTTGGGCTAGGCTACAAAACTTTTAAATATGAAAATAAAATTTTAAAACTAAGAAAAACAAATGGCTAATTAGCCATGGTTAGTGTAAAATCCAACTGTTAATGCAACAATCAAATAAATGCCCAAAATATAAGAACATGTCAATCAAGAAAACGGTTGGTTCTAGCTAAAAGAGATAATGATCAATTTACGAATAAATAAATAAAAACATATAGAGGAATAGTGCATTACAATTACTATGTGGCCTCATATCACCACCAAAGGGGTACTCATTGAGTTGCTGGCACTCGGACATCGAGCCTTAGCTCGTAAAAATATACATGTAACCAGAAATGAGTATGTCAAATAATGTAACTGTCATCATCTCTGCCTGAATCATTACTCCATACTCCCACAAAGATTAACATAGTCAAAATTACATAGGATTATCTAATGAACAATCCAACAAGAAAGAGTAGGGAACTCTAGTTGCATAAGTTGAGCCTAAGGTGGTGCGCACCCACAATATACTGAGAAAGCTCAAAGTATACTAAACAGATAGAATTGGATTTTCAATCTATATAAGATTCCACTTCCTCACTCATACTCAGCTCAAGATTATGAAAACCTGGTCCATGCCTCCTCTCTCCACACATACACTCTTGACAGTTTATCCCCTTAGGGTCATCTAGTGTAAGGTTTCACAACATACACATAACTACATCACTAACACAATGGTGATTCACACACATTAACCATAACGTCTTACGCATGGTATTTATATATAGGGTATAACACAATCACTACTTTCATGGGTTACGATACATCACATTACCACATCCTACACCCGTAGTGCAATCATTGTACACTAGGGATCATACTCACCATATGCCCCTAAAACATAACATGAACCATCACATATTACATGAATTATGTGTATGCGGAAAACAATGTCTAACCTTACAGCATATAGTCAATTGCAAAACAACACGACGATGCACACAACTAATCACAATACGGTGATGACATCACGATAAACTGTAATTCACTTTACATCAATTTTTTCATGCAATACATCTTCACATCACATAAGGTCAAAATGTTTCAACACTCCACAATTCACAATATCATTCCTTTCACACAAAACAAGGTGGTACATCACACACGGATTCCTCATTGGATCCACGAAAAGGAGAGTCAATACTCTCATCACAAGCAGTAATTCACACGTGAATTATTCATAGAATCCACACAAAGGAGAGAGAATACTCCCATCCTCAAAGACATCAAAATGATAAAAAAATGTGCACTAAGTGACATACACATCATGTGCGTTCACACTATCACAATTACAACATAGATCACATCGCTCTTAAAACACATTACTCTTCTAATATTTATCACTGTCATGAAACACCATCACCATCATGCAGAATCATCACAACTCCAATTCGTCCCAAAGGTTCAAGAGCATGAACCTCCGCTCTGATACCATATGAAGTGCCCACATTTTACACACCCAAATACAACAGTGAAATACTAGGATAAAGTTTTTTTGACTTACATTGCTATGCCACAAGGACTCCAAGTAAGGAAAACTCAACAACATATACAACACTTAAATAAGTCATCGAATCACAAAGACACATGATAACACCATATACATGTTTATACCACACTTTTTCAAATGAACGAGTACTAGCAATGACCCAAACACAAGAAAAACATGACTTCAAAGAATAACGAACCCACAACACATCATTTCTTTAAATGCATTTTTAGTTATGGTTTACATTCCAAGGACATTATGAGTAAGGATAAATTTTTCATTTGTCCACCTACATTTTCTTAAGTTTATTCCGCTTGTTTGAAAATACGGATTCGACCATCTTAAGTTGGATTATTATACTTTATATAAATTTCCATAACTCGACATACATATTTGGCATAAATCAAATTACATACAAAGTACTTAATTATCTTGTTCTTATGTTAAGAATATACTTCTCAACGTTTATTTAATGTTTAAAAATTTACCCTTGCTACACAAGTGAATTTATGTGATGTCAAGGTGAAATCTTGGGATTTAGGAAGACATTGATTCGAGATAGCTTTTTTCCCCAGAACATTCTTTGATCACGGAATAGTTATTTCGCTACCATAGTTAATAAAGTTTAATAACTTATTGACTTCCATTTATATTTATATATCTTTTGTTTTCTCGAAGTTAGATCACACCAAGGCAATACATATTCTTTGAAACACATAATGATATTTAATTGAGTTATAAGGACTCCAAGAGTGGCAGTATCCCTAACCTCAATTCTCATTTTTACTCTTGTATGCTTTATTTTTCTACGTCACACTATCGTCGCATTTTTACCATCTTTTAAACATAAGAGTTATGAAAGTACTTGTCTAACATATTAAAGAAGCACATGGTTAAGCTTAATTCCAATTTCACCCGTGGATTTAATCCCTATTATAGATTTGATTAACGTTGAAATGTATTTACCCTATAAACCCTTCGTGAGAGATCAAAGCACTATAATGTCACTAGCCAAAGATAGTACATATAGCTAAGAGGACCTATCCATTAACAAAATTTTAAGTGATAGAACCACTATTTCTCTAGCTCCATGATGTCATCTGGATCCCACAAGAATTTTATTTGATGCAAAAGATTTATTTGACCGTGTTGCTCCTATATGTTTGGTTTATGTCGATGTCACTAAACATACCTACTAAGACGATCAACCCATTTAGGGAATCTTATTTACCTAAACTAGGATGTTCCATCGAGTGTAAATGTTTGTTTGAAGCTCACAGTTTCCTACACTAAGGGATTTACATAGGCAGGTTAGTTATATACAAATTTTGAACTAGGTTTGACTATTGTGGTTAGGTTCCTTTTTTACATTTTCAAGGTAAGAAACACAACACCAATTGTTAAACAAATAATTGCAAAATGAAAGTTCACTACAAGGTATAAATTTCAATTCCTTTTGACATTTGTATTCCACTTTTACCATAACAATTTTGGGATCAAAATAACATCCATGAAAGAAATAAAAATTTCTCAAGCACTTATTAATCTAGCGACTTTTACATACTACCAATTTCAAACAATAAGTCTTTCAATATATTACCAAAAATAAACAATGAATTACTCAATGCCTTTACGGCATCATTCTTTCCTCCTACAAAAAAACCACGTGAGCAAGATATCAGTGATAAATCACTGGCATGGCATCCACCCTAATCAATCATAATTATCATTTTTCAGTTTCCCATTTACATAAGATAAAAATTACAATTTGCAATCAAAATAAAAAGTTTTAGAGACATGTATTCATTACATTTCATTTTGCTTCTTTTTATAACCCATGAGAGAGAAAGAGAAGGGTAGAGAGAGAAAACACCATTTTGTCAAAAGTTCTAATGCACACAACAAGTTACATTATAGTGTTTTAAATAGTTATTTACATGTGTTAAAATTTTCCAGGGTGATTTGGCAACCCTACGAGGGTCCTACAGCTTTCTATTTTTACATTTTCTCACTAGTTACAAAACATTCAAAACGGGCTTAGAGGCTAAGAAACCGCTTCCAAAATTTATCTTCTAATGAGAACACACACCACGATTAACTTTCTACATGTCCCCAGATATGCCAAGAGTTCATAGCAATTGATGGAATTGAAAAAGCACGAATGGTTTGTGTTTGGCGGCTAATTTTCCAGGGCTATTGATCATAGTTCCCAGGTTGTAAAATGACAAAAGTTAGCTCGAGGGCCAAGAAAACTACGTCCATAACTGACATTTGATGGAGGAGCATGCAATGAGACATCTCCTACTAGTTCCCCTATATAAGGAGAATTCATCAGAGTCGACGGGACTGAGAACTAGAAAACCATTTTCAAACGGTGACAAGTTTTTTGGAGTGACAAGACAAAATTGGTCCAGTTTGACCTCGTCAAACTGCGACCGGAGGCCTACAAAATGGCTTCGCCAAACTATCCCGAAAAGTGCTCTTTCCTATACTGAATGTTCCATGCAATTTTCTAGTATAAACACTAGAGGTTTGTGAAGACAGGAAGTAATTTCTCCATCCAGGTTTCAAATGGCGGTTCAAAACGAAAGCCAACTTTCTAGATTTAATAGCTTTCTACTGTTGTAAACCAGTGTAACAGGGCTCCTATAAGAGCGTCAAAAGGATGTCATATGTTCGTTTTGGGTCAAACCAAAGGTCCAGGTGACTCCTCGCATACCAAGGTACATGAATGAAGCTTCACATCTTGTTTTCAGGGGAGAAGGTCAACTTTATCAATGGGGAGTCAAATTCATCCGTCGATAAAACAATATTGGAGCGATCAAGATGGGTAAGAATTTTCTAAATTATCTCAAGTGAGGGTGATAGTTCATGGTTTAAAGTAGATGAGTTATAATGACTTCGTGAGTTACAACACGACAATTTATTATTTTGCAACGAGTTGAAGGGACATTTAACGTATTAAAAATACTAATAATTTAAAATTCTATTTAGTTACAAAAGATAACTAAAACATGAGAATTATGAGAGGTAAGGAAGAAGAACCATGCCTAGAAACGATAAGCTAAATGGTTCAAGGGCTCCAAGCGGTTTACACTCGCAATCCATCGAGACCACCATTGTTGCCACATGATTCCGGTAGTCACGTATAAACCAAGCCATTCTTTGTGCACCCATGTCTTATATTAAAGAACCATTTTGTGTTTTCAAGTAGTCATCCCGATCCAAGAGACCACATTTAATATGTCAAATAGATAACACGACTTTTCAACAAAATTCATTTTTTTGCATACAAATACTACGAGGAACAACTTTAAAATACAATGCATAGGAAGCATTAATTAATGATTCTAACGAGCAGTCCAAAAATTTACACTTGGAAGAGGTGAGGCAATAATTCTTGGCATGATTCTACAAGAGGTACTCATGCCATCGAAGTATTTACAACCCTCATGAACTGAACTCCGCATGGCTGAAAGCTAAAATAAAAAAATGAAGCTTACAAGGTCGGGTATGTTCCATAAGACCACATCTCATTGAGGCATTCTATCAAACAGTCCAAATGCCTTTTTAACAAATCCATTTTGTGAATATCCTACATACATGGCACTCCATGAGACCCAGTATTTATTTGAGGCATTCTATCAAATAGTTCACATGCGCTGAATACACTTCCACATTTTCATGAATAACAACTATGACACTTACAAAAAACCAGATTCTATTGTTCATACCCTGCTCCAAGCTGCCACGTTTTTACACAGGCTGGAGATTCACTGGAAAATGTAAACTGATTGGGTTGGAGAAGAGGGCCTATGGATGGAACAGCTTCAAACATGTTCCCCCATGCATTTGCAACAGCAACATCTGACAAAATCTCTCTTTCCATTCTACTCTGATGGAAGTCCATGCTTGACAGGTTTGCACGGCTGGGAGGATGCTGAAAATGGTTGTGGAGTTTGGCTTTACATGTATCAATTGCATTTGCTTGAAATTTTCCAAGGCCTTTTCAACAAACTCATTTTGTGCAGATCCCCGCACCCCCAACCAACCTAATACCTAAAACCAACGCATTACAGGTTTGCGTTTACAAAACAAGGGAAATATTTTTCCCTAATCCGCCCCTTCCAAAAGCCAAAAAGATAAAACCCTAACACCACGCTTTTGAGATTTCTCGCCCTCCTTCCGCTTGTTTGATTTCATTTCATATTAAATTATAAATGTATTTTTTTCTATTGAATAAAGTGACATACAACTTATGTTTTTCCCTACATTGATGTATTTGTTCTAAGACATATACGTATTTATTTATTTATTTTAAATTTTCCTTTTACAAATATAATTAATAATATTCTTTTGCGTACAACGACCAACATAGAGAGACGAACAAGACTCTCCTTCCATCCCAGAGGCATTTAAAACCGGACGTAAGACAAGGACCGACCACGGTGTCACAACAAGAGACCGTCTTCTTGCGTGAGACCGAGGCGACCAATCCAAACAAATAAAATCACTTATCGATAATCAACAATAAAATTGATAACAAATCAACGATCAACTGATGAAGTTATCATCCATCGATAATTAAAATAATAATATTGTTATCATTATTATTATTATTATTATTATTATTACCACTTAAAATAATTATTAATCATATTAACAAAGACTGACATACCAGCTCGACAATAAGGTAAAACAATAATACTATAAAATAGAGGCCAATCGACAATTAAATTAAAATAACATTATTATCATTATATATTATAAATATATATATATATATATATATATATAATCACTATTCACATTAATAATGACCAACGGTCCAGCTTAACCATGCGACAACAAGGTCCTCCTTTAAATAGGTTAATGCACAGACAATACACACCCACATACGAGGTGTCGATAATGACTCGAGAGAGCAAGGAGAGGGAAGGTGCTAAAACATCACTGAGACATGGTCTAAGATAATGGTATTACACACAACCGTTCGACACTCAAAGAAACAGAGTCACTATGACAAGAACCGGGGTAGCCGCCGAACGTGGCATCACAAATTCCCGAGAAGGGTTTAACATGGATTATCATGATAACATTGTTGAGAGGGTTTCTTATGGCGATTGTTTCTATCTAAGAAAAATTTGCAGATTGGATACATTTTAGAGCCACAATAGTGACATTGGACCCCAAAACTATAAAGCTACAACAAACAAGAATAAGACAATAGTAATAAGCAAGGGGGCAAAACTAAGAAGGAAGGGTGTTGAATCAAAATGCGGGTTCAAAAATGATTTAACCCTAATTAAATTTTGTGTGATAATTAAACTCTAATTAGGATTGAAATATAGAAAGGATGTATATTTTGGCTACTAAATTAAACATTCACATATAAATATGAATATATACTAGATGATTGAGAAATTTGATCAATTATAAAAATATATAAATATAATACAATCACAAGAAGATAGTGCATTTATATTTTTTTATTTCGATGATTGATTTGATCTTGAAAATGGAATAAATGACACAAATAATGATATATATGTTTTGTATATGAAATTGGATCTTTTTCTACCATGGGAAAAAATTAGTTAGTAAGGATAGAAGTTCCATTTGATCCTATCTTACGTTACACGGACTTATCCTACTCTATAAAAATATCTATGATTGCATGACCTCTTATGACTACAAAATCTTTAGCTCTATGTGTGAAGTAGGGTATGAAGTATGAACAAAATTTAAATAAATCAATATTTTTAACTTAAAAACCTAGCTCCTTGAAAGTCCTATAAAAATATGTCAACAGGTTTGGGTTGAAGTACCCTTGTGTCACTACCATATCACTACCTCGAAGGAATTCAAAACCCATGTAGTTCTCCCACCTATTGGAAGTGCAATTGTTCTCATTTTGACTATTTGAATGGAGTTATAATTTTATCTTTGACATTTGATAATTCTTGTTTTGACTTGGATTTGGATTCATTGTTCCCATGATTTCACGACCCAAATAACCATCCAAATACCTCGTAAAATTGGGAAATTTTGTTATTTTTATTTAATTAAGTATTAAATTATTAATTCATAACTAATCCAATAAATATACCTATAAAAATCCCATTACCACTTGCGTAAAAAATATTATTACTTACGTTTAAATAACTCTAATTCCTATAAGCTTGGTTAAGTATAATGACAATAAACATAACACTATTCTTACAACTAAGGTCTCCAAAATTGATTCATCATCAATATTCCCAACTAATAATAAAATAAGGATGTGTAAGATAGTCCATACCATCGTGTATGTTAATCATGATAATTAAGGATGGCCAAGATAGCCATAGCATTGGTTTTATCATTATCATCACTTGAATTTTTCTAAATCATGATATTCCCACCAAGGGTTACGGCTAAACAAGGTAAATGTTATAATTTAATTCTTATCATGATTTGTTAAAATTAATCAAGGATGTATCTAGATGACCATTGGTCCATTTACGCAACTTGAGTCGTTATTCAAGTCCCCATCGTGTAATTGCTATTTTGAGATTTCCCCACATTAACAAAATAATTCAAGGGTGTATAAACATAACCAACATATTTGTTTCGCTTAATAAGAATACTTTAGATTAATTATTTTTATTCCAAATAGATCAACTTGGAACTAAGGTATTATTTACGCTAATTACAGTTAGATATTTTTAATCCAAATTTTCCCACCAAGGGGATAATTTAATAAGGTAATAGTGATTTAATTTAAACATAATTAAATCTATATATTTAAGAGTAAATGATGTATAAATGATTAAATAAAGAAATGACACAAGTAAAATAAGATTTAAAATATAAAACCCTAAGAAAGAGATAGAGGAAGGATGACTTGGTTGTTATGTGCTCAATCTGGAAGTGATTTGAGAAATGAGAAGTGATGAACATGATGCAAGTAGCGTTGTAATTAATCTTTGTAAATTATACAACTCACAAACAATGACAGACATGGGCACCCATGGATGGACGGGCGGTCCTTTGGGTGCTTGTATGGTGGATCGGCCTCTGGTGACTATGCAAAATCTTTGAATCTGGTTTCTATTGTATCACAAGGGTGTCAAAATTATTCTTTTTTGATTGCATAATATTTTCTCATATATCACCGAAGATACATATAACCTTCAAAAGAGATGTTCACTTGCACAAGCCCACAAACCACATCAAATATAAAAAGGAAAATGCATAATGGGGAATCGGACTAACCCCGACGGTCACCTTGAGAGTGAAATTACAACCGAGCACTACACTACATCTCACACTCCATGTAGTTCTTGTGAGTTTGTGTAGAAACTTTTCCTAGGATGCCTTTGTGCAAGTTACAATTGATAACAGGTTATAGCTAGAATATAACAATGTAGTAGAATGTGTGGATAGAATAGAATGAACTTCCACTTCCTATGTTATGTATGCAAATTATGCAATCCCTTTTCCCTTAAATGGATTCTAGATGGATGCAAGCTTAGTTGATGATATTAACACTTAGTGCTCGGTCCTTTATTTTGAACACATAACTATGTGTTTATATGATTCCCTTGTTTGAATTTCATAATTGACAATTGGAATCCCGAACCATAAGTGAAAAATATTCCTAAAAGATAAAAGAGACCCAGAAATATTGAGTAAGGTAGAAAAGGGTCAAGGGCACCTTAAGGGGGCATAAACACCTAGGTGTTACTGTCCTAGTTGGGCGTTGGTGTACTGAAGCCATAAAATATAAATCATTAAAATCCTAACTAGGATATAGGGTGTGTGAGACCAAATAGAAAACAAAAAAAAAAAATGAAAGAGGCCAAAGATAGTCATTAATTACTAGTTTTCTTGCTTGGGAATCATGTTAATACTAGTATGTTTTTAGGACCTAGAAATGTACACAGAGTGAGTGATTTTGTGTCTAAAAATGGATCTATATAGTTAAGGTTTAAAAGTTCAAGTTTGGGAATGGGTCCCATTTAGCCCCATTTAAATGGACCTAGGACCCTTACACCCTTAATTCATTTTAGCTAATTTTTAAAATTAACTTTTTCAACCGATTTTGAAAAAGTAAGAGTGATCCCACTTTCTCTCCTACAAAGGTCAACCAAGTTTCCTAAAATACAAATGACAAAACCAAGGATTATTGAGATCCCTTAGATCAAAGGCACCTCCACCATTGATCAAAAGGTTAACCTTAAAACCCTAATATCATCTTTAACTTTCAATTAATTTTCATTTCTTTTCTTTCTCTTATTAATTCTTTGTTTTTGTTTTGTAGTTTATTGAGAAGGGCATCCATGGGGCATACAATGATCTTATCTATTTACTTATTCTATTTATTGTTCATTCCTCCTATTTAGTTTTACTCATAAAACCTCCTTATCAAGGTTCTGGGAGGATGAAAGTATATATATTCCAAGTATACTATATATATATATATATATATATATATATATATATATATATTATATAATATATATTTATAAAAACATAAGTGTGTGGGTGTGTGTATTGCAACCTACGTAGGGGTGTAAAGGAGAGGCCATTTTGGGTGAGGCCGAATGGCCATGGAATCAAGTGTAGGCTGCATGATGACTCAAGGGGAGGGAGGAATGAGAAAAGGGTAGGGCGCATGGGGTGTGGAGTGAGGTCATTGCTGAATGAAGACTATGTTGTTTACAATTCATATGGTTTGAGAGGGGGTTGTGGCTGTGCGCCTTCCATGTAAATATAAAATTTTAATTCAAATGCCAATGCTTATACAAGTAATTTTTTGGTATATATATATTCACTCCATTTTTATTTTCTTTAAAATAAAAATGCAATGAATATTTTTAAACCTTAAATTTTATTATAAACCATAAACAATATATGATTATATATATAAATTTACCTATAAAAATATAATCTTTTTCAAACTTATTGTTTCAATAACCAAAGTATATATCATAACCTCTCATTCACATTATAAGGAAATAATGATAATAGATATAAGAATAGATACATCTATATATTCATCCTATGTGTGTATACACACACACAACAATAAAAGTAAAAAATATTTTCACAAATCCTTCCAAGGAATAAGGAGGTTCCCTTTTCTGAAATCAATCAAAAGAGATATATAGAAACTAAATAGAATGATTACCAAATAAAAAATATAACAATTGCATCAAACATTATCAATATTACTTGAAACTTCATAGTTTAATAAGTATGCTAACAAGCTCAATAAGCTCAATCAAAACAATGTTTTCCTTTATAAAAAAACATAATTTCCTTTGTAAAACAACGATGAATAAATTTATTTCATATTGCACTGACAATATACACATTTCCCCCTTTCAATATACAAGATTACAAATATATCAATATGATTTCCAAATGATAATGGAACCAATCGAAACCAAATCTCTTCAATTCAAAAATTTAATATTTGTGATTCAATCATATCTACAATCAAGAATAATAATAAAAATCCAAAAATATCTCCTTCTCATTCCAAAAGAAAGATTTACAAATGTGGTTTCAATTAATTCCTAAAAATAATGAAAATTAACTAAGATATTTCCTTTCCTTGAAATTTCAAGATTAAATAAACATAAAATACAAGTATACAAGCCTCCCAAAAACTGAGAACAACATCAAAAAAATTCATTTGATCCATCAAGTTACAACACAATGAAGAAGCTCCCAATACCACTTTAACTCCAATCTCAATCTTCAACCAAAGAATGTATCCATTCCATAAGAGGATAAATTGGTTGACCTCCCAACCAAATAACATCATTACATGCCACATCCAACTAAGGAGGGCATGTGATGAGGATCATAAATCCTAACCATTAATAATGTCAATCTAGGGCTGGTGTCCAAAGGCTATATGCAAAAGGAGAAAGAGATATTTGGAAATGGTCCCCACTATCCATACTTGCAAAAATTATAAACACACTTTTCATGAAATAAAACACTATTACATGAAAGGGAAACACACTTGCATGAAACTAAAAACACTTACATGAAAAAAAAAAAAAAACTTGCATGAAATTAACACACACATTAAAGAATTTAAAATGTGCACTTGTAGGAATTAAAAGCACACTTACATGAAAAATGTTTTGAAAGAAATGGAAACAAACTTGTATGAAAGGAAATAAAATTTGCAAGAAGGGAAATTGCATAATTGAAAAGAAATAATAAATATAGAAAAAACTGTAGGCTTACAAAAGACTATACATCAAAACGATAATTACATTACAAAAAGAAAAAGAAAAAACATATATAATTACGAATAAGAGAAGTAAACAAAAATATACATATTTAGCCATATTCGGTGTCCCAGGAAGAACACAACAAAAGCATGACCCATCTAACATGTGGAGTGGCTAAGGTGCCATCCTGGGAGTAGGATCAATAATGGAATATTCCAATGGAAGGATCCAAAAGGACATGCTCCATGCTCCATTAGAGGACCACTTGGACACTTGTAAATTGATATCTGTTTACCTTGTAAGGCATGATGGTGAAGGAAAAAATCTATATATAGGGATGTGCGGGTAGTAGAAAGATGTGTTTGTGATAAGAGTGATAGATGTGGTGGAAGAGAGGAAAAGCTCTAAAAAATATTATGGAGGATTCTATGGGTTGGGATTAGAGGAAATATAGGAGTGATGGCATATTTAGAGGGATGGGTCTGTGTTTATCCTTGTAATATGAAGGACATAGTTTAGTTTTGATGCATGACCTTGCTCTACATTATTATATGGGTCTATTATGGCCTCAATGAATGTAATGTGGTTACTTGAACTCATTAATATGAATGGAAGGTTCTGTTCTAAAGCATATATGTGTTCATGAGCATAATTCTAATGCATTTCCTTTGTGTTATGAATCATTCTATATGTTGTTTGATACTTTCTTTTTCTCTTTTAATGGATGCATTAATATGATAACTCATCCTAGGTTCTTAGAATGAATGCATGGTTCTTTCCATTTTTTGCACTTAAGTATCTATCATAGATGATGTATTCTCACAAGACTCACATAAAGGAGGGGCTCGGCACCCACGTGTGCCTCGGTGAGCACCCAGTGCCCATTGGGTGATAGGCCGGTGTGCATGGGATTAGACTATTACTTCTAAGGGTATAAAAATGACTACATCTTGGTTCCATTTTGGGACCTCTTTTCAAAGTTGTTGTGAGAAATGGCATACATCTTGGTCCCTGTGATGCATGATGATAAATGTCGACCTTGGAAAGTGTTGAAGCATGGTTCAAGAGCATGAGGATGAGTTTTCTCAAAGATTCAACATTGGACCTAAGTTTGATGCACATAGATGGGTAGAAGAGAACATGTACCATGAGTTATATGAGACATTCTTTTGTTGTTTTCCAGTAGAACTATATGAATGGATTTCAGCATATGCATCTAGATCGAGTTGGTACTATAGATCACGCATATGGACCCAAGATGATTATCAGAGGCTGCATAGGATGTAGATCTGACTTGGACGCGTGTTGTTGATCACTGGTGGAAAGGAGTGTTGACCAGTTATACTCTAGAATATGCCATTTCTATGTATTCTTTCCTAAAAGTTGTTGAGTTTGAGTTTAGGGAGCCCAGAGGATCATTTTTTGTGTTATTCCTTTGGCTATGAATATCTTGGTCATTACCTAAGTTTAGAGGCATTTCCCATGGCCGGATAAGCTTCTCTGAGCATTGGGTGAGGAAGCTAGGGTGGAGGAAGATGGCGAGACATTACAGTTGAAAAGGAAAGGGAGGAGAGATGACTCAAGTATAGTGAAAGCTCATGAAAGGAGATGACTAGACAATGTGAGGTTGTAAGTGTGATGGATCTATGGAGGTAGACATTGCGGGAAGGAGTTGAGGTTCACGCAGAGGACATGGAACTTGAGAAGTCTGTGCTACCCCATCTTGGAAAGCATGGGAGAGAAGCCCCTTTAGCTTCTGATGAGAGTTTCATCACATGGAGAAAGGAGAGCCATCGGCATGCATCTAAACCCACCTAGTGACCAACCCCTAGTGCTTGGTTTTCTAGATCAAGGGAGAAGTATTGTTAACCTAGTTGGTATCGGTGGGAGTAACCGATCTATGCCTAGAGATATAATTTCTCATTTGGAACATCCATGGTACATGTAAACCATTCTGATATTTGGAGGAATTTTTGGACAAGGTGCAAGTACACAAGGTTTGGGTATCATGTGGGAGTGGCATGGGACACACAACTAGCAAGTGGGGAAATATCACAAACCATCGGCATGCGAGTTTAGGTGGGACGTTGGGAACACTAGGCATGACCACTTTAGGCCATTTTCCACTACAGGAGGTGGATCTAGTGGTGTAGGAGCTGGAGGACCTGTGGACCTAGTGGATCTAGGAGGATCTGGTGGGTCAGGAGGAATAGGACTTGGTGGATCCAGTGGATCTGGTGGAGGAGGAAACACCGAGAGGGAACCAAGGCTCTGGATCAGGAGGACAAGGGCCTCACCACCTCCACAAGTATTTTTGAGATGTCTTTGCACTTACCAGACTACAGGGGTATTGAAGATGTTGTAGAGCATGTGTACAAGTGTGAATTATTATGGCACGTGAAAGGGATCACTACCCTAGAGTGGAAGGCAAGTCATTTTGCAACATGTTGCAAGGGCATGCGCATAGTTGGTATCAAAATATGACCCCATCAAATGGTGGTAGACTACACTACATTGAAGAATGCCTTCCTAGCAGAATTCCATATCCTGAATTTGAACAGAAAGAGCATCAACACTCTGAAGGAGATCCAACAAGGAATGGCAGAGAGTGTGTGGGAGTATGATGCATGTGTTCAAAACTCTCTTGTCAAAACTATCCTATGACATTCACCCTTCTCAACATGCTCAATGGTTTGTTGGAGGATTGATAACACCATTTAGAAGGGCTCTATCACACAAGACTTTCACAAACCCATGTGAGGCATTGGAAGCTTCCTTGCATGATGAGGCTATTGGGAGTGTTGATACTGGTGTTAGCCCTTTTCTGGAGGCTCAAATTGTGCTACATGGCCAAGCAGTTGGAGAATTTTTCTACAAACTCAGTGCATGAGGTTTGTAGTGGGATTTGGTGTATAAAATGTGAAGTGGAAGGGCATGCAAAGGATAGTTTCCCTCGAAATTTGGTACACCATGGTGGTAGAATGTGAGATTTTCCATGGGGATCATGATGCAAGTAGGTGTCCTCTACTACAACGTAATCCATAAGAATGTTTCTTGCTATTATAATATTTGTACCTCTATGACCCATGATACCAAGGATTGTAGACTGATTGATCGATTCATGATGTTATTGATCTTGGTGTGCCAGACTAGTCTTATAAGTAGTTCCAAGGATGATGATCATCATTATGAAGGGCACATAGATGGAGGAGCACATGGAAGAGGTTTTTGCATGGAGGATTTCATGGTCACAATAACCATGGTGGAGGAAAAGTGAATTCCCATGAGGAACTTGTTATAATTGTGGATCTATAGAGCATTACAAGCATGAGTGTCTAATCTATTGTAATGCTCATGGTGTGGGAAGAAACATAAGTATGAAGAGTGTCTAGAGCTTTATGAGCATATGAACCAACAACATAGCACCGAAAAAAAGGCACTTGGGATGGTAAGCATCAAGAAGGCCATTCATAGTGGATGCCAAGAGTGGCACGTGAGTCAGGACTAGAACCTATATTGGTGATGATGCGAGTAGAGGCCATGCGCTGCCAAGGAGATGCCAAGACAAAGGACACTAGTTTTAAGAGAGGAAGTGGTACATGGAAAGTATCTAGACCTACTCATCAGAAGGAGGTGTATCAAGAGACTATGGATGTGATTCGGAGTTTGCAAGGGAGATCCAATGTCTAAAGGAGCAATCAAAGTAGTTGAGAAAAGGAAGAATGTTGAGGCTCCAAAGGATGACCTAGATGAAGTCAAGGAAGTATGTAGGATGTTAAGGTAAGAGAATATTATTCCCTTGCTAGGAGAATGGCTGAGGGAGAAGGTACCACGCACGCACTTGAGCGAGAGCAGTGTGAAGAGGTAGGTTTTACATGCAAACCTTCCTCCTCACATCCTTGACTATGATAAGGAGATTACATTGAATGTAGTTGTTGATGGGTGGCTTCTAAGTAATATCCTCATCGACATGGAGTGGAGGTCAATGTTCTTACCTTAGATGTCATGGCATCAAATGGGAAGGCCCACATTACAACCATCTTCAAATGTGTTGTATATGGAAAAAAGACAAAGGAAATGCCCATTGGAGTCTTGAAGGATGCAGTTATCACTATTCAAGGGGCCAAGTTCACTAGAGATTTTGAAGTCTTGGTGCTCACCGAGGTGATAATTTCCCAGCATTACTTGGGCACCCTTGGTGTTATAAGAACAATGTCGACCTATGGTTTAACAAGGGGTATATCAGCTTTGAGAACAAGGAAGAAAGGGTGATTATCCCTTTAACAGATGGGAAGTCAACCCTATATTGAGCCCTTAGGAGAGGAATTCCTTGATAGAATCTATGTGTGCTCCATCAGAGATCTAGAGATAATTCATCCCATGGAGGGAGTTATCTAGTTTGAAGATGCTCAGTCCTTGAGTGATACCACTAGCATGGCATGTGACAATTGGGTGCATGGGACTTATGAGTTGATTGGGTGATAGTTGAGAGGATCTATAACAAGGGTAAAAAGGTGCATTCGGTCAAGCACCTAGGAGGAAGAAGTTTCCAAGTTACTCTGAGGAGCATACCTAAAATTTTCTTACGAGAAATGGAGGCTCAGTGGAAGAATGAGGATGAGAGAAGGGGAATGCTCAATTATAACCTACTCGGAACTATAACTATAAGCACTTTGTGGGCTACACATCGGGAGAGCCTCCTAGAATGGCATGAGGTAAGAATCACATTTTTATAAGGTTCTCCAGGAGCAACGTGCCCCCACTTGTCATCCAAGACTACCATGGTAAAGAGACCACCTCATTTCATGTCCAAGCATGTGAGAAGGCCTAGATGGGAAGCATAAAGCATTACCACCTTCATTATGGGTGCATAAGTTGTATTCCACCTTACAAGGTTGTGCACACGTGCATGGTATATTCATTCAGAGATGCATCATCAAACAAGTAATTGGCAGGAGTTGGTGGCTGATCTCATTCAAGATTTTGAGTATAGGAGTACAAAGCCATCGGTGGATAAGGCATTGCAAGTAATCAAGCACCTTACGATGGGAGATAGTGCTATGGTAGAAGAAGATAGGCTACTTGGAGTTGTTGGGTGAGCCTTATTTGGAGATGTGCCTCAATGAAGAAGAATCAAGAGGAAGTACAACTTGAGCACACGTGTGCATGGAAAAAGAAAAAGGAAAAATGGTCTATGTAGTAGATGGTGAAGAGATGGAAATTTTGGATGTTAACCATTAAAGGTACATGCGTGAAGTCATAGATAGCACTGATGAGTGAGCACCTACCATGAGCCATTGAAAACAAAGAAGGTTAACATTGGGACAAAGACAGAACCTAAGGAAGCTATCATTGGGGACTATTGGTTGGAAAAATAAGTTTCAAAGGTCATTGATCTATTGTGCAAGTTCTAGGATTTGTTCCCTCATGGGTACCATGAACTCAAAGGCATCCACCATTCCTTGGGGAGATGAAGATCAAGTTGAAGGAAGGTGTGCACCCATTCGGAAGAGGCCTTATCGGATGAATCCAAATTTGTGTATGGGTCAAGAAGAAATAGACAAGATGATAACATCTGGTATCATTGAGGCTATGGAGGAATCAGAATGGATAAGCCCAATGGTCATCAATATCAAGAAGGATGGAAGAATAAGGATCTATGTGGACTACAGGACCTGAATGTAGTATGTGTCATCGATCCTTTCCAACCCCCTTTACTTGAAGAAATTTTGAGGGAGTGGCCGGGCATGAAGTCTACTCTTTCACGGATGGGTTCTCAGGGTATCACCAAGTCAGGATTGCAAAGGAAGACCAAAGAAAGACAACTTTCACCACTAAATGGGGAAGTTTTCCTACATGGTTATGCCTTTTGGATTGAAGAATGCACTGTTGTGTTCTCACGCATCATGGTACAAGCATTTCAGGACTTCATCCATAAATTTCTTCAAGTTTACCTAGATGACTGGACTATATATGGGTTGGTAAAAGACCATTGTGACAATTTGAGGCTGATGTTTGAGAGATGTCGGCAATTAAGGATATCCCTCAACATTAAGAAATGTGTCTTTTTTACTCCATTTGGGACCATGTTAGGACATATTATATGTAAAGAAGGCTTACTAGTGGATCCCACCAAAGTTGCAATTATTGTGGGATTAGGGGAGCCTACTAGTCAAAGTGCACAGTGTGCATTCCTTGGGCATATGGGGTACTACATAGGAAATTCATCAAGGGGTATGCCAAGATCTCCATGCCCTTGGAAGAATTTCTAAAACACAAGAGTGCCTTTCATTGGGGAGGCGCAACAGAGGGGCATTTGACACTTTGAAGGATAGGCTTGTCACTATGCCCCATACTACATTTTCCTTCTTGGGATAAGCCTTTCCATGTGCATGTTGATGCCTCAGGAACAACCATGGGAGCAGTACTAGCACAACCTAGTGAGGGATTTTTGATCATCCCTTGTGTTTTTCCAAGTAGAAATTTGACACCAGCAAAAAAAAATTACACAACTACTGAGCATGAGGAACTATCTATGATCTATGTGTTGCATAAGTTTAGATAGTACCTATTGGCAACACCATTTATATTCTACACGACCACATGGCATTGAAGTACTTGGTGAACAAGCCTATTTTACAAGGGTGCATATGTCATTGGGTCCTATTATTCCAAGAGTTTGAGTTCATGGTGGTTATAAAACTAGGAAAAAGTAATTTAGGACTTGACCACTTATCAAGGATTAACTCAGGGGAGGATGCAAAAAGCATTGAGGATACCATGTCATATGTGAAACTATTTAGGTTATATCATGCACCCTCTAGACTTGGAAGATATCACAATATTCTTGAAAATAGGTGTGGCACGGAAGGGATGAAGGCTCTAGAGAGGAAGTAGTTAGCAATACGTGTTACACCCTACATGTTGATTAGTGGAGATTTGTATAAGTTAGGATGTGATGAGGTTTTGCATCGATGCATGTATTGGAACATGAGCACATGGTAATTATGGAGGAAGTGCATGGTGGGATTGTAGGAGGACACTATGCAGGAAATGCTACCACATGCGAAGATTCTACTTGTAGGGATTTGGTGGGAAACCATCTACCAGGATTGTATTGAGTTTTGCAAGGCCTGTGACCATTTCCAATGCCTTGGAAAACCTGGAAAGAGGGATGAAATTCCCTTGCGACCAATAGCCAGTGTTGAACCATTTGAAAAATGGGAAATTGACTTTGTAGGGCCAATTTCACCAACCATGCAAAGGACTTGGTTCATGGTATATCATTACTTGCACTTGATTACTTGACACATGATGGGAGAGGTAAACCTACTGAAAGTTACATTGTAGTGACAACTGCTAGATTTTTATGGGAGAACATAATCAACATGTATGGTTGTCCTTTAATCTTAACAAGTGATAGAGGTACACATTTTCTCAATGAAATGGTTAAGATTATGTTAGCAGAATTTATGGTGGCCCATCACAAGACTACCCCTTATCACCCTCAAAAATGGAACTACTGAGGCATTTAACAAAATACTAAGTCACACGTTGACCAAGATATGTGACGTCGGAAGACAAGATTGGGATGAAAAGTATCAGCCATTCTATGGGCATACATGACAACCTACAAGAGGTTAAACAAGGCCACACCATTTCAATTGGTGTTTGGCACGAAGGAGGCTATTTTTTTAGTTGAATTCATGTTACCATCATTTGTATAACACACACAGGAGGGTTGGATGATGAACAAGCACTAGAAGAGAGGATTGATAAGTTGATGCAGTTAGATGAAAGGTGATCACTTGCTAGATGGAGTTCAAAAGAAGATAAAAAATCAAGACAAAAGGCATGACATGATCATCATATCAAAAAAAAAAGTAGTTTGAGGTTGGGTAGATGGTGTTGTTGTATGATTCCAAGTATCTTGTGCCATCTGGGAAGTTGAAATTCCATTGGTTGGGACCTTACATCATCTCATACATCCTTGATTCAGGTGCTTTCTAGTTACAAGTGCTAGATGGGATGAAGATTACCAGGTCATTTCAATGGGAGTAGGTTGAATCCCTACTATAAATAAGTCTTCTTAGTGTTTGTAAATAAGGTAGTATTTCCAGTTAGCTTAGAATTTCCCTTTATTTTTTTTTTTTCTTGTGTTTCCCTTTCTCATTATTTGTTCCTTTCTTTTTTTTCATTTTTGTCTTGTGCACCAATAACCACATTATTTTCTAAGGTTGTGTATGCGCAGAGGACCATGCATCTGTTTTAGTGTGGGGTGGAGTAATGCAAAGAAAATTATAAGCCAATAATAAAAGTTGAGTGGCCTAGTAGAAGGAAGTGCGTAAGATTGAGAAAGTGAGGGGGGAAATGGTGGATAATGAATTATGGTGTCAAGAAGGTTGTAACAAAGACCACGTACAAAGGATGAAGAATGCAGGAACAACATGAGGTAGGTGAGGGAAAAAATTAGGTAAAGGATAGAATAAGTTCCTTCGGTGATTGTAGATGCGTGCATAAGAGTCTTCGGTCAGATTGGATTTTTGCACACAAAAGGTTGTAGAAATTTTTCATGTAGGATGGGCACGTGGGTAAGGGCGCTTAAAGTCGGCCTAGTGGAAAAATGCATTTAATGTTAAGTACATTGGTAGGTGGTATAAATTTATTTATTTGGAGGAGAAAAAAACTATAAATATGAGGTCGGGAAAGTCATTATTTTACCTTTTATTACAAAGTTGAAGCACTCTTGTGAACTAGGGCATCTAGAGAGATTTGTGTGAAGGAAGAAGAATCCTAGAAATCTAAGTGTGTGACTAGAGTATATCTAAAAACCAGGAATAAGGAGTACAGGGCATGAGAAAAGGTTGTTTGTAAGTGTTGTCTTGTGGAAGGTTTTCTAGTTAGGGTTTGGCAGCTAGGGCATGATAGATAGAAGGATTTCTTCTGAGGAGTTTAGTTTTGAGATTGAGCGAGAGTAGAATAAAGAAAGAGTTTTAAATTTTAAACTAAAAAAAAGAATGGAACTAAAGAAGGTGACCGTTTCACAAAAGAAATAGAAGGGAAAGGGAAAGGAAAAAAAATTGCTACTGTCATGAGCTCCAATGAGGAATGGTATGCAGAAATGTAGTACCCAGATGGAGTGTTGTTAGGAAATGAGTGGGTGTCGCACTTGAGATAGATGGTGTGAGTGATTACAACCATCACACAAGCACTACAGAGAAATAAATGGCACTGGAAATGGTTCATCCAACTAACAAAAGGACACCAGATGGAATGCCAATATATAGCGATGAGGTGAAAGTAAAGTTGGAAAAGGCAGGGCTATTGCAACTGTATGAGTTTCCTTACTTTGGAAATCCCAAGCGGATTTATCAATGGTTGATGTCACGCATGCATGAAGACCATTTCTACTTTGTAGGCTGTAAGATGCACATAACACCATAGTTTATATCCAAGTTCACTAGCCTGAATTGTGAAGGGGAATCCATAGATGATGATTTGAGTGATAAGGAGGCTATCAAAGAAACAGTAGTAACTTATGACTATAAAAAGGGTTTTGTGGTACTTTGACATCAAAAATTATATACCATGTTATAAGGATGGCCACGTGCTTGGTCACCAAGCTTAATGATCAAGAAAGATGGATACAAGTGAACAAGGCATGGTTGAATATATGCCAAAAATATTAGAAGGGACCATCTATAAATTTTCCACCTTTATTGTGGATGAATCATAAGCAATGTGCATAAAGGAGAAAATATACTATTTGGCAACAACATCTTTCTCACCATTGTCTTCTCAAGATTGGAGTACCAAATGGGCTGGAAAATTTTGTTTGGGAGTATCCAAAAGAGAACTCCTCACCCACAAAAAGGTTCAAAAAGTATACTTGTGAAACCATGACGGTCACTCACAAGGCATGCCACCAGAGAAGTGGTACAAATGAATGCGTGATGCATTTGGGGTAGAGTGGAGGATCCCAGAGTAGTTTCCCATGCTCATGGATGGAGAAGTAGAGTTTTAGTTTATCAACATTTCTATTTGACATGTTTACATTGACAAATGGGACTAAGAGCCCATGGTGCAAGTCACCCTTCTCCTTCACATGCATGTAATACTTCCAAGTAGGGGTTAACCAGTTTGAGGAGGCCAAAATACTAAAGGTTCAACCTTAGTGAGGTGGATCAAGACCACCATGAGCTATGCCAAAATATCATATACCCAAAGAAATGTGCATACATGGAGAAGTATGTCTCCCATGAAGTACAAATGATGAATCCAATAACACTTGATCGCTGGAAGGGATACAACAAGGGTATATCTTCACATAAGGCCTAAGTTTGAGAAAGGTGCATAACTAGATAGTGATGTCTCCATTCTAGAAGACCCCATAGGTCATAAAAGGCTGCACTAAAAAAAGAGGAAAGAGAAGAGGTGTAAGAGAAGAAGGCACCAAGTGTGTAAACCACACAATCGATGGGCATGCAGAAAGGATACTCACAAAGCCTAGCACTTACGTGCAGAAAAAAGTCCTCAACATTCAAGCGAAGACCCCAAAGAAGAGGTGCCAAAGCATGAAGAAGAGCCCTTCACACATGAATAATCACCAAAGAAGAGATTGTTTGTTAAGGAGAAGGAGAATGAAGAATCTCCTATACTTTGGAATCACCGGTTAGGGAAAAGCGAGAAGGTGGTAGAAGAGGCGGACTCATAGGAGATAGAAATATTAGATACCTACATTAGTGACAACGATGACGTCGCCTAAAGGAGGTCAAGACCATCTGGTGTATGATATACATGACTCTCAGGAGGAGGATGAAGATAATAATGACAAAGAAGATGAAGAGGTGAAGAATGATGAGGAGGAAATAGAGGATCAAGGAAAGGGGGTGAGCGAAGAGGTGAGCACCAAAACCAAGGAACCCCAAGCCTCACTAAGGAATAAGTGGAAAAAGCCACGGAGAGAGAAGTGGCAGGCATCATTAAGGATTTGGTGGAGTAGGAGTTGGAGTGAAGCACAAATGAAATTTTGAAGGAGATGGAAGAAGAAAGCATTGGGAAAGAATATGGCAGCATGGGTGGGAATCCCAATTTGGCGGTAAGCTTCCCAAAATCTATGTGAACATGTGGGAAAGGCATAGTGGTGGCACAATAAAAGGAATGGGATAAATTAATGATCCTAGAAGGTGTTACACGTGCACTTCCAAAGCATCATACCAACAAAACAACTCTTGACTATGGGTAAGTGCAAGAAGTTGATGGACAAATATAGGGTCATCCGTGGACATCATATTGCAAATAACAACATAATATCAACTTGTAGGGATTATTAACAAACAATACATAAACTCAAAATTAGACAAAATTATATTAATATGAATCATAGCATCCGAATCTAGTTTCTAAAATACTAATTTTTGTAAAAAGGACAATATTAGCTATATTAAACACTCAAAATTCAATGAATTGGTTTTTTTTAAAAACGCCGATAAGATTATAGTCTGTTTGCCCACAATTTGGATGACCAAAAATTTATATCTATTTTTTTCCTTTGGTGAGAAGTTATATGCCACTATTTATCTTGGGATGGATTTTATTTTGTATTTTTTGAGTAATATTTTATTTTTTTATGATTTTTTCCGTGAAAGTGGTATGAAAACATACAGAAAAACATAGCACTTTCTGTTTGCCCACCATAACTTCATCAAAAATATTGAAATAAAATAATTTTTTTTTTTGAACATGTATATAATTTCACCATGGTTGGGATGGTATAAGTTTTATCACATTCGATAAGTGAAACAAATTTTGGAGTCTTACCAACGTAGACATAAACATTCACAGGAAAAAAGTGTCTTAAAGACCTACTATTAGTAAAAAAGAGTTATAAATGATATTTATCCTCTTCTATTCACTTTAAAATCAGTATTTCTACAAAGCTAATAGTCTCCCCTACGCAATGGGAATACCATTTTTATGACACATTTTTACTTTTCGGCATGGTTCAAGTCCGTATGGAAGACTAAATTTGATGTTTTGCTCAATTTTTAATGTAAAATTCAGGATTTGATGTCCACTTAATTGTCCCCCACTTGGTGCACTTACCCCTATGTCTTCGTTTGATGAAGAAGGCACATATCCTTGAACTAGGAAGATGTTATCTTGGGAATTCAAGTCCCACATGGATGAACCTGAGTTTGAAGTAAGTCAGAGAGTGTTGATGAAGGTTCCAAAAATAAAAGGAGTAAATCCCTTGGTGAATGCTTAGCAATTATCATATGAATAGGTCTAGCAATGCGCTCAACAAAGTTTTAGTCGAGATTGAGGCTAGATTGTTTGGAAGGAATGATAGAGTGAGATTCTGGAGGAGGAATTAGAGAAGGAGAAGAAGGAGCTCATTGAGAAGAGAAAGGACTTGAAGTAGGAAGAGCTTATCAGTGTGTAGTTAAGGCGTGAACTGAAAGAGGATAAAGAAAGGGTGCATGAGATACATAAGAAGATTGAAATGATTATGGGTGCTATTTTTTAAAGCATCCTGACTTAGTGTCACCTAAGCAAAAATATGAATCAACCTTGTAGTTCTGGAGGATTTGACCCGCATCCTCATGATGGAAAGGTGGCCACTTTCCTTAGAATATACAGAAGAAGCGTTGGCATGCCAGAGAAAGAAGAGAAGCTGAAGGTTGTTGATATTTTTCTCGATATACTAAACTCCTTGTAGAGGTAAAGGCCACTACATAAGTCATAGAAGCTGCATATGAAAACTGCATTGATAGAGATAGAGTGGAAAGCATCTTGGTCACCATGCATGAAATGGAACTCAAGGATTTTCAAGAAAAGAATAAGGGAAATAGAACAGAAAAGAGATAAAATCCTAGCCAAGGTAGAAAATAAGTCAGAATCTATCGAGACCTTACGAGTCTCAATAAAATGTTAGCTAAAGGAGTTATGCCCTAGATCACCCGCAGGATGGATGCGCTTGAGGACTTGGTAAAAAATTGGAAAGTATTTTTGAGACCATGAGCACCAAAGGGGAGGAATTAAGTTTTGAGGAGGTGATCATTTTAGTCGAGATCTCTGTCAACAAGCACAGAATGAGGTTAATGCCTAGGAAAAGCTTGAGGTAGAGATAGGGAAGGATTTCCCTCTCCTCCTTCAAAAATAAGCATTTGTTCTCCTTCATTCTCCCCATTCTTTCATTCCTTCTCCCAATTCTTAATTCCTTCATTATTTTTCCCTATTCAGATCCCGCCATTGTTTATTAGTTAAAGAGAAGTCTTTTCGAGGATGGAGAATATGCATAGTGTCAAGTGATGTTGGGCCCCAAAATATTAGCTAAGTACAAGAAGGAACAGGAGTTCATGGGACCTATTTGAAGACGGGCGCATGAGTTGAAGGTGCATAGGTCAAGGGTTCTAGGTAGGGTTTAGTAGAACACATGGCACACATGCGTAAGACAAGATGATTTTGGGACTAAGCCATATTCGGTTCAGGGAAGCACACAAGAAAAGCATGACCCATCTAACATGTGGATTGGATAAGGCGCCACTGAAACTGTAGGATCAAGAATGGAATATTCCATGCATGTAATGGAAGGATCCAGAAGACATCATTGCAAAGAGTGGAGAGTGAGGATCAAAGGAGGCATGCTCCATTGGAGGACCACTTGGACACTTGGAAACTAATATGTTACCTCAAAAGGCATGGTAATGAAGGTAAAAATATATATATATGGATGCGCGGGTAGTAGAAAGAGGTGTGTGTGATAAGAGTGGTAGTGTGGTGGAAGAGAGGCAAAGCTCTGCAGAAATATTATGGAGGATTTTATGGGTTAGGATTAGAGGAAATATAGGATTGATGGAATATTTAGAGGGATGGTTATGTGTTTATCCTTATAATATGAAGGACATAGTTTATTTCCTGATGCATGACCTTTCTCTGCATTATTATATGGGTTTGTTATGGCCTCAATGAATGTAATGTGGTTACTAAACTCATTAATATGAATGGAAGGTTCTGTTCTAAAGCATATATGTGTTCATGAGCATAAGTCTAATGCATTTCATTTGTGTTATAAATAACTTCTATATTTTGTTTGATACTCCTCTTTTTATATCCGAATGGAAGCAATAATATGATAACTCATCTTAGGTTATTAGAATGAATGTATGGTTCTTTCCCATTCTTTTGCACTTAAGTATCTATCATAGATGATATATTCTCACAAGACTCACATAAAGGAGGGGCTCGACGCCCTTTGCATGTGCCTCGGTGAGAGCCCAACACCCGTTGGGTGATAGGACGATGTGCATGGGATTAGACTATTTCTTTAAGGGTATAAAAATGTCAACCAATAATCATACTCCCATATTTTATTATTGAGAATCAAAATGAATATTGATTCTTCTTTATTTTACAAATAATAAACATAGAAATATCTATTTTTAGAATGACTTCCAAAAGTAGATAACAATTCCACCCTCGAGTCATGTTCACTTATGTAACTCTATTATTCATCCCCAAAGCTTTAATATCTAACTCCAAAGATAATTGAGGAGACTCTGAAGCTGAATGCGAAACTCCAAAGTAATCTGGGATGACTCTAAAGCGATACTAAAATGCATTTTTCATAAATAATGATAGTTGTAGAAAATCATGACGAGGTTTTTGTTAAAAAAATATTATGATGAAAAAATTACTCATATTTTCCCTTTGACCTTCATGTTATCTGATTATGCAAATTTTGGTGTTGTCCTCATACACTTTTTCTCAGACTGCCACATAGTAAAAGTCAAATTTAGTCAAAATGGTAAAATTTGTAGAAAAATGGAAGAATGTTTTTGTTTAACTCATTGTTATGAGTAAAAATCTCTCTCGAATATCTATTTGACGTTTTCAATTTAAGTTATGCAGACTTCAAAGCATTATGGGAAGACTCTGAAGCATTTTGGGAAGACTCCAAAGTAAAAGTCAAATTTATTTCAAATGGTAAAAATGTAGAAAAATGGAAGGAGGTTTTTATTAAACTCATTATTATGACCAAAATCGTCTCTCTAAATATTTATTTGACTTTTCTGGATTAATTTATGCAATATTTTGTAATGCTTCGGAGGGACTCAGAAGCATTCTAGAAAGACTCCAAAGAAATACGAAAACGGATATAAATTTTTCATATGAGCTCGAATCAAGATGATATTTTTTTAAATTGCATAATGTTTCAAGAGGATTTTGAATATGTAATAAAAAAATTGTTTGGATATATTATTGATGATTATTTTTCACTTTTTCCCAAACATATGATTAAGAAGTGCACATGAATCATTGAAGATTTCCAGAGCTAGTGAAGGAACCTCTAGAGCCAATGAAATGTTGCAATAAAAATATTTGGAGATGATATGAGAGATTTTGAAGATCCTCCAAGGTTGTTTGTAGTTGGTGCTTAGTGCTCAAAATCATTATTCAACAATTATAACAAAGTATGGATTGCATATGCACAAATTGACATCTTTTTCCCAATAATCATTAGAAATAGCTAACAAAAAGATAACAATAAATTCTAAAGAAACAACCATGATATATACTCTCTATTTTGTCTTAAATAAACCATTAGTTCATAAATTACATTTGGATCCACCTTATGCAAGGAACACGAATGGAAAATATTGTATGAAATGGGTTATTTCTTTGGGCTCATCATCTCCCCCATGCCTAATCTCATGCATGTCCTCATGCATGCCATTATCCTCCTTTACAATTATGATTTCTTCTTTTGAAGGACAATTTCTTGTGTGGATCCCCTCCTACTGCTTGTCTTTCTTTTTGCATTGATTTATAAGCAGGTTCTTATGTGGAGGTTTTCCTATTATCCTTCTTGATAGATTTTAGCATAGGTTCTTGTGTGGAATTTCTCCTACTACTCTTTTCTTTATTTTGTGAGAGTAGGTTCTTGTGTGTAATTTTTCTTCTACTCTTTTTGATGAGAGTAGGTTATTGTGTGGATATTTTCTGTTGCGCTAATAATTTTTTTTTTTTTTTTTTTTATAAAATAAAATTTACTTGTGTTTCCTTTCTCTTCTTTTTAATAGAAATGAATCCATATAGAAAGGATCCTCGTAACAAATCTATTTGTTTTGAAATTTTCCAACATAGACTTGAAGGAATGATTGCCATCATCAAAATCATATACCAAAAGATGTTTTTAATTTAATATGCCCAATTATTTTTCTTTCTTTTCATCCTCAATATCATGCATGTGATGTAAAAGTGGATCTTTATGTAATAAAAAACTTACAAGTAGATTTAAAACTAAAATAGAAGAGTAAAATACCTTGGTATACTTCAGTCTCCATTGCCTCTTCCATGTCAAAAAGTTAAAATGTTATTAAAATCATTGATAAGTTGCGAGTCTATTATGCCAAGAAACAAGAGCATGAAATAACAATCAAGTACTTTATTGCTTATTTGGAAAAGCCACCATTTATTGGTTTTCAAATTTTTCATTTTTTTAATTTGTGATTTTTACATTTTCCTTGATCAACCAACAAGATGGTTTTCTAATCAAGGCTCTTTTTCCAAGTACTTGGTACTGCATTGCAAGCTGGTTTTCAAACCAAGACCACCAACAACGCCTGAGGGTTTTTATTGTTGGTTTATTTTTGTTTACTATTTTTATTTTTTACTATTTTGAATTTTTTAGAAATGATGACATGGAAAATGTTAGCAATAAGTTGAATACATTCTCATACTACTTCCAAATGTAGCAAAATTGTTGATATTTTTGTGTCCTTATTCGATGTATGATTGTACCACTTCTCATTTTTTCCTACAATAGCTCAAGATAAGGTGCCCTCTGCTTGATGAATTTATGGAAAAAATCTATCCATTATGATCTCTAAAAACATTCTTTATCATGAGATTATCCTGCAAAAATTTGAAATAAACAAAACCTTTCCATACAAGTATAACATCAGCCATATAAAATAATTATCAACAATATAGTTTGAATACATACGAAAGAAATTATTTCTACCTACTTCAAAATGATTGATGGTTCAGAAATTGATATTATTAATAATGGAATATTATTGTGAAAAATAATAAATCCCTCAAAACATTTTCTTATTATGATGATGCATATGGTTACAACTAATTCCTTAATATGGATGGAGTGAAACAAAATGAAATTTAATCAATATTTTTATTCATGAATTGTGTAGAAAAATACATGTTATTTATACAAGGAAGGTGAAATCTAGATTACTTAAAAATCTAGCATAGTTGGATGTCAATGTTGGGAGGAGGGTTTCAATGATGACGATAAAAATTGTTGACTCCCAAATCTTTTAGATCCATTATAGTTATTATTTTCATGGTCTTCTCTTTAAAATTTTGCATGATTTTATCCTATAATATTGATTGCATGCATGCTTTTTTCAATTGCATGTATGTCAATCTTAAATTAGATTAAAAATATGTTCATCTAACCAAATATATTTAAGGTGTGATCATTGCATGCAAAAACTCATTAATTATTACAATCAATTTTTCAAGATTCATTCCAAACATAGATGCAAACTGATTTTTGTATAGTTTCATCTTTTCCTAAAAATCAATGATATAGGACTTACCATCAATGTTTGGAGTTTGGATCCTTTATCCACAAAAAACTCAAAAAAAAATTATGTGTCATGCAATATATTTGATTGATTTGGAGCATGTTTCCCTCCTTAAGGAATGCAATCCCCTTTAATCAACCATCTTAGATTCCTCAACCATCTCAAATTCCTTATCCAACTTACATCAAAAACCAATCCTTCCTTCATAATGATGTTAGCAGTTACATTTCTCTACAAAAAAAAATTAGTATGGAATGGGGTTTTTTTCTAAATTATAATTGCAAAAAATAAATTCAAATTTACTTCCACGAAAATAAATCTAATTTAAATTTCAAAAAAAAAAATCTAATCTCTTTGCATCAAATTAAAATATAATATATTTGTAGGAAAAATAAGTATAATCTACTTACGGAAAGTAAATCCTAAAGAAACCATCAACAAAGTATCTCCTGTCACAAAATTTTCTAAGAGACATTCCCTCTCACAAGGAACTTGTTTATCTATTGCCACTAGACAATTCTCTTAGAAAATTATGAATCTCCTAATAACATCGTGTTCCCCGGAAATGATGCAAAAATGATGAGGCTCGTCAATCCTCAACATTAATAATGTCAATCTAGGGATGATGTCTGAAGGCTATAGGCAAAATGAGAAAGAGATATTCGAAAATGGCCCCCACTATCCAGGACTTGCAAGAATTAGAAAAAACTTTGCATGAAAGGAAAAACTCTTGCATGAAAGTGAAACACACTTGCCTGAAATTAAACACACTTGCATGGAAATAAAACACACTTGGATGAAATTAAAACGCAAATTGCAAAAATTGAAATGCACACTTATAGGAATTAAAAAGAACATTTGTATGAAACACGCTTTATAGGAAATAGAAACACACTTACATGAAAGGAAATAAAATTTTCATGAAGGGATATTGTAGAATTGAAAAGAAAGAATAAATATAGAAAACATCTATAGGCTTATAACAGTTGTACATCAAAAGGATAATTACATTGTAAAAATAAAAAGATAAAAAAAATATAATTATAAATAAGAAAATTAAACATAAATATAGAGATCCATCTTCCTTAGAATGAGTGGCCAACTCATTCCTTGGAAGAGCATTTTTAATCAAAAGGTATTGAATAGAATTTGTTGGTACCCAAATTGATTCTCCCTTAAGTGTTGAGCAACATCACGGATCAAGCAAGATGCTAAGAGACAGACGAATCATAATATAAGTCATTTTGTAGCCGAGGATGAAATTCAGCTAACTCTTTGTCACTCAGATGTTGAAAAAATGGATAGCACCGTATTAAGGGTTTGATCTACCCTCACTACTTTAGGTTGTGCCTTCAACCAGGGTGAGAGGACCCATTTTGTAACCTATATTGATGAATAATATCAGTAAATATTTCTTTGCATATTTTTCAGATGACCTTGAGAAAATATGATCAATACACCACAATCTAACTCTCACGAGTTGTCACTTCTAGAGAATGGAGATATTTTCTGGATAAGGTTCAGGTTACTAAAGACATTAATTGAAACCTGATTGTTTCTACATATTTTGGCATTAGAATTTGTTCATTTATGGATACACAATACAAATAGGGATAGTTCTTGTAGAATTCATTGTTTAAGATGTTTTTGGTGGGAAGTTAAGAAGGATAAAGTTGATTATATCAGATCTCTGAGAACCTTTTACAAATCTGGAAAATTCACAACACATAATGCTTTGGGAAAGCCTAAATATTCCTTCAACTATAAGGTGTGTAACAATGGAAGCCCAGAGGTGCACGATTTCATACATTCTTCAAGAATTCAACACAAAGGCTCATGTTAAAGACTCAATTAAACATTAGAAATCCCTGGTTCATCACATCTAAGATACACTCATAGACTAACAAACAATCTTTATCAACATAATGAAAGTAAAGTGATTTTAAATTGTTTATTTGCATCACAAGATGAAAGCTCTTCTCATAATGAAATTGCAAATGCCACAATACTAACACACAGACAAGATCTTGTGTGACTTATAGAGATTCTAACATAATATTGCAATAGGAACAAGAAAAACTATTTGAAAACATTTTGAAATGAAACAAACACAATAATGCCCATGATTAACATAGATTAATTCAAGACCTATTAAATTCATCAGCTGGGGAAAGTTTCGTAACAATCTTAGAGCTTGTTAATGTTGTACACTTGTAACTAGCTTGACATGATTAAATTTAAGGGCACAGAAATAAATGGGTTTCTCAGACAGTTTCTCAAGAAGATGGTTTTCTCAAAAAAATTCATACAAAATTAAACAACCCCCTTTTCTCTCATCGCTTTTACATGCTTTTATATGACCCTTTTCAATTCAAATCTCTTTTCCCCCCAAAAACAAGAATATTCGAGGGAATACTTCTTTGTTACACGTTCATTCTAAAAATGGTATTCATGCACTTCATCTTATACTGCTAGGTGTCAAAACATGAGTCATTTTGACAGGATCCACTTGTATTTGAACTGGGATGTCTGGTTATTTCTTTTAACAGGTTACTTGAACCATCCCCCTCAGATCTTGATTAAGCAATCATCTCAAATGATCACTGAGTGTTTCCATATGTTTGTTGACATGACACACACCTATGCTTATCTCTTGAAATCCTTCTCAAGATCAGTGCACTTCACTTCTCATCTTACTGGATTGAATGCTATATAAGATGTCTATCAAATTGCCATGATTTACCAGTTCTGCTCATTTATATTTTCCTTCAGTCTTTAAATTTCCCTTATGTAAACTGAGAAAGATCCCTCTTACCTTCGGGAAATATTTTTTCAAATTGAAATATGTGTCTCCTTTGGGCTATAAAACTCAGTTCTATTCCTTTGCAATTATGTATTTCTTTCATAACTCTGAGTATAGAAGATTCTACCAGGAAAAATGGAAAAAACACTCGTGGCACACAACTTGAAGGATATTTCCTCGAAGATTTGAATCATATTTTCAACTTGAGTGGCCCAGATGAAGATTTTGTTAGAGCCTTGTTCAAAGTGGAATGTGCAAGAGACACCAAAGGACCATTAACATATCAATGGGTTCGTATAGCACTTTTAACCAGGTTGATCAGAATCAACCCTATGTTTGCCTCCTTCCAAGTCATGTATTTCCATATTTTTAGATGGGAGCACATGAAAATGCCTGAGGATTTGAAAGATATTGGATTGAAAGGAGGCCTCAAGTCTCTAGGAAAACCAGTTTTCAATGTCCCTTTTTATGTAATGAAGAGTTTGTTTCAAAATAAATCCCTAAGGAGTCATACATATTGTATGACAAAACCTCCATTGATACAGTGCCTACCATCTCCAACAAAGTAAGTAAATTGGAGAAGAGGGTTCAATTCCTGGAAAAGAAACAAGAAGAAAATGTGCCCTTGCCATCATGTCCAAAGATCGCACCATCCTCAAGCAAGAGGAAAGGTGAAACACACATTCATTCTCTTGTCATCATCTTGGATGGAGAAGAGGACCAATCTATCTCTGCTCATCATTCGAGGGAAGAACTTTCTTCATCTCGGGATAGCAGAGGGTGGTTTGCAACTCGTCTATCCACACATTTGATGCATTGTGCCCCTCATTTTGAATAGGAACTTTGAGGTCCTCAACCAATTCCTTCTCTAATGGAAAATTTTCCCTTCCTCAGGAAGTGGGAAACAGAACCAGTTCAAAACCTCATATTTTTCCCAGTCACAAACCTACAACATCTTCCCTCTCAACACTTCAAGCACCCCTCTTCAAATCAATCCTAGCACGTTGGCTCTTCACAAGGGAAAGGGGAAAACAAATTTTTAGGTGGTCTGGACCTCCTAGATTGGGTATCATCCTATCAAAAGAAAGTCGAGCTTGAGGAGATTATGGGTCATCCTAGGATGACTTTGGAGTCATTAATGGGTATGGGGATGTCTAGGGACCTGGCAGGGTCAATTATATTTATACAAATAGCACGGGGCACCGATGAGTTTGTACCTAGGAAGAACAAACTTTTGAATAGACTTCCCCTACTGAGGGGAAGCTATGAAGTAGGATTAAAGGATGTTTGAGTACTATTCTCTTTCCACTGTTTTGATCTCTGATGTATGTACATCTCTTTTTGTCATGGGAAAGGGCCCCTATAGAACCATATTTTATTTTTTGTTCAAATTGAAATCAATACAAGTATGTCAATAGTTCACATATATTTTCCAAATGTATGTGAGATTTAAATCAAATCTATCGTAAACTACTAAATTTTTTACTTTCAATTTGAAACAAAGAAACAATAAAAATTCAAAGAGATAATTACATTTAATGTAGAAAAAAATCAATTCATAGTATCAGTTCAATGAAGTATGAAAAGAGAATATAAAATGAAGAAGAGAGTGTTCAAGCATGCTCCTCTTCTTTTGTATATGTAGCCTCCTTCTCTTCATATTTTTCCTCTGTATCCAACTCCTCTGGAAATCTAGCCACATAAGCATCATATCTTCTGAACAATTCATTCATTTCATTTTCATCTGGTCCCAGGTGGTGATGGAAAATCAATGTTTGTCTTGATACTACGTCCAAACATTGAGCCATTTTCTGCTTGTATTCTAATGGCCTTGCTTTCAACTCCTCAATCCTATTTTCAATTTTCATCATTTTTTCAATAGTGTCATAGGAGAAGTCGTCTGCCTAGATATTACCTTCAAATGAACTAAGTAAGAAATCCAATTTTAAATCCCCATAACTCTTTTTAAATTTATCCACCACCATGTCTTCTAGCCTTCTATTAATGGCATAAAGTAAATCATCAACCCAGTCCTTCTTGACTTCAAGTTTTTTCTTGATTTCATTTAGGGTATCCAATCTAATCTTTGTCAGCTCTTCAAGAGCATACTAGCTCCCTTTGTGCTTTATTGGTACAATGTCTTCTTGCTCAACCAGTTCCTCATTGAGCCTTGTTATACGATCAATCTTGGGGAGAATTCCTTCCAAGTAAAAGATCTCATTGTCACAATCTTTAATTACTCCATCAATTTCATCTAAGAAACTTTTGAGATCTTCATATCTTGTCCTTGCTTCAGTGATAACTTATTTTCTCTTCTCAGTTAATCGCCCAACCCAAATGTCTACTGCTTGGAAATTTTTAACAACACTATTCATTTTTTCCATACCTTCAAAGGTGTTCACAAAGGCACTTGTTATCTCCCGACTGCTTTACCACATCATTTGTTGAAAACATGAATTTAAGGATATAACCTTCTCCTTAAGTTGTTTCTTTGTTTTTTCATCCTCATCTACCATTTGTAGAAGACCACTTACAGCTTCAAACACTCACTTCTTTAATTGTTCCCTTGATGGTTTACCCAAGTGGATGACTTGAATACTGTAATCAGCATCAGTTATATCTTTTCTTGTCTTCCCCTCAAAAGGGATTACTATTTCAAAATTTCGTGCCCCGGATGAATCAGTAAGGGTTCTTGTGGTGGTTTTGGCTTTCTTTGGGGCTCCTATTGCCTTTGAAAAGACAATGTAGTGAGATCAACTACTTGAATAGGAAGGGTTATTTATTCACTTAACATTAATTCACTAATCAAACCCTTCGTCAAACTTTTTTAGCCTTTGTTTCTTACAATCCTTGCTAGATTTTGTAGGTACAACTGTCATCTACATGGATACTTCATGCTCCTTTGGTGTCAATATTTTTTTATTCTCTAGAGCACTTGTATCAATCCAGGATATTTTTTCCTCTGGATGCTTCTCCTCCTGCCTTGGTGTTTTCAATTTGTTCATCCTTAACTCCGATCAGCCTCTATTTTCAAGGGGACCTCCTTTTCTATTTCTTTAGCTAAAAACATAGTGGTATGAACTTTCACTTCATTTCCCTTTTGTATTGAAATTTGGGCGATGGGATCTTTTTCTCCCATGATTGACTGAGTTACCAAATCACTATCCTCTTTTCTAAGTGGTACCTCAGGTAATTTTATGGTAGGTTGATCTAATGGAAATGGATCCGCACTCCCCATTGAAAACTTTGATTCACCACTAATGACAATTTCTTCATCGAAATTAAGTTTTGTGCCATTTTCAGTTTATCTTTAAAAGACATTTTTTCTACTTGGTGAACGTTATCACTCTCAACCACCTTAACAAGAGTGGGCACAATCTCTTCTACCATTAATTCAATATCCATATCCTTTTCTACCACTAGTTCAAATTTGCTTGATACCAACAATAATTGTTCTATGAAAGAATTTCCTATGTTTTGAACCATCTCTTTACTTGCCAACACATGAGTATCTCCTTTTGATCCCTTATCCTTTTCAATACTACCTATTGGTGTTAACAATGGTTCCTCCATGGATAACTTGAGCTTATCCAACATAGAAAATCCCTTAATAGTATCTAAATCAATCACCTTAGTTTGCACATTTTCAAATTTATTCATTATTTGTACTAGAGGTGTATTAATATCTCTAACAAGTAGAGCTTCAGGAATGTCCATACAGGCAACAATTTTTTTTTCCATTATATTGACTGACAACATTCCCTTGAGGAACTAAACTTTGAGTGTCCTTTACTTCCTTCTCCACAAAGAATGAATGAGGGATTAGAGGACTTGACTACTTCATATCTAGCAATGATGTATCCTGTTGTTTCTCAATGTTAACAATCCTTTCCATTTCTGGGGGATCAATTACCCCATCTCTATGCTTGAATTTATTTGGTGTATGGGCACCTACCCTCACCAAGACTTGGTGATGGAAAATTTTGGACTTCTTGTACACCCTTTCAAACTTCATCAATTCAGGTGGTGCCCTTTTTTCCTCTTTGTGTTGCTTGGGCTGACTATGACCACTTATGATAGCTGCACTCATTAACTTCTCAGTATTGTGCTACTCTGGCACAACATTTGGGAAGACCATATGTGAATCTAAACCCTTTCCCTTTGCCTGGAGTGGCACTGTAGGAGTAATTGGAGAATTTTCCATGGATTTCAAGAGCATTCTTTCAGTTTTCTACCTAAGGGAAGACATGGAAGTATTTGTCTCTCTTGTGGATGCTTTCCATTCATCAATAAGCGTAGAATTAGGCCTCCTAGAGGGAAATAAAGGAGATTTTCCTCCCAATGGGTCAATCTTATCAGCACCCTCCCTTAGATGTGGGAGATCATCATCCAAGTTTCCAAGACTTCTGAAGTGATTTAGAATCTTTGTGTTTTGTATTGATAAGTCAATGTTTATCTAGGTCAACCAAATCACCGTTCTTCTCATGACATCTGTTATCCTTATATAAGGATCATCAGATTCTTCCTCATCCCAACTTGGGGGAACTATGGGTTGACTTTCTATCTTCTGATCAATATAGAATTTACTTATTGTATTTAAATCATCAACAAGTCCTTCTGGAATGATGGCAACCTTGAAATCCACAACTTGTGACAAATTCATCCTTGAAAAATCTCTCAACCTAACATCTTCTTCATCTCTATAATTCATCCAATAGTCCTCAAAGTGAGGCTCATGCTCAAATTATTAGCCACATTGTTAACCACCCATTGAATGTCATAATTAGGCTTAGCTACAAATGTCTCCATGGCCAAGCTCTTCATTTCTTATCCAATCAATCTAGATTTTATAATGGAGGGGCAAGAAAACCTACCAATTCTAATAGGGAATTTAACATTCGTTTTGTGCCTCCCAGCAATTAGCTTGTGCACAGGCACTAATTGTCTTGCCAATTCGCATAAAAAAAGATTAGCATCCACATACCTTGGAAACTTGAAATGTTTTCCTTCAAAACCACTAACTTTGATGTAAGTGAACTTCTTGTATTGAATGAAGTAACATCCATACTCCATAATTTCTTGCCTTACATGCTTAGAAATTCTATATTGCCCCCATTTTGGTTTGAACAAGCAAATATTTGGTGCAATGAAAGCATCATTTACTTGATATGATATTCCCATTGAAATTAGTTAATTGTAATTGGGGAAAAATTTCATGTATTTGCACTGTTTAACATCATCTTTTGGTTATAATGTCGGGAAATGCCTATGCACTACAACATTGTATACCAGATAAGTCATCATATACAACTCCAAGTCTGTAGTTTCCCCCATTTCAATTTTAGTTGCTAGGGTGGCCATATGATCATGAATCGCATCAAAAACAAAAGTAGCCCAACAAATATCTCATTTTCTTTCCAAGATAATCCATATGTAAGTGGACATCCATTCTTTAAATTCATTTGTAGTCTCCAAACCAGCCATCCTACTTAGGAGCACAATGATATCTTCAACCTCCTCAATGAATTGAGCCCTAAACAGTCTTTTGAGGGACTTTGGCAGATGCCTTTTTATTTGTGAGGAGCCATTTTGTGTTTATCATGTTTGCAAATTCCTTATTTTTACTTCATAATCCTCCAAGGCAAGTTTGATACCAATAGTAATGGGGTTTGCAATCACAGGTAATTTTAGAATTACCCTTATGGTTTTCAAGTGTTAATGTCAACACCGCATCCCCGCTCCCATCTAATACCTCTCTCTTCTCAGAGTCATAATTCATCACGCAATACCATACTAACTCTGGGCATTGGATAGAAATTGGAATAGCACTGCCAAGGCAATATAACTATCATGAATTTCCTTCAAGGATTCACTCATGTGGGCACTACTCAATCATTGATGAAAATCATTCAAGTCAGCATTCATCAAGTTTGTATCTGTTATCTTATCAAGGTCACTTGTGACCCCCGACATACCCAAGGAAGAAAGCGGCATAGTATTTATTTTAAAACCCTAACCTTACTGCAACCAATTTTTTGATGGAAATAAACACAAAACACAAGAGTTTCAAACTCTTACATGTTTTATGCAGTTCTGAGCAATTCTGATCTCAAGACGGTAATTTTTGCACTTTTCTGGTTCACAAATTTGAGCCCCACAATATCTCAAAACCACTTCACAAATAAAAATGACGAAAGATCATCAAATTAGTAATAAAAGATGAATACATTCACATCCCCCAAGGTTCTTTATTTACAAGAAGAGCGTTAATGGCTACAGGATTAAATGCATTGCTTTACAACTGTTAACTCTATTTTTACAAATGCAAATTTGGGTCATCCACATGGAAAATATCTTAGTTGAGGTGGGCCTAGGGGAATTTTGCATTTTATGCCACTCAAAAGAATTGTGTGCTTTTAAACATTCTAGCCTACCCACCCACTTTCAATATAGGTTTAACACGTGGCTTTCCTAGGGCGCTGGCAGAGTCACAGATTATTTTTACACCTTTTTATCTTTTCAAAAAATCCAAAAATTCCATAATATCTCCGGTGACCCGCCTTACCGTCTTTGATGTAAAATCAACATGTGGCTTTATCTGGCACTTGCGGGGTCACACTTCACTTTTATACCTTACTCCCTTTTTCAAAACAAGGCTAAAAGTTCCAAAGTCTTCTAGCGACCCGCCTCCCCGCTTTTAACTTAAAAAATGGCCACGTGTCCATTTGTAGGCTCTAGGCATTCCTTTTACACTTTTACACCTTTCATCATAATGCCTCAAAATTCCAAAAGGGCCCGCCTTCCCGTAACTGCTTGTCTTATGACACATGTACATCTTCGAGGTCAAAGTAAGAAATTTGCTTTTCCGCTTCATATTGTTGAATATCCAATTAGAAATTATCGAATCCATGGGAACAATTAAATATGACCATGTGTTTGCGGATGTTGGGACAAAAATAACAAAGAAGGCACGATCATGGAAAATAAAAGAAGGGGAAAAACCACCATCTACGACCAAACAACCAACAGGTACGCATGGAAGGAGAAACTACAACCGACACAGAGCTCAATGTGATTCACACCCATAAAGAAATGTTTAATGATAATAACCTGATAAATATAAAACTTCAAGCATCCACATAGGAAGACAAATATTAACTCAAGCCATGTACACTGGAAAAAATAACCTGGTCCGAAAGGGGCGAGGTTAAAACCGAGCACCAACACCGGATACAACTCGGGATGGGCACTCCCAGTGAGTGCCACAAGAAAAACATAATAAAAATAGTAGACCATGTGCCAAAAATCCATTGGGCCACGAATCAGAACCAACCTCCAAAACAAAGAAACAACAACCAAACCTCCCAAGATCAAACCAAGAAACCAACAAGAACTAGTCACCAAGGACCAGGAGAAACTGAAATAGAAAAACAAGAAAAATAGAACAAAAACAAAAGACTATACATTGTACAATGATGCGTACCTTGATTCTAAGAAATCAATCAAGGAAATGTTTCAAGTGCCTGCCATTAACAGGAAACTCAAGCAATTCCCCATCTAATTCTTTTAGGAAAAGGTGTCTTTGGCCAATCCTAATATCAATAGAATAAGGGCCCATCCATAATGCGTCAAAATTTCCATGTTTTCCCTTATCCTCATGTCTGCTATCCCACAATAGCACAAGATCTCCCACACTGAAAGCTCTTGGAGTTACCTTTTTATCAAATAATTTCTTCAATTTTTCCCTGAACTTCACATGTCTTTGGTGGGATTCTCTTCTCTCTTCATCTAATTCAACAATTTGATTAATACAAGCATCATAGGGACTGGCCTTCTAGTCCTTCAATTTTGGATAAATTGGTAAGAAGATAATTGCATATGTAGGGGAAGTAGAGCTTGAGTTTCATACACCAACTCAAACAAAATTTTTCCAAGTAGCTCTTTTGTGATGAATTCTATCATCCTAAATAGAAAACTTAAATTTCTCACCCCACTTCCGTTTGTTTACTTCTAAGGTCCTTCGATTATCTTCAACAAATTCTTGTTGCTTGATTCTACTTGTCTATTACCTTGGGGATTATAATTTGAAGCGTATGCTAACTTGATCCCATACTCATGACACATGGCTACCAAAGGTTTGGCTCGAAAACTCATAGCATTGTCAAGAACTATCTTAGTAGGTACTCCAAACCTGCAAATTATATGATTCGAATGAATTCCATAACAATTTGGTGGGTAGCTTTCTTGGTAGGGATTGCCTCCACCCCTTGGTGAAGTAAGCGGTGGCCACTAATATCCACTTGTGGCTGCACTTGAAGAATCTAAAATCTCATCAATGAATTTCATTCCCCCACTTTGCTTAAATGGGGCTTCAATTGATACAGGCTATAAAGGGAGGGATCCTGAAGCTTTCAATATTCCTAAAAATGTTGACAACTCTCACACTTTCTTACCAATAGATTTGTATCTTTAAAAATATTTGGCCACTAGTAACTAGCCCTTAATATTTTATGAGTTGTGACTCTTCCAGCAAAATTCCCTCCACAAACTCCTCCATGGAAATCATCAATTATTTTCGAGGCTTCATCCTCAGTGATACATCTCAAAATAACTCCCTCAGGGTTCTTCCAAGCTAACCCATAATTAGTGATGATGTATTTCTGGGAGGCTAACTTAAGTGCTCTCTTTTGATTCTTTCTTAAATACTCAGGGAGCACTTTGTAGATGTTTGAGATAAAAAAATAATATCATTGTACCATTTAGAATTTGTCACTTTCTCAAGAATATTCAATCTTTCTTCTTTAACCTCATTTATCTCAACTATTTGCAGTTTGCTTTCTGCCATTAGCTTTACTAGGCCCAATCCTCTGAAAAAAAAATTAGTTTGGATGTCCATATCATATTCTTCTAATTCATTTGCACATCGGCATATTTTACTTGAAATTTCCGTCTCTAATAGGATATCATTAACCATGGTATAAGGAACATAAGCTATGACTTTAGAGCTCAAAATATATGGCCTAAAGATTTTTGTGGCCTTGACCAAAGCAAAGGCTTGTTTCTCCATGATAGTATACTTCAATTTTTCTCCTTGTAATGCTTTACTAAAGAAAGCAATTGGTCTTTCAGCTCCTTCATCATCCTTTTGTAACAACACAGATGCAATAGTATTCTTTGAAGCAAAGGAAAACATTTGGAAATCCTTTTTATAATCAGGAGCTGCTAAAACAGGGGCATTCTTCAATGCTTCCTTAATCCCAGTAAAGGCTTGAATAGTTACTTCTTCCCATCTGATACTCTAATATTTCTTCAACATACTGGTGATTGGGATAGTTAATTCGAGAAAAGTTGGAAATAAATCTCCTAATAAAATTTATTTTCCCGAAAAAGGACTGAATTCCCTTTTTGGTTCTTGGAATAGGAAATTTACTAATGGCTTCCACTCTCTCGGATCAATCATGACCCCTTCTTTTGACACAATATGTCCAAGAAGCTTTGCCTTTTGAACCCCAAAATGGCACTTCTTGGGATTCAGTGATATACCATATTCCCTGCATCTTAACAACATCTTTTCTAAATGTTGTTGGTGATCACTTCTTTTCCTTGAAAAATTGTCACATCATCCTAATACACTACAACAAAATAATTTATATATCCAAAGAATGCTATATCCATTTCTCTTTGAAATGTGGCTCCGTCATTCATCAGGTCAAATGACATTCGACATACACATAATTTCCTCATGGAGTGGTGAAAGTGATTTTGATTCTCTCTGAATACTTCACAACCACTTGGTTATCTGTGAGATAAACCATCTAAAGTGGATAACAAATCTGAACCAATAACTAGATGCAACATGTTATCCATATTTGGCAAGGGATAATTGTCCTTGATTGATGCCTTATTTAAATTTCTGAAGTCAACACACAATCTTATATCCCCATTTTCTTTCAAACAGGTACAGGCTACCCATGAGGAGTATCTTGTAGGTTGTATAATTCCTCCATCCCTTAACTTTTTCAACTCTTCTTGCATTTTTGAGGAAAGGAGGGGATTAATTGGTCTTTGTTTCTACCTAAATAGCTTGGCATTGGCTTCCAGGGGTATTTCATGTTGAAAAAGGTCTTCCCTATATGCCTTCAATTCTGAATATGACCATGCCAAGAAATCCTGGTACTTTTTTAATAATTGGATATATGATTGCTTTTCTTCTTTATTCAAATTGTTACCTAACCATATTTTCCGAGGTTTATCTTTTGTGCCCAGGTTATGTTCCTCAACATCCCTCGAGGCTGACATGTGTCTATTAATAATGCAGTCAACATTATCAAAATTTGATTCCAGTGTAACCAAACCTCTAGGAATAGTATTAGTTTTTAATTGGATAATGTCCTTACCAAATAAGGTCTCTTTTCCTTCACCTACACAAACCATTGATTCCCATTCCATACTTTGATTGGAAAATTTTCCTTTATTCTGTAGAAACCTTTGGACACAGCATTGTCTTCAAATACACCATCGATGCTTGATATTGTCGAGGATAGACACTGTCAATACTTCAATATCATATTCGTGATAGGGAGATTTTGTACAATTTTCAAACCTAGATCCCAATATTTCCAATTTGTATGCTACAGGTAGTATACCTCCTATCATGATGTATTATATTGAAAGAATCAAACATTTCAATTAAATCCCAAGATGCGTGCTTATACTATTTCATTCTTTGATTCTTTGTTGCATACAATTTTCTAACTTGCTTGACTATCAACTCTGAATCCCCTTTAACAATAATATCCTTGACACCATATTTCCAAGCAATCCTTAAACCCAACAACAAGTGCTTCATACTCTGCAATATTGTTTGTACACTCAAAATTGAGTTTAAAAGAAAAGTTAAAAACCTCTTAGCTTGGAGATATCAAAACAACACCGGCACCATTACCAAATCTAGAACATGCTCCATCAAACATCGAGTCCAAGGAGAACCTACCTACTCAGGATACTTTCACTCCTCAATTCTATGCTCCTTACAATCAGCATAGCCCATGAAGTTATCGACATCAACATCTGCATACAATACTTCATAAGAAGCATTATTAGGATCCTCAATCAGATGTAGCATTTTCTTCTCACCATATAACTTCACAAGATTTCCCTCAATTGGTATGGTGGCATATGACATGTCCATTTGCATGCTTCCACCCACACTAGCTGCCCATTTTCTAGATAACAACATCCCCCATTTGGCAGGACAGTCCACAATAACTACATTCATGGTCAAGCATTTTCCTGGATAAGCTACCAATTGCACTACTAATCCTTTGACATATCCAATTACTGGCACTTCTCTTGAATCCATAGTAGTACATTTTCCAAAAGCCACTTTGTCACCTTGATATTTAACTCATTCATCACCTCTAAAGGCATTACATTACATGAGGCTCCTGAGTCAAACATACAATTATGTACCAGCCTATCTTTAATGATCAAAGTGGTATAAAATGGATCCACATCTAGTTGAGATTCAACCAAAGAAGTTCCTAGATACACCTCAGGTGATTCACCCAATTCTTCCAATGCTTGAGGTATTTCCAATTCTACAATAATAGGAGGGGCCTCCACATTATTAACACTTTTTCCTTGGGTAATCTTTTCTTCCTTGAATCCCAAATATTCAAATGCCCTTTTCCTATGCTCAGGGATCCTAAGTAATTCAACAATTGGGATAGTAACCTTGATCTGGCTTAAGATTTGAGCTATGTCACAAGGAATATATTTGGGTAGGGCAGTATTAGGAGGAAGGTTTACAATTTCATCTAACAGTATGGGGGTTTTGATAGTCGAGCATGAGTACAAGTTCTATTTGGGGAAATTAGGCCTTTTCCAGATGTATCCTTTTTAGGGGTCTCCTTAGGGATATTGGTAAGGATTGGAATCTTGGCTTGGCTTGTGGCCCTACCCCTTTGATAGCTTTACTTCTAGTATTATATTCCTTCTCTTGAGAAACTACTGCATTCATCAATAGTTTCATGTCTTCTTCTGAAGGAATTCCCCCATCATATTTTTTAATCATCAATGCCCTCAAGTATTCAAAATCATGATTGGGAAAATCAAATGCTTGTACCATATCAATTTCAAAAGTATTAATGGGGGAGAGGTAATACCCAGTGGACACAATCCCTTCTTTAATAGTTCTTGCACTTATCAGTTTAGTTGAGGTTTCCCCCTCTTTGTGAGCTTACAGGGCACTCCATCATGCACACATCACCATATGCTTCATCGTCATCATCTACTTCCTCAATTTCCTTGTTTACATCACATGGGGAATGTGGTAAGAAACACCTATCGCACCATTCCATAACATGGGCCTCTTCCATAGTAGAAATCCTGGCAGTTAAAGGATCAGGAACCAATCTATTTTCTCGGGGTTGAGGCTATCTATTTCCTAACCCCATGGGCCCTTTTCCTCAGTCATCTGTCTATGATCACCTCTGGGGTGATTTCCAAATCTCTCTTGACCTTGTGGCTTATGTTGACCTTGGGAATTCTATCCTATCCCCTTTTCTACTCTGGCCAGTTTATAGGATATCTCTTTAACTGCTCTAGCAAAAGTTTTACAACCTCTTCCAGATCCACAACCTTGCCTAACTGAGGCTTTTCAGGATTGATCAACTTAACACCTTCCCTCTTAGGAGGCTTGCCAACTACCTTAATATTATTCTCAATTTGTAAATCCATAGTGAAGGCTTGCCTCAATGTTCTGAGTTTTTATCTCTTAAGTAATAAGAAGCATTTTTATCAAAAGCATCAGAATACTTAATCAAACAAGATTCATCACTTGGCCTTAAGATTATAGGTAACCTTTTCAAGGTTTTATTGAACCTAGTATTGAAATCATGGATAGATTCATTTGGATTTTTCTTTATATTTTCAAACTTAGATAAAAGGAACCTAGGGTCTGTCTTGTCCCCATATTGAAATCTAAAGGCATTTTTCATCTCAGTCCATGAATCTATCGAATTATCTAGTAAATACTTGTACCAGTCACGTGCATCCTCCTCAAGAGTATGAATAAAAAAATTTACATACACGTCTTCAAACTCAATTTCAAAATCTTCCATCATGTTGACAAAGAGTTTTAAATGTTGGTCACCAGTGATGGCATTATTCCCTTGAAATTTTGGCAACCTATTTCTGACATCTTGTGGCACCATATTAGGATATCCATCCATACCTCTGAAATCTATAGGTCCAAAAGTGTTGAAAAAAAAAGGAGATCTAGTGGAGGTTGGGCCATATTTCCTTGAGGCGGTGAATTTACAGGAGAAACAAAATGATAGGGAACGAGGGGTATTTGGAGCACAGGAGTATAGCTTTCAAAATATATATTCTCTAATGACTCAACTTCGTGGAAAACCCTATCACCTTTGAGGACACAAGAAAAACTTGAGAGGCACACTTTTCAGATGCAAATGATGGGCCCTCTCTAGTTGGAGAATTCAAAGTTACACAAGGACTGCTTGGTTCAGAGTCACTTGAAGACGTATGGTAATTTTCAACTACAGGTTGTTCACTTTCCACAATTGGAATCTCCTTTCTTGACTCGTGATCTCCTACTACTTTCCAGATTCATCTTCCTTCTAAATTTTCCTTTCCCAGCTCTAGAAATAACTTCCTAGTAGGGTCCCTAGTGAAGAAATATCTTCTTCCCTCCATATTTGCAAAGATTAATGACAAATTTCACTTGACACGGGCTAAGACACTTGGTAATTATCAAATTTCAAACCAAAACAGAGTCGCCACTAAGGATTCTCACCTTAGTTGTGCAAATGCACTATAAGAAACTTGTCAAATGTCTATCAATACTTAATTCCCACAAAGCTTAGTAGATCCAACCTTCCTTTACCCATATTTATCACTTGATGATACAAAATTAGTGCAATAACCACTAGAAACTGGAAATTTTACACAATGAAGTTGTGATCTCACACAATTCTTACAAATCTTAACAAAGAATGATGTTTAAACAACGTATTTGCACTTAAATCATATAAGAAGCATTACCAGGTTAGTTTGTGTATGCATTTATGCAAATAATTCCCGGCAATGGTGTTAGATCGGTGTTGGTACCCAAATTGATTCTCCCTTAAGTGTTGAGCAAGCATCACGGATCAAGCATGATGCTAAGAGACAGATGAATCATAATATAATTCATTTTGTAGCCGGGGATGAAATTCAGTTGACTCTTTATCACTCAGATGTTGAAAAAATGGATAGCACCATATTAAGGGTTTGATCTACCCTCACTACTTTAGGTTGTGCCTTCAACCAGGGCTAGAGGAACCATTTTTTTAAATATATTGATGAAGAATATCAATAAATATTTCTTTACACATTTTTCAAGATGACCTTGAGAAAATATGATCAATATACCACAATCTAACTCTCACGAGTTGTCACTTCTAGAGAATGGAGATATTTTTTGGATAAGGTTCAAGTTACTAGAGACATTAATTGAAACCTGATTGTTTCTACATATTTTGGCATTAGAATTTGTTCATTTATGGATACACAATACAAACAGGGATAGTTCTTATAGAATTCATTATTTAAGATGTTTTTGGTGGGAAGTTAAGTAGGATAAAGTTGATTATATCAGATCTCTGAGAACCTTTAACAAATACTAGAAAATTCACAACACATAATGCTTTAGGATAGCCTAAATATTCCTTCAACTAGAAGGTGTGTAACAATGGAAGCCCAGAGGTGCATGATTTCATACATTCTTCAAGAATTCAACACAACGGCTCATGTTAAACATTATAAATCCCTGGTTCAACACGTCTAAGATACACTCATAGGTTAACAAACAATCTTTATCAACATAATGAAAGTAAAGTGATTTTAAATTGTTTATTTGCATCACAAGATGAAATCTCTTCTCATAATGAAATTGCAAATGCCACAATACTAACACACAGATGAGATCTTGTGTGACTTATAGAGATTCTAACATAATATTGCAACAAGAATAAGAAAAACTATTTGAAAACATTCTGAAATGAAACAAACACAATAATTCCCATGATTAACACAAATTAATTCAAGACCTATTAAATTCATCACTGGGAAAGTTTCATAACAATCTCAGAGCTCGTCAATGGTTGTACACTTGCAACTAGCTTGACATGATTAAATTTAAAGGCACGGGAAATAAATGGGTTTCTCAGATGGTTTCTCAAGAAGATGGTTTTCTCAAACTTTTTCATACAAAATTAAACCACCTCTTTTCTCTCATCGCTTTTACATGCTTTTATATGACCCTTTTCAATTCAAATCTCTTTCCCCAAAAAAGGAATATTCAAGGGAATACTTCTTTGTTACACATTCATTCTAAAAAATGGTATTCATGCACTTCATCTTATAATGCCAGGTTTCTAAACATGAGTTATTTTGACGGGCTCCACTTGTATTTGAGTAGGATGTTTGGTTATTTATTTTAATAGGTTACTTGAACCATCCCCCTCAGATCGTGATTAAGTAATCATCCTATTATCCAAATTCACCCCCGGGGTTAATTTGATAACATACATCGAATTCTCAAGTCTCGGAAAATGGATTGATTCAGGCAAAAATCATGTTCCCGTGGTCCCCTGATTTTTCTAACTCTCCCGTCCGAGGTTAAAAAGAGCCGATTCGAGAAAAGGTGAAAAAGATGAAAAAAAAGCTTGGGCCAGAAAGAATTGTGAAAATTGGCTAAGTCCTAGTCCTCGTGCTTGATCGGGACATTTGGGACGTTGGGGTGCGAACCGTAGAAAAGCCGCCAAGCGAGTCTGCACACGGCAATTAGGATGATCGGGCCATAGTTACGCACAGACGTGAAATTCCCGAATCGGCCGAAAGAAAGAAAATTTGTCTAAGTCTTTAACCGAGAGTAAGCGGGACAAGGGTACGCAGCGTGGACGCAAACCGCCGAACCGTGCGGTTCGGAAGAATTTGTCCCAGAGCAGTCCGGGAGCAAGTGGGACAAAGGTACGTGAAGGACGCTTGAACCGCCGGTTCGCCAAAACGGGAACTTTCACATTGGGACATCCGGGCCGCAAGTGCATGAAGGACGCAAACTAGCAGGTTCACCCGAAATAGAGAAATTTCATACTGGGACAGTTGGGACAAAGGGACGTGTGGGACGCGGATAGCCGAAGGAGCCGAAAGCCAATCAAGCAACGCCACATGTCATCGGCCGGATAAGGGACAAGGAAGCCCATTTCGGGTGGATCGGAGGATTCATCCCAAACAGCACTGGGACATCCGGGACAAAAAGATGCGAAGGGCGTGAAAATCTGGCAGACCCGCGGACCAATCAAATCACGACACGTGTCACAGGGGAAAAAGGTCCAAAAGTCAAAGGGCGAGGTTTCAAGCACTGACCCGAGCCAATAAAAAGAGGACACGTGTCCAATGAAGTAGGAAAACCCATGGGATAGGGAAGGAGAGAGAATTACACATCCAATCAGCGCTTGACACGTGTCATCCAGGTGGCAGAGCGCGGGAAAATTTCAAAACGTAGTTTCACCTGTTTTGTGCCCTAAATCTTCAGATCGACATATCTTTCGATCCAGAGCTCGATTTGCACGTTCTTTATATCAACGGAAAGCTTGTGAAATTCTCTACATGATTTTGGGGTTAATCTTGAGTTTTGGTGTAGTCTAGAGAGAGAAAATTGAGAAACGGCTCTGACGCGTGTTCATGGCCAGAAGTGACATTCCAGCGACCAGATTTAATGCAGAATGGGTAGCATTCTGTTGTAATCCGATCAAAATGACAGAGTACCATGCCATTTTAATGCATCTGCAGTCAAGGAGGGATGGGCTCTCATGTTTTTGTACGTTTCTGTCTCCTGGGCTCGACCCATGCATGTAAAAGCCAGTTTTTGGCTCATTTCTAAGGGGGAACATTTTTGGGCATAGCAGACTTCTTCTTTCACCTCCAGCAAGTGATTGATGCAAGGATCAGACCTCTCCAAAGATTGTAACAGTTTTCTTTTACCTCTCTGAGGGTGTAATGCGTGTTTTTGACACTGAAATGATAATGCAAGCTCTGTGAATGGGTTTCAATCCTCTGTTTGTATTATTTGTTTCATTTCAGATCCTAAATTATACCTTATCGTTCTGTGTATGTTTTATGCTGTGAACTTTGATCTGTGTCTATTTGCATGACAAATATGTTTCACCACTCCTTTTGGTGCATCACCATCGTTAGTTAGTTTCAATTTTTGCATTTCTACCCATGTCTCCTTGCAAGTTAGAGTAGGATTAGGATCTAAACCTCTGTAGTTGTGCAAGCATTAGATCTAAATCAGAGGAGTTTGAGGAACCAGCCTCTAATATGGAGATTCCTCTCTTAGTTTCACAAGTCCCACGCTTGGAGAGAGGTTTCCATGTTGTGCAATCACACTGGATGCTAGAGTGATCACCTTAGAAGCCCGATCTCGCATCCGGGGGTGCTTTGTGAGTCTGCAACAACAGCTTTTGGCACGCCGGTGGGACACCTAGAGGTCTCATTTTTGTTGTAGCAGGGGTTGATGTGCATCTCGCTGCAATTTTCTTACTTAAAAGAGCTATTATTTGCATATCTCGCGACTCCAAGGGGAAGAATCAACTCGGTTCTAAGCTCGGGCCGAAAACTCATGAGAAGAATCACCACAAGGTCAAGAGCTGGAGAAGAAGAAGTGTTGTTTGAATACCTGCAATTATCTCCAAGGAGAAGGCAAAGAGGAAGAAGGATTCATAGGTATCCATCTCCACCAAATAGAACTCTCTCAACTCCTCCACCTCGTAGACCTTTCATTCACCAACAAGGGTTTTAAGACCAATCGAATGGCTCGTAACAACCCCTATGTCAACTTCACAGCAGCAGCACCCACTTGCCCTCAATGCACAACATCTAATTCCTATTGCATCCTTGAAGAACATTTCGTACTTCACCGGAGAAAATCAAACTACTCCAGGTGATCATGTTAAAGATATTGCTAACCTTTGTGCAATCCATGAAATCAATGAAATGCAAGTGGTCATCAAGTTCTTCGGCATCTTCATTCAAGGGTAAAGCATTGCAATGGTTTAGGAGCCTTGAGCTGGTTCTATCACAAACCGGAATCAGTGTGTATAGCACTTCATGAACAATTTGGAGAGAAGGGAGATAACTTGTCTCTTTTGGAGCAATGACAACCATCAAGAGAGCTCCCAATGAGCAAATGACCGATTTCAACTTCAGATTTCAAAAAACTTGGGAGAGGATTCCAAGGGCCGTTAGGCCAATAGTAGAAGGTGCTTTTCTCTACTATCTCAAAGCTTTAAATTCTGATATTTCTATGTTGATTCAGTCTATGGGAGGCACAACTATCCCTATGGCATATAGCATTGCCATTAGGGCTGAAAATTGTTTGATCCAAGCTGGCAAACTTGCCCCTAGACCTCCCATGCCATTGTTTCCAAGTTTAGAGAATCCAAACACCAGTCAAGCACCTAATTTGGCTCCTTCTCCCACTCCTAGAAATCAGAGTTCGAATGAAGCTTCCACTTCATCCCCAAGTGCCCCAAATGAGCTTCAAGAAGTCATGAAGCAATTACAAAACCTAGGCAATGAGCTAGTTACTCTCAAGAGGCAACAAGCCCAAGGTTTCAGACCTTCTTATCAACCCCAAGCTCAACCTAATAGGCAGCCATACCAACCAAAAAGACCACCTAATCCAGTGCAAAGATGAATCAAACAAGGCCTCCGCCAATAGACCATTCCAGCCCTATAATCCAAATGCCATATCTCGCCTTCAAGGCATTAGTGCCAACACGTAACAACATTACTCAGGAATATGATTGGTGTTTTCCATGCAATGAGCCTCATAACCAATCCATGTGCTTCAATGGTGCTCTCAATCAAGCATTGATGGTGACAACTACTGGTGTGGAGGGTGAGGGCAGTCAAGGAAACAACCAACAACAAGAAACATTCCAACAGCAATCAGCCCCAAATGACACCACATTGGTGAACTGGCAAGCAGAAGATTTCTGTGGCATGAATCAAGCAGTTTCTCAAAGTGTTGCAGCCAACACAAGGTCAAAGAGGAGAAATTTGGGTGAAGAACAGCCATTAGCCCTAGCCAATCCACAACCTCCCATGGTTCCACAAGTGGTTAGCAAGCAAAATCCAATTTCAAATGCACAAGGGCAGCCAAGAACAGCCCCTAGGCCAACTCAAATGCCAGCTGTTGCTGCCCACGTGCAAGGGGTGAATGTGCAAACCAAGGGACAACAAAAGGATACTTCATCCCCGTTCAGTAGCATTGAACAGATGAAGAAGACTAATGTCAATATATCAATGTGGGAATCCCTATTCATCCCGAAACAAAGAGATCTTCCGCAAGCCGCCATGAAGGACTGGCCAATTTCAAATCAGCGTGTTCAGATGCAAGACAAAGTGCTTACAAACACTGCCCAGCCTGGGGGAAATCATGGAGGACAGCAAGGTAAGACGTTGAAGCCCCCTCCTTTCTATGTTTTGTTGATCATTAGAAATCAGCTAGTACACAATTGCATGATTGATTCCGGGGCAAGTAGTTCTGTCATGCCCAAACAAATAGTTGATCAGCTAGGGCTCCAGTATGAAATAACATCCAAAGGGGTAGTGCAGTTAGATGGAACAGCAATAGCAATAGTTGGAGTGATTAGAAATTTGAGTCTTACCTTGCATGCATGTCCAAATGTTGTTGTTTTACAAGATGTATCAATCATAGACCTTCCACCACTCTTTGCCCTTTGCTTGTCAAGGGACTTCATAGCCAAGATTGGGGGGTATTTGTCTGCTGATTGGTCACACATGCTATTCAGAACAAGATATGGAACTAAGGCCACAATCAGATCTGAACCTATTGCAAACTTCCATATTGAGCCTTACACTCCAAGTCAAATTAATGCAAATTTCTCAGCATTTGATCAAGAAGATCACCCTAGCACTGATGAAGCTGACACTAAGGTTGGAAGCATCCCAGATCTAACTCTTGATGAATGGGAAAACAAGATACATGCTTTTGATCCCTATCAAGAAGTAGAAGAATCTGCGCTAGGAGTTTATTGTTTACATGAAGAGAATCAACCTCTCCCCAGCATCACCAAGCCGGATCATAAAGACAAGAATGAAGTATGGCAATTGTTCTTTGATGGGTCAAGGAGTAGACAAGGTGTAGGAGGAGGAGCTATGCTCATCTCACCGCAAGGTATAAGGTATTACTCAGCCTTCCGTTTCCAGTTTTCCTGTTCAAATAACACAGCTGAGTATGAAGCCTTAATTCATGGACTGCACTGGGAAATGAAGAAAGGCATCAGGAATTTACAAGTATTTGGTGATAGTGAGCTGATTGTAAACCAAGTCAAAGGGAAAAATGCTGCCAAAAATGATCTGTTGAAGAACTACAAAAATCGGGTATGGGATCTTATTGAATATTTTGAAGCTTTTAGCATCAATTCCATCCCAAGAAAAAAGAATGAAGTTGTTGACAGACTGCAGCAGCAATTGGGGCTGCATTTGATGTTGTAGAAAATATCAAAAGTGAAAAACCTCAGCCTCATATCAAATTGGTTGTGAGACCAGCTGTTCCGGATAACAATACAAGTTGGCAAGTCTTCAAGAATGATCAGCAAATTGTTAATTTCCTACAAGAAGAAGCTGAGTTCTCCGCCAGGAATCAAGACAAGCTGCATCAGCAGTATGGTGACCAAGTGGTGCAGCTGAGAACTAACAAATTACCAAAAGGCCTCATAACCTTGGAGTCAATCTTCAACCCGAATGATCAGTTCTAGAAGGAGAAAGAAAACATTCAAGTGAAGGGTGAAAATTCAGAGCCTATTTTAATGGAAGAAGGCAAAACATTGCAGATTGGCAAAGTAAGTACCTCACAAGAGAAATCTGATTTTGTTCAACTTTGTCAAGAGTTCCCAGATGTCTTTGCTTGGACTTACAAAGATCTAAGAGGTTTCAACCCAAAGTTGGCACAACATACTATTGAGCTGGATCCGGAATCCAAGCCTGTCAGGTAGAAGCAAAGGCCAGTGAATCCCCATATTGAACCTCTCATGAGAAAAGAGTTAAGCAAGCTTATTGAGGCTAGTATCATCTTCCCCATCAAACACTCAAGTTGGGTCGCCAACTTAGTCCCAGTCAGAAAGAAGAATGGAGAGATCAGGTTGTGTGTCGACTTCAGAGATTTGAATAGAGCCTCTCTCAAGGATCATTATCCACTCCCTTCCATGGAGCAAATATTGCAGGTTGTAGCTGGTTCAGAAAGGTTTTCACTACTTGATGGCTACTCAGGCTACAATCAGATTATGGTGAGGGAGGAAGATCAATTCAAGACAGCCTTCACAACCAAATGGGGCACATATGCTTACAGGAAAATGCCATTTGGGCTATCCAACGCTGGCGCTACCTTTCAAAGGGCAATGGACATGGCATTCAAAGGCTTGATCAACAAGATAGTGCTGGTATACCTAGATGATATCACTGTCTTCTCAAAGAATGCAGCAGACCATCTCTTTCACCTCAGGCAAGTGTTTCAGAGGTGTAGAAAGTTCGGAGTGTCTTTGAATCCCAAGAAGTGCATCTTTCTTGCACATGAAGGAAAGCTCCTTGGCCATATTGTCTCAAGGGAGGGATTAGCAATTGATCCAGAGAGGGTTAAAGCCATAAGAGCACTACCATTGCCAAGCCACAAGAAAGCCCTTCAGAGTTTCTTGGGAAGGATAAACTTTGTTCGGAGGTTTGTCCCAGATTTTGCAGCCCTTTTCAAGCCCATCACCAAAATGTTAAAGAAGAGCATGGCTTTTAAGTGGACAACGAGAAGCAAGGAGAGTTTTGAAGAAATCAAAGAAGCTATCTCTCAAGCACCAACTCTCATCAACCCAAACTTCTCCAAGGATTTCATCCTCTATGCATTTGGAGGTGATGACACTATTTATGCCATTCTCAGTGCAGCGTGAACAAAGATAATGATGAGCATCGGTTGCCTTCTTCACCAGAGCCTAGATGACTATGAGGTGAGGTACTCTTTTATTGAAAAGCATGTACTTGCGAATCGAAGCTTGAAGAAATTCAAGCATTTAGTCTCAAACAACAAGGTCCAGCTTGCTGGTCTCACATGCTGGAGTTAAGGACTTCCTCCTCAACAAGGATTTGAATGAGAAAAGGGTAGGTTGGATCACCCGTGTCATGGAGTATGACATTGAGATCAAGATCACCAAGCTGGTAAGAGGGAAAGGATTGTGTGAGTAGCTAGTTTTGGGGAAGCAAAAAGAAGTATGCAATAAAAAAGAAATTGTTTTGACAGTCCAAGACATCCATGAGCCAAGTGGCGAGCAAGAAGAAGACACTGCTGCTGCCCGACTCCTTGCTGGACCCAAGGTATTATGCACTTCCTAGGTACAGGCCTATGCCCTCCAGAGATGAACAAGACCCAAAGGAGACACTTCAGATTGCAGTTGTCCCGTATGCCATTGTTGATGGAGTTTTGTTCAAGAAAGATGTAAATGGAGTGCTGCTGAGATGCATTAGCACAGGTCAGATTCAAAGGGTATTAGAAGAGTTTCATGGTGGACCAGCTGGTGGCCATTTTGCACCAAGAGTGACAGCTCTAAAAATCATGAAGGCTGGTTATTATTGGCCTAAAATCTTTAGTGATTGCTATGCATGGATCAAGAGGTGTAAGAATTGTGCATTCTTCACAGGAAAAGAGAAGTTTGCTGCCCTTCCATTACATCCAATCTCAGTTGACCAGCCATTCATGCAATGGGGTTTGGACTTCATTGGAGTCATTAATCCCAATTCAAGCCAAGGGCACAAATGGATTTTGACAGCCACAGACTACTTCACCAAATGGACAGAAGCAGTAGCACTCAAAGAGGCAAATGAGTCTAGCATCTTAGACTTTTATGAGGGGATAACAACTAGATTCGGTGTACCTACTACAATAATCTCTGATAATGCATTGGCATTCATTGGATCTAAGGTGACTGAGTGGGCTGTCAAGAACGGTATTTACCTAAGCACTTCATCGAACTATTACCCTCAGGGTAATGGCCAGGCTGAGTCTACAAACAAGAACTTGTTGAGGATCATTAGGAGGACTCTTGATGAGAATCAGAGGTCTTGGCATACCAAGCTGAAATCAGCCTTATGGGCTGATAGGATCACTCCCAAAAGATCCACAGGTAACTCTCCATTTAGGCTTGTCTATGGAAGAGAGGCAATCTTGCCCATGTCACTTGAGTTGCCAACGTTGGAACTCATGAAGCAGCTGGAGTTGCTTGAATTTGAGCCCATGGAGGTGAGGTATGCAGAGTTGATGGAGCTGCAAGAGATCAGAAATCAGGCATCCCAAGCAATGGAAAAGGATCAAGCTTTGATCAAGAAGACCTTTGATAGAAAGGCCAAGGATAGATCTTTTCAAGTTGGAGATCTAGTGTTGAAATGGGATGTGGACAGAGCAAAACCGGGAAGGCATTCAAAATTTGATGCCATTTGGAGTGGCCCATACATGGTCACAAAGTGCAAGAACAGCAATGCTTTCCAATTGGCCTCATTAGATGGTGAAGAACTGCAGATTCCAGTCAATGGAATCTATCTCAAGCATTGCTTCTAGAGGGAAGTTCACTACCTCTGTAAATATTAGATTAGATTTTCTTTCCTCCAAGTGCTTGTGCACATTGTTTTGTTGTAGGTTAGTCTTGTTTTCCCTAAGTGCTTTGGCACAGCTTGCTGTCCATGGAGATGTTTAGCAGTCCTTGCTTTCATCAGGTGACATTCCATCTTCCTCCTTGCACATTCTGAGTCAATTAGGGTTCTGAACAGAATATTTGATGACTCCATGCCCAATGGACTGCTTCAGGCAACTGGTATCTTCTACCTAGTAGGTAGGTAACCCCGCTGAGTCGCCAAATTGTTATCCAAATTCACCCCCCAGGGTTAATTTGATAACATGCATCAGAATTCTCAAGTCCCAGGCAAATGGATTGATTCAGGGCAAAAATCATGTTTCCAGGGTCCCCTCAGATTTTTTCTAACTCTCCTGTCCAGGTTGAAAAGAGAAAGTTCTGAGAAAAGGTGAAAAAGCTGCAAAAAAGCTTGGGCCAGAAAGAATTGTGAAAATTGGCTAAGTCCTAGTCCTCGCAACAGTCGGGACATTTGGGACGTTGGGGCGCGAACCGGCCGAAAAGCCACCAGACAGTCCGCGCGGCAATTGGGATGACTGGGCCATAGGTACGCGCAGGACACGAAATGCCCGAATCGGCCGAAAGAAAGAAAATTTGTCTAAGTCTTTAACCGGGAGCAAGCGGGACAAGGGTACGCGGTGGACGTGAACCGCCGAACCGGGCGGTTCGGAAGAATTTGTCCCAGACAGTCCGGGTGCAAGTGGGACAAAGGTACGCGAAGGACGTGAACCAGCCGGTTCGGCCGAAAACGGGAAATTTCACATTGGGACATCTGGGCCGCGAGTGCGCGAAGGACGCGAACCGGCCGGTTCGCACTTGAAACAGAGAAATTTTGTACCGGATAGTTGGGACAAAGGGACGCGTGGGATGCGGATAGCCGAAGGAGCCGAAAGCCAATCAAGCAACGCCATGTGTCATCACCGGATAAGGGACAAGGAAGCCCATTTCAGGCGGATCGAGAGATTCTATCCCAAACAACTGGGACATCTAGGACAAAAAGACACGAAGGGCGCGAAAAGCCGGCAGACCCGCGGACCAATCAAATCACGACACGTGTCACAGGGGAAAAAGGTCCAAAAGTCAAAGGGCGAGGTTTCAAGCACTGACCCGAGCCAATAAAAAGAGGACACATGTCCAATGAAGTAGGAAAACCCATTGACAGAAGGAGAGAGAATTATGCATCCAATCAGTGCTTGACACGTGTCATCCAGGTGGCAGAGCGCGGGAAAATTTCAAAACACAGTTTCACCTGTTTTGTGCCCTAAATCTTCAGATCGACATATCTTTCGATCCAGAGCTCGGATTTGCACGTTCTTTATATCAACGGAAAGCTTGTGAAATTATCTACATGATTTCAGGGTTAATCTTGAGTTTTGGTGTAGTCTAGAGAGAGAAAATTGAGAAATGGATCTGACGCGTGTTCATGGCCAGAAGTGACATTCCAAATGACTGATTTAATGCAGAATGGGTCGCATTCTCCTGTAATCTGTCAAAATGATAGAGTATGGGTTTGTAAGGTCCCCCATGCCATTTTAATGCATCTGTAGTCGAGGAGGGATGGGCTCTCATGTTTTTGTACGTTTCTGTCTCCTGGGCTCGACCCATGCATGTAAAAGCCAGTTTTGGCTCATTTCTAAGGGGGGAACATTTTTGGGCATAGCAGACTTCTTCTTTCACCTCCAGCAAGTGATTGATGCAAGGATCAGACCTCTCCAAAGATTGTAATAGTTTTCTTTTACCTCTCTGAGGGTGTAATGCGTGTTTTTGACACTGAAATGATAATGCAAGCTCTGTGAATGGGTTTCAGTCCTCTGTTTGTATTATTTGTTTCATTTCGGATCCTAAATTATACCTTATCAGTTTGTGTATGTTTTATGCAGTGAACTTTGATCTGTGTCTATTTGCATGACAAATATGTTTCACCACTCCTTTTGGTGCATCACCATCGTTAGTTAGTTTCAATTTTTGCATTTCTACCCCTATCTCCTTGCAAGTTAGAGTAGGATTAGGATTTGAACCTCTGTAGTTGTGCAAGCATTAGATCTAAATCAGAGGAGTTTGAGGAACCAGCCTCTAATCTAGAGATTCCTCTCTCAGTTTCACAAGTCCCACGCTTGGAGAGAGGTTTCCATGTTGTGCAATCACACTGGATGCTAGAGTGATCAACCTAGAAGCCTGATCTGCATCCAGGGGTGCTGTGAGTCTCGCAACAACACATCCCATATGATCTCTCGAGTGTTTCCAAATGTTTGGTGGCATGACACACACTTATGCTTATCTCTTGAAATACTTCTTGGGCTCAGTGCACTTCACTTCTCATCTTACTAGCTTGAATGTTATACAAGATGTCTGTCAAATTGCCATTATTTACCAGTTCTCCTCGTTTGTATTTTCCTTCAGTCTTTAAATTTCCCTTGTGTAAACTGAGCAAGATCCCTCTTACCTCATGGGAAATATTTTTTCAAATTGAAATATGTGTCTCCTTTGGGCTATAAAACTCAGTTCTGTTCCTTTGCAATTATTTATTTCTTTCATAACTCTGAGTATAGAATATTCTACCAGAAAAATGTAAAAAAACTCATCGTACATAGCCTGAAGGAGATTTCCTCAGAAAATTTGAATCATATTTTTGACCTAATTGGACCGGATGAAGCTTTTGTTAGAGCCTTGTTCAAAGTGGAATGTGTAGGAGACACCAAAGGACCACTGACATATCAACGGGTCCATATAGCACTTTTAACCAGGTTGATTAGAATCAACCCTGTGTTTGCCTCCTTCCAAGTCATGTATTTCTATCTTTTTAGATGGGAGCACATGAAAACACCTAAGGATTTGAAAAGATACTAGATTGAAAGGAGGCCTTACGTCTCTGGCAAACTAGTTTTCAATGTCCCTTTTTATGTAATGAAGAGTTTGTTTCAAAAGAAATCCCTAAGGATTCATACATATTGTATGAAAAAACCTCTATTGATATAGTACACTGCCATCTCCAAAAAAGTAAGCAAATTACAGAAGAGTGTTCAATTCTTAGAAAATAAATAGGAAGAAAATGTTCCCTTTCCATCATGTCTAGTATCAACACCATCCTCGAGCAAGAGGAAAGGTGAAACACACATTCATTCTCCTATCATCATCTTAGATGGAGAAGAGGACCAATCTATCTCTGCTCACCGTTCGAGGGCAGCACTTTCTTCAGCTCGGGATAACAGAGGGTGGTTTACAACTTGGCTATCCATGTGTTTGATGCATTGTGCCCCTCGTTCTGAATGGGAACTTTGAGGTCCTCAACCAATTCCTTCTCCAATGGAAAATCCACCCTTCCTTAGGAAGTGGGAAATAGGAACCAGTTCAAAACCTCATATTTTTCCTAGTCACCAACTTGTAACATCTGCCCCTCTCAACACTTCAAGAACCCCTCTTCAAAGAAATCCTAGCACATCGGATCTTCATAAGGGAAAGGGGAAAACAAATTTCTTTTTAGGTGGTCTGGACCTCTTGGATTGGGTATCATCCTATCAAAAGAAATTCAAGCTTGAGGATATTATGGGTCGTCCTAGGATGACTTTGGAGTCATTAATGGGTATAAGGATTTCTAGGGACTTGGCAAGGTCGATTATCTTTATACAAACAACATGAGGCACCGATGAGTTTGTACCTAGGAAGAACAAAATTTTGAATAGACTTCCCCTGTTGAGGGGAAGCTATGAAGTAGGATTAAATGATGTTTGAGTACTATTCTCTTTCCACTGTTTTGATCTCTGATGTATGTACATCTCTTTTTGTCATGGGAAAGGGCCCCTATAGAACCTTGTCTTGTTTTTTGTTCAAATTACAATCAATACAAGTATGTCAATAGTTCACATATCTTTTCCAAATGTATGTGAGATTTTAATCAAATCTATCATGAACTACTACATTTTTTACTTTCAATTTGAAACAAATAAACAGTAAAAATTCAAAGAGATAACTACATTTAATGTAGTAAAAACATTAATTCATAGTATCAGTTCAATGAAGTATGAAAAGAGAATATAAAATGAGGAAGAGAGTGTTCAAGCATGTTCCTCTTCTTTTGTATCTCAGCCTCCTTCTCTTTATATTTTTCCTCTGTATCTAACTCCTCTGAAAATCTAGCCACATAAGTATCATATCTTCTGAATAATTCATTCATTTCATTCTCATCTTGTCCCAGGTGGTGATGGAAAATCAATGTTTTTCTTAATACTACGTCCAAACATTGAGCCATTTTCTGCTTGTATTCTAATGGCCTTTCTTTCAAATCCTCAATCCTATTTTAAATTTTCATCATTTTTTCAATAGTGTCATAGGAGAAGTCATCTGCCTGGATATTACCTTCAAATGAACTAAGTAAGAAATCCAATTTTAAATCCCCATAACTCTTTTTAAATTTATCCACCACCATGTCTTCTAGCCTTCTATTAATGGCATAAAGTAAATCATCAACCCAGTCCTTCTTGACTTCAAGTTTTTCTTGATTTCATTTAGGGTATCCAATATGATCTTTGTCATCTCTTCAAGAGCATACTGGCTCCCTTTGTGCTTTATTGGTACAATGTCTTCTTGCTCAACCAATTCCTCGTTGAGCCTTGTTATATAGTCAAGCTTGGGGAGAATTCCTTCCAAGTAAAGATCTCATTGTCACAGTCTTCAATTACTCCATCAATTTCATCTAAGTGACTTTTGAGATCTTCATATCTTGTCCTTGCTTCAGTGATAACTTATTTTCCCTTCTCAGTTAATCACCCAACCCAAGTGTCCACTTGTTTGGACCTTTTTAACAACACTATTCAATATGTCCATACCTTCAAAGGTGTTGTCAGAGGCACCTGCGAGCTCCTGACTGGTTTGTCCTATCAGATGTTGAAAACATGAATTTAAGGCTCTAACCTGCTCCTTAAGTTGTTTCTTTGTTATTCCATCCTCATCTACCTTTTGTAGAAGACCACTTATAGCTTCAGACACTCCCTGCTTTAGTTGTTCCCTTGATGGTTTACCCAAGGGGATGACCTGAATACTGTAATCATCATCAGTTATATATTTTCTTGTCTTCCCCTCAAAAGGGGTTACTATTTCCAAAGTTCTTTCCCCGGATGAATCGGTAAGGGTTCTTGTGATGGTTTTGGCTTTCTTTGGGGCTCTTATTGCCTTTGGAAAAGACAAGGTAGTGAGATCAACTGCTTGAATAGGAAGGGATATTTCTTCACTTAACATTAATTCACTAATCAAACCCTTCGTCAAACCTTTTTCAGCCTTTTTGTTTCTTAATCTTTCTTTGGATTTTGTCGGTATAAATGAAATCTACATGGATACTTCATGCTCCTTTGGTGTCAATATTTATGTCTTCTCTGGAGCACTTGTCTCAATCCAGGCTATTGATTCCTCTGGATGCTTCTCATCCTGCCTTGGCATTTTAGTTTGGTCATCCTTAACCTGATCAACCTCTATTTTCAAGGGGACCTCCTTTGTTGTTTCTTCAGTTGAAAACATAGTGGTATGAAATTTCACTTCATTTCCCTTTTGTATTGAAATTTGGGTGATGGGCTCTTTTTCTCCCATGATTTACTTGAGTTGCCAAATCACTATCCTCTTTTCCAAGTGGCACCTCGGGAAATGTTATAGTAGGTTGATCTAATGGAAATGGATCCGCACTCCCCATTGAAAACTGTGATTCACCACTAATGACAATTTCTTCATCGAAATTAAGTCTTGTGCCATTTTTAGTTTATCTTTAAAAGACATTTTTTCTACTTGGTGAACGTTATCACTCTCAACCACCTTAATAGGAGTGGGCACAATCTCTTCTACCATTAATTCAATATCCATATCCTTTTCTACCACTAGTTCAGATTTGCTTGATACCACCAATAATTGTTTTGTGAAAGAATTTCCTGTGTTTTGAACCATATCTTCGCTTGCCAGCACATGAGTATCTCCTTATGATCCCTTATCATTTTCAATACTACCTATTGGTGTTAACAATGGTTCCTCTATGGATAACTTGAGCTTATCCAACATAGAAAATCCCTTAATAGTATCTAAATCAATCACCTCAGTTTGCACATTTTCAAATTTATTCATTGTTTGTACTAGAGGTGTATTAATATCTCTAACAAGTAGAGCTTCAGAATGTCCATACCTAAGGTAAAAAATTGGTTTTCCCTCGAGGAACCGAACTCGAGTTTCCTTTACTTCCTTCTCCACAAAGAATGAATGAGGGATTAGAGGACTTGACTGCTTCATATCTAGAAATGATGTATCCTATTGTTTCTCGATGTTAACAGTCCTTTCCATTTCTAGGGGATCAATTACCCCATCTCTATGCTTGAATTTCTTTGGTGTATGGGCACCTACCCTCACCAGGACTTGGTGATGGAAAATTTTGGGCTTCTTGTGCGCCCTTTCAAACTTCATCAATTCAGGTGGTGCCCTTTTTTCCTCTTTATGTTGTTTGGGCTGAATATGACCACTTATCATAGCTACACTCATTAACTTCTCAGTATTGTGTTACTCTTGCATAACATTTGGGAATACCATATGTGAATCTAAACCCTTTCTCTTTTCCTAGAGTGGCACACAGGAGTAATTGGAGCATTTTCCATGGATTTCAAGAGCATTCTTTTAGTTTTCGCCTAAGGGCATGGAAGTACTTGTCTCACTTTTGGTTGCTGTCCATTCATCAATAAGCCCAGCAGTAGGCCTCCTGGAGGGCAATAAAGGAGATTTTCCTCCCAATGGGTCAATCTTATTAGCACCCTCCCTCAGATGTGGGAGATCATCATCCAAGTTTCCAAGACTTTTGAAGTGATTTAGAATCTTTGTGTTCTATATTGATAGGTCAATGTTTATCTAGGTCAACCAAATCACCGTTCTCCTCATGACATATGTTATCCTTATATAAGGATCATCGATTCTTCCTCATCCCAACTTGGGGGAACTATGGGTTGAATTTCTACCTTCTGATCAATATAGAATTTACTTACTATATTTAAATCATCAACAAGTCCTTCTGGAATGACAGAAACCTTGAAATCCACAACTTGTGACAAATTCATCCTTGAAAAATCTCTCAACCTAACATCTTCTTCATCTCTGCAATTCATCCAATAGTCCTCAAAGTGAGGCTCATGCTCGAAAGTATTAGCCACATTGTTAACCACCCACCGAATGTCATAATTAGGCCTAGCTACAAATGTCTCCATGGCCAATCTCTTCATTTCTTCTCCAATCAATCTAGCTTTTATAATGGAGGGGAAGAAAACTTACCAATTCTAATAGGGAATTTAACATTCGTTTTGTGCCTCCCAGCAATTAGCTTGTGCACAGGCACTAATTGCCTTGCCAATTTGCATAAACAAATCTTTTCATCCACATACCTTGGCAACTTGAAAGGTTTTCCTTCAAAACCACTAACTCTGATGTAAGTGAACTTCTTGTATTGAATGAAGTAACATCCATACTCCATAATTGCTTGCCTTGCATGCTCAAAAATTCTATATTGCCCCCATTCTGGTTTGAACAAGAAAATAATTGGTGCAATGAAAGCATCATTTACTAATCTGATATTTCCATTCAAATTAGTTAATTGCAATTGGGGGAAAATTTCATGCATTGGGCACCGTTTAACATCAGCTTGTGGTGATAATGTCGGGAAACACCTATGTGCTACAACATTGTATACCAGATAAGTCATCATATAAAACTCCAAGTCTATAGTTTCCCCCATTTCAATTTTAGCTATCAGGGTGGCCATATGATCATGAATTGCATCAGAAACGAAAGTATCCCAACAAATATCTCCTTTTCTTTCCAAGATAATCCATATGTAGGTGGACATCCATTCTTTAAATTCATTTGTAGTCTCCAAACTAGCCATCTTACTTAGGAGCACAATGATATCTTCAACCTCCTCAACGAATTGAGCCCTAACCAATATTTTGGGGATTTTGGTAGATGCCTTTCTATATGTGAGGATCCATTTTGTGTTTATCATCTTTGCAAATTCCTTCTTTTTTACTTCATAATCTTCAAGGAAAGTGTGATACCAATAGTAATGGGGTTTATAATCACATGTAATTTCATAATTACCCCTATGGCTTCCGGTGTTAATGTCAACACTGCATCCCCGCTCCCGTATAATACATCTCTCTTCTCAAAGTCATAATTCATCGCGAAATACCATACTAACTCTGGGCATTGGACAAAAAGTGGAATAGCACCCACCAAGGCAATACAACTATCACGAATTTCCTTCAAGGATTCACTCATGTGGCACTACTCAATTGTTGACAAAAAAAACATTGAAGTCGGCATTCATCAAGTTTGTATGTTATCCCGCCGAGGTCACTTGTGACCCCACATACCCAAGGAAGAAAGTGGCATAGTCTTTATTTAAAAACCCTAACCTTACTAACCCAGTTTTTTTATAGAAAACAAACACAAAACACATGTGTTTCAAACTCTTACCAATTTTCTACAGGTGCCTGAGCAATTCTGATCTCAAGACGACAATTTTCACACTTTTCTGGTTCACAAATTTGAGCCCCACAATATCTCAAAAGCACTTCACAGATAAAAATGATGAAAGATCATCAAATTAGTAATAAAAGATGAATACATTTGCATCCCCTAAGGTCCTTTATTTACAATAAGAGTGTTAATGGCGACAGGATTAAATGCATTGCTTTACAGTCGTTAACTCTATTTTTCAATTTCAAATTTGGTTCATCCACGTGGAAAAGATATTAGTTGAGGTGGGCCTGGGGGCCTTTTGCATTTTATGCCACTCAGAAGAATTATGTGCTTTTAAACATTCTAGCCCGCCCACCCGCTTTCAATATAGGTTTAACATGTGGCTTTCCTAGGGTGCTACCGAGTCATGACTTATTTTTACACCTTTTTACCTTTTCAAAACAAATCTGAAAATTCCAGAATACCTCCAGCGACCCGCCTTCCCATCTTTGATGTAAACTCAACATGTGGCTTTATCTGGGCACTTGCGGGGTCGCGCTTCACTTTTATACCTTACTCCCTTTTTCAAAACAAGGCTAAAAGTTCCAAAGTCTTCCAATGAAATTGCCTCCTGCTTTTAACTTAAAAATGGCCATGTGTCCATTTACGGGCTCTAGGCATTCCTTTTACACTTTTACACCTTTCATCATAATGCCTCAAAATTCCAAAAGGGCCCGCCTTCCCGCAACCGCTCGTCTTATGACATGTGTACATCTTCGGGGTCAAAGTAAGAAATTTCTTTTCCACTTCATATTGTTGAATAGCCAATTAGAAATTATCGAAGCCACGTAACCTATTAAAGATGACCACATGTCCGCGGATGCTTGGGACAAAATAACAATGAAGGCACGATCACGAAAAATAAAAAGAAGGGGAAAAAAGCATCTACGACCAAACAACCAATAGGTATGCAAAGAAGGAGAAACTACAACTGACACAGAGCTCAATGTGATTCACACCCATAAATAAATGTTTAACGATAATAACTTGATAAATATAAAACATAAAGCATCAACACATGAAGACAAATATTAACTCAAGCCACGTGACCGAAAAAATTAAGCTGTCCGAAAAGGGGCGAGATTAAAACTCGAGCACCAACAAAATCTTAGATTGATTTGATCGAGAGAAAAATGGATATTGCATTCAAAGGTGTGGGAGGTTGCATTTATAATTTTATGCTTCTAAACACCTCTTTATTTTAAGTCATACATCAAATCTTATTAACTAAGATTTCAATATTCATAAAAAGCATCAATCCCCACAAAATATGGAGATAGATTTTCTAACTCTTACCAACAATTTGACTCCCATATTTTATTATTGAGAATCAAAATGAATATTGATTCTTCTTTATTTTATAAATAATAAAACACTTATAGAAATATCTAATTTTAGAATGAATTCCAAAAAATAGATAAAAATTCCACTCTTAGAGTTTTGTTCACTTCTGTAACTCTAATATTCATCCCCAAATCTTTAATATCCAACTCCAAAGATAATTGAGGAGACTCTAAAACGAGCCGAGGAGACTGTGAAGCAATCCGAGATGAGTCCAAAGACACTAAAACGTATTTTTTCATAAATAATGATAGTTTTAGAAAATAAGGAGGACATTTTTTTAACATGAATTGTTATGACTAAAAACCTCTCTCAAATTTTCCCTTTGACCTTTTGTTATCTGATTATGCAACTTTTGGTGTTGTCCTGATACACTTTTTCTCAGACTGCCACATAGTAAAAGTCAAATTTAGTGAAGCTATAGAAAAATAGAAGGATATTTTTGTTCAACTCATTGTTATGAGTAAAAATCTGCCTTAGAATATCCATTTGATGTTTTTGTTTTAAGTTATGTAGACTTTGAAGCATTTTAGGAAGACTCTAAAGCATTCTAGGAAGACTCCGAAGTAAAAGTAAAATTTATTTTAAATGGTAAAAGTTGTAGAAAAAAGGAAGGATGTTTTTGTTAAAATCATTATTATGACCAAAATCCTCTCGCAGAATATTTATTTGAATTTTTTGGAGTAATTTATGCAAGATTCTGTAATTCTTCGAAGAGACTCAAGCATGCTAGGAAGACTCTGAAGCAATACTAAAATGACTATAACTTTCTCATATGAACTCGAACAAGGATAATTTTATTGAACTTGCATAATTTTTTGAGAGGAATCTAAATATGTAATCATATTTTGTTTTGGATATATTCTTGATGAATTTTTTTCACTTTTTCACAAACATATGCTTAAGAAGTCACTCATATAACTGCTGAAGATTTCCGGAGCTAGTGAAGGAACCTCTGGAGCCAATGAAGTGTTGCAATAAAAATATTTGGAGATGACATGAGAGAATTTGAATATCCTCCAAGGTTGTTTGTAGATGTTGCTTAGTGCTCAAAATCATTATTCAACAATTATAACAAAGTGAGGACTATATATGCACAAATTGGCATCTTTTTCCCAATAATAATTAGAAATAGCTAACAAAAAGATAAAAAATTAATTCTAAATAAATAACCATGATATATACTCTCTATTTTGTCCTAAATAAACCATAAGTTCAGAAGTGACATTTAGATCCACTTTATGCAAGGAATACGAATGTCAAATATTGTATGAAATGGGGTATTTCTTTGGGCTCATCAACATGCTAACCTACCTCCAAGACCATGGGAGAGAGGAGAAATAATCCTCAAGTGAGAAAAATGGGTATAAACGAAAAGATCAAATAAAACACCACATTTAAGAAATTATAAGAGTTGAAAAACATCACATACACATAAGAAGCTCCATCCTTCTAACAAGTGGGGAAGAGGGGCAAGAAATGTCTATTTTTATTTTAAAACATTCAAGTACCCAAGTGAATTCAGAATTTTCCCAAGTATCCAAAAGCCTCCAAAGCTCCACATCCCTCCAATAATTCTTATTTCCCTTGCCTCCTCCTTTCCAAGGTTTTTCAAACCTTGTAGGTTTCCTTAGCAAGGATGGGAGATGGTTTCCAAACCATATGGAAAGTATTCTCCCAATTTAAACCAAATGAAGGGAGTTTGTAAAGAATCCCAACAAGGCTTGCCCATTAATCATTGTGGGAAGTAATTGGGATTATTCCCTCTTCCCTAAAAAATAAAAATTCACTCCCCAAATGGGGTGGATGGAGAAAAAAATAAAGAAAGAACAAAGGTAAATCACAACAAGCCATTTCAACACCCAAGATAAGCAAGAAAACAAGAAATTTATTTTCTAAAGTAATAACCAAACTCATTGGTGTGAGGCCTACCTCAAAAAATTAAGATAGTTTACACAAAATCTTTGTAATCCAAAAATTCAATCTCTCTCAAGCCACCACTCCTCTCCCCCAAAGTGGCTCCAAGAAAATGACCAAAAGAACCCCTCAACCCTCCAAAATGGGGGATAATATAGGAGAACGTCTCCAAATCACAAACCTAATGGGATGGTGACATGTTTCACCCATCCACCCATAATTCCATGACATCCAAGTACCCCCGAATTACACCAATAAATCAATAAATGAAATAATAATTGAAATTCAATCAAATCAAATATCTACATGGCGAATCAAGCACTCCAAATCTCCTTCTAACACAAAAATCCAAGAATCATAAATAAAAGTGGTTTAAAAAGGGGAAAACGTGGAAAATAGGCTTGATGAGCCTTGAAAAGCGCTCACCCACCCATAGGTATGGTACTTGGGGGCTCTTTTTAAGGAAAATATAGCCTTTTACTTTCCTTTCACTCATCCAAAATATCACTTCATCCCCAAATACAAGTTTTGGAGAAAATATGGCTTTTAAGAGGGTGGTTAGTCCACATAACCATGATTATGGGCCCTAAACCCATTAGTCAATAATAAAACAAATCAAGACCTCCCAAACAAGTGGGAAGCAATTAGTTCAAAAAAATCAACTATAAACAAGTAATTAAAGAGGGATTAAACCAAATTAATTTAAGTGGAGAAAAGTGATATAAAGGTGACCAAATAATTTCAATAACACATGCCAAGGGGTAATTTTCACAATTCCATCATTAATCCACAAAAATAATAAAACAAGGGCCAAAACAAACAAGGGGTAGATTCATCGTATACGACTGTTGTGCTAGTTGGAGGTGCATCCCCTAAAACCCATGTTCCCCTCTCATGTGGTAAAAACTTGTCACCTATACACTCAATTACAAATATCATACTTGCTCGATACAAAATGCTAAATAGAGCAATAATATTCATATCAAACAATCAAGTCACACATACGCTAACTAATCAAATTAGTGACCAAATCATACATCCACCATGTAAAATATTAGCAATCTTTATGATCATTCATGAAACATTTCACAAACCAATACAAGATGCATACTAATCTACCAATCCATCAAGATCCAAAATCTACACATACTAATTTGACCATAATGATAATAACCGTAAATTGGCAAAGATGGGCCAAATGAAACACGCAATCATGATAAATTAACATATACAAGATAAGGTGACGACCGCATAATATGCATACTAGTCAAATAATCATGATGAAAATGTTCCCAACATCAAAACATAAGTAAGTATAATGGGCCAACATAACCATAATAGAGCTAGAATCTAGTGGGCACTACATCCCCCTCTTATAGAAATAGAATTCCTCCGGAAGTCACCGAAAGGAGTAATAATAATGAAATCTCAAAGGTGTCACATATTCCCATGTAGGTGATTTTCTCATCAAACATTTACCACTGAACCCTAACTTGGTTCAACATCGATTTTATCTTGGAATTTGAGGGTATTAATCAAGAAAAGTATAGCTTCCATAATGCTCATTAGCATCATCATCCCAAAATATCCATGAGGTTTCAACATAATTGGATGTCCACCGTAAAGGTTACCCTTAAGGAGACCGATAAGGGGTGAATAAAAGGGAGAAAAATTGTTGTTTTAGAAAGGGAGTCAATTTTCATGTACATGATGTGCATGAAAACAGTCGTGGGAATCACAAAGACCATTAAGAAGAGGGTAAAATTTTCAATTTATGTGAGGCTGCACTTCCTAACCCTCACTAAGATTTTAAAAATGGAAAAACTATTCACAAGACCCTCAAATCCGCACTTGCATTGACATGGCTAGAGCCAAATTAAAATATACGGTGGTAGGGAGTTTTAGTAAGTGACTGGTGCAGGAGGAAATGGAGTTGCAAGGTGGAGGTGGAGGTGGAGGTGGGGGATGGTTTTCTCTTTTGTTTTCAACAAGAAATGGATCTGCAAAAGTGTTTGTTACATGGGAGAGCCCCAATTTCAGGATCTACCCGTCTGGAGGCCAAAGTCTTTTTAGGAATTACGAGGTCTATGGGTTTATTGATTACAGTCGACCCTGCAGCTTTGCATCAATGTTCCAATTGGATCAAAAGTTTCCTGAAATAATTTTTTTATTTCTGATAGGAGAAAAAGATTGATATCGAAAGCTCATCAATAATCTGCGATAAGTGGTGATTCATCCTCTCATTAGGATAATGAGGATTGTGATTTTCTACAAATTGATGATGACTCAGGGGAGGACGAACCTGAAAAATGGTGGCAGGAAAGGCGAAGGAATACAATTAAATGTTCCACGTCACAATGCAACTGGAGGATGACTAGTAAGTACTACATGAAAATTTAGATGGACAATTAGAGGCGGTCATCGTGAGTCGTGACCCAAGATCACACATGGATTTTTCCCCCACGAATGACGCTGATGGTTAGACTAAGGCTACCATAAAAAATAATGTTACTCGGACTCGCTCTTTGATGAATCCTACTGGAAAGTCTTAATGTAATTCATAATGGTCCGATGGAGGTTGATAGATAATTTATTTTGTCGGCCCTTGGTTGTGTTCGGGTGTCGCAGTTGGGTTGCATGTTCTTGTCGATTCTTTTTGTTCTTTCTTGACTTTCGTGGCCTTTTTATACCTAGGTAGGATCCCGGTTAAAAAACCATTTACCCTTAATAAAAAAAATGATGAAGTGTCACACAACACCAATAATAATGAAAAGGGTTATGACTTGTTTTGGCAATATTATTTACAAGAGTATATATGGTACACATTGGTAGTATGCAATATCATACATAAGTATCTTCTATACAACCATAAAGTTAAATTATTTACTAATTTTGTCTTAGAGGTCCCAAAGTGCTTGAAACTCGTATTCAAATATCATATGTCACGCCTAAATTTTTGACTTAGAAAACCAAACGAGGATAATACAATTTTTTAAAGTTTAACAAGTTGATCGATGTTCCACTATGCTACCAAAACTACACCACAATAGCCCGACAATGCCACTTTCATTTATTGAACACACTTAACTAGTTTTGGACTCAATGTGGCACACCAAAGAAACTATTACTATCTCTAACTCTACCATAAAAACCATAAAAAAAAACTCGAATGAGATAGGTGGCATAGATATCTAAAGGGGTTCCAACACTAGCAAAGTTACTAGGGAAATCACTAAAATATTTCTTAGACAAACACATTACAACAAGTCCTTTCACATTTTCCAAAGAGGTTAAGAGGACAATGAGGGACAATTCCTCCAAATAAGAAGGAATAATCAACATATTTTCTCAATATCCTTAACATACATTGCCTAAAACTTGAATAAAAACCTAGTTCACCAATCACATACTACATTCTAAAGGGGGGATAATTCCCTCAAAACTAGAGGTACAAGTCCACTTTCTAATAGGGAGCTCAAGTTTACAATCACATCGATATGTAAAAACAATGTGAATACGTTGGTCAAGATGACACCAATAAGAAGTAAAACTCATATACCAACTCCAAGGACACATTGCTTGATAAGAGGTAACACCGATTCAAAAGATGTTATCATCCAAGGTTGGTGGGAGGATTGGATAATTATAACTCTTAGAATTTTATTAGGTAGAGAACAAAATTTTTCTTGTATCAAGTTATAGGAGTTTCAAGGTAATAAAATTCTTATACAAAGGTCTCCTAAGAGCCAAGTGACCAAAAGGGAGATCCCAAGTGCAAAATGATGTTGTTTTATTTTATACGCATATTTTTCCTTATTATATTAAACTAAGATAAGAGAATTGTACTAACCAATTTTACACAACCAAAATTTAGTATGTAATATGAACTGGGAGTTCAATATAGTGACCAAGGAGAATGAAAAAGGTACGTTTCTATTGATTCAACACAATTATATCACATTTTTTCGAGATTCTAGGGGTACAAATGATAACATTGTCCTGCAACCAATATTGTTTTTTTATACATTTTAATGTTCTCAAACATATATAATTAACCAAATTTTATTTACAATAAAAAGACACACATTACAAGTATAATTATAGATATAACTCTTGGTGGCTTTTTTATTATTGCATTCTTAATTTATAGCATTTTGTAACCTTGCATCATCAAGGATCAACACCAATGTTGATACTGAAATTCTCCATACCATGAAACAACTAAATATAGTATTTGATTTCTCAAGAGAGCGAGAGGGAGCAAAAAAACTCATGAAGTTCATATTCAAGCATCAAGTACAGAGAGAATCATGACTCCTAATTAGTGTTCTTACAAATTTAAGTTGGATTACATTCAAAAATTTATTTTATAGTGAGTATCAAGGTCCAACCAAATTACACTGCTACACCCTAACGACAATTTTTAATGAGTGACCACTATACGTATTTGAACCTATTAGGATTAAGAAAGGTTCTAATGAACTACAAACATTATTGACATACTCAAAACAATCCTCACAAGCAACAATGATGGTCTCAACAAAATTTTAGTTGTGGGGCCAAAAGTTTGTTTCTAGTAGTTCAATTAATTCTCGGTTCGAGGAAGCATTAAATAGCTATGGAATAACCTCTAAATATAATCACTAGATAAGTGGATACCAAATCCATCACTTCCACACCATTTATCAATTAGATAGAAAATATCTTTCACCAAAGTACACTTGTTTTAGCCATACTATTTTGAAAGGAATTTTCAAGGTTTAAAGGTCACTTTTACCAATTTTCCTACAAAGTGGGTTAGAAATCATTAGGAAATTAGTGCTCCATTAGAATATTAATATTAGAGATATATTATTGTGTACATGTATTTGTGTGGGTTGTTTTAACAATACACATATATAGTTGTGATTTTTAGGATTAATTTGTTAGCCTAACCACCTCATTAACAAAAATGCATTAGGTTTTATATATGTAATGTTGTGCAATGTTAATGATTAAGCTCTAGTATTTCTGTCATTTGGTATTAGATCAATGATCCTCTCCCATGAGAGTCCTTCACAAGCAATATTAGATATGTTCTAGGTACTTTACATGCATAGGAGATCATTATCAAAAATTTCCATTGTTGGTTGTTGTGAGAACTGCTTTACTATGGCTTGTAAGAGGGCTATAGTGAATAAAATGGCTGGAGTGAGATAATTCAGGACAAGTCCATTTGTATGCATATCTTCATTCCACATACTTGTTGTATTGGGAATCTATCCAAAGGACATTTCCTATCAATGCGTGTATCTCTCGGATATATATATGCTTCTAACAAAGCTTGGGTACATGGAGCGAGGTGTTATTTACTTGCAAATTAATTTTGAAGAAAATATTCTTCTTTAATCAACATATAATTTTTATTGACGTTGATTTGTAAAAATAATTTTGCATAGAAGTTTTGGAAAATAGTACTTGCACATCTTTCAAATAAAGCTCATGCACAAATTTCCTCTACTAGTTCCTAGTTAGCCATTGTATACTTCTACTAGACACACCTACTTATAATATCAATGTCTCTCAATTGTCTTCTCTCTTGCACATCTAAATCCTCATTCAATTGGATGGTGGTAGTATAAGTTTGTTACAAGTCTATCTCTAGATTCAAGTGTAGGATCTCGTTAATTATTGTGGCTTTTCTCAAGCGACTAGTTTTAGGTTTTAGTTTTTGGTATATCTAGATTGTAATTTTTTTAGTTTATATTAAGTCTTGTTTAGAATAGTCTATAGCTATTTTCTTATACTTAATGAATAATAATTTTTTATCCAGTCTTTACCTTTAGATTTTTAATTGTTTAAGTCTCTAGTTTATTATTTTAATAGTTTAATTTATAATTTAGCCTTTAGCTATATTAGAGATTTTGTTGTCAAAAGTAAAATAAAGTTTTTATTTGTTTCATCATATAAATTAGTTTTGGAGGTCAAATAAAGTGCCATGTCTTTGTTAAGGTTATTAGTCGTATCGGACAATGTCATGTGTCATTTTTTCACAACCAAGAATCAATAAAGGAATAGTATTTTTGTGTAAAGATTGTATTTTCATGTTGTCAAAAGTTAGTCTCAAATAATTTGTTGTTTTCAAATATATGTCATCAAATTCATTGTAAAAATTATCCTTTTGTCACTATACCATTTTTCAAATGTTCATTATATGTGCCATAGACAAAGTTGAGTTTGTTGTCAAAAATTAGAAAAAAAAACATTTCCCTACAAACACATTTTTGGTGTAATTTGATGTCTAATAAAATAAATTATTTCACATTGAAGGGGATATAAGAATAAGCACAATGCGAAAACCAATTAGCTTCATGTCATCGTCAATCGAGTAAGTAAACATTCAAGAGAGGATGGATGCAACAAAGGAAAGTGGTAATTCAACGACCTCTCGTCATCTTCTAATGACTGGGCCATGTGAATAAGAACATGTTCACATGAATGTAATTCCAATATTATCTCTTGAAATTTTTGTGATATGGAGTGGAAGGTGTCAATCTATAAAAATAATTGTATAGGAGGAAAATGACTGCAATGACTAATGTAGGAGCATCAATGTAATTAGCTCAATTTTGGCTTGGTTAGTCTCTTAGGGGGTGTCTTAGGTGTTTTGAATGAGTTTTGGTCCATATGGAACCCTCTTGATGTAATAAATGGAATTTTGGAGGTTTCCCTCCAAAATCCATATTTAAATATTCAAATGTGCCTAGTTAAGTAATCTAGCCTAGGTGTTAGTGTGGTAGAAGTGTTAGGTAGGCCTAAAATGAATATAAAGAGGTGATCTTGCTGTTAACTCACTCTCTTATCCAAGATGTAAACTCATTGGAGTTAGTTCACCATGTATGGTTAAGGAAAAATACCTAACAACTTCTAAACCATGAACAAAAGCTTGTTCATTTGGATGAAGGAGAGACAGAGAGCTTGTAAAAGTCATGAGCTACCTATTAATTAAATTATGTAGCATGTTTGAGTCCTTTGTATAAGGAATGGTGGCTTAATAATGTATGGTTGAGTAAATTTTGATGCTTATGGTTTGTAAATGGTGATGCACAAGTATATTTTGCATGTACAATCCTTGGAATAGTACAAAAGAAGTCTCAAGAGGAAATGATGATATGAATACAGTCTAGAAAAAGGAAATAGAGACTCAAAATGTGCTAGAGGTAAGAATTTGATCAAAGAACTCTAAAAATATTATGCATTTCTGTTATTAGAGGAATGAGATCTGAAAGGGATTCTAAGTAAAATTGGGATGATCAATAATCAATTGAATTAACAAATAGGTTTCATGAACTTAAAAACCGCGAGTTTAACCGTAATATTTTTGTTACCAATTAGAATCTATGCCCAAGTAAGTATGGAATTATTCAAGAATTGTATGGTGAGAGGAAAATTTACATAAGGTGTCCACAGGATTTGGAAGGTATTAAGAGGATTCTTGGAATCCATTAGAGGAAAAGAAAATAAGAAAACTCTGCTACATACTTGAATAATCTGTCCCAAGGTTTTAGAATGGAGAATAAGATGTTTTAGTAGGACTTAGGATTCAATATTTATGATGAATAAATCATGGATGAATTTGGGATAGTTTAAAGAATAATTGATACTTCAAACATGGGATTGTGAGGTCTTTTCCCTCAAAAATTAGTAAACTCATAAAACCAACCGTGTATTCACAATTTTTGGAAGGAGAGTGGAATTTGATCAATCTTGTTATGGTTGAAAGTTAATTAACACTCTAGAAAATGAATATAATATTCTCAGGGTTTAAGTTGCATGGTATATGGCCCTACAAGTTTATGAGGAAGATATACCAAAGTCCAAACAAGAAGATACAATTGATCATGAGAATATGCACAAAATAAAGATTTGAAAAGGGAAATCCTTCTAGTGATTTAGTTTCACATCATTATAATAGTTCTATGAACACTTATTAGCATGGATAAACTTCCAAGAAAGTGATAATACATGAAATTAGATGGGGTACTTGAAGGAACTTGGTGATAGAAAAGGAAATATAAGTTTAGACAGAGAGAAAGCAAATCGTGATGTGGAAGATTCTAATGGAAGAAATGGTCTTATACAATGGGTTAGTCTATAAGAAATTATTCATCCATGTATGAATAATTTGAGGTGGCAAGTGAAAAAAGGTGGGCTAAATAAAAAAGAAGCATTTGGATGTAAGTATTCTCGACTGATCTGTAGCAAACTGTGAGGAACCTAAAAACTAAGTAAATGTGATTGCCGAGATCAATGGAAATGTATCTCAAGAAAAGGAAACTAGGAGATTGATTATGGCATGGAAAGAGTAATATGTTGTAAATAATTAGATAGCGATAGTAATGTAGAACAAATCAAGGAAAGGAATGGAAAGATAGTAAGGAGATTGTTTTGTGTGTAAAAGCCTTAAGAGAAATTTTTGAGTAAAATTGTAAAAATCGGAATTGAAAAAAATAGGAGCTAGAGAGTTGAGGAAAAGTTGAGTGGACCTTGAATGATTTATTATGAGATGGATAATAGTGATAGAGTTGTAGATACGGTGAAGAAATTGCAAACCCTAGGGAATTGCATTATAACCCTAATGTAGACAAGAAAGAGAAAAAATTACAAAATAGCACCATTTGAAGCTAAAGGATGTTGTGGGAATTAATATCATCATGAACAAAATAGATGGAAGTAGTGAAGAGTGATTATGAAGTGAAACAAGTGGAGGAAGTTCAGAAACCAAGAATTTACAAGAAACCCTAGGAAACAAGCTAAAAATGAGGGTTTGATGATTGGAGTAGCTAGGAAATGAATTGAGAAAAATCCCATGGTGAAAAGAAAGAACAAGATAAAGGGTATATGAAAATATAATCATTTTGATTGGTTGTTTATAGGTTCTTCTAAACTTGGAGGTTTACAGTGTAGGAGGGCTAATTGGCTAGAAAGACAAAATTGCAAAAAGTGGCATAACTTTTCACTGGAGGTGAGTTAGGACTTGAAATTTGAAATGCACCTTAATGAGGATAATGGGTGCCTAAAACTCTTACCAGTCAGGTATGAAAGCTTGTGGTTTGCAAAATTTGTCAAAATTTGTCCTTTTTCGGGTTACAAGGACTAGTGAGGGTATAAAAGGAAAATGATGAAAGATGGATTTGTGAAACTGATTTAATGGTTGGGGTAAGTGTATTTGGTGATGTTGAACATGTTTGAAGTGATTTTCAGTCATAGTATAGTGTTCCTATGATTTTTGGCATGTTGAGCTAGTATTAGCTAGGTAAGAGCTCTTGAGAAAAGTGAATGTTGAAGATGTTTTCATGACTTCTAAGAAATTTTTTGGATGAATGAAGCATATGTGTAGGTTTTCTGCATCGGTGACCCTTTGAATATAGAGATCCTTTGAGTTCCATACTTTATTGGAATATGATCAACCAAAGAATATGTTCAACTAGAAGTGAAAGAGATATAAGTTCTCGTATATAGGTGATCATTTACAACAATATCCGACAAAAAAATCTAGATAATGGTATGCATACCTAAAATTATGCGGTGTCATGTGATTATATTTTCAGTTACTTCTTGCCCCATGTTCGCACTAAGGGGGAATGTTAGGAAATTAGTGCTCCATTAGAATATTAATATTAGAGATGTATTATTATGTACATGTTTTTTATGTGGGTTGTTTTAACAACAAACGCATCGTTGAGATATTTTAGGATTAGTTTGTTAGCCTAACCTCCTCATTAATAGGAGTGCATTAGGATTTATATATGTAATGTTGTCGAATGTTAATGATTAATCTCCGTAATTGATCTCAAAATTAAGCTTGAAATACTAAATTCACAAAGGATAATTTTTGTATAATCATATTCTAATAATTTAAAACCATGGGAAAAACATTCAAGACATTAGGTTACACAAAAATTGAGCACAACTATTTATTCCACACCCATTCCAAATGGGTTTCACAAGGTCCAAAGGAGGTTTTTTTATAGTGCACAAAAGTGTTTTAGAGATAATGATCCAACTTGGATCTAGGAATACTTATACTATTTGAACATAAGTGCACGGAAAAAACTATAAGGATACAACTTTGCACACTCTTGACATGATTACTAAGTGTTTCTAATATTAAGTGAGGCTCCTTATTGTGCCAAAATAACAAAAACAATTTAGTCAACGACCAAAAATTCTTCCTATAGTTAAACACATATGGATCACAATGTTCAACCAAATAAAATGCATAACACACCAATTTTATAACATAAAATTAGTTTTCACCCACCAAAGGTGTCTTGAAAGGCCAAATGGGTCAACAAGACCCAATTTTCCTATTGCACGATCTAGCCCAAATGGATATGAAAATGCCCTCAAAAAATGATTTCTAATAACCCAAATGGAAAAATTAACACATCTAACCTATCCTATGTTATATAGAGAATACCGAGACTTCTAAGACCCAAAATCGGTAATTAGATCTCAAACTGAAGCATCTCTTCCGAGATAATTTTAAAAATTGTTGCACTTCAACATTCCTAGCCAAGTTCGCTATGAAATGAGGTTTTAAAATGTGCATTCAAAACTCAAAAAAACATTCTATCAATTCTCAACCACTCCCTATATGTAGGGGAACCACAAAAATCAACAAAAATCAATTCTTAAAATTAGGGTTTAATCTATAATTACCCTTTCAAAGCTTATTATCGGAATTGTACTAACTTATTCTTGTTCGTAACATCAAGTGGCATACAAAACACGCTTGAAAAAATAGCTCCGAAAGTATTTTTCTTAATACTAAAGGTTGATGGTGATTTTCATGGTGACAATTCGGAGGTAGGAGGTGGTAGATTTGCATTTCACAACACAAGTCCCTAAACCATGAGTTGAAACCAATTTAAATTTATAACTTTTAGCGAAAGAGTCCCATGCATGGAAATAACCAATTGGGATCGAAACTAATTCCATTAAATGATAAAATGGTCATCCAAAGTTGGTTTAAGGGTTGATATGACATTCTATGTCACCAAGGAACATGGTAAAATACGACATCTCTCTCTACGAGAGTCGAGAGGTGTTTTGAAGGCTATTTTCTAATGTCTTTTCTAACTTTTGACAAAGTTTTTAAGGTATAGCATTTGAACGAAAAATCCACATTCCACTCAAAATTGGTGGCTACATTTCCAAAATTTATTCTTCTAATTTTAATTAGTCTCAAGGTAAAATACATGAGCAATGTCAACACTCTAAAATGGTCATTCTAATTATGTGACATCCAACTCCTTATTGTGGCATTCCAAAGAAACGATTAAGGTTTTAGTGGAAACATTTTTAGTTTAATAGGAAATTTAACTAACCCAAAATTATCAGTTAATTTTTGTTTAATTTCAAAAGTTCCCAAAGTGTTGAAACCGAGCTCGGTACCATATGTCATGCCTATGACTTCACAACCCAAAATAACCATCCAAATACCCTATAAAAATTGGGACAACTTTTTTGTTTAATTTTATTATTATTGGTAAATAGTTTTGAAGGGACTATACCTTGTTACAATAAGGGCTCAACAACCAAATAGAGCTATAGAGGGACAACAAAAGAGGATCAAAATCCAGATAAAGCATTATGCCCAATAGTAACCAAAAGATAGTTACTAGTAGAAAGCGAAATAGAATAGAAACTACAACAAGACAACAAAATAGCAATAGAAAAACAACAAAAAGACCGAAATATAGCAGCATCTAGAACGAAGCCCTCTAGCCCGAGGGAGATTATTTCTTGGAAGCTCTGTTGATCCTAGATTTGATTGTTTGTAGCAAAGTGAACAACACCAAAGTGGTGATGTGCGTGGGGTCACTTGCATTCAAATTCGATATGGTCTGACTTCTCTCCTTATTAGTCCCCCAGATAGTTTCAAGGACCCTGCTAAGTATGGAAATGCTATGAACATGTTGTTCCAAAAGTCACTAATGGCATTGAAGATAGCCATGTTATGGTCGTTCCTGTCTTTGGCTCTCCCCAACTGCTTTTCCAAAGAGTTCAATTTTTGTAGATGTCCGCAATCCGATCATTCCCATTATCGGTTTCATCATCACCTTTCTTTTTCCCTTCTATTTAAATTATTAATTTGTTACTAAGCCAACATATCAATCTAATAAATATTCATATAAATAATCCCATTACCACTTGCAAAAATAATATTACTTACGTTTTAAGAACTCCAAGTCCTATAAGATTAATTACATATAATGATAGTAAATGTAAACTTATTTTTGCAACTAAGGTCTCCAAGACTAATTCATCATCAATATTTCCAACCAATAACACAATAAGGATGTGTAAGATAGTCCATACTACCTATGTGCTAATCACTAATTAATAATGCATAAGATAACCATAACATTGGTTTCTCCATTATCGTCACTTGGGTTTTTCTAAATCACACTTTTCCCACCAAGTGTTCTATCCAAACAACGTAAATGGTATAATCTAGTTCTTATCACGATTCATTAAAATTTATCAAGGATGTATCTAGATAACCATATGTCCATTTACGTAGCTTGAGTCATTAGTCAATTCCCTTCATCATTAGATATTTTTAATCCAATTTTTCCCACCAAGGGTTAATTTAGCAAGGTAACAACTCTATTTAGTTAAGGTTTAAAATGTCAAGTTTTGGCAAGGGTCCCATTTGTCCCCATCTAAATGGACGCATGAACCTTACACCCTTAACTCATTTTAGCTAATTTTTAAAAATAACTTATTCACCCAAGTTTGAAAAAATAAGAGTGATCCCACTTGCTCTCCTACAAAGGTCAACCAAGTTACCCTAAAAGACAAGTGGAAAAACCTAGGATGATTAAGAGCCCTTAGATCAAAGGGATCTCCGTCATTGATCAAAAGGTTAACCTAGAAACCCTAATCTCATCTTTAACTTTCCATTTGTTTCCATTTCTCCTATTTCTTCTCTTGTTTTTTGTTTTGCAGGTTGTTGTAAGGGAATCCATGGGGGAACAAGGAGCTTATCTATTTACTTCTTCTATTTATTTATTTTTCATCCTATTTAGTTTTATTTATAAAACCCCTTATATATAACACGACACACACACACACACACACACATATTCGGCCTACCTACACAGGAGTGCAAAGGAGAGACTGCTTTTAAGTGAGGCCGAATGGCCATGAAACCGAGTTATAGGCTGCATGGGAGTTCAAAGGAGGGCCATACACCCAAATGGTAGGTCATATGGGATGTGGAGTGAGGTCGAGCCGGAATGAATATTGTGTTGTGTACAATCCATAGGGTTTGAGAAGGGGGTTGCGGTGAGGCCACATCCTCCATGTAAATATAAATATATATTTTTTATTCAAATGCTAATGTTTATACGAGTAAAATTTTGGTATATATATTCACTCCATTTTATTTTCTTTAAAGAAAATTACACGGAATATTTTAAAACCCTAGCTTTCCTTATAACCCATACATTATATATATATATATATATATATATATATATATATATATATATATATATATAGATAAATTTTTCTATAATAACAAATATAATCTTTTTCAAACTTATTATTTCAATTACCAAAGTATATATCAAAACCTCTCATTCACATTATAAGGAAATACGGGTAATAAATATATGTATAGATACATTTATATATATATTACTCATATGTATACACACACACACAAAAAAAAAAAATAAAATTAAAAAGAGTTTCAAAAATCCTTTCAAGGGAATAAAGAGGTTACATTTTTGAAATCAAGAAAAAGAGATATATAAAAACTAAATAGAACTATTACCAAATAAGCAAATGCAAAAATGACATCCAACATTGCTAATATTACATGCAAATTCATAATTTGATAAATATACTAACAAGCTCAATAAAATTAACCAAAACAATGTTTTCCTCTATAACAAAAAGAAATTTTCCTCTATAAAACAACGATGAAGAAAGGTCTTTCACATTGCAATAATATACAAATTTTCTCCTTACATGATATGATATTTACAAATATTTTCAAGATGATTTCCAAATGATAATGGTACAATTCCAAACCAAGTCTCTTCATTTCCAAAATGCAAGATTTATACATTTGATTAAATCCTATCTACAACCAAGAATAAAAAAATTCAAAACTATTTCATTCTCATTCCAAAATCAAGATTTACAAATGTGGTTTCAATTCTTTCCTAAACAAGAATAAAAATTAACTAAGATCTTTCCTTTCCTTGATGTTGCAATATTCCAATAAACACAAAATACAAGTATACAATCCTTCCAAAAAGTGGGAACAACATGGGGAAAATTCTTTTAATTCATCAAGTTACAACACAATGAAAAATTTCCCAAAACACTTTAACTCCAAGCTCCAAATTTAACAAAAGTATGCATCCAATCCATAAGAGGATAGGTTGGATGAACTCCTTACCAAATGTCATCATTAAATGACGCATAAAACCAAGGAGTGTATTCTAGTATCCTTCCAAGCCCATGGGAGAGAGGAGAATAAAGCCTCCAATTGAGTGCAAAGGGGATAAAGGAAGAGACCTTAAAAACACCACATTCAAAAAATCATAAGAGTTGAAAAACATCACATACACACAAGAATCTCCATGATTCTAACAAGTGGGGAAGAGAGGTAAGAAATCTCCCATTTTATTCCAAAACAAATAAGTATCCAAGTGAGTTCACAAATTTCCCAAGTATCCAAAAGCCTCTAGATATCCATATCCCTCCAATAATCCTTATTTCTCCTTACCTCATCCTTTCCAAATTTTTTCAAACCTTAGAGGTTTGCTTAGTAAGGATGGGAGATGGTTTCCAAACCATATGGAAAACATTATCCCACTTCATAGCAAATGAAGGGAGTTTGTAAATAATCCCAAAAAGGCTTTCCCATCAATCCTTGTGGTAAGTAAGAAGGATTATTCTGTCTTCCCCAAACAATCCAAAAATCCACTCCCCCAAATGGGGTGGATGGAGGAAAAATAAGGAAACAATACAAGAAAATCACAACAAGCCATTTTAACACCCAAGATAAGAAATAAAGCAAGAAATTTATTTTCTACAACAATAACCAAACTCAAGGGTGTGATTCCTACCTCACAAGAGCAAGACAGACCAAGCATAATATTTGTGAATCCACAATCCAAGCTCTTCCAAGCCACAACTCCTCTCCCCCAAAATAGCTCCAAGTAAAATGACCAGCCTCAACCATCCAAAATGGGGATAATATAGGAGAAAGTCTCCAAATCACAAACCCAATGGGATGGTGACATGTGTCACCCATCCACCCATAATTCCATGTCATCCAAGTACCCTCAAATTGCACCAATAAATCAATAAATGAAAATAATAATTCAAATTCAATCAAATCAAATCTCCACATGGAGAATCAAACACTCCAAATCTCCTTCCAACACCAAATCCAAGAATCATAAATAAAAATGGTTGAAAAGGGGGACAAATGGGGAAAATAGTCTCTATGAGCCTTGAAAAGAGCTCACCCACCCATAGATATGGTACTTGGGGGCTCTTTTCAAGGAAAATATAGCATTTTACTTGCCTTTCACTCATCCAAAAGGTCATTTCTTCCATAATTACGAGTTTTAGGGAAAATATGGCATTTAAGAGGGTGGTTTGGTCCACCTAATCCATGATTGGGTGACCCTAAACCCATTTAATCAAGAATAAAACAAATCAAGCCATCCCAAATAAGTGGGAAGAAATTAGTTCACATAAATCAACTATAAACAAGTAATTAAATAGATATTAAAACAAATTAATTTAAGTGGAGAAAAATGAGATAAAGGTGACAAAATAATTTCAATAACACATGCAACGAGGTGATTTTAAAAATTCCATCATTAATCCACAAAATAACAAACAAGGGCCAAAACAAACAAAGGAGTAGATTCAACCTATACGACCTATTGTGCCACTTGGAGGTACATCCCATGAAACCCACATTCTCCTATGGCGTAAACATGTCACCTACACACTCAATTGAAAACATCATACTTGCTCAATACAAAACACTAAATAAAGAAATAATTCACATATCAAATAATCAATCACACATACACTAACTAATCCAATTAGTTACGAAATCACACATCCACCATGTAAAATATTAGCAATCACTATAATCATCCATGACATGTTTCACAAACCAATACAAGATACATGTTAATCTACCAATCCATCAAGATCCAAAATCAACACATCTTAAAAAAACCATAATGATAATAATTATAAATTGGCCTCATGGGCCAAATACAACAACCAATCATGGTAAATTAGCATATACATGATAAGGTGGTGACCACATAGTATGCATCCTAGTCAAATAACCATGATAAAAATGTCCCCAATGTCAAAACACAAGTATAATGGGTGAACATAACTAGAATAAAGAAAGAGTATATTAAGAACTAAAAATTATTTTGAGTTGGTTTACAATGCTTTAGTCATGCGTAGGGTCTGCTCTTATTGTATGCTTCTTCAACAAGGAAGAATATGAGAAATTGTTTGATGTTTTGATGGTGAAGGCCAAGTGTTACTAATTTGAATCCCCAAGTAATAACCAATTATAAATGAGTTCATTTGATTTGTGTTTATGCTACTCCAAGGGTAATGTTTCACACTAAGGATGACCTAAAATGGAAAGGAATAATTATGGAAATACATTTATTTGTAAAATTTTCCATTAGAGGGATAAGGAAAAAATCACCCAATAGGGGACATGGTTAAAATTTGATCCTATCCCCATCGGAAAAAAAATTCATGTACGGTTAAATCATTATTTGAGAATATGTATAGGTTTATCTAGGAGGTATAAGTATTATTTGATTGATAAGAGTTTTCTTATATGTGAATGAGCAGTAAAATGAGGGATTTTACACATTCAAAGAATTAGGATAGGATATGATAGTGATTTTGGGATCAATTTATGATCACAAGTCATGTATAAGGGATATAATCCAAAACCAATATTACCAAATTTTAAATGACCTAATTTGGGTGTTTAAAACACCCCAAATTTGTACATTGTGATATGTCAAAGTCTAGTGATGATTGTAAAACCTCTTAACTAGTAGAAAAATATAAAATCCCATTTTCTTAGCTTTCCATTCATCCTTATGATATTTCAATCTTTTCTAGTGGTGAAAGTCAACAAATGATCATCTTTAGACTATATCACTTAGTTGAATTCACACAAGTTAGAAGAGCACTATAGTAGTTCCACACATTATTGTCATAGTCAAGGTGAACTACAATGATGGTCATGCAACTATCATGATGGTTGAATAACCTTAGATATGCTTAACCCAATCGTTTCACAATTATTTCTTATGCCACCATATTGATGGGTAAGAAACAAAATTGGATCATTTTTCAGATTCTTGACACTATGAGTACCTTCTCAAACCAATTTATTCTCACCCAAAAACCATAAAATTATCCTTAATCCTATAAATCCACCTCTTTTTTCCTTTAAATTGATCAAAAATGTCTTGTATAATAACTTGTACTCTACCTTATAGTGGTTACCGACCACAATATTCTATTTTACCCTTCATCAAAACTATTTTAATTCCATTTTTGAATCACCCTCTTGATTACAAAATTTCTTGGATTACATGAGCATATATTTACGTGGAGATTGCAACATGAGGATGCGTATCACATTCATTTCACTATTGGTTGGTCGTATTATTCTCGACAATATTGTGCTTGACAAGTAATATGTACTAGTTACTTTATTATAGTAAATTCCTTTCCATAACTATTTCTTAGTAGTTATAAGTAGACTATATCTCTAAAAACTCCCATGTTAACTGTTATAGTTTTCTTTTAGTTTTGTATTGGTTCACTACTTACCAAAATAACATACTTTAGAGTTTCGGGTGAGAATATTATATGGCCTCTACCTAACATTCTTCCCAAATTCATACAAAACCTTATTCTCTTGTTCACTCTATCAATAACTCTTTTATATTCTCTACCATAAGGATGGTCATTTGAGATATTTTTATTTCAATTTTTTGTCTTTCAAATATTAGTTTCGACCATAACATCGTTTGCTTTAATTTTTCAATTTTTCCATTTTCTTATTATAGTATATGTTTGTAAAACTTCATTTGTAGCCATTTCTCCTCTTTTTTTAGATGTTTGTAGAATTATTTGAAATAAATTAGATTTTGTCCTTATATATTTTAGTAGTCCCGCATGCAATATATAATACAAAATGGCCTTATCCTAGCTTGATTTTATTATATGTAGATTAAAGAAAAGTTGTAATTAATTCCAAAGAGTAATTCAATAATTGATATAAAAAATTGTAAATTATTTATTTGTTTCTAATTAAACATGTTTTGAATTGATAGTTATATTTCTTGGTTATTTCCATTCTTGCTTCTTTAAGGCATAATCTACTCTGGTCTCTATTATGTACCCTTTTATCTATATTGGTTTTACATTGCATACTTTTTTTGTTTAATGATGTTATTTGGAAAGCTCGGACCATATATAAGCACCTTCCCTCATGTTTATGTCCTTGATCCAACAATCACAATACATGTAACATTTACCATGATATTATGATATTCATATTTTACATGAACCCCTCCCTCATTTTCTCTTTAATTCACTCACTATTATAGATGGACACAATTAGATAGCTAAAGAACATTAGGATAATCTCATCACAAATACAATTAAATTAACCATTAATATTCTTCCATCTCCCTAGGTATATCCTTGTTCTTATAATTCATTACGTAGATGAATTTTTAGAATGATATCAACCATGTAGAATTGGTAAAACCCCTTAAATTTTAGAACTCTATGAAATTTTCCCTACTCCAAAATTCAACATTGACATATATTTTTGGTATCACATGTGGATCAAAGGAGTAAATAAAGCACCCATCATCATTTATCAACTCAACACATTTGACATGCACATTACCATTTCCAATAATTTGGGGAAAAATGGAGATAAAAATTATATCCAATTTCTTCATACCACTAAATATATTCAATCCATTTAACTAATTCCACCAATTTAACTCCGCCTAAATTGCTCAACAACACTACGAATATCATTATCTAATCTATATTTCCTCTAGTTATAGTTGTGTGATCCGAGAAGTCAAGTTCCGAGGAAAACATATAACTCAAATATCACATAAATATATGGTGAACCCGGCGTGAAGGATAGCCCTTAATTTTAATTCATTTATTTCATTCTTCCATATCTCGCCATTCATTCTTTGGGTTTTTATGCACCAAATGGACATGATAGGTGGATCTTAGGTGTGGATGCATTATCTAACCATGTTTAGACCCAAAACCAACTCCATTCTATGAGTGGGCCAATTTTAACACACACAATTTAAGATATGAATAATGAAGTTCCTTTAAGCTCTTCCTTTATTCTTCCACATATCAAATCTCATGTTGTCTTTAAAGAGATAAAATATTCCATAGAGACTCTAAACCCATCATAACCGACATGGTGATGATGATGAGGTTACAACAACAGATCAACCAACAAAAAACCTGATTATTTCATTTGGGACTAATTTACATACATATAGGGATGCAACTGTTATAAATAAGGAGGTTGGTCTAGCAAATAAACTAACTCAAATCAAATGCTAATCACATAAGTTGTTATAATTCTATTAACAACTTACTAACAAATATCTAACCACCTAATTATGTTTTACCACATGGTAAAACCATTGAGCACTAATTATTATTTTCCTAACATTCCCCCCTTAGTGCGAACATGGTAGAAAAACATTCACACACTCATCTGCAGTATGCTCACCCCTATGGCATGTCCAACTATGTGACTCATGACCTTGATACAAAATAAAGGATCTCTCTTTCCATGGTTTTAAATAGGCTTACCACAAAACTTGACGTGAAGAGGCCCCATCAACTATCCGCCTCGTGTGGTTTTTTGGATCTCCCACAAAAATTTCAAGATCCATGAATTGACTTACTCTGGTGCTTTTGTTTGCCACTATGCTTGTACATCAGGGAAGTATATAGGAATCAAATCACTTACTCATTACAAATCGAACAAGAAAACTCACACTGGAAATATTTCACATTACATCCTATAAGAATCAAAATGTTCTTAATTACAACCACTATTGTTGATTCTTCCACTCGATCTCAAACAACATAGGAAAATTCCACTACCACTAAAATTTTCCCTTGAATTTATCCATTTTGGAACAAAATGGAAATGGAACATTGGTTTTATGTTTCCCCACAATGTCAAATTTACACTAATTCACACAACTAAGAACACTCGAAAAGAAAATCATACGAAAATACATACTACTATCCGGATCTTGCTACACATGGTCACCATTTCCAATGAGCCTATTGATTTAATGATCATCTTCTAATGAATTATGGTAGTCAAAGGATATCTGTAGTCATATGATCTCCTATATAATCGTTTCCCCAACATCCACACACCATATTGAAAAGATTAAAAACTGAAATGAAGCACAATTAAAAAAAAAATACTCACACCACAAAAATGCCACCACAACTGATATGTGGCCCCGTCATTGGTGATTGATGAGAGGTATTTGATCGACCTCCTTCCTCTAATACCTCTTTCCTTCATGCGTGAGATGTTTTCTCAGTTGATGTAGACATGATGCTCAATGATTTTCATATTGTGTTTATTTTATCTCCCCCTCATATTGTGAAAATATTTATCTACCAGGATGTTAGGTTACACTGAAAATGCATCCATAAGGAAAATATTTTAAATTTTTGGACTAAATTTGACTAGAATTTTTGACACTTTTAACAATGAGTGCAACTTACAATGAATTACTTTAAGACGCAATTTTTGACAATACTATTATGATAAAGACAATTAACAAAAATATACTATTGCATTGAGAATTTCAATACATTTTTTTACAATGATTTAAACTATTAATGAATTAAAAAAATGACATATAAATCTTAAGACTATTAACTAAATACGAATCCAATTAAAGTTTTGCTGACTTAATGACATAAGATGATTATGACTTTTATAGACAAACTTTACAATGGCAACAAAATAAGGTAAACATTGTTATTACAACACAAAAAGAGACTTACTTTTTGACCTTAAAAATTTTGATCGGGAAATGAAGTATTAATAACGCTAGTTATGTATTGGTATCCACCGGTGGTATGATTCCTTTTTCCCATATATTAACAAAAAAAAATCAATATAACTCTTTGGTATGATTCTCTTCACGATTACATGCAAATTTGGATGCAAATATAGCAGATTAATAGAATAGGTGGTAACTAGATCGGGATCCAAGGTAATACTTTATAATATCATGTGCGCTTTTATTTTATGCCATCAAGGGTCTCTTTTCTCTCGAATTTGATCTTAAAATCCACACACGAATACTTAGAATGAATCTACAAAAGTATAATGAGTCTACAAAAGTACAAAAGTATAAAACTCAATAGAGATCAATCTTCCCCAAATGAGTCGCACCAATGTTGATAGAATATTGCACACTAACCAACTAATAATATGGATCTCTCCATCACAAAAATCGGGATCTCATAGTTTTCCAGAGGAATAAATTAGATTGAAGTCACAATGTTGATCAACCGATTCGATGCTAAAATCTATAGACTATATGCATGAGCTAGAAATATTGAAAATAAATTTCACAAGACTTTCATTATAAATTATCTCTCAAAGGATTGTACATTACTCGATACCAAATGATGCTACAATAATAATAGAGCAAACACACAAAAAAACTTACGATAGAGCAAACACACAAAAACTTGATTATTTCATTCAACACTTTGATTTACACACATGTAGAGATGTAATCCTATAAATAAGAAGGTTGGTCCAAAAATAAACTAACTCAAACCACATGTTAATTATGTAAGTTATTATAATTGTATACTAACAAATATCTAACCTCTTAATTACATTTTGCCACATAGTAAAACCATTTAACACTAATTATTATTTACCTCACAAGTGACATGAATATTCTTATAGATGTTATGTATCCATGCATTTTGAAATATCCTCCCACATAATTTTAAAACCCTAAGGTTAGGGGTGAAACTATATTATATGAATATAATTATAGAATTAAAATTATAGAAGAATAACTAGACATGACAAGATTACGAGACCTTATCCAATATCCTTCCAATATTTCACCTCCTAAGTAACTTGCGATAATTAAATTCATTCTATGGTTCAATAAAACTCCCTTGAGCCTCCCATAAGGGGAACACATAACCCAAATAACATTATTCCCATTGTGAATTCCCTCATATTAACCTTGGCAAGGGGTGCATTTAAGATTTAAAAATTAATAATTATTTCCCTCGGCCAAATCCTTTGAGCTAAGGAGAAAAAAATGTTAATTATTCAACAAACTAGAATTACACTTCTCATATCCTAAACTCAATAAATATTTACAAATTATTGATGGTAAAAGATACCTTGCAACAATACTTACCTATTACTTATTAAAAATAGAGGTCCTTCTTCTTACACCACTCCTACTGCGTATGCATGTCAACATACCTTATGTTATTTCTTTATAACAATATAATCACATGTATTCTAATTTTACACAAAATGGAATAATATATGTGAAATTATTATCCTCTTTCATTCTAAGGGTAACCTTTACCCATGGCGACCCCTTTCAACCTATTTATCTAGATCCCTCACTTTAATTCGATCTAGAAATATCCTTGGTGAATCTGATGCAATGGGAACCTACTTGGAATACATAAAATATCCTATTGATCATATTATTAAGGCTTCATATCACTTCATCCTCTGTAAGAACTCCCAAAATATAAAGAATATAGAGATCCAAATTCTCACATAAAATACCATAACAATGCAATTAGAGAACTACTTCCATGAGATGTAGTGGTGGCCAACATTTTCCCCAAAAACCTTGAGGGATCATCATGTATTAGTATTATTATATCCTCAATTTGTCTATCTAAATTTTGAAACAAACCATCATATAATTTGTGAAGTTTTTTGGCATGAAAATATTTCTCCACACTAGGATACAAAATTTATTTTATATCAAGAAGGAGCCCTAAAAATATCCTTTCCATTTTATTACAAGAGGGTTCTAGGTTATCTATTCTTCCACCAATTCTCCACACACAGACCAAAGAGAGATGTGTGATCACTTTCTTGATTCCCTTAATTAAAAACTGTATAAAACATATAAAAGTTAGTTCCCTTATTGATCTTATAAGAGGCATTAGAAATGGATATGAGAACTAGAAAAACCACTATAGATAGTGTCTAGAGTACTTATGGGTCCAACAAAAAGATCCCACTTTGAGATAAAAATGGGAGTTATCAAAATAAAAATTAAAAATAACAATAATCAAGGACCTAAAATTTTAAAACACAACATCAATGCTGCTACTATAGATGGCATTACAAATCAACCCAATTTTTATTTATTTTAGTAAACATGTTATTCAAGAAAATAACAATAACAATGGAAATGAGAACCAAAGAAATACCAATTATGCACCTTTTGTCAATTTAGTTAAATTTAATTAATAAAAATCATAGAAAAATACCAAATACTAGATAGAATAAAATTATAAATCATCACATCTAGAATCAATATCACGGCCAAGGTAAAAATCATTTGTTCTAAAACCATAACTAATAACAAAACCCTTATCAAGGCTTCAACCAACAAGACCAACACTAAAGGCCTACGGATTAAAATCCCAAATCCTATTTTATATTTCACAAATTCATCAATCATGCCACCCATGCTTCTAGTGAGTACAATAAATTAATTCAAAATGACGTAGGAGAATACAATTTCAAAATTCATCCACATAAACCAAAAACACACTTGAGAGTATATCTTTATGTTTTCATAATTATAGTGATTAATGGAAAATGTAAAGGAATTTACATGTGCAAAATATATTCTAGAGTTTAAAATATCTTTCAAAAACTAGCACAATGAATTATTTTACTAACATAATGTAGAAACCTAGATGTTATATAAAATGGATGAGCACAATAAATTTAGGGTCAACATACATTAAAAAAATTATACTATGCATAAGTTATATGGATGTTATAATTCTTTAGATTCTTGGTAAAAAATTGAATTACTTGGTGCAAAAGTGAAAAAAATTAGATCATTACTTTATGTCATCCTTAAATTTTTGTGTAGAGAATCACTTCTTTCATGTATACTATCATATAACTCATTTTTAGGATTCATGTTGCCAAAAAATCTTGATATCAATGATGAAAATATACCTATGAAATTGTGAGGTCATTGGAGTTAATTTGAAAAAATGTGCAAGGATTCAACTCAATAGTATTATGTGTAGAGGTGTAGTGTGTGAATTATATTTGAGAGTGGAATAATTAAAATTCAATTTGTTTATTACATCAAATAAGGAGACAAGGAGGATTAACCTAATCCATAATCATAAATATTGATCCGATATGTACTCATATATCTCGTATTATGATAATAAATGTATTAAGGAACATTCATGCCTTATCTTGCACAATGTACTATGTGACACATTTAATTAGGGAAAATTTAATAAATTTTGAAACTTTAATGAAATTTTATCAAGTATATGCAGTTTAGTTATATAATAAGTCACCCTTACACCTAAGAAAAAAAGTCTGGATAAGTTAAATTCTAGTAACTATGATTCAGGTTTGATAAGATATGATTACCATAGAGTAGTTTAGTTTATTGTTGATCGATCTATTTAGATGGATAACAATGTTATATCATGGTAGTTCCTAAAATATATTGAGAATCTACTTGGTTGTGATCACTCTCATGTTTTTATAAGCATTTGTTTCTTAGAAATGATCAATATAGTGCATTAATATGAATGATTTTATTTTCAAGGATGTGGGCCGGTCTAGAGTCATCTTAGTTTATAATGTCGCATAGTCCGAGGGCATTATTAATTGGACTCCCTAACCATGGATGCATAATTTTGTATCAAAGCACAAGGTTCTTCCTTATGAGTAAACATGAGCCATCTATTTTCATCATTTGTGAGTATGGATATAAAATAATTAAAAATTATTCTAGTGAAGGAAATTATGTAGAAGGCATAATTGATGTGAAGATTACAATAAATTAATCTCAAGGATAGGAAATGGAACAAATATGAGGTTTCGTTGCAAAAATAACCAAATATTTGAGATATTCCAAATTGGTACGATTAATGAGAGGAGTGAAATGTTGTTTGGAGGCTATGGAAGCTTCCCAACACTAAGCGAGATATAGTCAATGTGTAAATGAGTGATAAAAATGTCTCCATGAAATAAATTGAGGATCAAGTTATAGAACAATATGTTGATGAACAATAATATATATTCTTCCATGTAATCACAAGAATGAGAAGTATGAAAAAAGTTGAAAATTACAAGCTATTTTGGAAGTCAAAATCACAAAAGATCATTTATTAGATCATTGAGTTGAATAAATAATTTGAGTATGAAAGTGTGAAAGGTCCCAAGAAAATTAAGTTTTCTTACACTAAGTTTAGGGCCCATGCATCTCTATCTTTGGAAGTATGTTCAAAACAAGAGAATGTATAGAGGTAAAGCCAAGATAATTTTTTGAAAGATTGGTGAAAATTTTGACGAGAAAATATTGTTCTTGTAGATTAATAGCTAGGTTTCTTTTTTTTTTAATTAAATTGTGAAAAAAATATGAGGCATAAATGATTACATCAAGGACTTCTATAGGCTCATATAAGAAAGGTTCATATCGATGATGACTCCAATAATATTTCAGTTATGTGAATAGACTATTCATATTCATCTAGGATGTGTTCATTCTGATCTAAGTGTGTTTTAGATGTGGGATGATAAGTTATATGTGATTATACTCTTTTTATTCTCGATAATATAGATAAAATACTATAATAGGAAAACATGCTAGACAATATTTTAACCAATATTTGTATGAGTTATGAATCCATAAGATAATATTCCACACTCTATCAAAGTAATATAGGTTCTAAATCCTAAGTTTGGGATATGGGGTGAGGTCTTACTAGGATATTACGTTGTAATAGTAATGACACTAAGAAATTTCATATATATATAGATAATAGGGTTGCACCAATTAATAAGGAGGAAATTACATGCTAATGATATATGTAGACACCAAAATTGGGTCACACTCCCTTGGCTCCCCGTCGAATGACCAACTCAAACATATTCACCTAATCATGGCCCCTTCCACGCCACATTAATATTAATTCAATTAACTTAATTAAATTAATACCCATCCTCACAATATTCATTACTTAATTATTTTAATTAAGCTAATTTCCACCTCACCATAGACCTATTCTTGACATGTTTCTATAACTAACTAAGACTTGGTCCCACTTACTTTAATGAGCTAAGGCTTAGTTTAACCCTAAAAAATCCATGCATATGATCCCTCTAACCACTTTCCCGCTCATAAAAAAGGTAACATCGATTCGGATCTACGGAGAAAGAAAGGAACCTGATCCAAAAGATGTGAGATCTCGCATTTTTAGTAAACTTAGGGAATCCCGCCTTAATTGAAGCTAGTCACCCCTAAACCGATGCGGTCAACCTGGAACCACCATCGGTTACCATTTATTCACCTTAGCAACCTTATTGTTGGGTTGGCAGATTCTGAGATCAAAGATGAGAAGAGAGTTGCATGCAAGTAGAACCAGAGTCTTTTCACATACCCAGACATCCACAACCAACACCAGGATAGATCCAGAAGCATTTGCACTCACGGTGACATTCAGGAAGCATCACTATTGCACCAAGCTCCATCTCACCAACCGATCATCACCACCACCCAATCATTAGACTGAAACATTGGTAAGTGTTTTTATCACTGATCATTTCCATTCTTATTCTGTCCATAGAGTTGTTATCATTTCTGTTATCATTCTTCCATTAATATTCCCATTCCTTCATAGTCTACTTTCTGACAAACTCAAACCTCACCCACCCTTTTACCAAATCACCTATCCTGGCCCTTCCACCTCTCTGAGTGTTCTCAACATTCCCATAGACCTCGCCATCCCCTCCTTTAGCTCTATCTAACCTCACTAGACTCTGTAATAAGGTTTTTATTGAACTACTGTCACCCGAATGTACCAACGTCGGTTACACATGACCGCCGTTGGTCTCTCCTAAACCATCACCTGTTATACCCAACCGACACCGGTCTTTGTGTTTCATACCTTTTACCAATAACAAAACCAAATAACCTTCTACCAAGTGACCTAAACAACCCAGAACCCGACCTTGACAAATCCCAGTACCCTGACACCTACCTACCCTTTAGATCTAACTATAGCCTAGCTTGTTATGTTAGATTTTCTTATTGTGCTTGAATGAAATACCTAAATCATATAAACTACGGTAGGACTTTGCTTATCTCTCACTTTAAGTTGTTTTAAATAGTGGATTGATAACCATCTAGGGAGTATCACACTTCCCGGATCTAGCACATACTAGGCAGTCCACTGTCATATATTATTTAACTCTTCTTTTGTGGTCTTGTTTTCTATTTCAGGTAGTTCCTCCTAGCCAAAAGGAAGCTCTCATAGTCAACATTGGATTGAGAAGTCGAACGTGCGTAAAACCATCAACCGAACAAAGCATAAATAGGTATTCCTCCTTGGCCCTTACCCTTATTTGTTTCATCTCAATAACATAAAGAAAACGGTGAAACATTTTGGCACGCCCAATGGGACCCATCAAGGGTTCTATTGCATTTTCTGCATTCCTAGGCAAAATTTATGTGTATGTTTCCTTTTAAAAGGCTTACACATTAATATTCTTCTCTGGTAATCCTATCTTCTTTCTAATTACTCTAAAAGAAACATTTCTCTTGGTGCATTTAAAAAGAATCATTCTTCTTTCTTGCTTTCTACATTTAGTGAAAGAGCATACCCTCTCCTATTCATCATTTGCTTCATCGAACATAATTTTTTCGATTTGGGCTTAAAATTGGTTACATTACATTTTGATTTGCTGCATTTAGCTCACATTAAAATGAGGGAAATCTATATGTTGGAAGTCATGCCTAGATAATGGTTGACACAAAGAATCATAGAAAGCACATTCTCGCTCTCTCTCGTCTGTCTTACTAAACTGCACAAAATTGAAATATACACATCTTTCTTAAACAACATCTTACCTAGGAACACCAGTCAACGATCACATGATTAGAGGATTGGAAGATACTCCCCATCTCATTACTTCTGTCGAGTCATTACCTCAAAGGAGGGCCCATCCCCGCCATAACATAACATGAAACCTATCCTTTTATATATCCTTCTTCGTAGGAAGCCTTCCTCATCAAAAACTCTACTCTAAATTCATGAGTCAGTCTTCTAAATAGCATAATCTCAATACATTAAAAATCACTTGTTAGGTATGTGTTTTTAGCGTTTGATTGACGTGTGTTTTGAGGTGTGAGGATACGTTTCTCCATTTTTCCATTATTTTGCCTTGCACACTCCACAATCACAGTTGGAGTATTCTGACTTCTTCTGAGTGTGTCAGGACTTCATTGCATCATCTCCAAACCTCTAGGTTGATTATTTATCTGACTCAAATTCACAACAATCCATTTTTTTACATTTTTCCAATTTTTCACAAGATGCTCGACATCGCTTTATCTATTGGTGTCGGTCCCCCACCGACCGGCATCCATTTTTCTTAACCATAATAAATCTTCTCTCTTTTGGGTTAAATTTCCCAAAGAACACTTATTTCATTTTATTTGTTGTCAGAGTTCCTATGAGTCTTTGTACTCTCTATGATTTGATAAACATTCATCATACAACTTGTTCATCCGATTTGTCACCGTATTTATCTCATGTGATAAAATAGTTCTGTCTCATAATAATCCGACGCGTCGGTTACCCCTAAACCAGTATCGGTCATCCTTAACCATTGTCGGTTACCCTGTGCTGAATCTTAGCTGATACATTTCCCAAATACACCTATAAACACATGTTTTCTTCATTCCCACTACTCTCTATGTCATCTGTAGGATACAACATCACTTGATATACATTCATTCACATGGTGTTGACTCGCAATCAAGCTAACACTCTTATATTCCACGCAAGTCGTCAACCACTCCCACCTAGTCCTTCACCACCCTCTGTCCTGTCACCCATGGATCCAACCCTACCTACCACCATTGCTGCAGGTGACGAGGAATTTTCATGAATCCTTGATCGAGATCCCGTGGCCTTACGCTCTACCTTTCCACCTCTTCCACTGGGACTCCTCGTGTCAGTTGATATATGGCATGCCTGTATCCATCTCTCCCGCCCTTATTCCCACTTTTGCATCAGCCCCTACTAATGTGGTGTTACCTTCACCTACTTTACCCCCAGTAGTTTCACAATTAGGCCCCATACCCGCTATGACCACTACATCTGTAGTATCAGTTGCACCCGTAGTATCTGTTGTCCCCTCATCAACCACCCAGACCATAACCTCATCTGTGCCCATTGTCTCACAAATACCAATTGTAAAACCACCCATGGTGTCGGTGACCCCTACTCCATTCCATAATCTTGTCCTCTCCATCCCACAATTTCTTCACTCAATCACTACTATAGTCACTGCGACCATCCCGCCTACATACACATACTATCAACAACCCCCTATCTCGTTCATCACCCATTCTGGATATATGCCCTCTATGTTGGTCCCCTATTCTTAACCTTCATATTTGACACCGCCATACACTGGAATGCCACCCACATCACATTTTCAGTACCAGCCCTCCTATGCCATAGGAGGAGCCCTTCCATCACAACCTACTAATGACCTCATCAAATTAATGATGGAAAGGATGTAGACACTAGAAGCATTGATTTCGGCTCATGCAATTCTCTCACCTATGATGAAATCTGTAATGATCCCATTCATCCATCTATCCCTATTCACCCATACCATGTACATTGGGAAATGCCAAAATTCAATCATTTCAATAGTAAAGAAGACCCGCATAGCATTTGTGGTCTTTCAAACATGGGTGTTACCTAATCACCCATGATGATGCTTTACTCCTATGGACCTTCCCGATGTCCCTGATAGGACCTGCATGAAATTGGTATAGTGGGCTACCAAAACACCCCATCTACTCATTTAATCAAGTATCCCAAGCCTTTTTACACCACTTCTCAATCAACATTGTTAAGAAGTTCACCATGACTGATCTTTATTCCACACGATAGTATGACGATGAGTCTATCGCTGACTTTGTCACTCGATAGTGTAGCCTAATTAACTAGCTCACATTTCAATTACCTCAAATTGAACTCATAGATTTGTTTACTTAGGCTTGTGCTAGACACATCTCACCAACCCTACAAGTGCATACCTTTCACACTTTTGATGAGGCATTCACCATGGCCTGAAATTGGAAATTCATGTTATCAAAGAGAAGAAAATTCAATTTCGTAACAAGAACATCGTGTTCAAATCAAATGATGCTTCTTCATCTTCAAAACCCCAAAAAAATATTCAAAACCCAAAGGATCTTCCAATGCCGTAGTTCTCAAGGCTGGCCCCCTCATCAATCAAACCCAGCCAAACCTCCTTCTAATCTCTCTCATGTCCAAGCTTTCTAATTCAAACAAGAACAATGAAAGTACACTTCAATAGGAGAACCTTATGCTTCTGTTTTGGAAAAGCTTATTAAGGTTGGTGTCATTACCCTTCCACCTATAAAACCACACATTGTTTTTACCCTGAGCGCCCCATGCCCACGTGGTATAAAGAACATGACTTTTGTAACTATCATTGTGTCAAAGGTCATAGTGATAATAACTGCATCACCTTTAAGAATATCATCCAAGAAATGTTAGACAACGAAGATTTAGTCTTGGATAGCCTGAATGCACCCGCTAACCAAAACCTACATATCTTCAAGAATCCATTCCCTAATCATGCCCCATCTTCCAACCAAGTTGGTGACACTTCAACCAATTATAGCAATGTCCGCGAGGTCCACACTATTTTTGATGACATACCAGTTGCTTCCCAATTGCCTCATGTTCCTTCCATAGAAGAAATCTTAGCCCGAGCCCCCTACCTACACAAGAACCTATTTCATCTACTCCTCCACCCATAGAGGAACCCCCTTCATTTTCTTCTTCACCCATGGAAGAGCCTATAATTAGCACGCCGCCTTTGACCCCTCAAATTTCTAAGTAGTTTTCAGTGGTACCTCTCCTACTCATAGGAGATACATGTCCACAACCTACACCATCACAAGGAGAGTCCACCCCATTGGGCCCATCCTCTCCTCTACCCATGGAGGATCCTATATAAATACCATTTCCTTTAGATGACCATTCGTCATTGGACCTTAAATATCCTACTTGATATGCTTTCAGCTCTCTTACCCACAAAATCTGATGCTAGCCATTTCCCTATACCTCAAACACATTTTTTGGGGATTGTTACTCGATCTACATCGGTCCCGATTATAACAAGACTATTTTCACACTTGGCCAATCGCCTGGACTATGTTGATAGAGCCTTACTTTGGGGACATCTCCTACTTCTTGTTTCAACCCAAATACAATTGTCACTCATCGACACCTCCACTATCTATCCAAAAGTGTTTCAAGTGACCAAACCAAACACAACCACGACTATTGCAACACCTTCCATGTCACCACCCATGGCCCAAAACACATCTTTGCCCACAACCTAACATATATCTACACCCAAACACCTTCCCACGCCTATATCATCTCCTTTACTTAAACCCATCACTACCTTAGGGGTCATGCCCACATCAAACCTTACTCACCCACCCATCAAATTAGATTTAGCCACATCTTCCCAAACCAACACTAAACTTATTTTGGCCCCTAAAAAGAAGACCCAACCTCCTAGGCCTCATACACCAACCTCGCCTACCACACCATTATCACCTTCACCCCTTCCGTCCATCCTAGGACCTCACCCCTCGACCCTGGCCAAGAAACCTCCTTCCACTAGTAAACTAAGAGCACAGTAGCCCACCTCCTCATCATGAACCTCTAATATACCCAAGTGACCCACACAACCTCTGTTGTCACCCATAACCTTCTTACCACCCATACCACCACTACCATCCATAACTTCTTCACTACCCATGACACTTTCTTCCCTTCCACTCACACCTTCTACCCAACCTCTACCAACCACCTCCATAGCAACTCGGTTACCCCCGTGGGTAACCCATCCTCTTCCACCATCTACTTTTCCCTCTACATCACGTACACCCATGTCACCTTTTCCCAAAAAGGTGCAACCTAAAGCTAAGAATCCACTACCCTCCAATAAGGTAGTTAAACCAACCAAACCTTCTCGTCGCTAGCTCTTCTACCATGCCCATACCTAAACAGATGCCTGCAAGACCTAAGACCACTCCACACACCAAACTAGTGGACCAACCCATTCCCCCTCTTATAAAGCCTCTTCCTCCACAATTAGTCGTATTTGTACCCAAACCTACACTCACCTCCCATTGTGATCCACTAGCAGGGTCCTATGCCAAAATCTTAACCAATCTCCTTGAAACTTCTATCATCACATTACCACCTCTTAGACCTTACGACCGCTCAAACCCAAACCAAAAGGGTTTAACGAAACTAAAATTTATGCCTACCATCATGTGCCAGGACACGATGTAGAGAACTGTAAGGATTTAAAACTGCCCTTGTCCAATTATGTCCTCCCGAAGAAAATTTTGACGACGACGATCTTCTTGATGAGGACCCCATTTCACCTCCACCAATTTCCCCAGATCTTCTTCCATTACCTACTCAACGACCAATATCTCCACCCCCGTAACTCTTTGATCCACCCCGAGATTTGAGATCAACATGATCAACATTGCCACTCGCGCCCAAAAAGACAAAGGCAAGGAAAAGGCAACTGGCCCATCAACCAACCCCGTACCCAACATACCATCTGCACCCATACCCAAAGTCACCATTCAAGGTCTTGCATATCCTATTTCCAATGGGGTCACACATCGCACAATGCTAAAAAAGCTACACCAATCCCCCTCAAAATATATTTATATGACCTCTTCCAAACCTCTGAGTCACATCGTCAAGCCCTCATAGAGGTCCTTTAATCTATTGAGGTTTTACCAAATGACCCCATGCATGTATTCTCCATCATTACCCCTCACCACATAGCCTCTCTCACTAGGTCATTTCCTTCCTCTACACCTCCACCTACTCAACAAGTAGTTGCCCATAGCTTTTCAGATGACAAGATCACTCACTTCCAGTCTGATGACCCCGACCCTTCTCTTTTAATCTCTATCTTTATCGATAATATATGCATACGACATGTTATGATCGATGGTGGTGCTAATATTGACACCATCTCCTAACATGCATACGACCAAATGTGAATACCTGCTAATTACATGCATGGTAACCTCGTCATGTTGTGCTAATTCAATAACACAATGACATCTACCCTCGGTACCATCATTCTCCATGTCCGCGTAGGTCCCCGCACTATCCCAAAAATTTCTATGTCCTAGAAGGGGAGTTCCAGATATAACTTGTTACTCGACAAACCTTGGATCCGCGCTATGGGTTGTGTCCCTTCGACTTTACACCGCTATCTCAAATTTTAACACGAGGGACATAAGTACACCATCCCTACTAACTCGTTGCCTTTCAAGACCTGTAACATGCTATACCGGCCCAATGATGTGCTTTTACCACCAAGGCATTTGCCACTATCCCTACTTCACTTTCGCCTACAAGCCCATCGACCAAAACTGCCATTACTTCTTCTTCGTCTAACCTTGCTATCCCCACTATTGTTGCAGCTTCTACCACTGACTCACCTATTTCCGCATCATCTAGTGAGTCATCTATCCCTGCTACTCACATATCAACTACTGATCCCTTAGAAGGTGTTTTTCAACACCTCACTCGGGGAATACCACCTATACAATATCGACACCTTCCTCACCTCACAAGAGTATGGGAACTTGTGTCAACACCCAAGTTATGACATCTCGCATCAATGACATTTTTCCTTATGTCCCTTCCCACCTTTGCACTAATCTAACATATGGGGGACTTGATATGGCCACCTATAAACTCAAACCTCCATCCCAAACCTAACCATTTTCATTCGACCTACACTCTCTCACTAACCACCGCTTCGCTCACACTTTCCTCCACCAGTGCATGTGGAAAGGATTTGGCTTTGGCTTGTATGAACATGGCCACCATACTATTATTTCCTATACCTCTCATTAACACAATGACTATGGTGGCATTGGCTTTGACACACCACCTTCCAAGAAGGTTCGCATTGGCCTCATCTAGGATGAAAAACCTTCCCCACCTCATTCAACCACATTATCATCTTCCCCGTAGTGTCCATAGATCCCGAATCTATTCCTCCTAAAAATATTCGTAAACACCATTTCCCCGAGACCTCCGACTATCAATGCGGTGGCGAAGCTCCCTCTTCTCTCCCATTCCCGTATCCTCACTTGATCAATGATGGTACACCTTCTATTAATTCCATTTAGTATCAAGACGATGAGTCCATCCTCACTTACCTTGGTGCATAAGATTATTATATTCATCAGTCGTTACCTTCGAGACACAAACCATGTTGAATGAATCGACCATCGAATCAACATTCTCACTCGGGACAACTCCGCACATTCTAAAGATAGGCCAATCCTTAGATGCTACTGAATAGGAAGCCTTCACCTCTTTCCTTTAGGACCATAGCAACGTTTTCTTGGTCCTATGCTGATATGCCTGGTATTAACCCAAAAATCATGGTCCACAATATCGTAACCATTCCTGATGCTAAACCCATCAAACAAAAGCTATGGAAAATACATCCTTGCCTTGCTCTTCTAGTCAAAGAAGAGCTTCAATGCCTTCTCTCAATTTCCTTCATCCTACCCATTGAATATCCTTAATGGATTTCTAACATCATTCTTGTCACAAAGGCAACCTGGGAACTCCGCATTTGTAAGGACTTCCATGACCTCAACCTAGCTTGTCCTAAAGACAATTTCCCCCTAGCAAGCATCGACCAACTAGTTGATCTCACTGCTAGCCATGAAATTCTAGCACTCATGGATGGTTTCTCAGGATACAATCAAATATTACTAGCTCCGGAGATCAACACAAAAGCGCCTTCATTACCCTTGGGGGACCTTCTCGCTTGAGTCATTCCTTTTGGCCTCAAAAAGGTTGGTGCTACATATCAGTGAGCCATGGTTTACATCTTTCATGACATCATGCATCGCATATTGAAAGATTATGTAGATGATCTACTTTCCAAATCCAAACATTGAACCAAACACCTACTCATCCTTAAAGTCATCTTTGACCGTCTCATCAAGTATTGTGTGTGTCTTCAACCAAATAAGTGTGTCTTTACGATAATTTTCAGAAAACTCCTAGGTTTCATCCACTAATCTTCATCAACTTCAAGCCTACAATTGAGGTTTTGTTTGGGTGGGCTTCAGGTGATGGGTGCCTACAATTAGGGAGCACTGAGCTGCTAGAGCTACACACAATGTAGCATATTATAGGCATTTACTAGAGGGGTTGTTCGGCGTGGACATCATTTGGAGGCCATATTTGGGTTTCTGTCATATGGGTGGATGGATGAGGAGTTATAGGAGCTACAACTACTTCGATGGATAGAGGGGTGACGTGTAGGAGAGCACGAGATGATACCCGTAGATAGGGTCAGACGGTAGTTTGGGCTACTTCAAGATATACCCCCACCCTTCCCACAGTATAGGAGGGATGATGTGGAGAGGCCTCTGCCTCTACCATAGCCGATGGTGCTAACAGGGAAAGAGGAGCAGGTGATAGACCGGTGGATTGATGATGTCGGGGTTACTGATAGATACAGATAGTGGTGGGATACACATTTACGAGCAATCGCCAATGCTGGGGTATCCAGATTTAGCCACCATCACAGTGCAGAGGGACACCCTATAGGGGTAGGTGGCTACCCTGATTACATAGTTGGGGATAGTGTAGGGGAAATTGATAGGTTCAGAGGCACGGTTTCCACTTTACAGGCATAGGTGGCCACTCTACAGGCCCAAGTAGTGCAAGGACAGCAGCCACACAATGTGGAGATGGGGATGGGGTACATGTGGCCCCCTACAAGCACATGTTACAGGTTTGTAGGGCTAGTTGGCCACTACACAGTGCATGTTGTGGCCCTTTAGGCCCAGATATAGGCAGGGGCGGGACAGGGTCCCTCAAGATAGGCACAGGCACAGGGATAGGGTCCCTCTTTATAGGTACCACTGGACAGGGTCCTAAGAGACAGTACGAGGGGCCGAGACCACCGGTACCTTTGTAGATAGTACCTATGGCCAGGTTCAAGGATGCCCTAGGAGAGGTACGGTATTATCAGGATCACTTGATGGTTGTTGAGATAGACATCCCATCCTATGCAGAGTACAAAGCACAATTGGCCTCGAGTGAGAGGACCATGTCTCGTACGTATAGTTTAGAGAGTACAGAGGGCTGACGAGCCCCGAGACAAGGTCGGGGGCAAGATGACTAGTGTACGAGAGGCTAGCTCTAGGTGAGGTTCCATTAAAGGGTAGACCGAGGTGAGGTGGAGAGATGTTGGTGATGAGGCCATAAATTGGCCATAAATTACCATTATTTTGTCCTTCCAAGTTACCTTTGAAAGTGGATTTAAATATAATCTAGGAACTTATAGTTTGCTTAAGATAGAGTATAAGATATATATCTTGTTCATTCTTTAGAAATCTTTTGTTATCTATCTTTTTGACTAATCCTATTGATTATTTGGGAAAAGATGCAAAGTCTTGTGTATGCAGCCATAAAAAAGATAATGCTAGTATTGGTAAATGTGGAATTCATCATGAAAATTATATTTAAAATAAAACCTAATTTTATATTCAGATTCCTCTTAAAACATTATGTAATTTCAAAAAAGAATCATCTCAATCTGAGGTTGCATGCAAAAGTTATAGTTGTTTTAAGTTAGTTGTGAAACTCATAGAGTTAGTTCCGAACTTGCAGGTTTAGTTCTAGAACTTGTAGGTTTAGTTCCGAACTCACATTTAGTTCCAAAACTTGTATCAATTGAATGAAAGTTAGTTTTGGAACTTTCAATTCATGGACAAATCAGATTTAGTTCCGGAACTTGCATAAAAGGAATGACAACTTTAGTTCCGGAACTTGCATCAATAGAATGACAATTTTTGAGGGATTGTGAAAACTCAAATATTCCAATGGGAAATATGAGAGAGGTTTTTGTTCATAGAAATGTGTTTAACAAAAATTCATTTAGATTTGCTACAGGTTTTACCAATGAAGAGAGATCTAACTTTTAGTGAGCTGCAGTCTGAGGAAAAGTGTATCAGATGAGCACTAAAAGTTCCATAAAAAAACAGAAAAAGTCAAATGGAAAATATGAGAGAGGTTTTTGTTCATAGATTTTTTTTTAACAAAAACTCATTCATATTTGCTACAAGTTTTACCAATGAAGAGAGATCTAACTTTTAGTGAGTTGCAATCCGAGGAAAAGTGTATCAGATGAGCACTAAAAGTTCCATAAACAAAAAGAAAAGTCAAATGGAAAATCTAAGAGAGGTTTTTGTTCATAGAAATGTGTTTAAAAAAAAATTATTCAGATTTGTTACAGGTTTTACCAATGAAGAGAGATCTAACTTTTAGTGAGTTGTAGTTCGAGGAAAAGTGTATCAAATGAACACTAAAAGTTCCATAAACAGAAATAGAAAAGTAAAATGGAAAATATGAGAGAGGTTTTTTTCATAGAAATGTGTTTAACAAAACCCTCATTCATATTTGTTACAGTTTTACCAATGAAGAAATATCTAACTTTTAGTGAGCTGCAGTCTAAGGAAATGTGTATCAGATGAGTACTAAAAGTTCCATAAATAGAAACAGAAAATTCAAATGGAAAATATAAAATAGGTTTTTGTTCATAGAATTTTTTTAACAAAAACCTCATTCATATTTTCTACAGTTTTACCAATCAAGAGAAATCTAAATTTTAGTGAACTGCATTCTAAGGAAAAAGCGTATCAGACAAACGTCAAAAGTTCCACAATCAAAAACAACAAAGTCAAATGGAAAATATGGGAAAGGTATTTGGTCAAAATCATATTTTGAGGAAAAAACCTCCTTCCAATAATGTAGAAGAATAAAATTATTATGATTCTTATTACTGAAAAGTGAGAAGATTTGGGAGCAAATCTTCCTAAAATAAGCAAGATAAGATTTGACTTCAATAATATATCTCTCTCCATATTTTGTGGAGATGGAGATCTTAGTTGTTAGGATTGGAATAAAGATAATATCATATTTTATTTCCTAAAATAAGGAGTTGGTTGGATGCATGAATTATAAATGCAACCTTCCACACTGAGATATGTAATTCTTTTCCCCAAGTAATCAAGATCTGTTCTTTCTTTCCAATCTTTGGAAGTAAAGTTTTTCTGCAAGTTCTGAATTAAAAGTATGAATTAAATCCTCTTCCAAGGAATGAGCTGGCCACTCATTCCAAGGAAGATGGATCAATGTGTTAATGTTTATTTCTTTATTTCGCAATTTTCCTTTTGTTGTAAATTTCTATTTTTTTATGTTATGTAATTTCTTTTGTGAACTTACAGGTGTCTTTTCCTCTTTCCTTTATTTTCAATCCAGCAATTTCCTTTATGCAAGTGTGCCTTTATATTTATGCAAGTGTGATTTCCTTTATGTAAGTGTGTTTACATTTATGCAAGTTTGTTTACATTTCTGCAAGTGTGCCTTTAAATTTCTGCATGTGTGATTTATTTTATGTAAGTTTGGTTTGTGTTTAAAGGAGTTGTTTTCAAAAATCTTCTTCTCTTAATGCATACAACCTTCAGACACCAACCCAGATTGACATTATTAATGACGAGGATTGACGACCCTCATCGGTTGGTAGGGCACCCCACTGGAGGGGAGATGGAGGATACTGATGAGACATGGATGGATATCAGGTGGGGTGACAATTAGTAACCATTATTATCCATGTATGCATGTTGTTAACACATTTTTGATATATATACCAGTCTGGGTGCCGAAGATGGTGAGGTTGTATATGAGAGTTTTTATTTTTGATCATATACCAGCCTACATGCCAAAGATGGTGAGGTTGTATATGAGAGTTTTTGAGAGATTGTGATTATTATTTGGCATCAGTGTATATTGTATGGATACAGATTTGTATGATGAGATGGATGATTGGCTGATGATGTACTTGTGATGGCAGCCTTTGATTGTTATGTATAGATGGATGAAAAATAGGTGTGGTAGGCATGGTGGAGTTAGGTTATAGGCATGGTTGAGTTAGGTGGTAGGCATGGTTGAGTTAGGTCATATTTAGGCATGGTTGAGTTAGGTTATAAGCATGATGGAGTCAAGTTGGTTTAGGTATGATTGAGTTAGGTTGGTTTAGGCACGATTGAGTCAAGTTGGTTTAGGTATGAGGTAATGTCCCAGTTGTAGGTAACATGGGGGAAAAATGGTGATGTATATATAGGTTATGGTTTTAATTTCCAAATATGTGCTATAGTGGAAATGTGAAAATGATAAATGAATGATTTGATGATGTAATAAAATGTGTATTATTTGATGCTTGTTTGGTTTAATTTCCAGTCATTGATATAAAATGGAAACTAACTAGGGTAGAATGTGAATAGGAAAGTGAAAGGGGAAATTAGTTAGGGTAAAGAGTGGCCGAGCTAACCTCCAAGGGCCCCATGCCCTTGAAGTGCTGCCTACATAGTCCCAATGAAAAGGGACCTCGGTGATGTAGTTCTCCCATAAGCTAGGGAAGATTATGATAAAGTAGAGGAATGGGTTGGTAGGTGTGAGGCATGGTTAAATGTAGGTTATAGGCATGATTGATTTTAGGTCATAGGAATGATTAAGTGATTGTTAAATATAGGTGTCGATGATCTAGTCCTGTATAGGATAATCAATAAGTAATGAGGAGGGGAATGGTAAGAGGTGGTAAAAGAGCCGCTTAATTGATAAGAACCCTAATGAGTCGACCATACCTAAGAGGGGATCATGAACATAAGACCCTAAAGGCATTACATAATAGACCATTCTAAGGGTGAAGAAAGTCACATAATCACCAAAATTTCATGGTTGCAGCAACTCCCTTGAGTAAAGAGGAAATTAGGCTAAAAAGGCTAGGAGGTGAGAATGGACGGTTTAACACAACTTAGTGTATGACAGTGTGTTTTGCGGAACAAGAAACCAAGAATAAAAAATAGGCAAGTCCATGATGAAAATTTCATCTTTTTTTTCATTTGTTTGTTTTTAATAGACTAATCGATGCGGGATGTCTATATGGGATGGGTATATTATCTCCTTGAGGTCTTCGTGAAGTTGATCGATGCGAAGCTTCTAGATAATTTTATTGGATTTCTGAAATAACTTGATATAGTTTTCCTTCAAGGGAGAAGTATATTTATAGCGGAGTAATTTATAGTGAAGAGATGTCCCTTTTGAGGGATTCATCTTTTGCTGGAAATTTGACTCAAGGAGTTGTATCCCTTTTTGTTTTTGGACGTTTAAGTCATAGCCAACCATGGTCTTTCTAGAATAATATGATGTCCTCCTAAGATTACTTTTGGTTGAAGGACAATAAATTCAACAGGGGTTTTATACCTCAAATTTTACCTATCCGTCTTTTAAATTTGACACCATATCTAAGTTTCCTCCTTTTTCCCTTCTTACATTAAATATTGCAAATATATGGCAGGGGCCACTTTATTTAATTTAAAACTTTGGTTTGATTATCATTTCATGTTTAAAGTGGTTTCAATACATTTGCATGTCAGCATTAATATGATTAAGTATTCACATTGATATATCTATGCTACATTGGACACTTTACAGATTGATCAAGTTTCATTAAAGATGGCATTTGAGTTTCAATTTACATTAACTATCTTCAGCTTCTAAGCTCACATTTTGATCTATATCTTCTTCCCTTTTTGGAAGTAATTGATATCGATAAGTGGCACTTTCTTTAATCTATATTAATCTTGCATTGTTCGACATCAAGTTTGATCAATTGGATAGTATTGTGCTTGGATATCAATTATGAATTCCTATTGTCATATCATGGTAGCATTGTTTGGGACTCCAGGGTGTCGAATGTTTGGTCCAAGGTGTTTTTCATAAGGTCACATTCTGACACTTCATTTTAAGCTTGGATTGTTGGATCAAGGTGATATGTTTGGTCCCTCTATTAATCGTTCAAAAGGCATTTGGAACATTAGGTCATAAAGTATCCTTGGCATCACTTAACTTAGTGATCATTTTTTTAACAATGTGACGCGACATATTTGGCGCTTTATTAGTTCCCACCATTTGATTTTTGGCAAAATGACAAGTGGTATTTTTGGTAGTGGAGTGGGAAATTTGGGTTATGGCCATTTATGATTGGCAAGTGCAAGATTTAATGGTTTAGGACTTAAGGTACCTTGAGCATTGAATGCTTGACCTCGATCCCATTCTTCCTATCATTATTGTGAAACTTGTACGTCATTTATTTTTCATTGTTCTCACAATGGTGAAGCCCTATCAAATTTATCGACTATTTGTGCTCCATTTTTGATTTGTTGGTTGTGTTAAGGTACTCTTAGGAAAGTTTCCTTGGTACTTTTTTCCTCTCGAGGTATTCTTAATATCTAGCTGACTATTGGTTGTTCGATTTCTATGAGGTAAGCTTTCATTTGAAGACTGAGTTGAGTTGGATTATCACTATCTACGTATATTTTTAAATTTTTTCATTCGTTTATGAACTCGGGAATGATTATTTGGGGGAATGTATAAATTTTTGTGATTCTTTCATGCTCTAGTTGTGCTTTGTTACTCATGGTTTTAACTAGAGAGAAAGGTTTTTTTTTCCAAACCTATGAAAGATCTCACTTTATTACTCATGGTTTTAGTATGTTTTGGAATTTTTGAGAATGGTGTTTTCCATAATATCTTGAAACTATTTTGGTTGCTAAAGGCCCAATATTGAAAACTTTGATGGAAGATTTGTTCTTTGTTCTCGAGATGGAATTATAATATGATATACACAGGTTACGGGATCTTTAAATTGAAGTATTTTGTTGAATACTAAATCCCCTTTGTGGGTAATAAGATGATGTTTCGTGGCATTCTTCATGGACTAAGATTACAAGGTTTGGTGTGATTAATGACTATATACATATCTATTATGTTACCCATATGGTATTTTTATGCTCGAGGCCTGTTTCGATTAAAAATATTATTTTACTATTTCAAATATGGATAGTATTGTTTTCATTGAAAATATATAGATCTCTTAGAACTTTTGGATTCGATGTTTTTCGGGTTGTTGGGTATTATTTGTATCGGTTGTAATATGCGAGATGTGTCTCTTTGTTTGAGCTGAGTAAATTTGGTATTTTTAATGGTATAATGTCATGTCTGCTTGAATTTTTGGGTTTTGTGGGATGAGCTAGTTCTGAAAATGATATTTATCATTATGAAAAATGTGAATAGATGCTTAGATATGGATGGGGAATTATGGGGTTCTCGCTCCAATACGAGGTTGGCATGAAGAAAATAGATTTTCACCATGCAGAAATTATTCTTGTGGTGGAAGAGTAGGTTCTAACTTATTTTGGGGCCATGGTACAATTATTCGTGGAGGAGCTCCTACCCGTGTTTCCATCCATTTTGATTCTAGATAACCCATCCTTCGTGAAGTTCTCAGAAATGATTGATTATCCACCTGTTCATCCCGCTCACATTTTCCCGAAGTAGATGCCCCACATACCCATCATCATTCACACTTTGATCATGCAAACTCTATTTCTCGAAGGAAATTCTATTTTTATCCCCTTTTACATAATGCATAAGTTAATCCTCCACTGCCTCCCTTAGGAAATTCTGCTAAAGGACCCCATAATTCTCCTAAATGGGTTAGGTCCTCTTCAACCATACCGATGGAGCTACGTCCCATCAAGCATGTTAAACTAGAAGTAGATGGTGAATCGGGTACTTTGACACATACAATGTTGAATATTGAGTCATATGAGTATACAGAGCTTAGGGCATTGATGGCACAACAGTTCTTGATCTGACTAGGGATGATTAAAATATGATGCTTTATGTTGACTTTGGAACTTTGGTATTTTGGGACAAATGTTTATTTAGATTCAGTGGACTTGTTAGCATTATGAATTAGTCATATTTTGGATTCGGTTAGACATATATATTATGATGTGGATATATTTGATATATATGGTTGTTATAATATAGATGTTTTAGAAAAGATTAAAACTCTATGGTTTAATGTTGATTTTTATGGTTTAGAAATATTAATGCAAATGTTATGGTTATGTGGGTGATTTTGGATTAATATTTTATTTAAATGTAAGTGGGCCCTCAGCCCTATATATTTGATTGTCATTAATATTTGTCCATAATAAATTTATGATATGATTTTTAATCATGCATCATAATTTAATTGATTTATCTTTATATCGATTAAATGGTCTCCTATTCTATAGTATCATTATTTATAAAGATGTTAGTTATAACTACTTTATTGGAGGAGATCATAAAAGAAGATGAAGGGCTCATTTTCAAGGAGGATGAACACAAAGGTAACTTGCATATTGAGTTAAGTGCATTTCATTCTATATTTTCTGTGAAAATATTTTGAATGAAGCTTTGATTACAGGGTTTGGTGACCTAATATTTGAGGATCTAAGTGTAAACATTTGATACAATAGGTATATCCAGTTATTATTATCATTATTCTAATTATCTGAAGATTAATTTTTTGTGTCTAATCTATATTGATTGCATATTATATCCAGAGGTTCATGAAGGTTGTTTACATGAGTTTCTAAACATTTTGGGTCTATAATTTTCCATTTGGCTATTGTATTTATCAGATTCTGATCAAAGTTGATTTCAGTGAATTTTTACTTCTCATTTGTGATTCGGTTTCTCATATTAATATAAAAACAATGTTGGTCTCTAAAGACTTGTATTTCTGTGTACATGGTGTATATTTTTGTTAGTTTCTTACTTGCATTCTACTCCTACACATCTGAAATTTGGAGTTAAAAAGGAATATATTTGATTCTTATTTTCAAATTTGGAGTTAAAGGATTTATTTAAATTTTATTTGAAATCTGGAGTAAAAAGGTCATTTCTAAAATGGGAGTCAAAAGGGTTTATTTCAGATTGTATTACTGCAAGCATTATGATTTTAAGAAACTGAATACAAATCAATGTATGAAGGATGTTGTTAGCTTGCTTTCTTCCCTCCAAGAGGTTATCTAGTTCATAGATATCACTCTGTCAAATAGGGTTGATTACATGCAAATTGCGGGTTTTGTTTCTTTGTTGTTTTTCTTTTCTGGTTTGTTTGTTTGTCCTTTTTGTTTTATTTCTATTTGTATAATCTTTCTTTTTGAGTGAATTGAAGAATTTCCTAAAATCTTAGGTTTATTTTTCTATGAATAACTTGAGATATAAACTACCCCAAACACTTAGAATTTTTCTAAGTCTCCTACATGATTAAAGTTGGTTTGATTTTGTCTTAACCTTTTGCGATAGGTAAAAGGGTTGATTACTTATCGATCAATCATTTATTGACAACAAAGGTATTCACAAGAGTCTACCACCACAACTATGTCCTCAAGGATTCCTTCAAGTATCACTGTTGATCTATCTACAAGTTGTAAGAGTGTAGTTATTGGCCTTATCCTTCTAATTTCATATCATCCATAATTTGATTGGTCATGATGTTAACGGTTTCCCTAAGTCAATCAAACTATACTTTATTATTTTTCCATTAATTGTAACTTTAACCAAAGGACTTCACGGATCTATATACTTTGGTGGTAAAACTGAATTTTCAAGCATGATATCGGCAACCTGTCTAATAACTTATACAGTGGATAGATCCTAGTTCTTTTTCTACCTATTTTTTTATGCATAGATCCTTAACCATCTTGTTGTAGATGGGAACATCCTTGATGGATTGAATAAGTGGAATTTTGACACAAATATCCTTCAGATTGATTGAAAAAATAAGAATCGAATCTGATTTGAGGTCGACTTCTTTTCTTGTAATCTTTCTGGAAATGGTGGTTCATTAGCTTGCATTTCACCCTTGCTAGAATTTTGTTCAGGTTGTTGCGGACTAGATTGTAGAGTGTTCTAGATTTTTTTGGATCAGTCTACAACAATTTTGGTTCATCTGCAATCTCTGTAATGGTGGGTTTACTTGGTGGAGGAAGTTATCTTCCTGAGAAAAGATGGATGTTATTAACATCAACTTAATAAATAGGGTATTGAGTTTATTCAACAAAGATAAGCTAGTTAAGAAGCTTTATTGTTGGGGTTAGGTGTTGGTTGAGCTAGTAGTCGGGTAGCCTTTGGTTGAGATATAGATTGGGGGTTTGGCATCAAAGCTTGCTACTATGGATAAGGAGGTTATTGGTAAGATTGTTGGTAATTAAGAGGTGGGTTATTCCATTGCTTCCCTCCTCTTTGAGGATGCTTCTATGATTGAGGGGTTTTTGCCATTGTTTTTGACCTGGAAATTGAGGTTGTCATTATTTTTGGTATTGGATAGGGTATGGAGCCCAACCTTGTTGAGTATTATCCCAAGGTGGGGTTGTATATATGGATTACTAGCCCAATTTTGAAAAAGATGGCATAGGATATTATGACATACCTCCTTGTCTTGGTGGCCATGGATTTCTTTGAGAAACATAGAATACTTGTCCATCCTCTGTTTCTATCATCTTGAATTTCGATGAAGCCTCCTTTTCTTCTGCAATGTTGGCCAATCCCCTGCATCTGCAATCAACTTTCTTTCTTCTGCATGCATGGTAGAACTTTGTAAGTGTTTCCTCTACATATTATCTTTTTTTCTTAGCATGTAAAGCATTAAGTTGGGTAGCCATGTCATTAACTATTTCTTTCTTCATGTTCTTGAACATGTTCACAATATCTGATTTGGATATCTCCCCAATTCCTTTGGTATTTGATCCACCCTTTGATCTAACACTTTTTATTCTCTTCATAGTTTCTCTAGAATAATTCCTACAGGCTTCAAAAATTTCCTCAAAGGTATATTTGAGATATCTCCAACTCCTATCAGGTCCAAAGCATCCATATCCTCCTCACTGATTCCTTTTAAGAAAAGTAGCTTGAGGGACTCATAATGTAACCTTGTGTGTTTTGACTTCTGAACACTGAATAAGAATCTTTCCAGGTAATCTTCTAATGGATCATCTTCCTTTTGTGCCATTCTGAAGAGTTCATCACCTCCTCTATTACTTGGCCTGTAATAGTCTTGATATTTTACCAAGAATTTTTCCTTCATATGTGGCTAGGTTGTCACAACATCTCTTCCTAAACCCATAAACCATCTCAAGGTTGCATCCTTGAGTGTAGAAGGGAAAATTTAAGCTTATATGCATCTATAGTGTAGTCATAACTCTTTCATAAAATGTCAAACTCAAACAAGAAAGTGTATGGGTCTTTAGTTATAGATCCATGAAAGTTAGGAAGGGATGAGGGAGAAATGTTCTTCATTACAACATGTTGATTGTTATTGGAGATTGGGAACTCAAAATTAGTTGCCTTGTCTTCAACATTTTGGTTCACTTCTTCTATCATGTCTGGATAATCATGAGAAACTTCAAAAATTTCACTTGGAGGGGGATCTTCTAACAAAAACCTTGTACATGAGGAAAGTATGTCTTCTTCAAAATCTTCATAATCATATGAAGATATTTTTGTTATTTGAGGATTGGGTAAGAATCTACCATGGGCATCCCTTGGATGGTGCATGCATCAACTAGCTCAACTCAATCAACATACATTAGTGGGGGGTTGGAGGTGGAATTTCATAAACCTAAACTACTTCTAAGAAATGTAAAACCTCTCAAAAACATTATAACTTAGCAATATCCCCAACAATGGCACCAAAAAGGTGGTGCAAATTAACTTACAAAAATTAATATGTTGTTCACTAATTCATAGTCATTTAATTATCAAACCAAGATATGTAAAATTTTAATAATGTCAGTGTTAAATACACGCTATAAAATAATTTTGGAGGTATGGAAAGAAATATTTGTCACTACAATACTTAAAATAACAATGCTTGAAACAAAACTTAGAAATGAAAGAAAATGGATTCTAAACACTATGTCTAAAACAAAGCTTGTAAATTCAAAATGCAGATAAGGAGATAAATTTCTTCCTAGTCTAATCATGCAATGAAATAGAGAAAAAAATATGGAAGGGTTTAGCAAACCACAAGTGGGCCTTGCCTTGGGTGTTAATCCCTCCTAAGGCTTTTAACTATAATATTTTGAACATAACTCAAATTATTTATTGAATTGGCATGAATATTACATCTAGGAACAAAGTAACTTATGTATCTATGTATCCTCTATTCTCTAATTTCTCTATTCTCTATAATCTCCTTTTAGATAAATTTCCGGCACTAACCCCTTTTCTCTTATACTCCATGATTCTGAGAAAAATATGAGAAGAAAAATTCAACTAGAAGTTCAAATAGACTAAGTAAAAGATCTTCGATGGAACAAGTGGAATATCTCAAATGAATAAGAATAGTTTAATCACACGCAATAGAACTAACTAATAGGTGTTTATATATCAAACACATAACAAATGTAACCAACAAGTTCTTTAAATTACGTGTTAACTAATTTATCAGTTCTCTAGTGAGTTGTAATGAATAATCGGATCTATAGCTGAGTTATCTTCCTATTCTCATGTTCCACTTGTAACTTCCTCTTCAATGACACGCAAAGACACAAGATTTATTAGTCACATTCCAAGAGATCTTCATAATCATGGCTTCTTTGTTGTAGGTGATCTCCTTTGGTTGTGGAGGAGTGGTTTGTAGAGGTGAGTCCCTTTGGTGCGGATGAGTTGTTGCAGATATAAGTCCCTTACTTTGCATAAAAGTTTCTTCATATAACAAGTTCCTTGCAAAAAAGAGTGACATCCACAAAGCATAATTTAAAAACTTATTAAAATCAAGAGAATAAATGTATACTCAAAATACCACAAAATAAAGATAATTAGTTATAACTATATTAATAGGTATTTAAGCCAATAATTTCATGTTATGATGATAGTTTTCGAAGTAGTGGGAAATACAAGGACATAGCTTCTATGGATTAAAAAAGACCAGATGATGAGGTGTTTATAAAGGGGATTTACATGACTCATCAATTACTAAGCCTAAAACATGGTATTAGCTGTGTTGTTGAGAAAAAATAGTCTAACAAACATATAGGAAAGGGTAAAAATAAACATATAGGAAAGGGTAAAAATAAAGGTGTAAGTTTTGAAGACAAGTGAAAAACATTGATCTAAAAAGTGTCGAAAAAAATGATTTTTATTTTTTTACAAAACTAGTTGTAATATAATATTAAATTACTTACAACATCATGGTTATGATGCTTCTTCCAACATGTTGTTGGGAGCTACAGTTGTAAATATATCACGTTTCTAGTGAGTTTGGGCATAAATTATCAATAGTTTCAAATTTCATTTGATACACATAAATAGGAAGTAAAACATCTCATTTTTCATTTTGATTTTATAGAGTTTAATATTTTTTATCTCTAAATCAACCATTTCTAGTGAAATTAGAGGCTAGGGTGAGATTACCAAGTGGTGATCAAAATGGACCAGATGGATGTAGACAAGGGCAAAGAGAGATAAATCCATATATATATTTTTTATTTAAATTGGGAAATTTTATATAGGGCAAAAGTGTAAAAATAAGTCCTAGGATTAATCCATATAACAAAATTTTCCCACATAAAACCAAAATGAAGGTGTCGATGAATTCTAGGTGGGATTGGAAATATTTTATAGTGTGATGTCATTTGTTTAAATTTTTGAATTTAATGTGAAAATCTAAGTCCAACAGCCATATTGGGGAAAAAATGAAGAAAACCTAATGCCATAGAAAATTCCTAGCATGGATGATACAATTATGGAGAATTTTCTAAGCACTTGGAAATGGCAGGATTTTTTTAGTATGGTGAAAATAGTTGTTTACAAAGGGCTGATGAAATAGGTTTTAATGAGGTTTTACTATGTGGATTCTATAGTGAAGTTATCATAGATGGCATAGTATAAAATGATGTGTTTCTTTGATTTTTCATCATTTGATGATTATACCACGTTTTTATCTAACTCGATACTAATTGAGTGATATTTGTTTTCTATTTTATAGCTCTAGAGTTGATTTTTATTGTAGTAGATAGTAAACACTACATGGATTTTATATTTTTAAGGAATTATTAGATAAGTATATGGAATGGATGTAGGCCCTTTTATTTGTGGAAATTATGTAGATATGTAGGATACTACTAGATGTATATTTGATGTAGATGTTATTAGAGTATGTAAGTATTGTTTGCATAATTTTTTCTAGAGGGATGAAGGTGATGCCATTGATAATATGCTCACCTTAGAGGATGTGTATGTTATTTTGGGACTACCGCTACTAGGGCATGTATGTTCTATGATGTGATAGAGATAAGGAATAAGGGAGAGAGCTAGTATAATGGGCTATCGATATAGATTTATACCACCCCAAATAATTTATAGTCAAAATGCACATAGTGTATAGCTCACCAATTTTGGATATATTATAAGTGATTATAGTTATGGTGATGACATGCATTTTGTGCCAAAAATATATACAATTGTACCTCTTTTTTCGATAGTTCTACGCCAACATGCCATGGAGTAGGGAAAATACTTGAGGTGGGGAATACAATATGCGTTAAACTAGCTTATGACCTTTACATGACAAGAGTCAAATCATAGTTATATGTGATGCATTTGATTTTGATTTAAGCTCCGATTTATGATTGGCTTTTGATGTATCTTCTAAAAGGGACATTGTTACGATATAGTAATAGATTTACCTAGAGTGGGATAGTGGGAAAGGGTTCCAATTGTCAATTTTACTAGGTTAGTTATCCAAGACTATAGACTATGAGTAAAGATGAAATAGTATGGATGGATTATGTGGGGATAATATATGCATGAATGTATTGGTTAACTACTATGACAAAAATATAAATAAGATTATATTTCATTATTTATAGTGGATAGATAATTATGAAATGGATTGAGTACTTAATTATTTTGGGCTACCATATTTAATGGTGGAACTATCCCTTCCAACAAACATGCCTACAAATGCAAAATATCTTATAAGAAGGTAAATTAAGGTCTAGATCCTTTAATCCCTCCATTAAGGCCATAACAAGTGTGATAGGCCAACTAGTGGATTAGTATGTGGCAATGATAAAATATTTTTAGAGGTGTCTATAGGGATAAACAAAATCAAATTCACATGCCCTATATTATATCCTAAAGCACAATACCCCTATACCCGAGGATGCATTAGAGGTGGGACATCTAGTGAGAAAAATACCTTTACATTAGGATTCATACTGGTGTCTCGGTGGGAAAGAAGAGGTTATTCATCACGTACACATGTACAAATTTTGGATATCATACTATGTGAACCATTTAGAATCACAATATAATAGGAGGATGGATCTAGTTATAGTGATAAGAGAGATAAATGGTAGTACTGGTGGATATCGGGATCCAACCAATAAATATGATGTCATGTTAGGTGATCATTGAAGGCCAAATGAGATATATGAGTATTAAAGGTATTATTGTTTTTTATTTTTAAAATTTATTCTCTTTCCTAGAGTAGGCTTACATGTTATGAAGTAGGTAAAATTAAGTTTTTTTAATGGTTGTTTGATTAGTGTTTATATGTGATTTTTATAGAGAGGCCAAATGAAAAGTGGAAATTTCTAATAGAGTAGGCATTATGATATCTTGGATGGTGTTAGATTTAATAAATGAGAGACAACATTGGTGTTTGATCAAGTATTTCCATCAAGTAGATATCATGTTAGGTATTTAAGACTCATAGAAGAGGTAATAAGATCTCGTGACAAAATAGAATGAAAATAATAGTCATATTGGAAGGATACATAAGAGCTATTCTATATATGCATATGCATGCACATGGTGCCTTAACATATAAGTAGGAAGGTAGGGTGGTTGATACTCAAATAGATGCAAGTAAACATGAGGAAAACAAAAAATAAATTAATTTTGTAGAGATTCAAGTTGTAGAGATGTGGGGAGATGTTTAATTTGTGATTTCTAGGGCCTCATCTTTGCCTTTATCCCTATAGAAGTAATATTCTTATATTATTTCTCCTCCTCCCCCTTAGGTTGTAGGATACACCTAATATGTAGATACTATGTAGATACACGATATAATTTTATGAGAAACTACATATGTATACCTGAATTTTTCGGCTCATTTGTACATGGCGTTGTGTTATTGGATGGTTGTGTTTATATTACATGTTTTTTGATGTTTTTATTTATATGTTTCCACAAATGTGATAAAATATATGGATAAAAATTAAAATAAAATGATAAAATAGATATGTAAAAATGAACATTAGACAAAAAATAGATAGAATAATGTGAACTAGTCAAGGAATTGTTAAAAACAAGTAAACATTATATAAAAATATAAGAGAAATAAAATATATTAAGACATAGAAAAGAAAAAGAAAGTAAAACTAAATCCCATAAAATATAAAAAGATAAAAGAAATTAAAATATGTGACTAAGATAGTAAATTTTGATAAAAATCAATCCAATATAGAAATATGTGGGATATCATAAACAAGAAACATGGCCAAGATAATAATAAAAATATAATTCAATCTAAGAAATGTTCAAGAAAATCAATTATGTGATAGAACTCATAAAAATGAAACATCAAATGAGTAAACCAAAATCAATGATTCGATTGGATTTTTTTGGGAGGTAAAGCACTAACATATAATAACACAACTAGGGTGAATGGAGATGATGTGGATATAAAACAATTATTTATGAGGAAGGCCCAAAGGTATTATAATACAAATTCATAAATATTTGGTGGGACAAAACATCAATGGAGGTAAAAATATGTAATTGAAAAATAATAAATAATACGTCATAAGGGGTAAGATCACAAAGTAAGGAAGGAAGGAAGGAAGGAAACATGATGGTGATGTAAGATCACTAGTGGTCAATGAAACACTATACTAATTAGGATACGAGTAAAATTTTTCATTATCTACATATGGATGAACCAAAATATGTACATTTGGTTTAGGAGAACTAGTGAATTATGTAATATTGGTCCATGATACAAGAATGGAAAGATACAAAAACATTGAAATATTAACATATAAAATGAAAATGTAGAAAGGGACTTGTGAGAGAGGAACAAAATAAGAGCAGAATAACCAATTTGTATTCAAAATGATGAAATAGATCTATAAGAGGTACATTAATAGGAAGAAGAGAGGTGTAACTAACACCTAAAAATTCGGAGCACATATCCCAAATAAAGAATGTGTAACCAAATAATAACTATCCAAATGAAACCTAATCAAGATAAATACACATACAGAAAAAAAAATAAGATGGAATAAAAAACCTACACACTAACATCACCCCTTAATTATATATTAGGTGGGTAGAAGAATTAATTCCTAACAAAAAGGCTTGATTAGGTACCAGAGTACATATAAAATCCCCTTAGATTAATATATATATGATCTCCCCTAGAAGTAGAGAGGAAACAAAAATATAGGACAACAAGCCTCCCCAGAAGATGAAGTATAAACTACTTTCAACACAAGAAGATCCAAATGAAGATGATCTTAGTGAAGGGCTTGGTGATGATATGAAATATCTACTCCATAGTCCTGGAAAAATAAGAGAACAATGACTTGTCCACGAATGAGTTCCTCAATGAAGTGCATATGAATATTGATGTGCTTGGTCCTTTGATGTTGGACCATATTCCTATAAATCGATGGTCGTTGGTTGTCACAAAAGATATCTTCTGGTCACCTAAAATAAATACCAAACTTGTAGTGCCCACATTTTTATAGCTCAGTTACTTGTTGCTCATTACTCATAGACATGTTTTGATAGAGATTTGATATACTTTGGACATTACATTAGGAGATTTGATCTGATTAGGCATGTATGGACATTTAGGCATATAACACCGATTTTTCTTGATTATTATGATTGTCGCATTATCTTATGAGGTCATGGATACTAATTGTTATGATGTTGTGTTGGAACACAATTATATTGATGAATACTCAGTTTGTTTCATGTTGGGATTCTATGGATGCATGTCATTTTATCATTATGACTAACTTATGGTGAATTATGTATAGTTGTGCACGTTGTCGCATTTTGATTCCAGAAAGATGATATGTTAGTCTAGAATTCATTGATATCTTAGTTAGTAGTTGATTTACATTTTATCGGATATGTATGTTTAATGTGTGCAATGAGTGTGTAGGTGACAGGTCACAGGAGAACATGGGATTCAGGCCAGCTACGTAACTTTGCACAAGCAGCCCATGGGGCTAAGTCCTAGTCGTGTTTATTGCTTGAGGCCTTAGCATTAGAATTATTGTTTTGGGTACCATGGGTGACCCTCATTTGTAATGTAACATGTCTTGTAATTATTAATTTTGCTTAGGGTGCTTAGTTTGTGTTGTAAACTAGTTTTGGGGAATTAATGACCCCACTTGCATTAAGTTTTGAATTAGATTAATGATGTACTTAATCTAGAGGGTTTAGGGTCACATGTGAACCCTTGGGTGGGCCCCACACCCTCTACCCTTGTGCAAAATTTTCCAAACCCGAAATTGGGTTATTTTGGGCATTTTTAGGGACCCCTTTTTAGTTTAGGAGTTCCCTTAACATGAAAATGAGCCCTTGGACCCTACCTAATAGGTAGGGGGCTTATTTCCAAGGCTAGAGGGAGTTTTCCCTCCCCTTTTTGCCTCTCCTTTGGTCACATCCATGTAAGGGGTATGGATTAGTGTGCTTGTTAAAAGTTGCACAAGAATTGTTTTGTTATCATTTAGAGTAATTTGGGAGAAGAGGGCTAAAAGTCATTTTATCCTTTCTCTCATTTATCTTTGGCATCTTTGACCTTGAAGGAGGAGAGGGGTGACACATGTCACCCCCTCATTGGTGAGGATTTTTTCTTGCTTCTCTTCAAATTCCCCCTCATGGGAAAAGAAGAGAAATTTTTTTAAAGCTTTTTGCTTGGAGTCTTGTGGATTTGGAGCTAGAGATTGCTTGGGTCAAGAAGTGGAAGAGATTGAAGTTTGGAGAGATTTTCTTTGAGGTAGGCTTCTTGAGATTCTTTGTATTTGTTATACATGCTAGATATTAGTTGTTTTCTTGGAAATGTTTGTTGTATGAAGATTTTGTTTGTTGTTTATTTGATTTTGCTCCCTCCATCATATGGCATGATGGAGTTTTGGAGTTTGTGGGGGAAGAGAGGGAATTTTCCCTCTCAATCCTTATAGGCTTGATGGGCAAGCCTTGTAGGATTTAGGACTCCCTCACATGGTTGAGGTGGATAAGGTGAGTCATTTGGCATGAACCCCCTTCCCCATTCTTGGTAAGCAAACCCCTTTGGGGTTTGAAAATATTTCTAAGAAGGATTGGTGAAAGGGTGGAGGAATAAGGAGGGCTTGAATGAAAATGGAGAAATAAGGAGGATATGGAGATCTTGCTTTTGTGCATTTAATGTTGGTTATAACTTTTGGAGAACTTCTCTTTTCTCTTCCCCATTTTAGAGGTAGAACTTGGGTTCTCCTCCTTTTCACTTTTACAAATTTGGAGTCTTGTTTTGATCTTTGCCTTGTTTTTGTGTGGATGTATCATTGTTTGTTTACCCTCACTCTTGTGCAAGTTGTGGATGGTAGTCCTCTTTCCCATGGGCTTGGGGGAGGCTAGCATGCATCCCAACCTTGGGAAAGGCATGTAATGATGCCTATGGTTGGGTGGCAAAACAAGCTTCTTCTCCTTGTTTGGATTCCTTGAAGGCATGTGCATTTGGATCTCAAAGTTGGATGTTGGTTGGAGCTCTTGGTCATCTTCATTTTATTTGTGGATATTACCTCATTGTAACCCTTTTGGGAAATGACTTGTGGAAACTTTCTCTTTATTGTAATTCCTCTTCCTTTTGGTATTTGATAATCACTTGTAAGATTTATATTCCATTTGTATTTGAAAGCCTCCTTTCAATCTTGGGAAGGAGTTGTTAGTTTGTTTTCTTATGTATTTTAGCATGTTTTTTTTTTGAAATATGATGTATTGAGAGATTGGGCAAGAGAAGCCTTGTATAAGATTGTATTTCTTTAAAATACTTTTAGTAGGAACATATGTTCATTCCTTTAACATGCTTTGTTTTTGGAATATTACTTGGACAAAAAAAAAGATTATTTATTGGAAATGCAATCTATTTTGTTATATGAAGTTTGCTATTTAATATTGAAAGGAACTATTTCATTTTGAAAAGTACATCTCTTTGTAAAATTTTCATGGATTTAGAAACTAAGTGGAACTAGATTTAAAAGGAAATATTGCTACCACTACATGACCTTAGAAATCTGATTATTTGTGTTCAAGGAAAGTTGATTTAGTAGGAATATGGTTGCTTTGATATTTGTCAAAAGAATAATAAAATAAATTAAACTTGAATTAATCACATTTGCTTGGTTTATTATGGAAAATAAGCATTGCAGATTTATAGTTTTAAAACTGATTTTGTTGTGCTAAGTGCAATACCCTTAGTCTTATTATATATATTTTTACTTCATTAAGTATGCATATATTCATATATATACATAGGTACTTTATATATATATATATATATATATATATATATATATATGTATATATATATATATATATATATATATATATATATATATATATATATATATTATATTAAGTATACATATATTCATATATATACATAGTATATATATGTATGTATGTATGTGTATGTATATATACGAGACATACATACATACATCTATATATATATATGTATATGTATATGTATGTATATATATATATATATATATATATATATATACATATACATATACATACATACATATACATATACATATATGTATGTATATGTATATGTATATGTATATGTATATAGAAAACTTAAACAATATCATTTTTAAACTTCTGAATGATGAAAGATTATATATAAACACACACACACACACACACACACACACACACACACACACACACACACACACACATATCCATATGTTGTTTAATATACAAATTTAGTTAAAACTCGCTTTTAAATACCAAAAATAAATAACAATAAACAAAAAAAATGATGCAACTATTTTTAGTTTTGTGTATTGCTTTATGTGGGGGAGGGCCAAACCCTTCCCCCACACACCCATGGCCACCGCCTACATGCTCCCCCCCAATGGCCTCGTCCGTGCCCCCTCTCTCGCATAGTCCGCCCGCGCTCCCTCCAACTTGCCCCCCATCCGCACATGTTCCCCTACCCTACATACCCCCGACTTCCTCCACACTGCTCCTCCACGGGTATCCCTATCCCGCCCGACCTCCATGCGCTGCCCTACCACACAACCAAGCAACCCTTCCTCACCCGATCCACCCCCTTCAAAAAAACAATAATGAAAGAAAACAAAATGAAAGAAAGAGATAAAAACAAAAGGAGATAAAGAGATGCTAGGGCAAATTTAGGGTAAAGTGAGATCTAGGGCTGAGATGGATTCAATCTTAGGGTCCATATTAAACCCTTCACACATCAAGTCATGGTTACTTTGTGGGAATGGTAAAGTAAATAAAAAGGGGGTGTGGGTAAACATATTTAATGGGGGATGTATTTATTTAAGAATGAGTAGTTGTTTTTCAATGTGGGTAAATAAATAAAAAGGGGGAAAATCTAATTTAATTTAAAAGAGAGGTAGTCCTTTCCTAGGTTGTCTTTAGTAAATGAATAGAAACTAAATAAATAAAGTTAATTAGAGTTAGTGTTTTAGCAATCGGGTAAATTAGATGGACATAAATTAATTATTTAATGGGAAATAGTTAGGCGAAACATTAGTCCTCACTATCAATTTTTTTACCGACTTATTGGTCTAGTTCCGATGTCCCGAGGGTGGGGCATTACAAAACTCATTACAAATCACCTACATCCAAATATACTTAGTAGTAGTATTAACAAATTCTCGTATCCATCCTTAGTAGATGATATAGCAATAGATTTTTGCTTCTTTCTAGACACAATAATTAGACCCGAACAACGAGAGAAACTATATCCTAAAGTGAAATTGTGATGCTAAATATTTTGATCCCAATATGATTTTTTGTACCTAACTAAGTCAACATAAATACTTTCCCCATACTAAACCACAATATTGTGAGTACCTTGAATGTAGTGGAAACCCACTCGGCTAATTTCTAATGCAACTCATGAGGTTCCTACATGAACCTAGATACCATGCACATTGCATATGAAATGTCGGTGAAGTTTTAGTCAAATATATAATATTTCTAATACTTTTTTGATACAAGGTAACATCAACCAATGGATAAGAACACTCATCCTAAATCTTGAATCTAGAATAAAGGGAGTCAGATTTTTCTTACAATCAACCATACAAAACCATGTGAGAAAATCAAGAGCATAATTGGATTGTGTAATTATGATCCTTGATTTAGATTGTGAAATATCAATCCAAAGGAACGAGTGAAAAAAACTGATTCAATCATGGAGAAATTGTCATGTAGAGTAGTTTAGTGCATCAATGAATGTTGAATAACTACTTGTGATCAATAGGTCATCAACATGAAAAACCAAAATAAGAAGTGAATCATCCTGTTAAAAATTTAAACATTCAGATCATAATGAAATATAATAAACAAAAATAGGAGAAGGAAGGAATCCATCTCAACATACCAATTTTGAGGGGCCTATTTAAGGCCATAGATAGATTTCTGAAGTCTGAATACTAGGGATGAACCTTAGACAAAAACCTATGGATTCTCCATATATATCTCTTCCTCAAGGTCGCCATGAATAAATGCACTCTTCACATTCATCTGATGAAACTCCCAATGATGAGTTATAGAAATGGAAATATCAATTCGATGGAGTTCATATTTTTAATTGGTCCAAAAGTCTTGGTATAGTCATTCTTAGAACCTATGAAAAACATTTTGCTACCGGTTGTGATTTGAAATTATCCACTTAACCATCTAATGTAATTTCTTTTCAATATATCCATCTACATAAATATATCTTCCTTCCCTTAGGAACATGTACCAAATCCCAATCATGGTTCCAAATCAAGGAACTATACTCATCATGTAAATTTGCATCCCACTCATGAGTTCTAGATGCCTTATAAAAATACTATGGAGTGGAGGAAGACATAATAAAGACATGTGTAACACCTTGGATATATGAATGTGTCCACTTGGTATTTAATGGATGTTGTTGGGATGAGAAAATGAATTGGTGTCATAACAGACCCAAATGCACGTGTGCACGTGGAAACAAAAGTAGTTTGCATATGAGGAACAAGATTATGTGTGGGACTGTGCAAGAAGGCATATTTGGAACTTAGTCATTTTTTGGGATCAGGTTAAGAATAGACTTGGAGTGTTCACCACGTAAGGGATAAAATAAGGTATTATTAGGAAATATATTATTAGCAAATGTTTTGCATGCATGTAAGTACGCATGGCTATTTTGAGCATGCCTATCTTTAGGAAGTGCATGGGCGGTGAAGGGAAAGTCCCCACCCCTATAAATACTTGGCTTAGGAATGGTTATAGAGTATGTCATATATGTTAGGTTTTGTTTCTATATTCTATATGTGTGCATGGCTTTGTGACTTATGTAATGAATATTATGTATACAACTTTTGTGATGTAATAACTTTGTGATATGGAATATGGTGGATGGATTATGATAATTGATATGTCTAAGTATGGTGATTACATGGTGCAATTATTATTGGTAATTGTTTGATCTATCATATTTCCTTATTATGTGTGTTTCCAATTGAATGTATTTAATGCTTTAATATAATTTAATGATTACTTGGTTAAATATCATCATGAATATGCATGTTAACATCTTGACAAGAAAACACAAAGGAGGGACCTAGTACTACGTGTGCTTTTTGGTGATCATTCACAATCTGTTGAATGAAGTGTCAATGCACGTAGAATTTAGGTGAAATAAAATACTACATTTTTTCTTCTATTTTGGGACCTCATTTTTCTATCTCTGTCAAGATGTTGCATACAGATGGCGTATCGGTTAACTTTGAGAGCATTGAAAGTTGGGTAGAGGATGGTCAAGATAAGTTTGCATAAAGATATAGCATTGGACCTAATTTCAATGCACATCATTGGGTGGAAGATAATATTTATCATGAGATCTATGAAATGTTCTTCAACTTATTTCCAAGATATTATATGAGTGGTTGGAAACTTATGCATTAGGGAAATGTTGGGGTCCTAGACCAAGACTTTAGAAGTAAGAAGATTACCAAACTCTTTTTGATGCGGATGTGGAATGGACTAGAGTTGTAGATCGCTAGTGGGTTGGAGTGTTATGTAATTATACATTAGAGTACGTTATTTCTACATATTTATGTTTAGAGGAATATGAATTCATATTCTTGCATGAGCCTAGGGGATCTTACTTACACTATGCCTTTAGCAATCAAGATCTTGATTATAGAACTAGATTTAGAGAGCCTCCCTATGGCTAGCTAAACCCCCACCACGTGCAAGGGTAGGAGTAGGTGTGGAAAAATATGGTAGAACCTAGTGGTAGAAAGACAGAGAGAGGAAAGATGGATCAATTTTAATGAAGCATGAGAGAGGGCACATGGTATGTGTGCGGGAGATTGAGGACACACTAAAGTTTAAGGAGATGATGGCTCATGAAGGTTTTGAAGCTCTCATGGAAGACAAGGAGCTGCAACATCGGTCTCCCAAATTTGGGAAATCACAATAGTAGATAATATCCTTCACTTCAAATGAGAGCATTTCGAGAGGAAAGAATGAGGACCGTGAGTGCGCATCATCTATCCCACCTATCCACCTAGCCCTTACGCATGGTGTTATAAATCCAGAGGTAGTTCATTGAGAAGCATGATAATACAAGTAAGCAAGTAGAAATGGGTAGATATCATTTTTCATTGAATTCAAAAGGAATCAAGTTAGTAGTGCACCCATGGCAACACATTTGGTGTTGTTGTTTGGGAGTACCTATGCAGAATTGTTTTTAGGTATGTCATCAAACAAAGTGTTTACAAATAGACCATTGGAATTAATTCAAGTAGAATTTTTGACCACACAAACCATTGGTGTCCAATTTAGTACTACAACTGGGACATAAGGAAGTTCATCAACTAGACCACAACCCACAACAGGGGGTGCACAAGGGATCAGATCGGGGTCAGTACCCTAAAGGAAATACTGGTGGAAGTTTTGGTTCTGATCTCTAGGTGGACAAGGTCCATATCCATAACAACCATGACCAAATCAACCACTACCTCAAAACCAATGCAACACAACACATGAAGTTTACTATGAGATGTCTCTCTATTTACTAGAGTATAAGGTATTAAATATGTAGCAGAGCATGTGCATAAGTGTGAACTACTATAACACACTAAGGGAATTACAACTTCGATAGATAGGAAAGTTGTTTTTCTACTAAAATGTAAGGGAACATGCATAGTTTATATCGGAAATATGATCCACATCAAACTGTGGTGGACTACAATGCTTTGTGCACTACATTTTTGGTTGAGTTTCACATTTCAGAGTTTGAGAAGAAGAGCATAAGCGCACTCAAGGATATCAAGCAGGGTTTTTCTGAAAGCGTGAGGGAGTATGACATGTGCTTTAAGACTCTTTTGTCTAAGTTTTCTTATGATATACATCTAGTCAACAACATGCATAGTGGTTAATTGGAGGATTATTGACTCCATTCAAAGAGTACTCTCTCATAAGACATATGTGGATCCACATGTGAGGCCTTTGGAGAAGCTACTCTTCACGCTAAGGTGATTGGAAGTGTTGATACTGAAGTGAGCCCATTCTTAGAGGTGCATATCAGCTATATGGAAAAGAAATAGTTGGAGAATAATTCTACAAATTCAACACACAAGACACATAGTGGAATATGGTGCATTGATTATGAAGTTGAGGGACATACTAAGGATATTTTTCCACGTAAGTATGTTTGTCACATTATTACTAGATTGTGAAGTTTTCCACTTGGACCATGATGTTGAGAACTATCCTCTTTTGAAAGTGCCCAATTAAGAAGAAAATGTCCATGTATTATAATATTTTCCATGCTCATACCCACGACACAATTGATTACAAATGATTGATCACATGTCACGAATCCATTGAAACATGAGTACACCAAACTAGTGTGGTGAGTGGATCAAAAGAGAATGAAGGACAACATAATGAAGGGCACAACAATGGGGATAATATGAATGGAGGCTTCCAAGAGGATATTGTGGCCGAGGTCATGGTGGTGGTAGAGGAGGTTCATTTGAAGAAATTGTTACACTTGTGGATCCCCTAATCATTATCAACAAGATTGCCCTTAGAATACAACTTGCTCATGGTGTGGGAAGTAGCATAAGTTAGAGGATTACCCATACCTATATGAGAACATGAGTAAAAACAACAAGAACAAGGACAAGGTGCAGGGAAGGATCAAGGTGCAACACATGAATTATGATCAATGGATGCCTAAGTAGATGTCCGATCCATAATTTCAACCCATTATGGTTATAAAGCGTGTCGAGGAAGCACGCGCACATGAGCCTCTGAAGGTAAAACCTCTCATTACCCAGGAGGAAGTGATACATGTTAAGTACCCAAATGCGGTGCACCAGAAGGAAGTCTACCAATAGACTATGGGATCATCAGAGAAATATAGGGTGAAATACAATGCTTAAAAGAATAGGCACGTGAGAGGGAATGTGTAAAGCATGTTGAGCTCCCACAGAAGGATGTTGATGACCTATGAATAAGGTGTTGTAATATGTTTACGCCAAAGAATATCATTCCTCTTATTAGGGAATGGCTATTCGTGAAAAGGTATTGTGTGCTAGCGTTGAGTGATGAGGAAGATACTTCATGAAAATATACCACCTCAAGACCATGAATTTGATAAAGAGATTACACTTGATGCGGTTATTGATGGGTGGTTAGTAAAAATATCTTGATAGATACATGTGCTGAGGTAAATGTACTCACTCTAGAAGCATGGAATCAAATGGGAGGCCTACATTACATCCATCTTTGAATGTGTTATATATGGAAAAAAACTAAGGCTATTCCTATTGGGGTACTAAAGGATGCATCCATTATTATTCAAGGAGCCAAATTTACTTGGAGATTTGAGGTATTAGAGCTTATCAAAGAAGAAAACTTCCCAACATTACTTGGATGACCTTGGTGATATGCAAAAAAAATTGATATACACTTTAACAAGAGATACATTAGTTTTGAGAACAAATATGAGTGTGTGATTATACCTCTATATGATAAGAAGGTAGAGCCCTATGTTGAGCCTTTAAGTGAAGAAGAGATTAATCAAATTTATGCACAAATGGTGCATGATCCAAAGTATGTAAACCATCAAAAGAAGGCATACTTCAGTGGGAAGATGCACATTCTATAAGTGACACTACTAGTGTTTCTTGTGATAACTAGGCTCATGGAACATATGAGATGGTCGAGCATGAAGTTAAAGGGTGAGTCACAAGGATGATCAAGCCATGCATGGTGAGGCACTTAGGCTCAACTTAGGTACTAATATATACTAATGAGGGTAGTCCCGATACATTCTTGCATGTTTTGGAGACTTAATGGCCAAATGAAGGAGATAGAAGAAACATGATGGTTTATACCTTGTGTGGGACAATAGCGTGTTGATGGGAAAAGACATAGAGATAACTCTTGGAATGAAAGTGAAATCACCTTTTCCACCAGGTTTACTCAGAGCAATGTACCTACACACATTTGTGAATTTCATGGTAAGAATTTGGCTTCCCATCACATCCATACTTGTGAGATACTATGGGTGCAAGGCCAAGAGGCTTTACCACCATCTTTGGGTACATAAGTTCTACTCCACATTGTGCGGATGTGTGCATAATATTTCCACACATAATTGAAAAGGAGACTACTAAAAATGGCAAGAGATGATTATTATATGATTCAAACTTTTGATTACTTTTCTACTAAGCCTCTAGTCCATGAAGCATTATAGATCATGAAGTGCATCACATTGGGGATAGCAAAAGGTGGAAGAGATCATGCTAGAGCTGCTTGGTGAACCTGATTCGAGGCACGCCTTGATCTTGAGGAGACAAAAGAGGTATATATGGGTCGTACTTGGAAAGAAAAAGAAAATGGAAAGCTATTATACATGATTGATGATGAGGAATTAGACCACCTTGATGTTAACCACACAGAGGGTGTGCACAAAGTCATGGATTCTGTAGATGAGAAGGCATGCATTATTATGCCCCCATGAAAACAAAGAAGGTGAATATTGGCACGAAGGATGAGCCTAAAAAGGCCATAATTGGTGATTATTGGTCAGAAAAGGAAGTAGCCAAGATCATCAAGATTTTGTGTGAATTTTAGGATCTCTTTCCAAGAGGATACCATGAATTAAAAGGTGTGCATCCTTCCTTAGGAAAGATGAAAATAAAGTTTAAATAAGGTGCACACCTGGTTAGGAAGAGGCCTTATAGGATGAATCCTAACCTACTCTTAAATTTGAAAGAAGAAATTGATAAGATGCTCAAGTTTGGAATAATTGATCCAATTGAAGATTCCAAGTGGGTTAGCCCCATGGTTATAGTATAAAGAAGGATGGGTGGATCAGATCTGTGTGGAATATAAAGAGTTGAATGCTTCATGTGTTATAGATCCCTTTCCCATGCCTTTTACTTGAGGAAATTTTGGAAGGAGTAGTTGAGAGAGAGATATATTCTTTTACATATGGTTTTTCATGCTATCATCAGTGTACATCATGAAAAATAAGACCACTTTCACTACTAAGTGGGGTAGTTTTTCATATACAATTATGCCCTTTGGATTGAAAAATGCACCAAGTATTCTCATGCATTGTTGTGCAAGCATTTTGGATTTTATTCACAAGTTCTTGCAAGTATATTTGATGATTAGATGGTGTATGGCTTAGTCAAGATCATGTGATAATTTGAGGCTCATGTTTGAGAGGTGTAAGCAGTTGAGCATCTCTCTTAACATTAAAAGTGTATCTTTGCTACACCCTTTGGAACACTACTTGGGAACATTATTTTCAAAGAGGATTTTGGTAGACCCAACTAAGATAGTTGTCATTTTGGGTTTGAAGAGCCTACCAATCAGAGTGAAGTGCATGATTTATGGGACATATAGGCTACTACAAGAAGTTTATCAAGGGATATGCAAATATTTCCGCACCCCCTAGAAGAGTTAATCAAATTAAAGGAAAAATTTATTGGGGTGATGCATAATAGTAGGCATTTGATACTTTGAAGGAAAGGTTAACTACTGCACCTATTTTTCACTTTCCTTCATGGGATAAGCCTTTTCATGTACATGTTGATGCCTTTGGCATGGAAATTGGCAATTAGTGTTTGTTGGCAAAACCATGAGAAAGGATTGTATATCATCCTATTTTCTTTGCAAGTAGGAAGTTTACACCAGCAAAGTAGTTATACAAAAATGGAGCTGAAGCCTTGTCCATGATTTATACGCTTCATAAGTTTAGGCAGTACTTATTGGCTACCCTATTTATTTTCTATACAGATCATATGGCATTGAAGTACTTAGTCAACAAGCTTGTTTTGCAAGGGTACATTTACAGATGGATATTTATATTTCAATAATTTGACTTCAAAGTTGTTGTCAAGTTAGAAAAGAGAAATTATGGGCTTAACTATCTATCAAGGATTAAATCTAGCGAGGACGTAAGAGCATTAAAGATACCATGTCCGATATATAATTTTTTAGATTGAACCATGCACCCACATATTTGAATACATAGTTATCTTTTTACACATTGAAATGGCATCGAGGGAATGAAGACATTGGAGAAAAATTAGTTTGTTATTTGATTCGCCTTATCATTGATTGGAGGTGACTTATACAAAATGGGAAGAGATGAGGTTTTTTGTTGTGTGTTCTTGATAATTAGTGCAAAGATATTATGGAAGAAGCTCATGGTGGTATATAAGAAGGAGATTACACATATGATGCGATTGTGTACAAAATCCTTATGGTTGGCCTTTGGTGGAAGACATTATACAAGGATACCAAGGAGTATGTAAAATCATGCGATCATTTTCAATGCACCTTGGAAAACCTGGACATAGATATGAGATGCCACTTAGGTCTATTGCAAGTGTGAAACCTTTTTGAGAAGTGGGATATTGAATTTTTAGGACCTATTGCACCACCTATGAGTAGGACTGGCACACGCTACATTATCACTTGCACTGATTATCTAACAAGGTGGGAAAAGGATGCACCTACAAAGGATTGTACAACAACCACAATAGCAAGATTTCTTTGGGAAAACATTATTAGTAGGTATGGTTTCCCATTAATCTTGACAAGTGATAAAGGAACTCATTTCTTGAATGAGACAATCAGAATTTTGTTAGAAAAGTTTATGGTAGCACACCATAAAACCACCCCTTATCACCCTCAAACTAATGGAACTACGAAGCTTTTCAACAATATCTTGGGACAAAAATTTACAAAGATGTGTGATGTTGGAAGAAAATATTGGGATGATTAGGTGTCAGCGTACTTTGGGCTTATAGGACCACTTATAAAAGGTTTAATAAGGCCACACCTTTTCAATTGGTTTTGGCGTGAAAGTACTACTATAAGTTGAATTCATGTTACCATACTTGCATATTATATGCGAATGTGGATTAGATGATGGATAAGTTATAGAGAATCCATTGAAAAACTAATGCAATTAGATGAGAGGCACATTATTGCAAGTTAGATCTAAAATAATGAGAAGGCATGATAGAAGACTTGGCATGATAGGAACATTAATAACAAGACATTTACAATTGGCAAGATGACCCTTCTCTATGACTCTAAATTTGTGCTCCACCCAAGAAAGTTGGAGGTGCATTGGTTGAGAAATTTTTAGTAACCAAGATGCTTGAATCAAACACATGTTAATTAAGGGTGTTGGATGACACCATGTTTCCCAATTACTTCAATGGGAGTAAACTAAATACCTACTATAAATAAAGCTTCTTGGTGTTTATAATAAGGTGGTATTTCCATTTAGATTATGTTTCTTTTCATGTGTTTCTTTCCAATTATTTTTTTGCTTTGATGTTTTATTTCTTATTTTTTATAATAAGTGTGCTTTCATGCAGGAAGATGATTATTAACTATTGAGTTCATGCGCAGAGGACTGCACATACTTTTAGTGTGGGGTGAACTAGGTATAAGTGTACAAAAGAGACCTTGTTGGTTCCTTAAATCGAGTAGTGCACGCTCCGGTAGAAAGCTTGTGTTTCGGTTGCATGAGTGTGTGCATAGTAAAAATTGGAAAAAGGTGTCATAGAAAATGAGAATGATGGTAATAATAAGGAAAATGCTCATAATGAATACCATGTGTAGAAAAGGGATCGCGCATGTAATGCAAGGTAGCGGTGACATGATGAACTACTTAGTATATGGTATAGATTTTTAGGTACTACGGCATAGGGAAGCGCACGTGAGGAGGTTTGCTGCCTGGAAAGTAGTAAGCATGTTAGAAGGTTACAACTACAAGTGTAAGGAAGAAAACAATGGAAAAAGCATGAAAATTTAGGAAAGACCAGATTTAAAGATGTTTTCCTATGGTTGGTGGTGAACATTTAATTTGGTAAAATTTTGAAAATCTATAAAAAGGTGTCATGGTAAATTCATTTTTACCTTACCTTATGAAAGAATTATACATTTTCAAGGAGATAATTTGAGTGAATTCTTACGAAATTGCATGTAAACCTAGAAAATCGAGTAAACCGGATCATGAAAACAAACTACTTGTAAGTAGAGTGTAACGTCTTGGTCATGACTGTTACTATGATGACTTCCACCTTTGACATTACAAACATCGACATGTGATTTGTCTTAGGAAGGTGTATTCTTTTGACGTTGAAAATCATGTTTGCAATGGATAAGTTATTACTATTTAGAATTCATGCTTGTTGTAATTTTGTTACTTGGAAGTGAATCCATTCGCTTTGTGAATTATAAGTTGTAAATTTGTACCATTGTTTTCACATCTTCCATATGTTAACAGCACACCTTGAATCAATTCCATTGATCCAAGGTATGCTTCGGTTCTTCTTTATTGTCATCTTGTTAATTGACATCTGGAAATGAAAAGGTAATAAAGAACTGAGTCTTATTTTGGTTATGATTACATGAATATGGTACAGGTGTCCTTACCTGGCATCATGTTGTTAATGTTGAACATGGACCTCCTTTATAAGTGTTTTATAACACTGAGCAACGTAAGTAGATTGAGGATCTGTTATGGGGCTAATAAGGCAAATGCCTTAACCTTGGTCAGAATGCTTGTTGCTATTCGGATCTGACCCAAACTGTAATGTTTGCCCTATTGGATTTTGACCTAAGGTAATAATACTTACCTAGGACCTATTACTAAACTATTACGGTTGACACCTAAAACTATGTTGCAGTGCCCTACCCTATATGGATTCTAACCTAAGGGGGGGTTATGACCTAACCTAAGATGGCATGTTATTTGGTTGTGAGTTTTGAACTAACCTAAGAACTAAGATGGAAACCTAACCAATGCTAAGGTGACCTAAACTATTACTAAGCCTAAAGGGGACCTATGGGTTACGTGGCAAATGGAAGGTTGGTGGTGGTGGTTTCTAAGGTATTAATGAGAATTAAATCTCAGTCCTTACATCTTAATTTTCCAAGTTTGGTGGAGGCAAGGAAGGTAGGTAGGATGCCTAGCTGGCATCATTGCTAAATTTAAAATGCATGTTAATTTTTGAAATCAACTTCACCAAATTTGAAGTGGCGGTGGCATAAGAAAAGAGAGGGAATTTTCATTTAATGCATTTAATGACATTGATTACGGAAAATAAATCACCTAGGAAAGATGAGAAGTGGGTTTTGTGGAAGTTGTTTGTCATTTTGATCTTTCTGGTTTTTTTTGCTCTGCATGTGGTTCTGGTTCTTCAAACCAGCAAGCCTATTTTTCAATCCATAGTGATCTTGAGCATCCTCAAACTGTTTTTGAACCTATGGAAATGTGGAGGAAGTTGGGAGATTTGAATGTTGATGTTGTTTTAGAAAGAAGAGGTCTTTGAGAGGCTCAGTGGAGGTCTTCTACAATTCAACAAGAAAATTTATCAAGCATGATAGGCTCTTCTTATTAAATAGTTCTACTTTTCATTAAACGTCTTCATAAGAACAACTCTGCTCTTAGAAATAAATGGTTTTGTGGAAATGCCTTGGTGTATTTTGTTGTGATCTTCTGCTTGAGTTTGTTGTTTGGAAAAGATTCAATATGGGTATTTTCTTGATGCATATGTGAGTAAATCGTGTTTATCTTATTTGAAACTAGAATGTTTCTTAAGTCGTGTGGACTTCTGATCTCCTGTGCTAAAATGGTTTAATGAAAAACAATGATTGTTTTAAGATTTGATCAGGGTTATCTTCCCTTGCTAAGAGAAGGTAAGAAAATTGATGTTTTCAGTTGAAACTAGAAGTGGGTGTAAATTTTATCACTGCTGTTAAAATCATGATGAAATGGGTGTTCGGATTGTTGTTTTCTTGTGGATTCAACTTGTTGAGAGTAACAATAGCTAAGTTACTTCACTTAGATCTTATACGTTGTGATTTTTGGGACCTCTATTGACTGTGTAGAAGCTTGAGTCACTACTATGAGGGGAGATAACCTGAGTTTTGGTTCTTTGATTTTGAAATTTCTTTATGCATGGTAGCACCTATCTAAACTTGCATAATGTTAATCTGGTTGCTTATACTTGTAAGGTGGGTGAATCTGTTAAAGCCTACTTGTTTTAGATCTGGATGATTCTTTTGCTTCAATGATTTGATGACAAGGTTGATAGTTGTCCTATTGTCGTAAATTGGGGAAGGGGCGTTATAGTCTTCTCTTCTCTGTTGAACTTGACTTTGAGTGTCTAGTTGGAGTCTTGTCATTTTGGTTGTTTTTCTCTGTGATTGGTTCAAAGCTTGAAACTTTTTCCCAACTTGTATGCTGCTCCTTGATTTCTATGAAAAAAATTAAGGGGTCTGGGTAACTTGAAGATGGGTCTGGGAAGGCAAAATTGTTTTCATTATTTTCATTTGTATGTATTGTCTTTGAAAAGAAATCAAGATCTCTCTTGGATGTTCTAATTCATCATTGTTCTTTTCCACTCTCTGATTGGAAAAGGAGAAATATTCTCTATTGATGCTTTTTGTGTTAGAAAGAATTAAATAATTTTGTTGTTGAGCTTGTTGCTTTAAAAACTTGCATCAATTTTGTGTTGCAGTGATTGTTCTCTTTATTTGACAAGAAGCCCTCTCTTTGGCTTTGTCTTGCTAGTTTCAGTTGTTATTCTCATATTGATTCAATTTCAACCTTGTTGTTTGCATGGAGGTGGTAGTTGAATTTGGACCCTGTTAAGTAAGGAGTCTTTCAGTCTTCTTGGAACATAAATTGTGTTTAACCTTTTAATAGGATGGATTATTGGGATCTTCTTTCTCTTTTTGAGATGGCTATGCATCGTTGTTTTTCTTCGAAATGTGAAAGGATTTACTTTCTATTCTTTCTCTTCTCTAAATTGTTGAATCTAATGTTGTCTTCGTTGAACACCGAAGGATGACTTAAGTTGATTGCCTTTCAACTGTTTTTTGTTTCTCATCTTTACTAACCCTGTTGAGGCTAAATGGGTAATTGGACGGAAAACCTACATTTCTTATTCCTATTGATTTGATAAATTGAAATTGAATTGAAAATTGGATTAAGTGTTGGAAAGATGGGAATTCTTGTTTTAGGATGTTGTTGGTTCATTCTAAATTCCATTCTTTAAAGGTAAAATGAATTTGACCTTTTATATTAAATGAGAATTATGTTAAAAGATAAGTATTGTGATTCATTGTTCCTTTAAAATAATTCTCTTCTGAGAACTGTTAGAGTTAATATTCTTCTTGAACCTTTGTTTGAATCAAGAATGAACTATAGACATTATAGTATGAAACAGATAAGTAAATTGGGATGTAATATTACTTATCTGTTGTAGATTTTCTTATGAAATTGTTGACTTAAGAATGTTGATTGATCATGATCCTTACTTGAAGTAATGTGGATTGTTCATGTGATCTCCTTTTTTATCCTTATTTCTTATGTGATATCTATCTGAATTGCTTAAATGTTTCATAAAAGAAGAGTTCTTTTTATGAGACAATTAGTCAAAAGCACATCATTTTAATGTTTAGTGCTTATCATGCTCAGTTCGATGAACTAACCCATGCTAGCAATTTTTGCAGATGGATTCCGTAAGTGATAAAAGCAAACAAGTTCTGTCCGATGATTCATGTGTTTACTTAAAGGTTGCATCTTTAATGAGGAATTATTATTCTTTTTGAGATGAAATTGAAAAAGGGAAAAGTTGTAAATTTTACTTAATCTTATCAATGTTGATTGACATGAAAGATGTTTGAAATGTTTAGATCTATAAAATATGTATTTTGTTTGATAAATGGAAAAGAGATTGAGTGTTATTGATCTTTGATGTGCCATTATATTTTGGACTTACTACAAGGGGATTGTAAACTTATTCTTATTCTCTTGTAAACATATATGTTTTGGATTATTTCAGTTGGACTCAAATGAAATAGAGAAAAAGAGTATTGATATTCTATTCTACTCTTAATTGCAACTTTTAAGTTGGCGTGCATAGACCCTAACGAATATATGTTAAGGGAAAGACAATTAGTCTTCAGAATTAAATATTTGTTACTATCCTTTTTGGGTATAATACCCAAGGGATATTCAGAAAGAGGAAATTATACCTCTTCTTAGCAAACCTTAAATTGAATTAAGGTAATGGAAAATGGATGAATATATATATATATATATATATATATATATATATAATTAGACTTCATTTTAATGAAGTCTAATATCAAGGAATCAGAATCTAAATTCAGTCATGCGTAAACTTGGTTAAGTAAGTTAGCCTTTTTGTTGTTAAGTTGATTTGGATTGTAAGTTTGAAACTTAAGTTAATAGACCAATGAATGAAACAAAAACCTCCAAGAAGAGGGATTGGTTGCAGATTAATCTACATGGAAATTATAAGTCATTGATGGTTAGCAACCGTAATGATCGAAGAGGTTAGAAATTCTATAGGGTTGCTGAAATTAAATCTTAAATTAAAAGAATAAGAAAGTATTTAACCTCTTAGCTGGATATGTACTTCTAGATGAGGTGGTTCCGTAGGATGTTGGTACACGCCAACTTGCAATAATGTGTCATCATGAAGATGATCCTTCATGAGGACACAATGTTACAACTGACATGTCACAACACCCTTCTGAATCAGATCATCTAGGTATAGATAAACTTGGACTTGACTTGGTTACACACTAGTTTAGTTTATGAACATGATTTTGTATATGGAAGGACTCCTCGATGACTAAGGGTAACTAGACACATGCAATCAACCTAGGTCGATTGAGTATGTCTATGTACCCCTAATCACTGCTAGTGGTCCTCTATACCAATCTATGTTGCTAATCTGAGTTATGGTAAGGCCTTTGATAGGAAGGCGGCAGGAGTCAGTAAAGACCATTCTAGATAACAAATGAAGTGGGGGTGAAGGATGTATTCCATCGACGAGTATGCCATCTAGGAATATGATCATGCAAAGCATGTGAAAATCTTTGGCCAAAGTATCGCAAGTTTCTGGTTGCATTCTCCTACGTTACCTAGTTTAAGATGCAGGATATTAGATGAATATTAGTAACAAATATTCAGATAGGCCTCTTAAACAGAACACTTCAATACCCCAAAAAGGGTAAAAGAACCAAGTATACTTAGTATATAATACATTGAATTAACATGAAGGATCGGTAAGAAACCGAGTCATGAAATGAGAGATCGATGAAACTCCGAGTCATGAAATGAGAGATCGGCAGTTCATCGAGTCATTATAGTTGCATATGGTTATCTATTATGAGATTGATTGGCATGGAATGTGTGTTCTAAATCATGATCATTTAGAATAGAGAACATTATTTAAAAACTTGAAATGTGTGTTCTAAATTATGATAATTTAGAACAGAGAACGCTATTCAAAAAAATTCCCTTGTTTCTAAAGCTTTAAAATGGGAATGTTGCATAGAGCTCCTTCATAGGAAATTTGGAGGCTTACGGAATGTGTAGGAGTTTTTAATTAGGCAAGGCTTTTTTGAATTTGAGAAAGTTAGTGTTTGGAGAGTTCTTTGGGGTTAAAATTGGTGAGTTGGGGCACATAATTCCTTGGAGATATTGTGAAAGAAAAGTATCTTGCGCAGAATAAAAATTAAGGCACGGAAGGATAACCATTGTGAAGGTTGGTATTAGAGCACGCAATGGCCCCGGGAAGGCGAAACTATGTCACCAAAGGGAAAAGGAAAGGGAAAGGGAAAGGAAAATCCTTTAGTGGTTGAAGATGTAAAGGAGGAGTGGTATTCTAAGATGAAATACCCATACATAGTACTTCGGGAAAGATTGGATTTCACATGTGTGCAAGATGAAAGTTAGTGATTATAATCATTGCCCTGATGTGAATGCACAAGAGATAGAAGTTGAGATGATTCAAGGAAAAAAGAGAGGACTGCAAAAGATAAGTCAATTTACAACAATGTGTGGCATCGTAACTTGCGAACGTGGGAGTTCTTAAGTTATATACTCCCCTACTTTGGCGAACCCGAGTGACTATATCAATGACGATGTCAAACATTCATGAATATTTATTTTATTTTGCTGGAAGGAGGATGTGTTTTATCTTGTGCCAATGATTGGAAGATTTGCAGCCTCCATAACATAGGAACAAATCTCTCGGTGAATTTGGACAATAATGATGAAGTGAAGAAAACTGTCAAAGATATGAACTATCAATGGGGAGGGTGTGCTATCGACATCTCTAAGCTAGATGGTCTTATTATAAGAATGGTCATGCATTTGTTCAAAAATTTGAATGTACATGAGAGATGGGTCTAGGTAAACAAGCAATGGCTCCATGTTGTGAAGAAGTTATCTAATGGAATAGTCTATAACATTGTTGGGTTCATAGCAGAAGATATTATTGAGGAGGTGCGCATAGGGGACAAGATCACATTTGGAAACATCTTATTGTTGATTGTTTTCGTGGAGTTAGGGATACCTGATGGGCATAAGGACAACATATGGGAGTTCCCCAAGGAAAACACATCCCCTATGAAGATATTTTCTAACTACACCTGTAATAGTAATATCACTCCTGCATATAAGGCTAGGGGATAAAAATGGTACAAAAGAATGTGTGAGGCATTTAGAGCAAAATGGCACATTCTAAGTAAACTACCTTCGTAATTGGAGGAAAGTCTGAGTTTGTTATCTATCAGAAATTTTTTATTGGTTGATTCTACTTGAAGGATGGGTCCAAGAGTCTTTGGTGCAAACTTTCATTTGTCTTTACAATGAGCTATTTTAAGACTGCGGTGAATAGATTTACTGAGACACGTAAACTTAGGTTTGACGCTGATAAAGTAGACTATGAGTATCATAATTTGTGCAATACACTTTTATATCCAAATAAAAGCACATATGAGGAGACATTAAGATCATATGATATTAATATGGCCAATTCTATCATTCTAGAGATTGCTAATTTGGAAGCAACAAAGGTCTATATTTACCTAAGCCAAGAAAAGTGGACAAGAAGTATGTGGAGGATGATTTGGAAATTCCATAATATTCCATAGGGAAGAAGGTGATGGGTATGAAAAGTATGTGCAAGGAAACTCCCCTACCAGGTGAGGAGAAAGAAGGTAGTGAAGATGAACCTCCGGTCTAAAGCCCAATGGACACCAACATGCAAGGAGATATAACAGTGTGTAAGCACACAGAATCCACCAAAGAATAAGAAGTCTCCAAAAGGAAGAAATATAATATTGTGTCCAACAAAGAAACAGAGGAGGTCGTGAGGAATGAAGAAGAGGTTGGAAGAGAAGGAGAAGAATAAGTGTTGCGAGAAAGACCCCTGTACATGAAATTAAGGAGTTGGATATGGAAGATAATGATGTGCATTATGAGGAAATTCCACTTAAGGAGCCGAGAAGAATAAGGCCATGAAGTTCCTTTTACTCAGATTTTGGAGGCGGTATTGATGAGCATGGATTTGAGCACACGATTGAGCCTGAATTTGAGCACCATATTGTGAAAGAAATAGAGTACATTATGGAGCGCATTATCAAACACGAGATCGAGCGTAAGTAAGGATAAGAAAAGAGTATTGAAGGATCGGGAAGTGTGGAGAACACCCTTGCATTATGCTTTCTCGAAAGGGACCCGTGGGAATAACAGAACTAATGAAACACATCCCAAGGCCCTATGATGTAATATGTTGATGATCCTAGTAAAGTTTTATGCATGAGATATCATAGCATAGTGGCAATAACTGATCTCTTTTGTTGGTCATTTTTAAGGAGCAAGCCTTGTTTTGCACAAGGAAGATGCTCTCCTAGGCATTTCAATCACATATGGAAGAGGCGTAGTTTGATGACAACACGCAGAATTAATTGAAACTAGACTTAAGTCTAATCCGGGAAGTATACCCAATAGTTGATACACATATGCTCATGGATGAACAAGTGTGTAACAATCTTAATAAACTCGTAGGACGATGTAGGGGTGTGAATTTTTATAAAGACTGTCTCATAAAGAATATGCGCAAAGAGTTAGGAGAAAATAATGAGGAGATAAAAGTGAAGGATGAGCTCAAGAAGAAGGATCAATAAATTTCGAGGCTGAAGTAAGAGGTCGGGAAGAAGAGAAGGGGTAGATGGGTGCCACATATAAAAACATAGAATTCATTACATATGTAATTACACTTACGCGCTTGGATATAATTGATCAAGGCTAACCTATGTATGATATGACACTTCATTGTTTAGAGGAATTGGAACACAATCTTACACATGAGATGAAGGTTCTTACAATAGAGTTTGTGGAAGAAGTATTGGTGCAAAAAAGAAAAAGTGACAGGGAATAGATCGAAGAACACCTCAGGGCGGTATGATGTGTTGGCAGTAGAGGTTAAAGGGGTTACATAAGTGGAAGAGTTTTTATATGATAACTACAAGAACTTTGATCATATTGTGGGTTTTCTTGATGTAAGGGATGAAGCAAACTTAAAGGAGTTCCGTAAAAATAATAAGATGAATAAAGCGACGGAATCACTCAAGGACGAGGTTGAAGGAACTCTTCCCACATATTACGTGCATGATGGATTCATTGAATGAAGTAGCTAAATAGTTGGAGGCTTTGATTGAACAACTAAAGGGGAACATTGATGACTTAACTCCTGCAGAGGTCTTTGAAACTGTTGATAATGTGCCATTTTAGGAAAGTAAGGAATTGGAGGGTGGAAGGAATTGGATAAAATATTGGTTAAGGAATTTCCAGTTCTCCTCCCCTAAGACAGATTGATTATTTGATTCTTTGGCACAAGTTGTATTCTTTATTCTTCATTATTTGATTCATGGTGGGTATACTACTATTCTTTTTATGCAAAATTTTCCATTGTTTCAAAGGACAAAAACATACATAGTGTGGGGTAATGTTGGGATGATAAAATGACTAATTATCAAAACAAGAATGAATGAGCACTCACATAGAATTACAAGTAGTGCACATATGAGGAACAAGATTATGTGCGGGACTGCTCAAGAAGGAATATTTGGAACATAGCCATTTTCTCGGGATCAAAGGCTAAGAATAGACTTTGAGTGTTCACCATACAAGTGATAAAATAAGGCTAGCTTAGTGAACAAGTATTAGATATTTTTAGAGAAAGCACATGCATGAGTCTAGCATTAATAGGTTTAAAAAGAATATTACTAGGAAATCTATTATTAGAAAATGTTTTACATTCATGTAGGTATGCATGGATATTTTGAGAACACCTATCTTTATTAAGTGCATGGGAGGTGAAGGGAAAGTCCCCATCCCTATAAATACTTGGCTTAGGAAGGTTTATAGAGCATGTCTTGTACGTTAGGTTTATGCTACTCTATTATATCTATGCGCATGGATTTGTGACTTACATGTAATGACTATTTTGTATATAGATTTTGTGATGTAATACTTTTGTGATATGGAATATGGTGGATGCATTATGATCATTGATATGTATGAGTATGGTGATTATATGGTGTAATTGTTTGATCTATCATGTTTCCTTATTATGTTTGTTTCTAATTGAATGTATGCAATGGTTTAGTATAATTGAATGATTACTTGGTTAACTATCATCATGAATATGCATACTAACATATTGACAAGAAAACACAAAGTAGGGACTTGGTAGTTGTGCGTGCTTTGGGTGAGCATTCATTCTCTTGAATGAAGTGTCGATGCACATAGAATTTATTTGAAATAAAATAATACATATGCCTAACCCAATCACTTACACCACACACTTTCTATATATCAAAAATATTACCTAAAGTTAGAGACTCATGAGGATATTCCTCAACCTCTAAAAAGTGACTATGAGAGGGAAGAAGTGGATCTCCATCAGTGTTCTTATCATTTGAACTATAAAAATAATCCTAATCGTAAATAATATACTCAATTTGATCTAAAACATTATAAATGTCATCAAATTATAGTGAGTCCAAGGGAAGGAGAAGTCTCAAGTGTGGTGTATGAAGGACCATCTTAAAAATGAACACTCCTCTCACTTTGAAATACTTATGTATGGTAGGATAAAAAAATATTGTATCCATTAACAACCTCTGGATATCCCACACGGATGTAAGGATCAATTATTAGATCCAATACCTTACATTTATTCTTAGAATGCGGGACATTTCAAGGTTTGATGATGAGCATGGTTATGGATGTAATATACATATTTAATCGTCTCTACCTAGTACTAAGGTGCAAGTAGTTTGGAGTGTATGATACAATGTTTCCATTTCCTTCAAGGATATATTCTTGTATTCTACTACACAATACTACTAAGTACCATATAGAATTGTATGCCATAAATTAATCCCCTGTGAAGTGAAAAAATATTCAAAATGACTAATGACATACCAATAATTGTTTTCTATGCATAAAATGTTGATGAATTTCCTTGAGTTTTTCTTTGTAAAATTATTGAATTCTTGAAATTCCTTAAAAACCTTGGTCTTTTGTCAAAGAAAGTGTAGCTAATTATATCTAAAAATTAATCAATAAAGGTCATAAGGTATTTGGTCCTCCTAAATGAAATATGTGGAAATGAATCATAAATATCATTGTGTAATAGTTCAAAATCTATGTATCTCTCTATGATTTACCTTTTTTCAAACTTCTCTTCATGATATTTACCTAGTATATAACTCTGAAAACATCGTTAGAAGAGAAGAAGTGAGGCAAACCTATAACCATATCATGTTGATTGATTTGTTCTAATTATCAATATTTTAGATGGGAAAACTACTAATGTTATAGATTACTCACCTCATTTAAGTGAGTGAGTTGTTTTATAGAAGGGTGATAAGGAGAAAAGGGTGAGAAGGTGTACACTTATGACTGGTGATCTTCTCTCCCCACCGCCACCGTTGAATCATTGTGTAACTCCTTATTGACTAAAAGATTTGGGTTAAAATCAATTCTTTAACTTGAACCAATTTTTGTGATTTGATAAACAAACAAGAGATTAGTTAATACTTGGGAACACTTAAAACATCCTAAAATGTTCCATCACTCACTTCAACAAACCCTCTCCCAAAAATTCAATAGAAGTGTCATCACCCATCAAAATAGAATACATATAATATAAATATAAGAATAAGAAGAGGTACTACAATGAATCCATGTGATGTGAAGCACAAGAATAAATCACCCATGTGGAAGGTTTAGATACAACAACCACAAGGAACTTTCCCTTTCCTTTTCCCTTACCACTATCCTTTTCCTTAGAGGACTTCGCATTGATGATTTTTTTTAATGAATCATGGACACTTATATTGTTTTTCTCAAGAATATTTTTCAAGTAATCAATTTTCTTATTCATACATTTATGTTTATCATGCCCAATTTTTGTACATTAGGAAAATTTTACCTCTCTGTCTTGTGTTTATCATATTAAGAGTAGTTCTCATTGTATCTTAGAGAGTGGAATTATTTTTTTGATCATTCTTTTTCTCATTTTCCTTCTTGTTTTGTTTCTTATATTTATTATTTGAAGCCTTCTATTTTCATGATTTACAATCAGGTAATGTGACTTAGATGATTTTAATGTACCCATATGAATGATATTATCTTGCTCCCTAGTTAAGGATGTAGAAAACTTATCCAAGGAAAAGATGGTCCATGTGGCCACAAGGGCACTCCTAGTGGCATGGAAGGTAGAAAAAATAGAATATTCAAGACCTAACTTAGTGAACTTAGGTTAAAAAATAATGCATTAAAGTTTTTAACCTAATTATAAGATACTCACCACAACTTCACATAAATTTTTGTAACCTAGGTCACTTGTGCTATAAATAATCAATCATGGCTCCACCTGTAGATACATGATATCCATTTTTGGTTTGGGTATGATCATGTATAAAAACAACATTTCCTACTACTCTACCATACAAAATGAACCACAACTAAGTTTTCTATATGAAAACACACAAAAAAATGGATTCTTATGAGCCTCATTTTCATAAAAGTATCTATGATGGACCCAAATTTCCCAAAAATATTGAAAACGAATAGGTTCGCCTTCCCCATAACAAGATTGAATTTATAGTCATTTATATGGTTTTGGCATGTTTCAAACTCAATGGAACAATCTATTTTTCCTAAAACCCATCGGGTGATGAATATATTATAAAACTACTTATACAGAGATATTTTCCCCTCACTCTTTTATGATTATCTAGATCATCCAATGACATATAAGAATATCATACTCAAAGAATAAAGTATCTATAATAAAAATATTAAATTCTCAAGATTATAAATTAAAAAACAACAAATAAAGGTGTTTGATTACCATAACCTACTTTGATACCATGTGAGAGTGGGCTACAATTGAGGACTAGAAAAAAATGAACACATTAAACTCTTAACATGTGAAATGCAAATGTAATAAGAGGCTTGTTGTGAGAGAGAATAACCAAATATGATAAAAATATCTAGTTTATATTCAAAATGATGACATAGCTTAAGAAGAGGTACATAAAAAGGAAGAAGATATGTGTAACCACCACCTAAAAGGTGGATCATACATCCTAAAATAGAATGCATAACCAACTCATAATTATCAAAATGAAACTCAAACAATCTAAATACAAGTGTTGGGATGGAATTAAAAACACACTAACAAATTATAATGATATATCTCATGTTAACTTTGACATGAAACAATAGTAAAGAGTTTCCTATCAGCCTAAAATATTTTCCCTATTCCTCATGACCTCACTTAAAGAGCTATATGCCTACTACAAGGATTATATATTGGGAAAAAATGATAGCGGCATTAAATTATATCTATGTGACCTCCTATCTTAGTCAATAAAAACTACCACATCCCAAAGGACCTCGAGATGTGTAATGAGGAAAACTATGAAGTTTTAAATTTCAATTAGGATGGGGAGTGGGCCAAATTATATCATTTATTTTTTATTTGTGATTGAATTTATTAATTTTTAAAAAAAAAAAATCCTTATTTTTTTCATAACAAAAATTTGAACTTTTTTTGGCTTTTTTTCCTTCCCATACAGTTTTAAAAGGATAATAGTAATGAAATATGACAATGATATAAATCTTACACTTTGTTAGTATAGATGAATACTTACAAGTAATATTCTTAGGTTCTTAAATAGTTATTATAAGGAAGGAGTGTGATATAATCTATGACCTATGTGTTCCTCAAGTGAGAGAAGGAACAAAAATAAAACCACAAGGATAAGTGTGATATAATGAAGAATAAACATGTTTTATTTGTAGGAAATGAAGTATGTAATGGATAATGAGATAGGAAGTGCAGTAAATGTATATCACTAGAAATGTTAAGAGATAAGAGTGTAAACTTATTATGTGTCTAACCTTAATGTAGATAGTAATAAAAAAGTAGGAAATAGTGTCATACATGTGATAAAATTGTAACAGAATATCTAAAGAGGAATCAAAAGATAAATAAATGCAAGAGGTAAAATATATCAAAGACATGTTGTAAAAAATGAGTAAAACAAAATATTTAGGAAATAAGATATTCAAGAAGTGAACTAAAATAAAGTAGTATATTCAAACATTGAAATAAAGTATAACAAATCAAGAAATAGGATAGTCGGGTAATGAAAATTAATTAGAATATGATCTTTAGGTAGAAAATAATGTAAAATAAGATATTCAAGTAGTAATACTAAAGCAAAAGGAAAATAAATATATGTGATGAGATGGAAAATTATAAACTAAAATCATAGAGGAATTTCAATGGAACTACAAACATCCAAAGTGCCACATCATGAAGCTATCCCTAAATGTCATATCCTATGTCGTTCATCGAGTCTTCAATATATTTTAGGAATTTTGAGATTTTCTGGGATATCTCAAAATGCACTTCGACCATATTATCTTCCACCCTCATGGAGATCTAAGTTAATACCTTCTCAATATTAAAGTTTTTACAATTATCTAGAATCACTATAAAAAGCATAATACATACATGCATATATGATAACTCAATGAAAGCTTGCAATAAAGACATTACACAAATTTAAAACATAGGTAGTATGGATACCTATTTAGATTAAAATATATGACATAAGTTTAAAGTTGGTTAGAAACCTTGAGCTCATTTAAAGAGGGTTTAAAACCCTTGATAAGTTCAAAAGAGACATCTTCAACATTTCTTCTAATCAGGGCTCTCGGCTATCGAATGAAAAGAAGAGGGGAAAGAGGATCACCTTGTCTGATTCCATGATTGCTTTTGAAGAAACCTATAGGGGATCCATTTATAAGGATTGAAAACATGGGGGTATAAATGCAATTCCTAAGTACCTTCCTGAAGTTTTCTTCAAAACCAAACTTCTCCAAAACTTTATCAAGAAACCTTCATGAGACTTTGACAAAGGATTTAGTCATATCTCGACTTAATAGTCATTACTTCTTGTTTTTATTATCCTGGAGTGGATAGCTTCATGAACTAGAATGATGATGTCTTGGATAATTCTTCCATTAACGAATCCTCCTTTACGATGAGATATGAGTTTCGAAGTAAAGGATCAAATCTCAAGCAATAGTTTTAGTGAAAAATTTGTATAACACATTTGAAAGGCTTATGGGTCTAAAATCTTTGAAATCTTTAGCACCTTTATTTTTGGGGACTAAAACAATAAAGGTATTGTTTATTTCCCTAAGGAGACTACTCATTCTCGAGAAATTCATTAGTGGCCCTAAGGAGATCCTCTTTGCAAATTTCCTAATATTTCGAAAAAATTGGTCGGGAAACCATTAGAACCCAGAGATATATCTCTTTCCATTGAAAATATTGTCTTTTTAATTTTCTCCATTAAATTTTTATCCGTTAGCTTTTTAAATCTATTCTAATCAACCAGGTTGTGGGGAATATCCTCTATGAATCTAGTGGATTTTTCCTCTTCCTCATGAGAGGATTCCCTTATAAGAAGCCTCTTGTGGAATGATACTTCCTCCTCTTTTATAATATCCATATTGTTGTTGATTTTACCATCCTTAGTATTAATCTCAAAAATTATGTTATGAATTCTATGATGGAGAATGGTCATATGGAAGAATTTGGTGTTGCGGTCTCCTCCTTCAGCCAAAGGGCTTGAGATTTCTATCTCTAGAGATTTTCTTCATGAGAGTTGATGGTGTGGAATTCAACAATGAGTTCTTTTTCTAAATAAAAACATTCGCATCTATCCCTTTCTTCATAATTTTTTCCTCAAAATTGGCAAATTCTTCTTTGATTTTATTTTTAAACAAATATGTTACTAAATACCTCTTTATTTCATTTTCTAACGTTCTTCTTAACATTTTTCAACTTTTAGACAAACAAAAACATTGTAGAACCTTTGATCCGATTATTCCACCATTCCTTAATTCTATCATAGAGCTTTGGGTGTGTCATCCACATTTTTTCAAATCTGAAAGGGAGGTGGCTTTTAACTTCTCTAGTAATCATGTTTAGAGCAATAGGATTGTGATCCAAGCCAATTCTGGGTAGGGAAGAGAGTTTAAAATCTTGAGAAAGGATCCACTCCGCAAATTCAAGGCTCAATCCAATCTTACCTAGATCAAATCTTCCCCATTCTTCTATTACTTCAAGTGAATTTAGCCCCCATTCAATGTTCATAATATTATTATCAAGAATGAACTCGATAAATTTCCATACTAATATTGAACTCCTAATGACCCCCTTTTTCAAGAGGAGACAAAGGTGAGGCATTGAAATCACCCATAATTAGCTATTTATAGTTTTTACAATTATTTCTAAATTCCTTCAAATCTTACGAGTCTTTTTTCCCAATAATATTATTGGGAGCATAGATATTTAAGAAAATCCAAACATCTTATTTATTTCAACAGATGTAAAAATAATGGCCGTGTGTTGAGGGATTCGATGATAACCGACCCTTTCACCCACTTACTATCCCAAAATGTGGCAATGCCTCCATAATCCCCTACAAAATTTATACTTTGTTGACCTCGGACTTGTTCCAAAATGTTCCCTTAATATTTCTAATCATATTATCCTACATCTTCGTTTCTTACAGAACCAAAATTTGAGGTCTATTGGTCTTTCTAAAATATTTCAAAATCATTTGCATGTTTTTGTTGTTCATACCTCTACTATTCCATGAAATAATTTTCTTTTGGATGGTTTGGATGAAAAATTTCTTATAACTTTAGGATCCAAAGTTATTTGGGTACCACCACAATTTCCCTCTCGATAGTTTTCTTCATTTTCTCTCCCATGATTTGTCTTCCTTTACGCTTATTTCCTCCCACATCCACTATTTTACGAGATCCGGGTGGGAGGATCTTCCATGACCTTTCCTTTTTATTTTTCTCTTTTGGGAGTGGAGAACGTATGAAGAGATTTCTTATCATCCTCGGGGGTCTTCGCCTCACCTTCAAGTAAGATTCATTCTTATCTGGATCTGGATGTGAGGGATCAAGTTCTCCTTCTTCGAGAAGTCCATCTTGTTAGTGCTCATATTTTATATTGATAACTCCATGCACTATTGTGTAATTTGTATCATCATTCTTGACTGGTTCTTAGTTTGAGTTCTTTTTATGAGAATTCACGCAAATGGGTATGGATAATCCTTGTAAGTATTGACATTATCTCCATGTCTTGTAACTTTGACCGGGTCAAGATTACCATTTTATTGATGGTATGATAAAGCACAATGATTTTTCCCCCAGAGCTAAAAATGAAACACTTAGTCACTAGTGGATATACTAAATTTTCTCAACTGCGGGATGCATGTTTTCTTCCAAAGTCCATAATGAGGGAACTTTTGAAAGGTTCAGATGTCGTATATCGAAGTGCACATTGCATTTTTACTTTTATAAATTTGTAATTGTGTAAAGTGTAAACTAACTCCTGTTTGAAGTCTTGATGGAAAGAGTTATGAAGATAACATCAGGAACTCCGACGGAAAAATTATAAAGTATCTCACACCTCTTTGAAGAAATGCAAATTGTATAAATAGCTCCGAGGCCTGATGACTTATAAATGTTGACAAAAAAATGTGTCATGCAACCGTGAAGTGAGCGGAGTAGGAAATGCATGTTACATCATGTAAAAGGTATATGAATGTTATTTTGCAATACTTTCCCGATGCCCTTTGGAAAACTAAGGAAGACCATTAATACACTAGTCGTACATGATATAAATATGTGGAAGTAGGATGGTTAACAAGGAATGACTCGTGTAATGTAAATATGTGGGTGATAGGACATGAAAATATTGTAACAAGTAAAAGAGAAAAAGATGGGAATTACAAAAAAATTCACATGAACGCAATCTTTGGCATTAATACAAGGATTTGCGAGTATTTATTATGAGAACTTGATATAAATATGCACTCTGCATCTAAAAGCTCAAACCTTTAGAAAATTACCCAAGCAAATTTGAGGAATATTAAACGAAAAGGTGTTTTCAAGAAGAAATAAATGATTTATGGTGTTCTTCATTCGCATTTCGAACAATAATCAGAGCTTTGTTTGAATAGGTGAGTAAAGTGGTTCTCTTATTTATGTGAATATTTGAAGAAAAAGTTTAAGGTTTGTCTTTAGCAAAGGGTGGGCTTGTTGAAAGAGTGTGTCAAAACTATGAGGATCTATGTACATTCCCCGAAGACAACTTCCAATCCCCCCCTGGAAGGAATTACTGAGACTCTAACCTTGCTAATGCCAACCCAGATGATTTTAGGTAAAGGTTGCATTCCCCTAAAAGAAGTGACACTATGGCCCTTGTGGATAGTAGTTATATTGACCTCGCCACTAATTTCCCTCCCTCTACATCATGCCCAGAACTTGTATGGGTGTGTTCCTAGAATTATAACCCTATAACAAGAGAAGTTCAAGATGAGAATGGGGGCCTGGTCTTATCTTTTTAGGAACAAGCGTTTGATAGAATGTTGGGTTTTCCTCCTACACGGGAAGAAGGTTCCATTACCATGCAATCATTACAATGTATTGGAACTTGCATGTGAAGAAATGGACTAATTTTATGAATATTCATTGGTTGGCTAATCCCTAGGGGTCCGTCTCTAGAATGACTAAAAAGCTGAACAAAATTGAATTCATTGAGGAGGTTAGAGATGTAATTACATTGTTGAACTAAATGATGGGTATGGAATCCACCACCCTTTTCCATGAATGGATGTTCCAATTCATTGAGGTAATACTCACAAACAAAAAACCTCTCACTTGGGCCAAGATAATAAGTATCCGAATTCATGAACAAATGATGGGGGTTGCTCAAATTGTGAGAGGAGAAAAAGTTTGCATGGAAAAATATTTATGACCTCTTACCTTGTTTATAACATTTTTTCCATGGGACTTTCTCAGGCTTGCTTTGATGGAGGGTGATCACAATAGAGTTAAGGTATATGATGTCTTCTTTCAACTAAAATTGGAGAATTATATGATAGACTACATGAATGTTGTTAATCTCTTCTTTGCACCTATAATTTTCCTTTTTCACCCCAATTGGGAGACTAAAATATTTTCCTAGGATGCCAAGTGGGTTATCACCCAATATGGATGTTATTTTATCTAGTTCCAGAACTTTTCTTATATCAGGGTTAGTGGTTTTGATGGGAGTCCTTATTTACTCCCTAGGTATGTGGATGACAAGTGGGCATTGATGGAGTTGGTGAGGAAATTGTTACCAGTACATCATATCATCGCCAACAAACATCTCACATCCCCTATCAAGTTTCCCATGATTATTGGGAATTACACCTTCCCAAACATCTTGGAGGTAGAAATGGGTAGATTTATGTTGGATAGATTTGAGGCTAGGCCTCAGTATGATATAAAGCAGATTATACATAGTATTGCACCCACTCAGATGGAGCATCGGTCTCACTATGAAGACTTCGGATGGATTGTGGGGATGAGATGGAAGTAAAAAAAAAAGAATTATTCTAGTTTGACGTTGTCCTAGATGGTGAATTTTTGGGTTATTCAAGCTCCCGAGGGATTATAAGATAATGACATGTAATCATTGATGATTACATCAAAGGGAATATTACCTCTAATCTTGTGCCACCGAGTTGATTGGGAAGTTGATGAAAGAAGAAATAACTAGGGTAGGACCGCAAATGTCATTAGGATCTCTCTCGAGGTGGATGTTCTCAAAGTCCGTGGATGTAAGTTACTAAAATACTCTTGTGTTAAGGGAATACAAGGATATTTAGTTACTTGATATCCTCCCCACATATCAAAAGATTCGCGCTACTGGATGTTTCAGGAAAGAAGGGTATTAAGGTCCCTTTTAAGAAGTTAACATCCGCATTAGTAAGGGATGATGTGAGTTCCTATATTAGCAATACTAGGACCTCCCTTACTCAGTTGAAAAAAAGAGCTGAGGAGGTACTTTGAGGAAATATGTGTAGGGCCCCTTGTTCATGTTACTCCTCTGCAAGTTGTTCTAGCATCTAGTTCAGGAAAAAAGTGGAAAGAAAAGGTAGTAGCATACACTCCAAGAAAACCTAAAGAGGTGATTTTGTATAAATCACCTCGTAAGGTACTAACACTAGAGACATGTCTACAAGACTTAGAGGAGGAGGAATAGGTTCACCTCCGAAGAATAAAATGGACCAAGGTATCTGAATGGATTGATTTATAGAAAGCGAGATACATTCAATAAAATGGTGGTTATTTATATCCATGTCCCCTCACCTACCATTTCCCGTCTCTAATGATTCCACTCGCTATGGAATGATTATCTATTAACCCAATCCATGTTTCCCCATTGGCTCATATTATTTCACCCACCGAGGAGAAAAAATTTGAATGTTTATGTTCCCAATGTCTTTCCCATTCCATATCGAGCATTGAGATGCTAATAATAGAGTAGTATCTAAAGAAACCCACATCCTCGAAGTTGGGGTGAGATTTGAGCTCACCCTCGAGCAAGTTCCAAGTACCGCCATTACAAAAGACGAGAAAGATAGGGAACATGAGGTGTAGGATACTAGCATGACAATTGAGGACATAGAGACACATACTCACACGAAGGGGCCATGGTAGATGAAGTATAGGGGAGACTTCGGGTGTCACAGCTTTAATAACACCTCGGGACACCGAGATGGTTTGGGAAATTCCCGAAACCCGGTTTCTAGTGACCAATTTTGTTCCCAGAACCTTATGACACATGATCTTGGTCCTCAATGAGAAAATGGATGAGGATTGGCTCAAAAAGATTGATAGGTTGGTAACCAACCTGTCCCCCAAGAGGGTGAAGAAATAAGAGACCAAGATGAGCCTATGGATAAAATGACAGATCCACAATGGACTTGTGGAGAAATATTCTAAAGAGGAACCAACGAGTGTGGCCACCGAAGGTATTTCTATAACTCCATCTTCCAAATCCTTATAATTATTCCTATGGCCTCTACCATAGTCACCCGATGAACATGGGTTGCACAATGGGGATTGGATAGAGGGTGCTCTCCCGAAGAAGAAAAAGGTAGAAATACAATTAGATGATGATGATCTACAAATTTTATCCCTCCTCAATACCACTAGGCCACCCAAAATATTATAAGTTATCTCAAAATCACTTATGAATAGGAAGGGAGAAATATTCATAGAATTTGCAACTCCCAAAACCAATGTGATCCAAAGTTAAGTGTCTCCATCTGATTTCTAGGTCACAAAATTCCATTGGCTAAAACCTCCACCAAGGAAATTAAACATGATTTATTTGTGGTAGTGGAGGGAGTCTTCCAAAAAATTGATGAATTCAAAGAGACTAAGAAGGATCTGAAGGCCAAGAATGAGTCTTTTTCCAACTTAGTTAGAAAATTGACTCTGACCCATAGGGAAGCGCAGGTTGAAATCATCGAGATCACAAATGATGATATCTAAAGGTTAAGTGATTTGGGAGAAAGAAGGGAGGCCACCATTCAGTGGAAAAATAATTTGGTCACTAGGTGCGAGGAAGTAATTAGGGAGTGTGTAAAGCGCTACCCCCATATCTTTGATAAAGCAAAAACAACCATGGCACTAATGGAAAAGTGTGTAGCCGAATTAAATATGTGGAGTGATATGTTGCCAAAGATAGAAGCCCTTACAAACTTGGATGATGACTTGGTTGGTAGGGAAGGAATTATGTCTCCCGATTTTGTAGGGAATCAACATGAGTACCATGAAGCTACAAAGGTAAGTGTAGATATTTTGATAAATTCTATAAAAATTATGGATGAAGCAAGGGATGAATAAATTGAGTACATTGATAGTCTCCATTCTTTGATTAACAAGATAATTGGAACAGAAGTGGAGAAAGGCTTAGAATGGAGAATACAAACAATTTGATACGGATCTTTAGAGATCATGTTCTTGGTAAGCCCGAAGAATCAAGGAATTTTAGTTTTTCTACCATGAAACGATGGGTAAAAATTGAGATGACAATTGCTAAAGTGACAAAGAACTTAAAGAAGGTAAGAATTATTTATGTGGAGCTTAATGATACAGGTGTCATGAAGGAAATAATTTTCCATTACCATTCGAGGCCTGATGAGGAACTTATTCTACAAATGTTTGGGAAGTTTGATGCTTACAGAGACATGATAAGGGACAATTTAATAAATCATCCCATTGATGTAGATAAATAAATTTGAAGAAGGAAGAAGAAAGAAATCAAAACAAACCTGCTCTCACAATGAAATATTTTGGTATGAATATTTCTCTAAACAAAATCTAGTTCACTAAAGGAAAAAAAGGTTTGTTGAAAGGTAAAGGAATATGCTTTTTTGTTCTCCAAGTGTCACTATGTTACATCCTTTCGCTCGAAGCCCAATCGGAGGAGGGACGAAATCTTTTTAGCTTAGAATATTTTTCCTTCATTTTTGAAAAGATCCTGGTTTGCACGAATGAGTGTTTAAAGATTTCCTGAGAGGTTTTGGGGAAATTTTGGGTACATATTTTGGTAAAAAAATTGTATAATAATGAGGGTATTTTCCTCATTCTAAGGGGGTGTTTGTAGAGTTTTGTTGATTAAGTGCAATTTTAGTTCCAGCTTTCTAGTTTTTGTAAAAAAAATTATACTTATCTAGTTCTCGTGAGGAAATGCTAAGGTGGTTGCATTCTACATCCATTAGCAGGTTTTGAAGGCATTTGTTTGTCTCCTTACCAAAACTTGCAAGAATGGATTCTCTCTGTTTTGATAAAACTTTACTTTCTCGTTTCTTATGTTTTAAAAGTATGAATGAGGCGATATAATTGCTATTGCAATCTTGATCTGGTTTTACTTTGTTAATTACACAAAGGTCCTTTTTTAAATTGTTGCATCCTCCCGGTCATCATGAGAATGTCTTAGAGTAGTGTATACTTTACAATAGTTCAGTTTGTAAAATCCTAAGGGCAACATTACTTTTGAAGGGCTATTGTTATCCCTTAAGGGTATTTTGGGTGTATGAAACAAATATAGAAAGTGCTTTATCTAAACTCTAACTCAAGGATTTACGCTTATGATTTTGAAGACTGCCGATCGATGACGTGAAAATTGAGTATTAATGAATGCAAATGTTATTTCACAAATTATGTTAAATTGATTGTTCTTTTTAGGCATTACCGTCAAGGATGGATTCTTTCCATAGAAACATTAACATACTGAAGTCACAAAAGAAATTACCCTCTGCCTTAAATTTCAACTAAGAATATCCAATTACCTTCACACATATTAAGCATATCATACTTGCATACCATACATATGCTTATTCTGCAAATCTATGTTTAAAATTTGTTTATTACCAGTATGCTTTGTTGAAATCTCACAAGGCTTATGATCCAATATCATCTGAAGGACCCTTGGTCAATACTAGCACGTAGAAGTAATATCTTATATTGTTCATTATTTTTCTGTTTGATATGTATTTGATGTGTCAAGTGCATACACTAATCAAGTGACAAATCTCATGAGTGAGTATTGTATATGTGGTTGCACTTGCCTCAAATTAAGTTGCATCAATTATAAAGGAAACTGAGACATGATAGCCTTTCATTTATTCATATCCACCAACTAGGTCCTCTCACCTTGGTTCAAGTAGAGCCACAAGCAGCAAGGCTAAGCCATCCCCTTAATTAAGGTGTCTCCTAATCACTTCTCAAAATTGATTCAGTAGGTTGAATGTTTAACAAATCCCCGGCTATCAATGACTAAGAACTTTCCATTTCTCATCACTCCCTCAAGGCCAACCTACTCCAGTTAGTTGCTCAATTCCTTGGGGTGTGATTTTGAGAGCCAACACATCTTCGTGGATTTTTATTGTCTTGTTTGAGATCTAGCCTTAGAGGGGAGGAAGTATAATTCTTCTCATCTAGCTTATCTTCCACGATAGATCCTTGCAAGCTCATCTCGTGGTTGGATTTGAGAAAATTTTGATTTATGTCATGTACTTACATAAAACCAACAGTTTCTCAATCATGGGGAGGGAGATCCTTGAGGAGAGGATTCAAAACGTCTTAAATATTCAATATATACTCAAATAAAGTTGTTTCCTCCTCTTTCTATGTTTTAATAGGATTTTTGGCTATCAAATTAGTTTTTTTCACTATTACAACCTTATTCTCCTTGAAATTGCTTGTCTTTCTCCCTTTGATCGAATCATACTTGTCCCCTTTGATCAATCCTATATTATTTTCATTTAATTTTCCAACCGAGCAAGACTTGTGGCCTAGCTTAAAGAAGTTTGTTACACCTCATGTCTTCATATTCCAAAACTTGTTTACATACTTCTAAAGAAGAATGAAGAGTGACATTTTCTCGGTAGTTTTTTATCTTCGTTGACACTTATGCAAAAGCAAGCTACCAAGAGCTTGAATCAAGCTTTGGTAGCTCTATCAAATCCTATGAGAGTACCAATTGACTTTGTTATACCAATTATGATTGAATCCTCCCAAAACTCAAGCGAGAGCTCAAGAAATCTAACCCGGATGAGCATATCCATCATATTTTCTATCCGAATTAAATCCAAGTGCCCATTTTTAAATATAAAGTCCCATATTCCCAGAACCAAGCATCTACTAACAAATATTTTAACCAGTCTTCTTGAAGGGAAAATTTAACCAAAAAAAAGCCTTTTGTCATTAATGACAGGGGAAAATTTTAGTGGTGAAGCTTCATTAATTCATGAATATTCTCGTTTTGAAATTTGAAATTGGTGAATTTTAGGGTAGGAATTAGGACCAGGTTGCCAAAAAAATTGGGTACAAGATAATTTTAGGGGTCAATTAGCCATTCCCGTGACATAGAAATTCATAAAATTCACATAAATACAATAAGAGGTAGCATTTTTATGCTATCTCATTGACAACATGTAGTATGGTGTTGGTCAGTAGCATCAAAATGCTACCGGATAACATCATTTTTTATGTTATCACCGATAGAATTTTTTACGCTTATCGGTCGGCCGACAAGACATATTATATGTTATCGGTTGGTAGCATAAAAAATGTTGTTTACCAATAGCATTTATTATGCTATCGGTCGACAACATATAGTATATGTTGTCGATTACCGGTAGCATAAAAATGTTTTCAAACGATAGCATTTTGTATGCCACCGGCCGACAACAACATACTATATGTTGTCGATCGGTAACATAAACTATGCTATCGACTGCAAGCATATAAAAAAGGTACCATTTGGTAGCATTTAATAATGATGTCATGATGTCTTCATATTCACCATTCACGCCGAAGGACAATTTTCACAAATTCGATAATGAATTTCTATAAAAAAATCGTCGAGTCTTAAAATTTTCCCGATTAACAAAATATCCATGCTTCCTTTAGGTCTCCATTTTCTATAGACCCAAGACTGATGGTATCTATATTGGTTCTAGAGCTAATAAAATTACCAATAAGTGCCGAGAATGCTTCTTTATAGACTTGTTGAGAATCTTTTCTTAGATGGTAAAGTGGAATTCTCCTTTGTCGTATAGGTGGAAAGATGTCATCATTGAGATATGAGCTTCCATTGTCATGCCGACTCGGGGCCCCACTTTTTCCAAAGACTTTTCTCCTAACCAAGTTTTCCCATGTGATTCCAATGGAAGGCTTGTAGATGTCAACCGATCTAGGATCTCGGGGCATCAATTTCAAGAATGGATTTTCCCACCCGTGGATGAAATTCAAATTTGGGTTGAGTATGTCCTTGTCAAAAATCAAAAATTGAAAATTGTATATGAGCTAAAAAATAAGAGCACAATATCCTAAAATTCATGTCCACTTTTTGGATGAATAAAACAAACGTCAAAGAATGAATATTCAATTCTAAATATAAAAAATCTTTGTCACCTTTTCCAAGCTCAAAAATAACTCATCTATGCAAGCTCAAAGAATAGTTTATCTCCTCAAATAGATTGAAAACTCAATTAAATAATTCAATCTTGCTTCAGTTAACTTCAGATTAGACAAGCTAATTATACAAATCCTATATTTGGAATTTCATTCCTTCCTCTATAAATATATTCTCATTATTCTCCAATTATCATCTTTAGAATATTTTGGAATTGCATTATCATTGTGTTGGATTATCATTCAATCTCACACACTATTACATTGTCCAAATGATCATGAATCTACTATCAAATCAATCATTCAATCACTTTGCTCATAGCTAATCTACTTCCATTCGGAACATCTTTGGAGCATCCACAAACAAATTTGATCAAGAGATTCAACAAGCTCGGTGCTTCATTCCAAGTTTCATGATCTCATTCGAAGTCATGAGGAGATACGAAGGAAGAACTAGTTTTCTTTTATTTTATTTATTCCTTTTTTATGCAATTTTTCTTTATATACATTTATGGCACACCCGATGGGACAAACCCACATCTTTCTCATTTCTTTAACAATTTTCGTGAAATTAACCTTGTTTTTGTGTTCTTCATACTATTTTAGAATCACTAACCAATTTGCAAGGCTTTTCATGGTGTAATATGAGAGCAGCCTCAAAAAAATAAGTCAAATTGGCTGATTTTTTCCTTTATGTGCATCTATAGGCTACTTACGCTAGTGTAGCACTACTTGCACTAGCGTAACATGTCATTGTTTCCACCATAACTGTTCACATGCTACCATTACTTACATGTGCTACCATAAGCGAGTTCATGTGCTATCACTTACTTACACGTGCTACCACCGCATTTCACGTACTCTTACACATACTTGTGCTATCGTAACATACTCGCACTAGTGCATCTATTCACGTGCTAGCATATCACTTCATGTGCTACCGTTAATTTTTGTGCTTTCTTCCTTGTTCGTGCACTACTTTGTGTCATTGCATGTGTTAGTGTATCAATACACATGCTAGCGTATTGTGGTAACTTTTTTACTTCAATTTTTCAGTTTTATAACTTTCATGTCTATATTTCTTTCTTGTTGTCTATGTTTAAATGATCGTAATATGTTGTTTATTAGATATAATAGTGCTAACATCTTATATTTTCACATATTTGTTTTTTGTTGTGTCGATCAAATCCACATGTTCTTTTCTCACGCTTTCTAAATGATCTTGAAAATCAAAAATAGTCACGATGTTGTTTTCTTATCATATATTGTGCTTACATGGAAACTACTAATTAGTGTTGTGCAATACCGCTTCGTCAGAAATATAATCAATATCAAGAAAAAAACTACTAACACCTTGCATGAAGGTTTTCTTGGCCAAAGACAAAATCAAATCAATTATTTATAAAATAAACAAAACATTTGCGTTATAGGTTTGGGTAAGGGTTTAAACCCATCACCTTAACATGGAAAGTACTTGGACATCGTCCTAAATCTCATTGTGATGAGTACCACAGAACCCCAAAGTAGTTGGCACATTGAGGGAACCGACCAATGAAACAGATAACACCCCTTCTTACTTGACTAGTTTTACCCATTATGAATACCAAAATTTGTCTATGGTGACACCTCATTATTGATTGATTGTAGGGTATAGTCCATAGTCATAAACTTTATTTATGATGTGTGTACTGCTCATACAAGTATTGGTGAGTGAATATTGTCCAAATCTCTAGGAAGCTTAACTAACCATGGCCAATCTTTCCTTTACTACTATTCATCATTAGTTAAAAACCATTTTGAAAATTCATTATAAGAAAAAAATCCTATTTTCCTTTATTTTTTTATTGTTCGTTCAATATGGTTCTAAAAATTTGGTATAAAAATCATATTTTCCTTTATTATTTAGATTGTTAGTTCAACACAGCTTCTCAAAATTTATTCGAAGAAAAAATCCTTATCTTACATTACCATTTAGATTATTAGTTTGAAATAGTTGGTGTTCCACTTTCATAGCATCCTAATTTAATCTGATTCAAAAATTAGTTATCAAAAATCCTATCCTTTCAAAATCTAAGACCGAAATCAAAAATTGTTCAAATCTATTAAAGATTGATCAATTGAAATCATCCTATCAGACTATCAAAGTCTCAATCCAAGTCTTATATCTTGAGTACCCATATTCAAATATAAGCTTATCAAATTTCAGTCAAAATAAATATTCAATAAGCTTATCATGAATCTTTCGTTAAATAAATATTCAATACTCTCATTTTTTCCTCACGCCCTTTTAAAATCTAACATTATAAACATCAATTCCTTATGTATTAAAGCATTCAACCATGATCATAAGATCAAACCTTTAGCAAATGGACATGTATTCATTAAAATCGTTGAGATGCCTTGAAGGACCATCTATAGATTAATCATTTGTTCCATTCACTCAGAGAGGACAACATTGATGTTGATATTCTTTTCAAACCCCAACCATTTATATCTTCTACTCCATCAACATCTTCTACTCCACCTACATTGGATATCATTGACAAAGGTATTGGAGAGTATGAACTCCAAAATGCAAATTACACATTACCTTTATCCACACATGGCCTCTTTGATGATCTAGCTAATATAAACCTACTTATCAAAAATATTTCTACCTATTCCATTGACTTGGACCTCTTCCACCCAAATCTCGTACTTGATGACCAATCAAATCACAAATTCAATGAAAATATTTCTATCCACACTATTGACTTGGACCTTGTCTACCCAATCGTACATTGAGACCAATAAAAATTCAAAAACATGGACCTCTTCCACAATGATGAGTCCATTGTAAACCCTACTCCACGAAAAATCAAAAAAAGTGAAAAAGAGAAAATATCTGGCATATCAAACCCCTCATCACAACGACTATTTGAAAATCAAAAGCGAAGAAGCAAAAAAATTATTCGCAGTACTCTCTGCGCCAGAGGAGGCTACTTGTACAAAAAATTTTAATTGTTTCATCCATTGGCAGATATCTCTATCATTTCATTATCATATCTTCACACTCTTCACCTATAAGATGCAAGTTAATCTTGTTCTTATGGGGTATTGTGTATCCCTATTTTTATGTGTCATCTTCTTCCATTTCATCCATGTTTTAGGATTTTCCATTTCATATGTTTTTACATACAAGTATTTTTTAGAAGCTTATTGATGGAAAATCCTCCTTTCAAAGAACTTATCTCTTTAACAAGAAAGCACTAAACTTCTTTACTTGGATCTTATGCCCATCTCAGTCTAGGTGATGAGTCCTTACATCCTCCTAGTCGTGTGGGGTTGAGATTTGGGGGCAAACTATCTTTCCAAAACAAGCACAATACACAAACAAGGTAAAATCAATCAAAAATACAAAAATCAAAATCATTACACCTTTCATCCTTCACAGTCTTTGGTGTTGAGCCCACACTTCTTATTGGTAGTGTGAGATTAGGAAAAGAGAAAGGTACCCTTACTCGCCTATGTCTTGTCTTTGGTGTTGAACCCTTACCTCTTACTGGTGGTATGGGGAAAAATGTAGGGGTCATTTAAAAAAAAAATCAATCAACAAAAAGCCTTCAAAAATTGAATCAAAAGTGCTTAATCATACAAAATACAAAGAATCAATTTAGTTGCTCATGTTAAGAGAGACAACCATTCCTTACACTAGATCTTGCCAATAGTAGGCCATCAATGGATCTAAGTCTAGTCACGACCTATAAAGTGAAATCATCTTGGAATCGGTCAGATAATCTTAATTGGAGATGAGTCACATTTTCTCAAATGGACCATTGTTAACCTCATGTCTTTGCATCCATCATCTTCATTTGCACATCACTATCTCATTTGTCTTACATCCTTCTTGGATCTCAATGTTGAGCCCTCACATCTTACTAGTTATATGGAGTTAAGGGTAGATTCAAACATTATATCATCTACATTCTTCCAATGGAATGAAATGTTTATAATTGTTTGAACATAGGTTCAAATAGTGCACCCTTTACTGAGTAAAAAATCCAAAAACATTTCAAAATTCAAATCTCCATTAAAAACCCATCTCCATCTCTCCCTTCCACCTATACCCCAAAAAACAACAAGAGAAAAGGTGATGATATGAGATCTACTAAAGTGCTTAGAAGCGCTTCAAATAAGGTAAAAAGGCCTTAGCACGAATTAGAACACTCGTGAAGGTCTAGATGGTGACATGGTCGTTAGGTGTCCGCTTGGCCTGGGAAAGAACAATGAGAAGAAGAGTAATGCTTCTATGCATATTGAGCTAGAACACCAGAAAAATGTGGTAAAATTGATCAAAAAGACATCAAAGCCATCAAGGGAAACATCAATGACATTAAAAACTCTAAGGCGAAACAGAGATAATCAAAGTTAGACTGAAATGGAAGGAAAACTAGAAAATGTCGAGAACAAATGCGACATTATAGTTGATGGTCTTCTCCTTCAAACTACCCTCTTAAAATCCATCGTGAATGAACTGAAGACTAAGGACAACAAAGTCACCAAAAGGGAGAGTGATAAGAAAAAATAAATTGAGAAGAGAGATCAATACATCAAGGACATGATTGAGCTCTCTACTCAAATGTTCAACCAGAAATGATAATTTTCCTATTCTGAGTTTTTGTATGGTTTTGATCTAGTTTTGGGCCACACTTAGAATGTATTTTGTCTAGTTTTTGTTGGTTTTGTGTTGTAATCACCATTGTTTTACTTTTTGGTCCTTGTGTTCCTTGTGTTGTAAATGGCTATATCTGAATTTTAAGATCGCTTGATGTAATAGGGTAGGGTCCTGGAAAAACCTCATTTTACCTATTATAAAAAAATCCAAAAACATTCAAAACATTTAAAATCCAAAAACATTCAAAATCTCATCAACTATTGATACAAGTCGACAATATCGAACTTTTGACTCATATCCTAGTGATCGTTCCAACTATCCTACGACTATCAAACAATCATCTTACCCTCGCATGTATCCTTGCTTGGGGCCGGTAAAATAAAACTCTTGCGTGTATCCTCACTTGGGGAAATCTCACCTCCCATGTTCTTAATTACATGCATCCTTGCTTGGAGGCAATGACCCATTCAATCTCATATCAATCTTCAACATGATCCAACAAGAGTGTCACTTGACCCCACTCTTCAGTTTGATCCAATCCCCTTGCATGTATCCTTGCTTGGGGGCATTCAAATCTACTTAATCTTCATTGTGGAACACATTAGGGGCATAGTTAAATGTCTTTATTTAAAGTTGTGTTGCATTTTTATTATTATTGACCAATTACAAGTATTTTGTTATCATCTTGGTTTATTCATAGCCATGGTGTATAATATTACTATGTATATTGGGTTGTTTTACATTTAGTCTTAGTGTTGTGCGAAAGATTTCCAAAACCCAAAATAACCATCCAAATGCCCCCTAAAAATGGAACAATTTTTTTTTAATACATTTTGTTAAGAATACATGTGACCCCAAAAGTTTTATACCAAAAAAATAGCTTCACCAAGTATATAGTGAACCGGCTAATGTAATACCTATATTACATTACCATAGCTTGTGTGACAAAGCTAAGGTAACTAGAGATGTTTATAAACACACCCCGAGTCATTTTTGCCAACATGATGACTTAATCTTACTTATGTCCATATTATAGCAACCATTTACAAAGCAGAGCGAGAGAGAGAGAGAGAGAGAGAGAGAGAGAGAGAGAGAGAGAGAATCAATTATAACATTATTTCCACGTATATCCTTAATCCCTAAGAGTGAATGCAAATATTATAAGTTTCGACAAAAGTAACTATTTAAATCCCCATTGCTCTAATTACTCCAAGGGGATATATCCAAATGTTGTCAAATCAAAACGTGCAACAAGTGTACCTTTAGGTGCCATAAGGGGTACATTGAGGGTTCCAAGTCAAAGATTGAGTTAGGTTGTAATTTTTCATGAAGTTGAACTTGACCAAGAGGGTAGATGATTAAAAAACAAGCTATTGTTTACACAACAAGGATAACACTGTTCTAGACCCAAGTCATAACACGTCGTGTTTTTTCTCGAAGGAACTAGTTTGACAAGATAAAGAACTTATTTAAAAACATTTTTGGGATAAGAGAACTTGAGCATGGGCCCCATTTGGCCCATCCGAATAGGCTTAGACCCCTTTGCACAAAAGGGATAAGTTATTTATAAAATGACTCCTTAATCACCCAAAATCCAAATAAAAACAAATCTTAAATAAAACCCTAATCCACCTTAAAAGGCTTCCCATACAAGTGATAAAAATTAAGGTTAAGTTTGAGCCCATGGATCTAATCTATTCACATCATTGATTTTTAAGATATCATAGAAACCCTAATATCCTTGTGAGAACTCTAATTTCTTCTTTCATTTTCATTTACTTCTCATTTCTTCTCTTTTGTTCCTACGGGTTGAGATCTCTCCCAGAGAGGCTTCATGAGGAGATATTTCTCTAATTTTTACTTCCTCGGATTTGTTATTCTTCTATTTATTTCTTTCCCGATATACATTTACACTCCTAGTGTAGATATTTTCAAGCCCTATATCAGGGACATCCAACATACGCACCTATGTGATGGCAAGAAGGGGTGGTTGTGTTAAGTGGAGTGGAGAAAACAATAGAGCAAATGCGTTGGCCAAGCTCGAATGTAGGCAACATTTCTTTCTTTTTTGGGGACTGCGCGAGGAATGTGGCAAGGGTTACGGCCATGCCACGGCCCCTCGAGTTCCTTATTATTTTTTTAATATTAAAAAGGTATTAATATATATAAGTAAAACCTCCACATAGATTTTGTTTAACCACCTAAAAATCAAAAGAAAACCTATATATATCCATATACATATATATGTATATATAGGTGTGTGGGTGTGCGTGCGTGCGTGCGTGCGTGCGTGCGTATGCGTGCGTGCGTGCGTGCGTGCGTGCGCGTGCGCAGCAAGCGCTGGCGCATGCGCGCGCATGTGCGTGTGTGCGTGTGCGTGCGCGTGCGTGTGCGTGTGCGTGTGCGTGTGCGTGTGCGTGTGCGTGTGCGTGTGCGCGTGTGCGTGTGCGTGTGCGTGTGTGTGTGTGTGTGTGTGTGTGTGTGTGTGTGTGTGTGTGTGTGTGTGTGAGTGTGATATACATATATATACATAGTTACATTTATTTATAGAGATTTATATATGAGAGTGTAGAAGAGACAGTTTGTATTTGATAACTTGCTTTTTTGGATGATATGTCCAATATTAACACTGTGTAAATTTTATATAAAAACCGGTGTTATCTTATCTACGTTTAATCATGTGTAGATTAATCTACATTCTGTTTAGTATACAAATTGATGTATCTCTTGTATTTCTTTACAAGGAAGGGAGGGATCTCATACATAATTTAATTGCAGCCTATTTCACACCAAGAGATCAGACTTACTCCATATATTTTGTTTTTCAATTTTCAAGCACTCAATCAAGTAAATATAATTACATGTAATACAAGCTTAACTAGACTTTTCCACAATTCAAAATTTGAGTTTATTAATATCCCTTCCATAATCACTTATAACATCACAATCCATAGCTTGACAATATTCCAATTAGTTCAAGGCCAAACCAAACACCATGTTTTTCCCTTATAAACATAGTACCATATTTCTTTAGAGAACAAAATTGATTAGAGAATTTTCATAATATGTTCATACGCCAATTTTCTTTTCATTAAACTTTGATTCAATTTCGACCTAGAATGAATGTAATCAAACTACTTTCCTTCATTTACATATCATACATATAAACATCTATTTTTCAAGGTCTTCAATCCAAGAGAGAACAATTTATGCACGCTTAAGAGTCTAAAAACCCATACCACTTTCATTGAAAATCAAGATAGGAAATAACTTTTCTAAGCAATATTATACGATTCCAACCCATTCCAATCCAAATCTTATGATATAAATGAAAATAATACTTCCAATATAATACATGGAAAGTTAAGGGAAGAGCATTAAGATCTCCTTTCCAACATATTTTAGAAGTGACAAAGGAGGAAACAATACATCCTTTTTAAGACATATTCACAACCTCCTCTTATCCAAACAAAGTAGTAGTATGAATCACAAGAAACTCTCCACCACATTGGAATCTAATACAAACCATCTCTCAATTCTTATAATCATACAACTTACAAGGAGGCTTAACTCTCTTCAATGCAAGAGGACAAGCCTCCCGTAATCTGAAACATGTCAAAATTAATGATTGAGTAACACCAAGTCTCCAAGTAACAACTCCAACTTCATCATCAAGTAAGCAACCTCCAAACACAAGAGAAGTGGCTTGGTTGTCCACCCAACCAAATGACATCATTACATGTCATCTCCAAAAGTGGAGGACATAGTAGCCTCCCTGCAAGCCCATGGGAGAGAGAGAGAGAGAGAGAGAGAGAGAGAGAGAATGCATGCTTCCAAATTGTGCAAAAAAGGAAAAGGACAAGAGGTTGCAAACACACACAACTTCGATTAACCACAAGCCATAAAACCAAACACAATGAAGGAAAATCCATGCTTCCTAAAAATGCGGAAGAGGGGGCAAGAGGCCCAATGCAAATCATTTTGTATTTCAAAGAAATCACACTCATCAAGTAACACCATGCCCCTTCACTCCTTATATCTCCATCTCAAACTCCAAGCCTCCTCCTTGCCAAGGTTTTTCCAAACTGTGGAAGGTTTCTCGACAAGGAGATGAGTTTCAAACCATATGAAATCTCATCTCCCTCATCAAACCATATGAGGGGAGGAAAATAATATAGTTTCCATCATGGCTTACCCATAAAGCCATGTGGGTGCAAGAGGGGTTTCCTCCCTCTTCCCCTACATTCCAAAAAACCATCTCAAGTGAGATTGATGGAGAAAATAAAGGAAGTCAAGATTTACATTCAACACCCAACATAACATGCAAAATTTCAAGACTAACAAACAAGCCATTACTTAATATGAATATACCAAAAAGCAAAACAAGAGGTATGATGGCCTACCTCAAAACAAAGCAACCCAATCCAACTCCAAACACAAGTCAAGCTCTCCAAGCTCCTAGCTCCTCCAAGTTCCTTTGAACCCCAAGTGCAAAATGTGACCCAAAAGTCCTTACCCCCTCCAAAATGGAGGTATAAGGAGAGCCAAAAATATGCTCACCAATGAGAGCATGACGTCACCCATCCCCTTCTCAAAACAAGACTCCCACAAGTCCCCATCATACAAAAGACAAAAGTAATAATGGAGGAAAAACTCCCAAAATTTAAATTTAAAATTCAACAAAGTTTCCTCCACTACCAAGGTGGCTCACAAAACAAGCCTATTAATAATGATGTGGACAAGAGAGGCTCAAATGGGAGGGAAAATCCCATTTGAACCTTGAAAAGGTCCCCTTACCCATAGGTAGGGTCCAAGGGGTCCATTTTAGTGTAAATGAGACCCCCAACACAAAAAACAACACTTCCAATTTCCATTTTTATCCCAATTTCGAGTTTGGGAAAAGTGGCACACATGAAGAGGTGGTGGGGCCCACCCAACTCATGTTTAAGTGGTCCCACAATCCTAAAAACAAGATTAACAAATTAAAACAACACTAACACAAGTAGGGACCATTAGGCCACTAAAATAACTCTAAACAAGGTTAGATAAATTAATCCAAAATGAGTCAAGAAGGAAACAACTAAAGGTGCCCAATTAATCAGACACATACACAAGGAGAGTGATTTATCCAAACCACTCAAGCCAACATAACAAGGCCAAATGATTAACAAGGAAAGGTGAGGTTTTATGCCCAAACGACCAATTGTGCAAACTTGGAGGTGCAACTTTGAGACCCACGTTCTCTAGTGTGAACTTGTAACCTACACACTCAATTCACACGTCATCATACCCACTTGATACAATAAAAACAGAAACGATACCACACACATCAATAATTATACCGCTTACGACTAACAATCCAAAGTAAGAAAGAAACCAGTATCCAAATGAGATAATTATCCAAAATGTCATATATATTTCCATAGTGGATCAAAGTATAGAATTCATCTAAATTATTCAATGATAACATCTAAAGCAGTATCATCATAGCTAGTAATCACCACATGTAGTAGAATTGACATACATCCATCCCATATCAAGTAATATCTATCTAAATCACACCACTGTTGGAATTCATAACATCGAAGTACGAGAAAGCTAGTAATGTGTATTACAACACTAAATTGGCATTGTGTGCCTCAAACATCACCTGTGTTACAAAAGTAATTTACGACAAAACCATATAACATCTCAATAGTACTATATCAATGCCAATCATCCAATAAATAAGATAAGTCACCAATAAAATAATGCGAGAAGTTGTTGGGCACTAGACTTATGTTTTGACCAATTACAAGTATTTTGTTATCGTCTTGGCTTATTCATAGTCCTACTGTGTATATTGGGTTTATTTTATATTTAGTCTTATGTTTTTGACCAATTACAAGTATTTTGTTAGCATCTTGGCTTATTCATAGCCATGATGTATATGCATCTACTGTAAATATTGGGTTTCTTTTACTTTTACTCCATTTTTGTTTGTGTGTTTTTACACACATATGGGTTAATCATCATGGTTTTTCAATAATCATGGTGTTAACTCTACTACGCAACATCAAGATAGGTTTCTCTCAAAATACAAAATTTTAATCAAGCTTAGCCACGCGCACAATCAATCAATCATATCATCACTATCATATCATTGATTCAACATACATAAATGGAAATCAATAAGCATCCATCGAAGATAATTATACATGAGTGATACAAAATATAAAAAAATCATATCAACAAAATTCATTAATCACAAACATCATCATATGTCTATCATGTATCATCTACCATCATCAAAAATATAGTAGCAAAAATGACCAATGATTTTTGCTCCTAACCCAACCCTCTATTCATGTCTGAAATCCTAATTTTGACCTTTTACACTTCGTCTCTCCTTTTTGAGCTTGTTTTGTCTCTCATCATCCACTCAATAGCATATCCTTTCTAATCACTCTTAAATCATAAATATTCTCCTCTCTTATCAAGCGATTGTCCATTGCTTTGTGGTTTCACGTACCCACTCGAGGGGTAACTCCTCGGTACTAATATAGCCTTGTTGGGGCATTCAAATGCTTCACTGGGAAAATCGAGGTCCATCACACCACTTCATGTCATTTATTCATCAATCGCACGTGTCTACTATTTTCAAAGTGTTATTACTTAATACTAACACTTTAAAGAGGGGAAAATGTAAATACCCTAAACTATCGCATTACACATTTCAAACTTGCATGAAATCTTCCCGTAATGACTTCGCAATACATTATGACCACTTTCAACCACTTTCTATATATTTCGCTATTTTACAATCTTTAATGGCATTCTACGACATTGACTTGAATTAATTCCTATCATTCGTGCAACGCTCCTTATTGTTCCCGTTGTTCACATATGGTCTCAAATTATTAAATATTTGCACCGTGTGGCATTATTACATCCATATCTCATTCCTATGATTAATTAATTAATAATATCATTCTTATTATTCATTCCCTATCCTATTAGTTAATTTTATTAGCTAATATTTAATATCACAATAATTAAATAATCCCACATTATTCATTTACACCTCATCCCCTTATCGAATTAATTAATATTAATTCACTAGTCAACATCTCAAGTTAACTAGAACAAAAACAATTAATTAAAAGTTAAATCAATTAAATACATGTGCAAGAGGACAAAATTAGAATAAAACAAACATGCATTTGATTTAACTAAAGATATCACAAAAAGCATGGCATTCTAAAAATAAATCAAATCAATGCAAAAGGCTAAAAGTCACATCCACTTTTGGGTGAATAAAACAAAAGTCAAAGAATGAATATTTAATTCTAAATATACAAAAGCTTTGCCACCTTTTTCAAGCTCAAAAATAACTCATCCATACAAGCTCAAACAAGAGTTTATCTCCTCAAATAGATTGAAAACTCAATTAAATAATTCAATCTTGCTTCAATTAACTTTAGATCAGACAAGCTAATTATACAAATCCTATATTTTGAATTCTATTCCTTCCTCTATAAATAATCACTCATTCTTCTCCAATTATCATCTTTGGAAGCTTTGAGAATTGCATTATCATTGTGTTGAATTATCATTCAATCTCACACACCATTACGTTGTCCAAATGATCACAAATCTACAATCAAATCAATCATTCAATCGCTTTGCTCGTAGCTAATCTACTTCCATTCAAAACATCTTTGGAACATCCACAAACAAATTTGATCAAGAGATTCAACAAGCTCAGTGCTTCATTTAAAGCTTCAACAATCTCATTCGAGGTTGCAAAGAGATACGAAGGAAGAACATGTTTTCTTTTATGTGCATTATTTCTTTCATTATGTAGTTTTTCTTTGCATACACTACCATCGAGTGTCGTGGAATATTTTGAGGAAGCTAATAAATATTCAGGGTAGTATGTTTTAATTGTTGTCACACTATGAAGCATCGATTGTGGAGTAGATGCTGAAGTAGATGTCATAGTAGAGTGAATAGGTATCCATGGGATCCAAGGAATAGTCACCATTGTTGTCCCTAATTTTAGATATCCTGGATTTGAGAAACAATAATAAAATCCACCCCAAGTGGCTTACATGAAGCAAATATTAATTCCTAGTGAATTAATAAAATTTTAGTGCAAGTGTCATAAAATCATTTAAATTAATTCATTTATGAATAAATTAAATTTAAAATCTGCAAAATTTATACATACACATTTAAATAGTATATTTATGAGTGAATTACAAAGTCACTTGAGTCATGTTAGTGATGTCCCTAAGTGGTAATGTCAAATATAGATAACTATTTTAAGAAATAATTATTGTTCCAAAAGGTAAAGTCATATATAATGTAAAAGTGTCCTCGGAAGTAAGATCACAAACTAAGTGGAAGTTTGTTCCAAGTGGTGACTAGTTGTAATTGGTTGCGTAACTACTTGTAGAACTGGAAGTCTACAAAAGGGGTGATTATTCATTGTAAGGGGGTTTCTTTCCTCCAAAAAGAATGTTGGATACTACAATATATTAGCATTTATCATGTTTGTCATCCTAGATCGTGTATGTAGGAAGTTTGCATAGAATATTAAACAAATTCCTATTTTTGCATATGTTTATCTTCTTAGTCAACTTTGTGTTGTATGAATTTTACGATGGGATTTGTACCACATATATGTGAAAAATATTAATAAAATTTGTAGCTATTAATGTTTGAATACATTTTCTAAGCATTTACTTTATTTTTGCAAAGAAGAGATTGAATATTTCATTTTGTTCTTAGTTATTCTAGATGGTGTTCTAAATCTACTCCATCGAAGGTCTCTAACTCTTCCCATTCTTTCTCATTTCTTCCTTTTTTCTTCATTTTCTTTCATTCCGCTCATTTTCCATTTTTTCTCTCCTTTGGTACTTTCCAGTTAAAAGTACTCTAAAACCCAAAAAAATACACCACGCATGAGGGAATAACCCCCGTCAAAAGTAGAGGAAGATTACCCTTGCAATGGTGATCTCTCGCATGTTGCAAGTTTTGTTGTTGCCCATTAGGTAACTTTTGAAATTGGTAGTGATAAAAATCAATGCTAACCACCAAGTTGTGTATGATCTTCAAGTGTCTATGCGTTGTCTAAGGAATGGCATGCATATCATATATCCAAGGGCATCTCGAGGAACATAATGACTATTGTGTTAAAAGGTGCTACAAGGAACCGTGGGGTTTTCCTTTCAAGTCCAACATCTACTAGTAACATTATGCCCCCAAGTGGGTTGTATAGTTGTCCAAAGCCCCGAGAGGGTCTTTGTCGTACTATGAGGTCTCACATAATATAGCTAACAGATGTGAGAAGTGCCATTGTGCAAATATAGTGGCTAAATCCATTTCCTATCATAACAATCAATTGGTTGCAAAAATCCACGAGATGCATGAATGAATATAGTTCTAGATGCTTCATCCTCACCTAAGAAAATAATTAAATCAAAGAAAGTAATAGGTGGTGTAGTTGATTGTGTATTGTGGGCAACACCAATGATACTATCAATCACATGAGCATCAATCCCTTAGGTCAATGGATGAGATACTACGTGATAAGCCATGTCGACTTCATCTACCTTTATTTATTTCACCATAATTAGGTAATGGATCATTGAATAGGCATATGCATGCATTAGGTTGAGCAATTGTCGTGTTAGCACGTGGTTCAAGAACATTAAAAGACATATTGTTGTTATCGAGAAGCTTTTATATAATTTTACATTTTCCAAAACATATATTCGTAGAGTGTCTACAACATTGATGATAATCACAATAGAAGCGGTCATCAAACATAGTTCCTGTTGCTTTGTCTTATACATGATATCATTGATGGAAGTTGGATTAGATTACACTTAAGTAGTTTTCATAAGATAACACGAGAAATTTGCGGAAAATAGGTGTATTGTGGTGTAGAAGTCATCCTAAGAATTGCTACAAGAGTGGATTGTGCAACATGAACATTTTCAACTTTCTTCGTATTATTTAGCTTGCTCTTGTATGGGGGTTTTGTTTGAAATTTGTTGAAACTAGATGATTGTGTGGTCTTATAAGTCAACATATTGGCTGCCATGAGCTTAGTCCCATATCCTTTGATCATATGATAAATGTCCTCAAAGGATGTATAATTAAGAAATATGACTTGTTCAAAAGCCTCTGGATCAAATTGGTAGTGAATACTTTAATCAACCATGTCCATCAAACTAGTAGTGAATACTTTGATCAACCATGTCCATCAATGTGCCTAAGTCCTCATGAAAGAATAGTCTAGTAGTGTAATACACAATCCACCACCCTTTCATGGGACTCTTGTTTGACTTGGGTGATTTTTGTAAAGGATAATTGATGTTTTAATATTGATTGAGAAATGTACAAGGAAACTATCAACTAGAGCTCGAAATGTTTGTATGGAACCGAAAGGGAGTGTATAGAACTAATCAAGTGTGTATACCTTGAGGCTATTATCGAAATAACATGATAACTAAGGTACCATCATGCATATGGTCCATTGATGAGAACATGAAGGCTCGGAGATGTTGTGAATCAATCTAACCATCGTCAAATGAAATTGTTGGTGGAGTAGAGTTGTACGTAATGGATAATTGATAACTTCAAGTTTAATGTGTTATTGAGAAACCCAATGGGGATCGTAGTGATAGATGATCAGTTCATGCAATAAGATATCTATGTGTGCTCATGGTGCTTGGGGTTGTTGGAGATAAATGGTAGGAATATGAACCATATAGGGGTATTAGGTCCTAGTGTGGAAGTCATGTAATGTGTATGTGTAGTAGATTGGGGAACCGTTTGTGATACCCCCATAATCAGATTTAGCCAATGGTTGATTAAACACTTGAATATTACTGCACCTAAAGGGGAAGGAGATCTCGTAGATGGTGGATCCGAGGGTTCTACACTTTATTTTTGATGAGTTGTTTGTAACATAGTAAGAATATGATCAAAGTGTTAGGGCTTATCCTACAAGACTCGTGTGAAGATATCTATCTCAACTGTGGGTATACTTTGTTGAATTACATGTGCTTGATTAGCATTAGGTTCGGGGTGGTTATCTTCGTGATTAGACAGTCTCAATGACAATTGTATTTTTCCATAATATGCATGGGATAAGCCTGAAAAAAAATAGTATTCTTGTCGCTTATGTTAGGAGTAATCTCAATGAGAGAGGACAAAGAAGCTTTGGATGTGTGTGCCATTTTCTTAGGAAATTGACAAACTAAGGGTATTTTGATGTCATATATTTTAGTACCATCTAGTTGAGCACCACGTTCATTTGGAGTTGTGGATTTAACTTGATAGATAACATATGAAGAAAGCATCCAATTATGTTCCAGGGGAATTAGGGTTTTGGAAAAACCCTAAAAGGATAAATATTAGCTATAAACCCAATAAGGATGGGGTTAAATCTAAATGAAAAGATGAAATCTATAGGTTGGATGTAAATTAAATATGGGGGTTCGCAAAACCTAGTATAAAAATTAGGATTTATCTAGTTTAAATTAATTATTATGTGTGAATATGATCTAGACTCGAATATGACAAATACTAATTGTTGACCATTTTTCGCCTCTCCTTGCAAAAATGGTACAACCGAGAGAATAGGGGCTAAACAATTCACTAGGGGTCTAAGGGAGGAAAGTAGGGAAAACTAGATAATTTCAAGAAATTGGCACTCATTTTGATCCTTGTAGACACAAAATCATACACTTTAGACATTATTTAGTCTTAGTCTCATACTACTATTCATATGATTTTTGAATGAAGAAAGTACTAATTAACCCCCGTCTTTTGGCCATTTTACTTTGCTTTCTATCGTCATTTCCGGCCTTCAACACATACGTTCCCAAATTGTTTTTGTCATTTTGCATCATTTTAGTCTTGATCGGGCGCCACAAATAAGTACTAGGTCGCCCGCAAGACACCCTAGTCCTAATCGGGCATCTTGGTCCTCTTTCCACTTTCCCACCACTTTTTGGGCACTTTCTAGCCATTTGAACATTCTATATTTTTGGTGGTCGACCTCTTCGAGGTTAATTACAAAATTAGAACAAGATAACCATATAAATATAAAGTTATGAGACCATAATGAGGGACCAAACACTAAGCAATATTATCATCACCTAAGGTTGCATCCATCAAAAGCTCCATTTGCATCCATCTAGCTCCATCACAAGGCACAATGTTGGTTCATTTGCATCACACTGCATAGGAGGGAAGTTTATTATATTCCATCCACCATTCTATTACATTTCTACACATAGTTATTGCTTGCTACTTTCACAAAGTGCGACTGACACAAGAGCACCTAGGGCATGATTGCACACACAAGCACATAGAACTACATTGGGTCCGTGGTGTAAGACAACGCCTTCTTAGTAAGTCCGACATTGTGACCACCGACGACATTCTCCCCCTTCATATGCATCTTTATATTTTTAGGGGTTTGATGCTTGTCTTGGGGTTTTGAAAGTCTCATCTTCATTTTTGATTTCCATGACATATCGCGCAGTCCAACGAAGCTAGTGCAACAAGAAGCGAATACAAAGCGATCACTTAGCGACACCTCATAGCGGGTTTACAGAGCTTTTTCATAGACCGTGGCACCCATATCTTTGACTAGGGTGCCCACAAGCACCCATGTACCTATCCATGTGTCTCAATTCGCTCAAATTGCCCAAATATCCACTATTTCAGACTTCGGCACGGTCCTTTATTCCTCCTATTTCTCCAACCATAGTTGCGACATAGTCTAGCAAGCTCGTCGAATCAACTGAGTTCTTTCTAACTCTCTTTGTACTCTAGGGTTTTACATATCTACTTTCTTAGTTGTTTGGGTCATTTCTCCTTGTTTAGTTTGCTCTTATTTATTGTTGTACTTCTTAGATTAACTATCTAAAATCCCCATTTTTAGTTAATCATTTTGGTGAACCCGATCTTCGAATACACTTTCTCCTTAGGCCTTTTCTTTGTATGCCTGTCACTTGTAGTGGTTGTTTTGGGTCTTTTCAATATTGTGAGCTTCCGTCATTCAAAGTGAAAGGGTTTCTAAACCAATGGTTGATATCCCTACTTTTGTAGTGAGAATTCCTACGATGAAGACAATAATGTTGACCAAAATCAACTTAGCACTATTACTTATTTTTGACAAGCTTTGTGTAATCATCCCACTCATCCGCCATATGTCCCACATGCTTTGATTGCTGCTAAGAATGCTCGTAATGCTTCTGTCTCTATAGTTTATCCTTCTTCGGCTCCCAAGGTCTCCACCCCACCCATTTATGTCTCATCTTCCATTCCTACTACTACCGCTCCTGTCACTCACCTAACACACCTAACATGCAACTTGGTTCTTCTTCAAATACTCCTGGTCTAACTTCTTTGTATCACGATTTGCAAACCCAAATTTGTCAACTCCAGATTACTACTTCTCGTGCATCACCATCTTTGGGCTACATCATTACTGCATACTCCTTTCACACCTATTATATCTACATATCCCTTACCACCTAATTTCATTTCTCCAAAATTGCCCATTTTTAAAGGCCATGGCAATCCATAGAACATCTCTCAAGCTTTTCGGGTAAAGCATGCCTAGACTATGCAGATGACTTGGTGTCCCCAGATTTCACCCTAAAATCTGAGACTACCCTATGTTTAAAAAAATTGTTCTTTTAAAATAATGGGATGTTTTGTGTTAATTGTCAAAAAGTGTTTGTATTGTGTCAAGATATTCCCGAGAGAGTCATATTAGCCAATTTCGACAAATACCCGGATGTCCGAAATAATTATATTCTCGTCATTAGGTTTGCTCAAGGAAATTTTTTATTTAATTATTCTCGAGCCCCATTTGAGGCAAATTGTGCTCTGATTTAACCCCACAGTGGTCTTACATGTCAATATTCTCATATACCAATAGGGTTTTAACCATGAATGAATCATGGGCTTTATCTCGTGATTTCTGAAACATTTTACGTTTTGGTGTTTACTCATTTTTTTTTTTTCGTGAAATTTCTCTAGGTCAATTCCTTTGCCGATTTAGTCTAATTTCTTGCCTGGAGTATCTGGAGATCATCTATGGATGTTATGCCAGAAGGAATTTGCCACATGAGGTCTGGTTCTCTCTAAAAAGATAAAGTCATGCACGAAAAGCTTCTTCTAGGCAGGTCACATTTTTGGGAAAAGAAGGTTTTAAGCTACAATGGGATTTTGGTAGCAAGGCGGTGTGGAATTTTGTACCTGCTGCAGGTACTTTTTCCATGAAAACAAAGTCACTTAAGTCACAATGGGAAAATTAGAGGCGCGGGCAGTGTGCGAGAATTTCTTACCTACCTTCCAGGATGAAAATTTCCATTGTGAAATAAAAGAAAATCACTTAAGGCATTGATGGGAATTTCTTATCTACCTTGCAAGGTAATAACTCCCATTATGAAAGTCAAATAGCTTAAGTGGATCGGAATTTGTAAGCAACATTCTTGTGTTCCAAACTTTGTGCTAGAACTTGATAGTTATTTAAAGCAAAGCAATACAAAGGAGCAGATTTTCGGAGAACTTTATGTCACGGTGCATTTTGCTTCTAGCTTTTATCTCAAATCTATTTATAAACTTTGTGTTATTTTAGATCTAGATCTCAAGACTACCTTTGCTTATAATTATGTGTGTGTTAATATCTATTGGTTCCGCTCTATGTGCATGCAATCAACTCTGTAATCTATTGATTGGGTTGCACATCTTCCCTATTTCTTCCCTATGTTTTTATTATTTCCTTCTTTAGATATTTCATTTCTTTAATAGTTGCTTACTTGTTGCAAAACTATACAGCTATGGTTCATGAGCTGCATGGTTAAAGTAAAACCCCATATAAATACTAGCATATTTTAATCCACAAATCTTACACGGGAGCCTCACCGGTAAATGAGGGAGATTTATCTCATGACTGCCTAGGTTTTCACCTATGCAGAAAATTAGCTAATAATTGTTGGCAACTCCGCTGAACAACTATATTTGCATATCAAAGCTTATTTCTTGCAGATCGAGTGTTTCCCATTCAAATTTCAACTTAGCCGAATGTCCAGCTTACTCGATCTGTGAAGGCATAAGAAAGGATTAATCATTTCTTCAGATTGCAGGAGCAATTCAACTTCAATCATCCTCCTCAAGTTAGAAGCCACAGATCTAGTCTCTCACCACGAAGAAGAGTACACATTCATCCAGATCCGGATAGTCTTCAGCATAATCCGGTAGTTGGAATTATCCATCAAGTCTACTCTTGTAGAAGACGTGCTCCTTTTATGATGCAGAATCACCCACTTGCCCCTACAACACCTGTTCCATGGGGTGCAGCCTTTGGACCTCTGAATCTGACTCCTCCTATGCATAATCTGCCTAAAGGGTCCAGAAAGAATTTCCCTAAATTCTTTGGAGACGGCAAGCTAAATCTAGATGACCACTTGGCCGTTTTCTTCATATCTTGTGGCGTACTTGCAATGGAGCATGAAGATGTCTTTGTCAGACTTTTCATAGAGACTCTACACGACTTGGCGAGCGAATGGTTCTACCGGCTAGTTCTTGGCACCATAACCAACTGGGCTACTATGAGAGATGCATTCCAAAAAAGATTCAAACCAGTTGAAGATTCCAGTACCTTGATAACTCATCTCACTCAGTTAAAGAAGGAGCCACATGAGCACATGCGGGATTTTATTGCAAAATTCCAAAGATTACTGTACAAATTTCCAGCTTCTGCTTCTCTGAATGACGAGAACCAAAATGTATTCTTCATCAATGCTTTACTTCCCGAAGTAAGCTATCAACTCGTGAAGAGCACGTCCTGTGACTTGTTAGTTAAATTTCAAAACATGGTCATTGAAATTGAAGACGACCTCATCATGGCTGAAAAGATAAAGAGCAACACTTCTAGATCTGAAAATTCATCCTCTGCTACTACTTCTAATTCACTATTGCAAAAGTTGGCAAATGAGATGTCACGAGACAAAATAAACAAATGGCTCAAATTACTCAAGGTAACAACACCGCCTTTGCCGGAATTTCAACAAAGAACAACCGAAACCGCATTGTTGGTTCCCAAAGATTAGCAATTGAAGTTCCCGAAGCAATGTGGAGATGAATGAAGAAGACCCGGAAGCTGACGTTGATCAACTTGAGAATGATGATTTTGTATGTCCTGCTGGCGACTCCAACATTAATTACCTAAACTACAAATCTGAACATGAGTATGAGGAGCTTCTTGAAGATGATCATGGTCATGCATATGCAATACTTACAAGATCACAAACTCGCCAAGCTGAAGCATTATCAGACGAGCAAAGAAGGGGCATCCCTTTACCTTCTTCTTTAGCTCCCAGAAATAAGAATGTGAGTTCTTCATCTCAACCACCGAAAGTAGCTCAGGTATTTGAATCTATATCTTCGTTTGACATTATTGATCATGCCAAGAAAACTAAAGTTCAAATGTTAGAAGCCGAATACCCGAGAGCCTTACCTGAGGAATTAAATGGGCTAGTCAAATATGTACAATCACCAGGACGATCCAATACATCAAAAGGCATTTTGCCTAAGCCCAAAGATACTCCTCCCCAGAAAAACACTGCAGTTGTTAAATCCTCACCATCTTCTAAAAGAGTGGAACCATTTTATGTTTCCTATTGCTTAATGGTTTCAAGTTAAGCAATTGCATTATAGATTTTAGTGCTTCAAAATGTCATGCCAAATAAAGTTGCGAGATGCTCTTGGGCTTACCTTGACGAAGACCATAAAAATGTGTTATTCCATGGAGAGACAAGTCCCTTTAATCCGACAAATCAAATATGCACAAGTTGTTCTGGCAGCTTTTCCTGATAAAAGATTAAATATGACAATCTTAGTTACAGATATTCATGTCTCCTATGGAATGTTGTTGAGCAAAAACTTTTGCAAAGCACTAGGAGGAGAAGTAATGATGGATTGGTCCTGTGCTCATATTCCTATCAAAGGAATAAATCAAATGCTAGAGCCAAAAAAGAGGTCCACGTACACGGTGACAAAATTTGAAGATCCTAGATCTTAGATTCTTTTTCGTGAATCGACCATGGGGTCTATTTCATGGAAATGGATAAAGATGTTTGAGCTTAACTTTGACCGAGCAGAGCCAAAGAAAAGAAGAAGAAAAAGTTTGGAATTTGGAGTTTAAAGGCACATGTTGCTCTTTTGGATCAGGAGCCGGCATTCTACTAATATCTCCAGATCATGAGATATTTCCATACTCCCACAAGTTGATGTTCGAGAACACCAATAATACGGCAGACTATGAAGCATTCTTCTGCTAGGACTAAAGCAAGCTAAAAGAAAGGAGTAAAACTCCTCAAAGCCCAAGAAGATGTTGAACTTCTAGTAAATAGGTTCAAGGGAAAAATCAAGTCAAAAGAGATGAGCTGAAGCATTACAAAGATAAAGTGCTTTCTACCACACTGGATTTTGCAGCCTTCTCTATCAACTTCATTCCAACCAATCAGAACTCTAAGGCAGATTCTTTGGCAATCACAACTGCACTATTGAATCCGGATAGACCACCATCCATATTCAGACAAGGAAACTATAAAGTGGAGATGGTCTACCGCCCCAAAGTCTTTGATAGTGTTGAACATTGGCAGACTTTCAATGATGAAAAACAAACATCTGCATGTCTACATGTTGAAGGGAATAAATCACCACCACAATGAACAGTCATAGGCAAAACTGATCCAGGCTATGATGATAATAGTGGAATAATCCAACCAAAAGGTAATAAAATCCCCAAGGGTTTAGTTTCCTTATCGGCGACTTTCAACAAGCATGATCAGTACCTGAATAAGAACAAAGAATATGGTGATAGTCCTTCCTCAGATGGAGGAAGTTGACGAAGACTTACTCACCACAGAGAGAGGAAAGGATGAGCCACCACATGATGAAGTTGATAAAGACTTACCCAAGATATTTGACAAGAAGGCCAAAGAAAGGAAGTTCAAGATCGAGATTGGGTACTGTGGTGGGACAAGAGACATGAATCGAAGGGCATGCACGACAAATCCAATTCACTCAGTAAAGGGCCCTTCATGATCAAAAGAATTGCCGACATTGATACTTTCTTCCTTGCCTACGGGGATGGAATTGAGTTATCACCGCCTTCAATGGGCGAATCTAAGGTTGTTCGTAAACCGAGATACGGGGTAAAACCTATATGTATATAAATAAATCTTTGTTTGTTTTTCTTTATTTTTCTATTTTGTGTTGTTTTTGTTTGCGACCCCAAGCCCAATGGATAAGACACGAAACCGTAGAGATGTTGGGATATCATCTTCACTCCTTTCATTTTAAAAGAGGCAAATATGTCCATGACGGAGCCGATTTGGTGTCCTCGATTTCACCCTGAAATTTGAGACTACCCATGTTAAAAAAAATCGTTCTTTTAAAACAATGGGTCGATTTGTGTGTTAATTGCCGAAAAAGTGTCTCAGATTGTGTCAAGATGTTCCCAGAGAGTCATATTAGCCAATTTTGCCAAATACCTAGATGCCCGAAATCGTTATATTTTATCACTGGGGTTTTCCTGTTGGAAATTTTTATTTAATTATTCTGAGTCCCGTTTGAGGCAAATTGTGCTCCAGTTTAACCCTGTTGTGGTCTTACATGTGAATATTCCCATATACCAGTAGGGTTTTAACCAGGAATGAATCATGGGCTTTATCTGTGACTTCGCGCAACGTTTTGTTTTCTGTGAAATTTCTCTAGGTCAATTCCTTTGCGGTTTAGTCTGATTTCTTTCCTGGAGTATCTAGAGATCATCTATGGACGTTATGCCAGAAGGAATTTGCCACAGGAGGTCTGGTTCTCTCTGAAAAGATGAAGTCATGCACGAAAAAGCTTCTTCTGGGCAGGTCACATTTTTGGGAAAAGAAGGTTTTAAGCTACAATGGGATTTTTGGTAGCAGCAGGTAGGTGGGAATTTTGTACCTACCTAGCAGGGTACTTTTTCCCATGAAAACAAAGTCACTTAAGTCACAATGGGAAAATTAGAGGTAGCAGGCAGGCGGGAATTTCTTACCTGCCTTGCAGGATAAAAATTCTCATTGTGAAATTAAAAAAAATCACTTAAGGCATTGATGGGAATTTCTTACCTACCTTGCAAGGTAAAATATCTCATTATGAAAGTCAAACAGCTTAAGTGGATCAGAATTTGTAAGCAACATTCTTGTGTTATAGACTTTGTGTTAAAACCCTTGATAGCTATTTGAAGCAAAGGAATACAAAGGAGTAGATTTCCGGAGAATTTTGTGTCACGATGCATTTTGCTTCTAGTTTTTTATCTCGAGATCTATTTATAATCAGTGTTATTTTAGATCTAGATCTCAAGGTCAGTCTTTGCTTATAATTATGTGTGTGTTAATATCTATTGATTCTGTCTATGTGCATGCAATCAACTCTGTAATCTATTGATTGGGTTGCACATCTTCCCTATTTCTTCCCTATGTTTTTTATTATTTCATCCTTCTTTAGATATTTCATTTCTTTAACAGTTGCTTACTTGCTGCAAAACTATACAACTATGGTTCATGAGTTGCATGGTTAAAGTAAAACCCCATATAGATACTAGCATATTTTAATTGACAAATCTTACATGAGAGCCTCACCGGTAAATGAGGGAGATTTATCTCATGACTACCTAGGTTTTTCAGCTATGCAAAAAATCTAGCCAACATGACTCTATAGTACTAGCTAAGCTCTTTCCTCGTAGCTTACAAGATTATGTGATGCGTTGGTTTTATGACCTACCTGTCCATTTGGCAGATTATTTCACACATCTTGTCAATGCCTTTCTCACTCACTTTTCCATTAACATCGACTCTAAGATCTTGTATACTCAACTTGCACAACTCAAACAAGTATCTAATGAACACTTTCATGGATTTTGTCTTGCGTTATAAAAACAATTTAGCCAAGATGTCCAATATGCTTGTGGATGTTAAGCTTCAGGATTTATTCATTCAGAGTATTTTATCACCACTCCAGGAGAGTGTTCTCTTTGAGACTTTTTCTTCCTTTGATCAACTCTGTCATACTCTTAAGCTACGTGAAACCAAGCTCCTAGCTATAGCTTAAGTATCAAGAACAAGCATCATCATCCACGTGTTTTCCAAGTAAGTCAACATTCAAGCCATCTATGACTAAACCATCGGATACAAAATTCATTGTCAACGAACTCTCTACTACTAGGGAGCTTTAATCACAACCACACCGATATACATTCACTAAGTTTAGTATTCCCGCGTATTTTACTACCACAATTTGTCGAAAGTAACCTTATCACAATACAAATCGATCCATCTCGACCAACATGGCATAATTTCAATGAACATTCCCATTATGACTATCATCAGTGTGTAGGACACTCCACCGATCGTTGTTACCGACTACGATATCTCATTCAGGATTTGATTAACAATGGTCAAATTGAGCTTACTGGAATTTGCAACATCTCCATCTGTAAATGAAAATCATAAGCTCAAAATCTTTAACAACACTCTACCCAAGCATGATACAAAAACAACTGACTCATCGGTTAATTATGTTTACCACGCAATGTGTCATCCTACTTCAGGGGCCCTTGAATTTTTTTGTTGCACATACGACGCTTCACCGCCATCATCTCTTTTTCTAATCACGGCTATCATGCAACTTTTACATATAATCACCTACATATCAAAACATCTATTGGCTCGATCCCCATCAATAATACTAAGGTTGATCCATCTTGGCCTATTAGCGCATGTTCCATTCCACTTCTCAATTTTATTGGTTTCCCTCTATCGCAAATCGAATACCCTCTAAACAAACCATATGGTGTCATCAAACTACATGTTACGGTTGGTCCTCTCACTTTACTTGTCCCTTTCCTTGTTGGGCAAGCAGTCGATGGATGTGACATGCTACTCGAACTCAATTGGATTTGTAGGTCTCAATCCATTATCTTTATGAATCACTTACGCCTTAAATTCATTCATAATAACTAGGTCATCTTTATCAATGGTATACCTCCATCTACTCCATGGTCATCATCTTCTTGAGCATCGCTTCATACATCTCCTACATCATCTAGCACATCACACACTATGTTGCTAAAAGTACAATCTACTCCTAGTTCACCTACTCGCATATCATCTACACGGTCTCATCACTCTGCTAGTCCCACACATAAGTATAGGCCCATTCCTAGGACACTTACTACATCTAGACATAGGTCACCACCTCGTTTCATTCCACGTGGGAGTCTATCATCCTCATGCTTAGCTTCACATAGATCTCCATCACCTACACATTTTGTTGCACCTACACAATCATCATATACCCATCCATCACATGCATATAGGCTTCACTCACTTGTGCAACATTTATCTACCATACCACCACTGTTAGAGCATGGCCATACGCTTCCATCACCACATTCATCGGATGGAGGACCTTCGGCCTTTACTGTCATTAGATAGTTCATTCACTCATGCACACTTGGGGGCATCGCATTCACACAACTCCCCCAACCTAGCATCATCGTACATTATAACATCGCATACTTCTCGCATACACATATTGCATCCTCATCACAGTGCGCTCATCACACTTATACTAGCACCAACCATTACCCAATGACACACTCTTGTGCTTCGGTTCAAACTTGACTATTGAGGGATATATACTACACATGAACCCCACACACTACACAATAGGTACTACACATTGTGTTTCTTCACATATCTCGCGTCATGTCTTACATCTTACATTATACACTTTGTATTTAGTCTACCCCATTTCATCATTAACATTTACACATCTATATATCATATTATTCTTCATCATACAAGTGTCCTGCTCCTATTGTCTATGAGTCTAGCATTACACCCTACTCATTCTACATACTACATAACACACATCTTCACACTACCAATCTATATACACACATTGCATTGCATACTATTCATCGCATATTACACATCTTACACATCATATGGTCGGCTATTATCATCACACATACTACATCGTCTTCTACACGTTGCACTCACTACCCTATGACACACTTTAGTTCCTCGATCCATACTCAACTGCCAAGGGTTTACAAATCAAATGGACCTTATCATACACACATGTTCATCACTTGACCTTCTATCATGCGACATTACTAGGTTAGTGACATACGTTATAGGCTAACTAGTCACATATCCCTTTATCTTGTAGTGGTATACACTTTAGGCTACATCACCACTCCTTCTATTCATTTGGTAGTGATATACGCTTTAGGCTACATCATCACTCCTACATTCATCTTGTCGTGATATATGCTTCAGCTATAGGGTCACGTACACACTTCATCGCTAGGTCGCATATCATCACACATACATACTCATCATAGGACATTAGACACAACACATAATTCGACCATTTCTCAATTATGCACTCTCGTTTATGGTTCATTTTTTACTGTTGAGGGGGCATACTAAATGAACCTCACTACATACAACTCCTTTCACTCGAGGGGCACACGGCTCCTACCATCCATTATGCATTTCATTCCATCCATCCACAAAATACCGTGCATTCTATGGTTACATTTACTTTTTCTTACACTTGCTTGTATATGTCCACTTTACTACACATGCTAGTTAGACCTCTTATATATCATTTAGTTATACCATAAACACATGTGCGTTCATGTCTTTCTCTAGTTATGATCGCAAATACGGATCTCTTACACACAACATGGATGCTCGCCTCCTACCATCCTACAATAGTCATTGGGGGCTTCCACATTCGTCTTTTTTACAGGTGTTATTGTTTCATTTTGTACTTAGCACTCTACATTACTTGCTTATACACATTTTTGACATATGGGTTATCTTTTTAACATGCTAACAGGTGCTTCATGTGCAACATTTGTTTGCATGACTATTTTCTTCCATAGCTATTTGTTGTTTGTACTTGCTTGTTTTGTTTGATATTGTATGTGGGCCTTGCCCTTTGTTTGGTGTGCACACTTGTTTGTTTGTATGCAATCATTATGGCCTTGTGTGTCTTGCGACATTGTGAGTGGTATGTCATGTTTGCAACCCACTTTGGCGGTGTATGATTATCTTCTTGTGTGTTTACTTGCATTCTATCTTATACATTGTTTGTGTAGCTTACAATTGTCTTTTACATGCATGCTTGTTCGTACTAACACTTGTTTCCTAGCCACTTGTTTGGGTGTGCCTTGGTTTCTACCAAGCGCATTCCCTCCCCTATAGGGAACATTTTATGTGGTTGGTCCTCTTTTGGGGCCACATTCTACTATCAGCAACGTCACATGCACCCCCCAAAAGGGGGCATCATTTGGGGTTTTACATACTACACAGTAACCTTCTACACCAGTGCAGATTCAGCCTAATTTTCATGCTTGGCATTGTGGGTTATACAGCGAGTGGGTTTAGGCCAACCTATGAACCTCGTATACACCGGCTTTTACATGACATGTTGTCCTTAGCATTCTGGGAGCAAGCGATTCTGAAGTTGGAGGATACAGGCGAGAATTCCTCCCTACACTACTTCGGCCAAGTGAAGTTGGATTGCCCAAAAACCAAGCAAGTAATTCAAGGAAGCGATTACAGGTTGGAGAATAATGCAGCTTTCTCCCTACACTTCTTGACCAAGGTGGCGTGAGATTGCCCAAAACTCGCAATACATGATATCCTCTCTACACCCTTTCTCTCATCACGGATTAGGTGCACATGTTCCTTTTACATTTTTCATTTCCATTACATACTTTTTCTATATACATGTGTCTTTACATGCATTTTTGACATATATACATGTGTATTTGACTACTTGATCGTCTTCTCCTTGCAGTCCGACCGTATGAGAAGCAAGCAATCAACAACAACAACAATGACATCGACAACAACATTTTGCGGCAGCACACACCCTCATACTAACATGCAGGTACATCACACACATCGGCAACTACACACGCGTTTCTACCCTAGGTTCACTCTCACCACTTTTTCACACTTTTACATCTTTAGTTTCCACGCTTCACTATTTTCTCATTCCACGCTTTGTCTAGTCCATCGGCACGCTTTCTACATCACTCTACATGGACATCAAGTACATATCTCTATTTACTTTATGTCACCGAACATTCCGCTAACCAACATAAAGTAGGGGAAAATGTAGACACAACATCATGCACTTTAGACATTATTTAATCTTTGTCTCATACTACTATTCATATGGTTTCTGAGAGATGAAAGTGCTAATTAACCCCTGGCTTTTGGCCATTTTACATTGCTTTCTGTCATCGCGGCTGACCTTCATCACATACTTTCCCAGTCTGTTTTTGTCGTTTTGAGTCATTTTAGCCTTAATCGGGTGCCCAGGCTAGTAATGGGGCGCCCACATGCACCCTGGTCCCAATTGAGGCCTCCTGATCCTCTTTCCTCTTTCCCATCACTTTTTGGGCACTTTCTAGCCGTTTGAGCATTCTATATTTTTGGTGGTCTGCCTCTTGGGGTTAATTATGAAATTCCATATAAATATAAAGTTATGAGACCATAATGAGAAACCAAGCGATAAACACTACTATCATCACCTAAGGTTACATCCATCAAAGGCTTCATTTGCATCCATCTAGCTCCATCACAAGGCACAAGGTTGGTTCATCTGCATCACACTTTGCATAGGAGGGAAGTTTATTATATTCCATCCACCATTCTATTATATTTCTACACATAGTTATTACACGCTACATTCACAAAGTGGAACTTACACAAGAGCACTTATGGCATGATTGCACACACAAGCACATTGAACTACATCGGGTCCGAGGTGTAGTACAACACTTAGTAAGTCTGTCATTGTGACCCCGAGGAGAGTCCAACCCCTTCATATGCATCTTTCTTTTTTAGGGGTTTGATGTTTGTCTTGGGGTTTTGCAGGTCTCATCTTCATTTTTATTTCCAATGAAAAATCGTGTAGTTCAAAGAAAGCTAGTGCGACAAGAAGCGAACACAGTAATCACTTAGTGACACCTCAAAGAGGGTTTACTGAGCTTTTCACGCACCGTGCCCATATCTCATACTAGGGCGCTCACAGCACCCTTGTACTTATCCAGGCATCCTAGTATGCTCGCAGTTGCCCAAATTTGCACTTTTCAAGACTTCGGCTTAGTCGTTTCTTCATCATGTTTCTCCATCAATCTCTACGACACAATCTAGCAAGCTCGTTGAATCAGTTGAGTTGTTTTAAACTCTCTTTGCACTCTATGGTTTTACACATCTACTTTCTTAGTTGTTTGGGTTATTTATCCTTGTTTGGTTAGCTCTTATTTACTATTATACTTCTTACATTAATTATATAAAATCCCCATTTTTAGTTAATCAATCCGTAGTCATCTTTTCCCTTCCCAAAAGTCCAAGCAGTCAGTAAAAATCCAAAAAATATGAAAAAATTGGAAAAAATGTGAAAATTAGCAAAGGGTTGGGAATTGGTTCGCCGAGCTATTTGGGCGAGTTAGAAGGTAGCTCGCCGAGACGACTTATGTAGCGATTTGTTTTAGATTGGTCGATCTCATGGGCGAGTTGTTCACCGAGCTTGAAGAACTTATGGAGAATCTAGCGCAGCGTTTTTGTTGTGGACGAGATGGCGAGTTGGAGGGCCAAGGTATCTCGGTGAGTCGGCGGGGACTTCGTTTGATGAATCTATGGCATGGAGAAGGTATAGTTTGGGAGGCTTTTTTTTGCGAGTGTGGAGCAAACACTTCAACGAGTTGTGAAGTGGAAAGTTGGTGAGCCGAGGTCCTTTGTTGTGCGGCCGCATCGGGAGTTTCGTGCCCGGAGGGCCCAAAAGGAACATGGGTCATGGGGACGAGAGTTCCCGTGAGCCCGAGAAAGCCAATACACAACAAGAGGAGTGTCATATGGGCAAGTCGATCGATGTAGGCCCAAATGGCCCAGGTGTGGAACAAAGGGCCGAGATGGAATGTTTTCCCCACAACTTGGTGGGAGCCGTAAACAAAGGTGTCGGGATTGTTTGTAATGCGGGGATTGAGCGGATTGTGGGCCCAATCGACCAAGATGGAACATGTTCCTGCGGGGCTAGAGTTCCCCACGAGATCAAAATCACCGCAACGAAGGATGGTTAAGGAGTTTGGGAAAGCATGGGATGACAAGCTCGTCAAACAAGCTTGGAACAAAAGAAAAGGCCGTCGAAATATATAAGGGCACTGAGTCAATGGAGAAGGGAACTGTGAGGTAGTTAGGCTTGCCGAGCCGATGAGTAACACAAGGCGGGGTGACAAGAAACAGCTCGCCAAGTCATACATTGAGCCGCACACCGAGCCGGGGAACTCCCAACATGTATAGCCATAACTCACCCCACCAACCACCATCTTTTATAAAATTGGACTTTTTGGCCTAATTTTCCAAGCTCTTCACTCGAAAATTAAAATAGGGAGAGTTGGTGAAGGTGAAAAAATACAAAGAAAAATTTCCCAGATTTAAAATGCACTCTCGGGTGAATAATTAAGGCATTAATGAAGCATGGAGTGTTTTTCATCTACAACAAGAAAAATATTATGAAGGGATGGAATTGCAAAGGTCCCCATGATGATTTATAGCCATTTAATGACTTTTTTTGGTGGATGACGCCCGGATTTCGCGATTTCCCCTTTCTCTTCCCTCTTCTTTCTTATATATACTATAATGGATGGCTCAATAAAAATGGTTGAACATTCTCTACTTGCTCCTCCATTCTTCTACAGGTTGTTGTGAGCTTCAAGCCTCCATTCAGGGTTTTTTTAAAGAAATCAATGCCTCTATCTTTCATTGTAATGGACTGTGTAATTCTATGAAGCAATAAAATCAAGTTTTGTGGCTAATCTTCAACCCTTGCTTGTGTTTCATTGCATTCTCTTGCCTCTACATTACAGCTGAAGGTATTTTGTGCATTTTATAATTTCTTGCAAACTCTAAATGGCTTTGTTCAATGGAAGTGAATTTGTAAATGTGTGTTTATAGAATGTGTTTCTCTACATACCCTCTCTATCTCCATTCATTCTCATTTTCATCCATTAGAGAGCATTCCAACCACCCTTCTCTTCATGTTATCACCCTCTTAGCTTAGGATATCTCTTCCATGTATCCCTCTAACCCTCTCTATCTCTCCCCTAGTCCTCGGCATGGTTGGTTTTCGATTAGTTAGCCGCATTTTATTTTCTAGGAGCAGCTTTAACATTAGATTTAGGTAGAGGAAGTTGGCCTTCTCCAGAGGTCCATCTCAAGTAGCGGGTCCCACAACTTGAAAGATAGTCCCATGTTACCCAAAAACACCGATTGCTCATCCATAAATTCATGCAAATTAGAGGGTATTTTTTTTTGCGATAACAGTTTTGGCACATCCGGTGGGACTACAGAAATCAATATTTCAAGTTTTATCAAGTTTGGATGTGTATCTTGGTAAAATTCTAGCCTTTGGAGGCTCTACAGCAACACATCTGACAACCCCAAACATCAAGATCTATTGATTTCAACACTTCAAGTGTCTCACCATGAGAAGAATTAGAACAAGGCCTGGGACGAGAGGAGTATTTGAGTATCTGCAACTATCCCTAGGAAGAGGAAGAAGGGGAAGAAAAGTTCAGAGATCACCATCTCCACCAAACATAACTCTTTTAATACCTCCACTTGGCAGGCCATTCTTACAATCCACTAGAGTTCTTAGACCCATCATAATGGCTACACCACAACCGAATCCATGATTTTTTAACTTCACAGGCAGCAATCCACTTACCCTCAATGCACAAAATCTTATTCCAGTGGCAGCCTTGAAAAGTATTCCATTTTTTATGGGAGAAAATCACACAACTCCAGCTGATCATATCCAGGACATTGCAAATTTGTGTGTTATCCATGAAATTGTTGACATGGATGTAGCTGTGAAACTTCTAGCATCCTCATTCAAAGGAAAGGTTTTGTGGTGGTTCGGTGTCGATACAGCCAGATATTAATTCAAAACTGGAATCAGCTATGCACAACCCTTTGTAGTCGGTTCGAGAGAAATCGACAACCTATCCTTGTTGGAGCAACACCACCATCAAGAGGGCTCCAAATGAATTAATGGAAGATTTCAACTTCAGGTTCCAAAGAATGTGGGACAAAATTCCAATTCTTGTAAGACCAACTACTTGAAGGTGCATTTCTCTATTTCTTAAAAGCTCTTAATTTTGATATTTCGTTATGGTACAATCTATGGGAGGTGTAACTTTGTCGAGCCTATGCACTAGTTATTAGAGTTGAGAATTGTTTAATACAAGCTGGCAAACTTGCCCCTAGGCCACCTATGCCAATTTATCCAGAGATAGGAAATCCTAGTTCTAGCCAAACACCTAAGTTAGCTCCTATCCCTACTCCCAGAAATTAGAATTCTAGTGAGGCTTCTACCTCTTCAAGCACCTCAGTTGAGCTCCAAGAGGTCATGAAACAATTGCAAAATCTAGGGAATGAGTTGGTGACAATCAAGAGGCAACATGCCCAAAGTTTTAGACCTTATCAACCTCAATACCAACCAAACAAGCCCCCATATAAGTCAAATAAACCTCCTGCTCAAGCTGTAAATCAAAACCAAAGTTAGTTTCCCATTATTAGGTTATCCAACCATATAATCCTAATGCAGCCTCTTCATCTAAAGCTCTAGTTCCCATTCAAAACAACCTTGTATAGGATTATGAGTGGTGTTTTCCTTGTGGTCAATCACATAACCAAGCAACGTGTCCTAATGGCATTCTAAACCAAGCTTTAATGGTGTAAAGTGCTTATGTTTCCTAAGAAACAATCAAGAATAACATCGGCAAAGAAAAAGAACTCAAGAGGCATCTCAAAGTGATACTTCACTTGTGAACTGAAAGCAGAGGATTTTTGTGGGATGAATCAATCTCTTCCTTAGGGTGTAACAACAAACACAAGGTCCAAGAAAAGAAATATAGAGGAAGGAAAATCATCAAATGCAAGTCCTTCTCAACCTTCTCTCACACTTCAAGGAGTTGTTAGTTCAAACATGGTCCCAAATTCACAAAATTAACCTAAGCCATCTATTGTATCGGCTCATGTACGGGAGAAAGTCTTTGTGAACAAAGGGCAACAAAAGGACAGTCCGGCTCCATTTAACATCATTTGATCGAGATGAAGAAAAAAACATAAGTATCTCTATGTGGGAGTCATTGGCAATTCCGGGACAGAGGGACCTATCGAAGGTAGTCATGGCTAACATGTCCATCTCAAATGAGTCGTCTAAGCACCAAGAAAACGTGCTCACCAATGCAACGCAACAAGAAGGAGGTCCACCAAACAGGAACACGAAACCTCCACCATTCTATGTATCCTTGATCATCGGGGATAATCTAGTACACAACTACATGATTGATTCGGGTGCAAGTAGCTCGTTGATGCCAAAGCAAATTGTAGATCACCGTGTCTTAAGTATGAGCATGTCTCAAAAGGAGAGGCGCAACCGAATGGAACAAAGCGAGCTTAGAGTCATTAAAGGGCTAAACCTTACATTGCATTCATGCCCCAATGTCACAATACCTCAAGATATATATGTGATTGACCTACCTCCACTTTTTCCCTATGCTTGTCCCGGTCTTCACCGTTAAAATTAGTGGGTATTTGTCAACTAATTGGTCCCACATGCTATTTAGGACTAGGTATGGGGCCAAAGCCACTATCAGATAAGAGCCAATTGCCACATACCACATTGAGCCTTATGTGCCAAGTCCAATCAATGTTAATTGCACAATATTTGACCAAGAAGATTGCCCAAGCACTCGGAAGCAGAGACTAAAATTGGAGGCATTTCAGATCTGACACTTGATGAATGGTGACACAAGAGGCATGGTTATGATTCTTACACGGAAATGGAGAAAGCTAAATTGGGTATTTTTTTCTACATGAAGAAAATACACCTCTTCCTCGTGTCACCAAGTCGGGTGATGAAAATGAAAATGGAGTCTAGAAATTGTTCTTTGACGGTTCAAGGAGCGAGCAAGTACAGGGAGGAGCAATGTTTGTGTCTCCCAAGGTATCAAATACTATTCTCGCTTTTAGATTTCAATTCGGTTGTTCAAATATTACACAGAAAATACGAGGCACTTGTCCATGGATTACATTAGGCAAGGAAAAGAAATATCAAGAACTTGCAAACATTTGGAGACAAAGTGAGTTGGTTTTAAATCAAGTTAGAGGACAAATTGCTACCAAAATGATATTCTCAAGGCCTACAAGAACAAGGTATGGGATCTCATAGAGGATTTTGAAGATTTTAACATCAACTCCATACCAAGGAAGAAGAATGAAACTGAGACGGGGTTGTAGCAATTGGGTCAGTGTTTGACATTGTTGAAGATATCAAGAAGGACAAGGCACAACCTCATATCAAAGTAATAGTAAGGCATGTTGATCCATAGGGATCTAGAAAACATCACTTCAACATAACAACCAGAACCAAAAGAAAAATCAAACAAAATGAAGAGCAGATTGTTAAGTTATAGAACCGCCCCTCTATGTAGAGTAGCGGTCACAGAATGTCCCTGCAAAGAACGAACGGCGGTTTCATAACCGCCACGACGGTTGCATAACCTCTAGTTTGCAAACATCGGCACTCCTGTCACTAACGTACGGAAAAATAGAATGAAGCCATGAACGGTTGCGGAATTCAAACACCCTGATCGTGTCTCTTCCTTGGATGACTCTTCTCATTCTCCAATGCACGGGAGGACATGGGGAGCAAGTTATTTAAGCAAGAGGATAGGCAAGGATTGATCATCGAAATTAGAATGAAGAAAAGTTAGCAATAAACTATTGTTGTTGGAATTGTTTTGTAAGAGCAAGGTGTGCGAATGCAGACCAAACAAGTAGAGAAGGGAGGATACTTTTAGGAAAATGGAGTAGTGCTCACATATTTGAGCAAATATATATTTTTGTGATTATTATTAATGTGTAATGTGTAAACCGTAAATAGTTGTATTGTTATAGATTTGTTATTATAAACAAATCATAACAATATTCTTGTTATGTGAACTCACGTAGAATAGAAGTGTAGAGTTATTTGTAGGAGTGTTGTTGAGCAACCTCCATATTTATAGGAAAGCATACTCCTATATATATGTTATCCTGAATGTATGAAAATACCTGGAATACATTGAAATTATATTATTATTTTGCTGTGATGAAATTCGTTCTGCTCTTTCATGTGGTACCAGAGCAGGCTACGGCTCTATGATGAGCGACTGTGATAATGACTAGGATCTATGCATATGCCGTTTGATAGAGTGTTGTCATCATTCGCATATGGTCATGCTTGTTCAGTTTAATTCATTTCCTTCTAATCGGAAACACTGTCGAAAGGTCTCATTGATCTAACAAAGGATTTCATATTGGTGTGTGGATCGGCTATTTGGAAATGAAAGATCTGTGTATATCAACGAGTTGTAATATTTTTGTGGATGCAGTCCCCAGACGTTGTTAGGACGTGGAAATACAATGGAGAACGTGAAAGCTCCCACCAATCGTGTTGCTGTGACTTCATTCGATTTAATTGGAGTTAATTAATAAGTTGATCCATGCGTACTTGGAAACCAGTGCGTATTTATAGATTATTATCTCCCATCGTCGCATATCTCCTCTTGCAAAGAAATCCTGATCAATCTCGTTGTGGTGACTCCCGAATTTCCTTTGGTCGGCCAATGAATATTATGCAGTGGATCGTCTTTGAAACTCTGATAGATTCCTCTGTCCTAAAGCCATTATCTGCACTCCAAGGCATTTCACCTTGATTTCTGCCCATAATTTCAACCTGCTCGTCCAAGGATTGTTGACCAGATTATGCGCCGTCCATGTCTTTGTCAGTCTTATCCAAGCCACATCAGGTGATCACGGTATTATCAGGTTTTAAATCAGTTTAGTCGTTATGTTATCATTAATGTGTTGTAATTTTATAGTGGTCTGTTAAGACATTGAAAGTAAAGTCTCCATACAATTGTGTCACTAGGGGGTCGATAAAGGCAAGTCTTCTTTAGAGAAATTGTATGGTCTCTGTCCATTAGTATTTTAGTCTCTATTCTTTTTAAATTTATTTATTATTATAGTTCAAGTCTTTATAGTGTTGGTTTAATGCCATGCATTTGATTGAATGCTATAAGCTCAATGTTTAAAGATCTCAAAATTAGAATTTGGGATATTTTATAAAATTGGTCACTACAATAGTTACTATTTGAAAAAATAGTTTAACGTCAATATTGTCTTTTGTTTCAAGTCAATTAGAGTCGTCAATGTTTGTAATTGTCAACACATTAGTGACAAATATCATTGTCCACGTCAAAAGAGTTGTTTATACATATCATCATTGTGGTCAAAGGTTGTTAAAATTTTAGTCCAAAGTGTCAAAGTAGTATCTATCGTCAAAAAGAGTTAAAAGTTGTTAAGTCATTTTGTAAAGAGTCGAAGTCAAATATTTGTAAAAATTTTGTGGATGCATTTTCGGCGGTGACCGACGTCCTAGTAAATTTTGTGGTTCACATTGCGGGAGGGAGACAAAATAAAGTTCAATGTGAAACAAGATGAGCTTCAAAGCCATATTCTGTTGAGTTAGCAACAAACATTGGAGGATGGAGGCAACGGAGGCAGGAGGACAGTCAGCGTCCTCAAGTTCGTCACTACCTCAGAGGCCGCAAACTGCTTTAGTGACATCTTTGTGTCTTGTGTGATGAATAAGAACAGATGAGCATCCCTGTTCCTGTGTGCAGTGCAGTGCTTGTGTGTCCCCCATGATGATAAATTGTACCATTGATACTATTGCAGGAAGTGTTCTTGATCAAATTGATTTGATGGTTGATGTGAATTGGTTGAACGGTCCCAATTCATGTATTCATCTAATAGGTTGAACGGTCCCTGGATGATGTAGTTCCCACAGTCAGTGTTGAGGATCGAGACCATGTGCAAGCTACGGAGCGGCATGCTGCTTGGTTGAAGATGGTGTTTTCCCGTGTTCGCACTAAGGGGGGGAATGTTAGGAAAATGGAGTAGTGCTCACATATTTGAGAAAATATATATTTTTGTGATTATTATTAATGTGTAATGTGTAAACCGTAAATAGTTGTATTGTTATAGATTTGTTATTATAAACAAATCATAACAATATTCTTGTTATGTGAACTCACGTAGAATAGGAGTGTAGAGTTATTTGTAGGAGTGTTGTTGAGCAACCTCCATATTTATAGGAAAGCATACTCCTATATATATGTTATCCTGAATGTATGAAAATACCTGGAATACATTGAAATTATATTATTATTTTGCTGTGATGAAATTTGTTCTACTCTTTCGAGATACGACATTGTTGACCTTACTTAAGCTTCTTGTAATCTATATTTTCATTTAAATTGGCCAATATAATATTGGGAAGAAAGAGCAATTTCCCTTCCCGAATGGTTTTCCCTCAACTTGGGGTTTCAAGATAAATATTGTGTTGAATTGTCATCTTTCCATTGCTGCAAAATAGTTCTAAGTTTCAGTTTTATTCACTAACTTTAAGACTGTCATTTTTGAAGAATTAAAAGTAGAACAGTAATTGTTTGTGGTCTTGTAAATTTCCAAAGCTAGAGGTTTACAAATCATTTTGGTATCAGAGTTGATTATTATCCAGGACTATGGTATTCGTTCTTGTGATTTGTATGACAGTGACAAGGTCTAAAGGCAAAGAAGTTTTACCTTGCGATCCAGACATATCTACGAAGAAGTGGAAACAAAGAGTCGAGATCAAATGGAGGAAGAGAACTTGGTCCGTAGAATTGAGATGTTGGAAACCATGATGGATAGGTTATATAGACACCAAAAAGAACTTTCAGATCTGCAAAAGACGGCTTCAATTAAGCAAGATTCCATGGACTCAGTGGTTCGAGCTTTGGCTGAAAAGTTTGGCATAGGAAAGAGCCACGATGAGGAAGAAGATGTGGAAGAGCATGAAGAAGAAACTCCAATTGTAAAAGAGAAGGTAAAATATAATCATGCTCCTTTTAAAGTTGAAACTAAGGTTGAGATAAAAAGCTTTGAAGGACAAGTAGATGCAGAATTGTTTGATAAATGGTTAAAACAATTGGAAGTTTACTTTAGTGTTCATGATGTTACTTTGAGGCACAAAGGATCACCTTGCATGTCTCAAAATGGAAGGACATGCTCGGTTTGGTGGGAAACCCATCTAGCCACTTGTGAAAAGAAGAAACGTCCTATTGTAAGATCTTGGGAGGATTTTAAATAATTTCTTAGAGCTAACTTTTATCCTATTGGCCATAAGACTGATCAAATGATTAAGTGGCAATATTTTAGACAAGGCAGTGGTCAAAGTGTGCAGGATTATACTACGGAGTTTCAAAGACAAGCCATGTTTCTTAATATGGACTTGGAGGATGAGGATATTCTGACCAAGTATTTGGGAGGACTTCACACTCACCTTCGAAGGAAGGTCATCTCCACGAAGCCCAAGGATCTCAATGAAGCATGTGTGCAAGCCTACTATATTGATGATGAAAAGAAGCAAGGAGAAATGGAGTTAAGGGCAAAGCAATCAACAAATCAGCCAAAGAAAGAGCAGGGACAAACAAGTAACAAAGGTAAATGGAAAGGGAAAGGTAAAAAAACCGCCACTACTTTGAATACTTGTAAAGATCCTAAGAATTTTTGTAAGAATTGTGATATCAATGGTCATATTGACGCTACATGTTAGAAGTTACATCCGAATTACACCCAAAGAACCAAACCAAGGATTCAAAGAAATCCATGATAGTCTGTAAAGAAAAATGAGGTAGAGATAGAGGATAATTCGGATGTAGACGAGAGGCTTGGATGCACGGCCACCAACATGAACAACCAAGAACAAGAGGAAGAGATGAGTAAGCTATTTCGATCAAAATCCAAATCAAGAGAACTAAGGTAAATTCTTTGGTTGATATTGGTTCTCAATCTAATTTGATTTATGATGTGGTTGTAAAGAAGCTTGGTCTTGAAACTTATGAGCATCCACATCCTTATCCTTGTGATAGGTGAGGAAGGGTGTAGAAATTCAGTAAAGAAAGAAGATGTAAGTTCAAGTTTAGCATAAATTCTCAGTATATAGATGTATTGGAAGTTGATGTTATTCCACTTGATGCATTTGATGTTGTTTTCGGGAGTCCTTACTTGTATATCAAGGATGCTATATTCACGAGAAGGGAAAACCGATACAGATGGGTCAAGGATGGAATCAATTACAACATCTAGGCACACCAACGTAAGACAAAAATTGTTATGGTAAGTGTTAACCAAGCAAAGAGACTAATTTAGGAAAATCATAATCAGTTTTGTTTACTTTTATTGAAAGATAAGCAAGATGGGGTAGAAATTTCAGATATTTCTAACAAAGGGATGAAGGATTTGGATAGCATTATTCAGTCTTTTCAGGAAGTATTCTAGACTCCCAATGGGTTACCACCAAAACGGGAGGTAGAGCATGAGATTCAATTGTTTCCGAGTCCCCTCTACCAAATATCGGGTTGTATAGGCAATCCTTGTTGGAGAGTACAGAGGTAAAGAAACAACTCCAGGAGCTACTAGACCAAGGGGTGATACATCCGAGCACCTCATCATGTGGTTCGCCTATTGTGATGGTGTCAAAGAAGGATGGTTATTGGAGGATGTACATCGACTACTATGCTTTGAACAAGATTACCATAAAGAACAAATATCCACTCCCATGCATAGATGACCTCTTGGACCAACTTCAACATGCAAAGTTCTTCACGAAGTTGGATCTCAAGTCAAGTTATCACCAAGTCAGGATGAAGGAGGAGGATATATGAAAGACTACCTTCAAAACAAAATAGGTTTTGTATGAGTGGTTAGTACTTCCATTTGGTTTATGTAATGCACCCGCTACATTTATGAGATTGATGAATGATGTATTGCAAGAATTCATAGATTCATGTGTCATTGTTTATCTAGATGATATTTTGATTTTTAGTGCCACATGGGAGGAACATCTAACACATTTGCAGCAAGTCTTGCAAGTTCTCAAAGAGAAACAAATTGTTATGCAATATGAAGAAGTGTGAATTTGCCAAACAAATCGTTTGTCTAGCTTGGGCATGTGGTTGGAGGAGGAGAGCTATGAGTGGATCTAAAGAAGGTGGAAGCCATCACCAACCTGGACAACACCAACGGAGCCACGGAGACTAGGAGTTTTGTGGGAGCGATGCAAAGATAATACATGTGGAAGTTCATTCCAAGTTTCTCCACTATTGCAACACCTCTACACACAACGGCCGCAAAGAGTAAGGGTTTTGATTGGGGTAAGGAACAAGATCAAGCTTTTGAGTTATTAAAGTACAAAATTAGTCATGCTCCAGTACTTGCTCTTCCTAATTTGCAACAGCCCTTTGAAGTAGAGACAAATGCCAATGATTATGCTATGGGAGTAGTGTTGCTACAGGGAGGTAAGCCAGTATGTTATCATTCTGAAACTTTCACTTCAGCAATTGAGGGATATTCAGATATTATAAAGCGAAGTATGCACTAGTTCAAGAAATTAAGAAATGAAAACATTATTTGTTGGGTAAAGAAACTATTGTGCACACTAACCACAAACCTCTCTAGTATTTGCAAGCACAATCTAAATTACAGCAAGAAGGCACTACAAGTGGATGGGATTCCTTCAAAGTAGTTCCATTTGGTGATCAAGTATAAGAAAGGTAGCACAAATTTGGTGGCAGAAATGTTGTCTAGGCCGCCCACACAAGAGAAAATATCTAGTTTGGCCACTATCTCTCGATTTTCCCTTCACGAAGGAAGCTTACGGAGAGGCATATGCTCAAGAAAAATATTTTGGGGTAACATATCAGTAGTTACAGTCTCAAGGGGTTGAAAAGATGGGTATTTAAGATTGTTATCTCAAAGATGGGATGCTCTACCGATGGGGGAAGCTTTGTGTGCCAAAGGAAGAAAGGCTTTTATTGATGAGGGAAGCACATACCTCAAAAGTAGTAGGACATTTTGGTGTTGGCAAGACCATGGCTCACTTGCAAAGGTACGTGTATTGGCCCAATATGCAAGATGAAGTATTTAAATTCATAAGAGGATGTAAACTTTGTTGTACGAGCAAGCCTAAAATTAGGAAGGAAGGTTTGTATATGCCTTTACCGGTCCCTACTTGTCCGTGGGAGGATATTTCTATGGATTTTGTAGGACTACCTATGTCTAAACATGGTCATGATTATCTATATGTTGTTGTAGATAAATTCAATAAGATGTGTGTTCTTATGGCATGTAAAAAGACAATAAAAGCATATGAGGCAGTTGAACTTTTCTTTGCTAATGTATGGGTGCATTTTGGTTTTCCAAAGTCTATTGTTTCTGACAGAGATTCCAGGTTCTTGGGGAAGTTTTGGACTACTTTGTGGGACAAGATGGACACCAAGTTACAGAGGAGCACGGCCTTCCATCCATAGATAGATGGACAAATGGAGGTGGTGAACATGACTTTGGTGCAGCTGATTAGAGGATATAATAGCAAATATCCACAGACTTGGGATGAGTCCTTAGCCTACATTCAATATTCCTGCAATCGGGCTTAGATACATCTAATATGCAGTCACCATTTGAAGTATGCTTGAGATATATACCTACTAATCCACTAGACATGATAGTTGGGCAACAAGAAGAATGGGAGATACATGATTCGGAGGTGATCAAGCAACGAAGTTTACTAAGATTTTGTACTAAAGTGGGATGTTGTGAGGGCCAAGCCAGTAAACACTTGAAATTTGATGCTATATAGAGTGGTCCTTACATGATCTTAGGTCCGCAAAAGTAACAATGCTTTCCAATTGTCGAAGTTGGATGGAAAAGAACTGCATATTCTGGTCAATGGAATCAACCTAAAGCATTGTTACTGAAGTACAATTTCATCTTTGTACATATTACCTTAGGTTTATAATTCCTCTAAGAGATTTCAACACAATTTTTGGTTGGTAGAATAGGTTTCCCTTCCCTAAGTGCTTTCTGCAGGTTCTATTACTTCTAGATAGTCTTGTTACATAGCTTTCAGATGATTCTAGATGAAGGTGTCGCAGGAAAAAGTTCAAAGTTACAGAAACAGATTGTCATTTTCAAGAATTTTCAAATGCAGAGCAACTAAAAATCAGATTTAGAAACATTTTCGCTTCCTCATTTTGTTGTCTCTTCATATCGGTTGCATTGTGGACCTCTAGTTCCTCTTCTTTGATCGAAAATCGCTTTTAGGGGCAGTGGAAGCATTTCGAGATCGTGTTCCATGAGCCTCAATCCTACAGAAAACCCTCAATTTATTCAAAGTTTCTCCCTAGTTTCGAGCAAAAGATCAACTTTGAATTAGTTTTCCACACTCTTTCTATCTTATTAAAGAGAAAATCTTATAAATTTGTGAGCAATTCAAGAAGTTTCAAGTCGGCTTCACGCATCGGCGGTGTTCCAAGAAGATTCAAGGTTGGAACTTTTAGTTGTCGATTCAGTTGCAGCAAAGAAAGAAGGTGAATTCAAAGATTCAAAACAATTTTCTACTCACATAAACCTTTTTTAGAATATTTTTATGATGTGAGGAGGTTAATTTGAGCGAGAAACGCAAGCGCTTTCATGTCCACGCAGTTGATCAAGAGGATTCGGGGGTGTAAACTTTAAGTTCAAATTAATTTCGTTATCTTGAAAAGGACTCCATGCCCAATAGATACAATAAGATCATTGATCACTTCATCTAATAGGTAGATGGCCTCATTGAGTAGCCAAATTGTTGACCATTTTACGCCCTCCTAGCAAAAGTGGTGCAACCGAGGAGAAGATGGGCTTAAGAGTTCACTAGGAGCCTAAGGAAGAAAACTTGGGAGAACTAGATAATTTTAGGCAATGGGCACTCATTCTCGGTCCTTCGTCATCTTTTCCCTTCAAAAAGTCTAAGAACCAAGAAAAACCCAAAAAATATGAAAAAATTTGAGAAAATGTGAAAATTGGCTAAGGGTTGGGGGAAATGGCTCGTCGAGCTATTTGGGCAAGTTGGAAGGTAGCTCGCCGAGATGAGTTATGTGGCAAGTTGTTTCAAGTTGGCCGAGCTCATGGGTGAGTTGGTCGGCACGAGCTCGGCGAAGTTATGGAGAGTTTGGTAGCCTTTGGTTGCAAGCAAGATAGAAGAGTTGGAGGGCCGAGGCAACTCGGCGAGTTGGTGGGGACTTCATTTGATGAATCACGACATGGAGAAGGTATAGTTCACGGGCCTTTGTTTTGAGGGCATGGAGCAAACAACTCGGCGAGTCATGAAGGGAAAGTCGGCGAGCTCGTCCTTGTGGGACCGAAATCACCGCAACGAAGGACGACAAAGGAATTTGGGAAAGCAATAGAGCGGCGAGCTCATCGGCGAGCTCGGGACAAAAGCAACGGCCATCGGGAGATATAAGGGCACCCGAGTAAATGGCGAAGGAACCCGACGAGGTAGTCGATTGGCTCGGTCGAGCCGAGGAGTAACACAATGCGAGGTTCCTGTGACAAGAAACGGCTTGTTGATTCATACATCGAGTTGCACACAGAGCCGGGAGAACTTCCCAACATGCATAGCCATAACTCACCCCGCCAACCAACATCTTTTATAAAATTGGACTTTTTAGTTCGTATTTCCAAGATCTTCACTCATAAATTAAAATAGGGAGAGTTGGTGAGGTTGGTGAAAAAATGCAAAGAAAATTTTCCCATATTTAAAATGCACTCTCAGGTGAATAATGAAGGCATTAATGAAGCATGGATTGTTTTTCTTCTACAGAAGCAAAATATTATAAAGGGATGGATTTGCAAAGGTCCCCATGATGATTTGACCATTTGATGACTTTTGTTGGTGATCAAGCCCGATTTCAGGATTTCCCCTTTCTCTTCCCTCTTCTTTCTTATATATCTTGTAATGGATGGCTCAATAAAAAAGGTTGAACATTCTCTAGTTTCTTCTCCATTCTTTTACAAGTTGTTGTGAGCTTCAAGCCTCCATTCTGGTATTTTTTTAAGAAATTCATGCCTTTATCTTTCATTGTAATGGACTATGTAATTCTATGAAGCAATAAAATCAAGTTTTGTGGCTAATCTTCAACCCTTGCTTGTGTTTCATTGCATTCTCTTGCCTCTACATTGCAGTTGAAGGTATTTTGTGCATTTTATAATTTCTTGTAAACTCTAAATGGTTGTGTTTAATGGAAATGATGTTGTAAATGTGTGTTTATAGACTGTGGTGTTCTACATACCCTCTCTATCTCCATTTCTTCTCATTTTCATTCATTAGAGAGTATTCCAACCACCCTTCTCTTAGTGCTATCACCCCCTTAGCTTAGGATTTCCCTTCCATGCATCCTTCTAACCCTCTCTCTCCCCTGGTCCTTGGCATGGTTAGTTTTGGATTAGTTAGTTGCATTTTCTATTCTAGGAGTAGTTTAGCATTAGATTTAAATAGAGGAATTCAGCCTTCTCCAGAGTTCATCTCAAGTTGCAGGTCCCACAACTTGAGATATGGTCCCATGTTACCCAAAAACATCGATTTCTCATCCATAAATTCATGCAAATCGTAGGGTGTTTTTTTGGTGATAACACTAATAAATCACATAACTTATATGTATGCATCGTAATTATTACAATCTCATACAAACTCTTGAAAGCTAGATGAAAGAAGTACATGTTAGGGCTAGAATATATTGCACCAATTTACTAGCCCACATAGAGTGATAGTGATCTATAAGTGCGCAAAAGGTTGTGCAGTGAATGTCATTGAATTGCACGAAAATACGGAAGCCTAACTCCTAATAGTACCAAGTCTCCTATCTAGGGCAAAGTCGTTGAGATGGATTTCTCATGTGCAAGGTTTTGTAGAATCTCACCTCTAGCATTGTGATCTTATGTCTATAACTTTGTTTTGTGTGTTTGTAAATTTACGGTGGTTGTTTCCGCAAATGATTAGCACTTCGCTTAAAACCATAATTATTTTCTTTGCAGACCTAAAAAGGGTTTGGTCTGATTAGGTCGAATTACCCTTGCATGCCCTATGTAACAATAGTTTGAGGAGGTATCGATCCTCATAATTCCTCAACTAATGAATGTGTGCAAGAATCGCAATAACAACGTGTTTTGCAAATGTCCCAATAGGACCTTCGACACTTAGCGGTGATACAAGATGGTGAAGCAATATGTGGGTAGAATATCTCACAATAGGGATCATGCACAAGAAGTTTTACATGTGATATTTTAAGATGTAAGGCAATGGTGCATAAGGGTATGTTGTCTTTTAAATAAATAATATAATTTGAATAGATATCCAAATGACAACTCTCTATATTGTTAAAACCTATGTGTAATACACATGTAAAGTACATTATAGAACTCAAAAACATAAAGAACATTCCTATATAAATCATAAGTGATATATAAAACTAGTAACTATACATTCAAAAGATTTTGTACATGATATTTTGTTGAAGGAGATGAAAGATTTCCTACCTTCTCTCCCCAAATTGAAAAGTATGTATATTTGTAATTAAGTTGTAGAAACCAAAGGAGCAGGTTTTGGAAGATGAAACCAAGTTGTCTTCCACAAAGGCATAATGATCAATCCCACCATGATCACGAGGAAATATCTGGGGCTGCAACACCCCGAGTACGAGGACAAGGCTAATGTTGACAACAACATTGATGTTGAAGCCAATAATATATGTAACATGTTGTAACACTATAATCTAGGTTGCACCATGTGTTGATTTTTACCATGGATTTCAATTTGTCACCTAGACCGGAATAATTTCTAACTACAATATCATTTAATTTGAAAAAGGTATACGTTGTTGTATTGATCCGAATTTTGGATAAGTAAAGTTAGCATCGTGAGCTAACAAAATCACCATTACAATTATGTAATTTTTTTATCACTTAACACTATTTCTATGGACCTTGTGGGATGTAACCGCGAGAACGGGGTTCAAGATGAAGTTGTGAAAACATGAGACCTCAAAGAAGATAGGTTTCGGTGCAAAGGATTAAACACTATGAATATGTCATCAAAATCAAAACTTGATTACATATTTGTGTTCCTCTCGAAAAATTATATAAACTAAAAAAATGGCATTCGATTTTGAGTTTGTATGCAAAAGTTATTGCCTCTTAAAGGTAGCGAACATTGTATGGTGATAGAACCGCCCTTAAAGTCGGAGTGGCAGTTTTGTAACCGCCTTGATGGTTTCACAACTGTCATTGTGACAGCTACACAACCATCGGTGGCGATTCACTGCAACCGTTGGTTTGTGGAAAGCGGTGGTTCAGTTGCATGGGAAAGTCTGGGAAGAGTAAACGACTGCAGACGATTCCTCTTCAACTTCTAAATCTTTTGGGCTTCTAATTCAAGCTCTCCTTGGTGTCAAACTTGTATATATATGTGGGGAAGGTCTTTGTAAGGGAATGAGGAAGAGATTCCAAGCAATTTTTCTATTCTTGATCATATGTGGTTTTCTAAATTGGAGTGTGAAAGGAAGGTGTGAGTGAGTGAGTTACAAAGTTTGTATGAGTGTTTGAACATCATAGTGTTCATGGAGGCCTTAAGAAGGCAGTAAGCTTGTACATAAAGACATGATAGTAAGATGAGGAAGCATTGCTTCACTCTTGTTGGATTTTTCTCAATTTGAGTTTCTCCAAGGTAATCTTGTGTCTCTCATTGTGTTTTCTCTCTTTCATTGCTCAAGTATTTCCTTGATTATATAATGCTCCTAGTTCATTTCTAAAGCACATTTAATAACTATTTATGCAAATTGAAAGCAAATAGTATATTGATGAATGATGAGAATTGTGAGGAATGCATAGGATCCATGTTGGTGAAACTTAGTGTGTAATAACCACCTAGTTTACAAATCAGATTGGTATTAGAGTTGGTTTATTTTCCATAGTGTGCGGTTTATTTAGTAATCATTTTGCAAATATATGTTTGTTACAAGAGCAGCAAGTGTTAGTGGAAAAGGTGATTTGGTCTCTTTGCAACAAGACATCTCCACAAGGAAGTGGAAGAGAGAAGTATGGCCCATGAAGATGAGAGAAGATTTGATGATGGTGAAGAAATATTCCAGATTGGAGGAGGATGTTGCCCACATATCTCACTCCATGGATGAGCTTGGGAAGATTATGAAGGTTTTCATGGCAAAGTTGGGAGTTTCTATGGATACTTTTGAAGCAAGTGAGGAGCGTGAGTCTTCCCACCATGAGAAATAATAGCCCCATTCCAACCAAGCTCCACCTCCATTCAAAGCAGAGGCAAAAATTGATATTCACCATATGAAGGTGAGGTGAATGCGGATAAGCTTGATCATTGGTTAGCTCAATTAGAGGTATACTTTCATTTGCATAAAGTTAGTGAAGAGCAACAAATTTATTTTGCAAGGTTGAAGCTAGCAAGTCATGCTCTAACTTGGTTTGAGAGTTATCTTAATTCCTTGGTTGTTAAAAGGTTACCCCCAATTACTAAATGGGATGAATTTAAAACTTTGATTAAGAGGAAATTTTATCCTATTTGTTATGAAGAGGAAAGGTCTATTGATTGGCAATATTTGAGGCAAAAAGAAGGTCAAATTGTGCAGGTATATACAAGTGAGTTTCGAAAAAAGGCGGTCCAAATGGGAAAAGATACATTTGACTATGAGATGCTCATGAAGTATGTCGAGGGCTGCATAGTCACTTAAGGAGGCCCATTCTACTTGCAAATCCAAAGGACATAGATGAGGCTTGTTCTCAAGCCCATTATCTTGAGATGGATGAGAAAAAGGGTCCATCTCCCTCTTCAAATTCTTCCAATGCTCCGAAGAAGAAAGGTGGGGTTAATGCCACTTCTACGATTGCCAAGAAAGATTCGACCAAGCATTGTGGGCATTGTGATGTTGATGGTCACACCAATGAGACTTGTTGGAAGTTGCATCCAGAATTGCATCCATTTAAGAATAAGAAAAAGAAAAGAAGTCCATGCCATCACTTCAAGGAGAACCAATTTATGTTGAGAGCAGTGAAGAGGTGGATGAGCAGTTGTGTTGTACTAGCCTTCAGAAAAAGGTATGTTTGGGTAATGATGATGCTCAAAACAAAGGTGAACCTTCTAAGCTTTTTCATATCAAGGTACAATTAAGATGGTAAAAGTTGATGCTCTTTTTTATTCTTGCTCACAAGTAAATTTGATTGGAAAAGAGTTGGTTGATAGACTTGGGTTGGAAATGTATGATCATCCTAATTCTGTATGCTCTAGGATGGGTGAAAAAGGAGTAGAGATAAGGGTTTCTAAACAATGCAAAGTCAAGTTTGCAATAAATGAACATTTCATTGATGAAGTTGTTGTGGATGTTGCACCTATTGACATTTGTGGTATAGTTTTTGGAAGCCCCTATATGTATGTCAGAGATGTTATTTTCAAGAGGAGATTGAATCAATACTAGTTGGTTAAAGATGGGAAAAACTACACCATAAACTCCTATGAAGGAAAATATAATCTCTCCTTGGCAAGTTCCACTCAAGGTAACCAATTGTTTAATGTTAGTGGGAAGGTTTCTTTTCTCGATTTTGAAAGATAAGCAAGAATGTAAGGATCTTCGTAGTTGTTCTTTTGACAAGGAGCATGAGATGCAATTGCCACCAGGTTATCTCCACACATGGAAGGAAGGGAAGGACCCACCTCAAGGGCATGAAAAGGTGGACCAAGAATTTCACATGACAAATAATGTATTTCAGTGTATGCACCTCCAGGTACAAGAGAGGTTCAAGAAGTGGGGGAAGAAAATTCCTCACCATATGAGTTCCTAAGCTTTTGGGGACCAAAAGCCTCTAATTGGGGAGGCATGATCCAAATTTTGGATCAATAATGTTAGCATCATGAGCTAACAAAATCACTATTGTGATTATGTAACTTTTTATCACTTAACACTATTTCTATGGCTCTTATTGGATGTAACCGCAGAACAAGGTTCAAGATGAAGTTGTGAAACCGTGAGACCTCAAAGAAGATAGGTTTCGGTGCAAAGGCTTAAACACTATGAAGATGTCATCAAAATCAAAACTTGATTACATATTTGTGTTCCTCTTGAAAAATTATGCAAGTTCAAAAAAACGACACCCGATTTCGAGTTCATATGTAAAAGTTATGGCCTTTGGAAGGTAGCAGACTTTGTATGGTGACGGAACCGCCCCTAAAGCCAAAGTGGCGGATGTGCAAATGCTTCTGCGAGCGGTTTTGTAACCATCGGTGGCGGTTTCAGTAACCGCCAGGGATGGTTATGCAACCGTCGATGGCGGTTCATGTACCGACGTCGTGTGCGGCGGTTCATCACACAGGAAAGTCTGGGAAGAGTAAACGGCTGCAGATAGTTCCTCTTCAACTTTTGAGTCTTTTGGGCTTCTAATTTGAGCTCTCCTTGGTGTCAAACTTGTATATATGTGGAGAAGGTCTTTTAAGGCAATAAGGAAGAGATTCCAAGCAATTTTTATTCTTGATCATATGTGGTTTTCTGAATTGGAGTGTGAAAGGAAGGTGTGAGTGAGTGAGTTGCAAAGTTTGTATGAGTGTTTAAACATCATAGTGTTCATGGAGGCCTTGGGAAGGCAGTAAGCTTGTACACAAAGACATGATAGTGAGATGAGGAAGCATTGCTTCACTCTTGCTAGAGTTTTCTCAATTTGAGTTTCTCCAAGGTAATTTTGTGTCTCTCTCATTGTGTTTTCTCTCTTTCATTGCTCAATATTTCTTTGATTATGCAATACTCCTAGTTCATTTCTAAAGCACATTTAATAACTATTTATGCAAATTGAAAGCAAATAGTATATTGATGAATGATGGGAATTGTGAGGAATGCATAGGATCCGTGTTGGTGAAACTTAGTGTGTAATAACCACCTAGTTTACGGATCATGTATACAACCACTTGCATTTTATATAGGCGGGGACCCTCTGTGATTTATACAAGTTGGTGAATTGGAATAATTTATCCTTTGGGTTAAGAATAATCTTTTAGTGGAGTTACCTTATTCTATAAATGATAGTGCTTATACTTAATTAAAATACTTAAACTAAGTAATTTACTTAGTTATTAAAAACACTCACACTTCAAAATTCTAGTACTCGCAGCTCCTATGTACAAGAGCTCACACTTAATTATTTCTTTTCCATCGCACTCGCACTCTGTAAATTTCCTCACACTCACACTTAGTGAAAGTCTTGCACTTCAAAATTTGAATTTTGGCTAACTAAAAGTTTGACTTTCCCTCACATGTCAACAAGCGAGAACTCACACTTTTAAGTGTGAGTATTCAAAGATCACTTTTCCAAGTGTGAGTAATAAGATTTCAAGCCTCGCAGCTCACACTTCATGAGAAATTGACTCGCATTTCCAAGTGTGAGAAAAAAAAAAAAAGCCAAAGGTCAAGTACACATCACCAATTACAAAAGGACAAGCCAATCCCAATGGTACATGGGACATCCTATTTGTCCTCACACATGGCATTCCATACATCATAACGTGGCATCCCACATGTCATACATGTGGTGTCAAGGTCTCAAAAGGCTAGTTAAAATTGATGGCTATGATTTACCCTAGGTTGCACATGTGTAAGGTCCACATTCAAAAGGCTCATCAATTCAAAAACAACATTCTTTGGAGGAGAAAACATCAAGTCATACATTATGTGCCATTAATATGGAGCATGCCATTTTAGACAAAAGATTGCCTTAATTATAAGGATCTTGTGTTAACCAAGAAAAATCATTCAAGCCTTCAAATTGCAAAATTGCCTATGAATTTAATCTTGTTCCTTTGCCCACTTCCAAGTTGTTTACCTCAAAGAATCCATTCTTTTTCATTTTACAAGCTTTTAATCAGCCATGTTAGGAGAACCAAGACCTTCCAACGTAGATGCAATCCTTTATTCTTATTCGAGACACCAAAGTGATGTGGGACATTGTATTCGACTTGGCCTCACTCGACCAAGAATTACAACATTACTTTGTCGTTTTCTCAACAATCCAAAGATAGGCTCGACACAGATGTCATGGGCGAATCGGAGATGTCGGTTGATCAAGCACAAAGGGCCAAGGACATTAGGACATTAAAAAGAGATGTAATCCACCTAATTGCAGCTAAGCCTGAGGTATTTCCATGTCTAGAATTGATCTCTTTCCTCCTCATTCATGCAAAAGCTAAAATTTGGGCTTCATTTTCCAAATTCGAGACAAATAGAGTAGTTTTCTTTGTTGGGCATACATTTAAGTCTTATTATAAGTTGTTTGAGCCCAATGTTATCTATAATTCAAGCACCATTAAATCTTGGATGGCCACAAGGCAAGTAAGGGTCATTTTGCAGAGTTGGGCCAAGGACCCAATTAATAACATGGATGATCACCACCTAAACGACATTCCAATTCAAAGGTTCAGACCTGGGGTCCGTATAAGCATGGCCTTCATGAATAAACTATATGGAAACCCTTCTATCACCAAATTTGATGTAGTTTGGCTTCCCCTACTAGCAATGATCATAGATGAACACAAGATTGTTTCTTTAGGGCAAGTGGTCACTTCCAATTTGGTTTCTCAATGAGCAAGCTTTGTAGACCACAAGAAACCATTATTATGGCCTCCTATTTACTAGATGCAATCTGTGGTGTTCTTCAATGTTCTAAATTTTGTGAACCATGGTCCTCCTCATGCATTTTGGAAGTAAATGAGCTATATTCAAATCTATACACCCATAGATTCAAGGCTCATATTGAGGACATCTGCACTTCCTTTTATCCCACTCTCTACAAGGAAATGCATGAAACAACCATGCCTAGAATCTCTGAGAATGTCCTTGCCTCAATCAAACAAATGGGGGTTGCTTTCTTCTACCCTGAATACACAATGATTATGATTGAGGGGCTACTCACACCTCCTTTACAACTTCAATATTATGAACCCGATAAACATGCATAATATTATGAACCTCAAATTTGCAATGGCATGGCAGGAGATGTAAGGACAAGAAACTCGAGACTTGCCTCCCCTATCGATTACATAGGAGGCGAGAGACTTCTAAATGTGGCATGATCTAAAAGGCTACAACAACCCACCGCATTCATTCCATTTGCCCCATCATCTCTTGAGGCAATATGACCCAAGGAAAAGTGTGGCAAAGCATCTAGAGTCACTTAGAGGGCATATAAGTATAGCATATGATCATGAGGATGATGTCAATGATTGGGTATGGATTACCCAAACAAATGACAACCTAATCCAACAAAATATGAAGATGATAGGGGTAGTTCCTCCCCCAGAAGGAGAGCGATTAAAAATGAATTCGCAAAGAGAGAGGAAGTTGGTTATTCAAAACATTCATGGAAGTCGCCACTCCAACTTCTTAAAATTTTGCTTAAGAACTAATACAGGTAGAGGCTATCCCAGAAGTCCATGAGGTCATTCTTGAGCCAACCGAAGGTCCATCTTTTGTTGCATATGACTTAACTTCTTTTGATGATGAGGCCACACAAGTAGAGGCCCCAGCTTGGGCAAGAACAAGCAAAGTCAATTCCGACTACCCTACGCAAGTACCACTCATGAACCTCTGCAAGATCAGGTTAAACAAGCAATGATTTCCCACATGGAACAACCGGATTCGGTGGCTCAAGAAGAGCCATTGATAAATATTGAGTTCAAGCCTAGGACAATAACCTTGAAAAGGGTGGCAAGGAAAAAACTGTCTACACAACAAGTCGTCATTTGGCATGAAACATTTGAAGACCTCTTCTCCCTTACTAAGAAAAAGAAAGCCAAAGGTTCCCAAGTGGCACAATATGAAGAGGATCTTGTATCTTATATCAAGGCCTCAACAAAATTGGCACCAAAATTGGTAAAGGGGATACAAGCTTGAAACTATGAACTTGAAACTTTGGCTAGAGCTATTGTTCTGGGTGTCTCTTCAGATGTAGAAGAGGCCTTACTTAGCCTGTATGATGTGATCAAAGAAAGCATTGAGGCTAAAAATAAGGAACAAGCCTACTCAAAAAAGACCAACACCATCATTGAAAAGATGGGTGTAATGTAGAAAATGCTGAGAATCATGGCTCATGCCATTGAAGAAGGGATATGCCAAGGACCTTGCAATAGTGACCATGGAAGATATTGGCATATGCCAAACATATGCCAATTACACAAAAGAAAAATTGAAGGAATGGACTGAACAAATGGGTAAACTTTCTCACCAACTAGATGACATAATCTCAAGAGGAAGACAATTATTTTCGAGTCATCAATCACGGGGTCTTCAAGGAAGACCAAGAATTAGTGTCCACTACCGAATTTGTTGAATTGCTTAATCAATTTTTAACAAATTTTCAAAAGAACATAGAAAAAGAAAATGAGGCAAAATCTTCCCATGCATTGAGATTGCTTCTCATACTAGAGAGGTCCAAAAATAGAGACCTTGAAGGGAATCACATGGACGGCCAAGGCTACATAGAAGGCCTTACTAGATAAAACTCTTGTACTCTTTAGGAAGCCAATTGTTGACCTAGTAAAGCTTGATAGAGATTATGAGATCTGCAAGGAAGCTTTCATTACCACAGGGAAAAGGTCACTTTAACTAATCCAACATAAGAGGACCACACACAAGTTGAACCGACCCAAGAGGAGACTTCACAAGTGGACCTGGGTCCAGAGAGGAGCCCCATAATTAAATAAGAGTCTCAATGATTCCTTGGATATTTTTGTATTTTTTGGCATACTAGCTTTATCCATTGTAATTCTCCCAACAAAAATCGATTCTGATATTTCTTGAACGTCCATTGTTGGCCATATTCCTTAATCTTTTGTAATTATTGTTCAAACTTGGTGGTAAAGCAATGCGCGAATTATATAAATAGACCTACCTCTAGTCTAAAAAGGGGAGAATGCTATTTTTGATGAGCGAATGCGAGCTAGTTTAAATTTAACTCATGCAAGCTAAATTTGTCGGATCTATGTTATCACATTTACGCTTTAAACATTATGAGTTTATAGTGTTCAATGTTCGGTGTACTACATGTAACTTTCCTTTAGTAATTTGTTTAAATTGTACGTCGATGTAACTTTCCTTTAGTAATTTCTTTAAATTGTACGTCGATGTAACTTTCCTTTAGTAATTTCTTTAAATTGTGCATCTGCAAGTTTAGATTCAATTTTTATAACTTTACTGCAAGTTAAATTTATCCTTTAAATGTGCATCTAACAATTTGATATGGTAAATTTGGTTTACAACCTTGATTCCTTTGAATTGATGGATTAGTAAGATTAAAATTTTAGTATCTGAATTTTATGTTGTTGGTTTCACAAGGAAAGCATGTTATTTCCAAGATCATGCATTGACACAATCTTAAATACACGTCTTAGTAGATTTCTTCTCTCTTCCCTTTCTTTTCTTCTTGATTTCTTTGAGCGTTGCCCTTAAATTAGTTTAGTTTAGAGAAGTTTTTCACGGATAAATCATTTGAAGTTGCAAGAGTGGCACTAGAAGGACTAACAATCTAGTAAACATCTTCACTATTGGTCTAAATAACCAATATCCTGCAACTCATACAGTGAGTCATGTTTGAAGTGATTCTAAAATGAGTAGGACGTAAGAGCCTGTCATTTTCCCTCGTGTCTATGTCATTTTAATACATCATAACCACCACCCCACAAAAATAATGTCCTTCAAATTATTTGGGAATTTTTTTATCCCACTAGAAAACACTTTGAACGACATAGCATGGTCAAAAGATACATTGTATTAACTATGTTCTCAAACATGGGGATCCAATCTAAGTCCTGGACACACGGTGTAGATTAAAAGGTGCTCGAGAGAGCATTAATGTCGTAATTCTAGGGGATAGTAACCTCAACCCTATCATAGTTATAGGTTTCTAAGGCCTACAACTAAGATAAAGATAGGTATCCTATTAGAATTCGAAATAAGAGTAACCAAGTGGTGGATAAAGCCAAGGGGTATAATATAATAAGACAATACAATAGATCAAAGCAAACATACATCTACTCTAGTTTATAGTAATGTATGACCAACATAAAATATACATATGCATGATAAAAGACTAAAGAGGGTTAGAAATACGTGGTGTGTGTGTGACCGTTGATGCATAATCCTCCCTAGAGACAACAACATCGAGAGATAATCATTATGGGTGGAGAAGAGGAAAGTTCAACAAGATCCTCGGTCCTAATTCATTAATTATGGCAGCCCAAGATGCGCAAAGGTAAGCTCCAAAACTCCAAGTCAACAAATAAGTGCAAGATAGTGCGAAAATGTGCGAGTAAGAAGTGCCTTCATGTATTGTTAAAGTAATTATTTTGTGATGTAAGTGGTTGTAATTGGTTGGGTGTATATACCCGACGCCATCGCTTGTCGACAATGGAAAATCCAAAACAAACACCGTTGCCCATGGGCAATGGTGTCAACCTTGGGAACCCTAAGGTCAAAAGGTGTAAAACAAGAGATGGAGGCCGAATATAAATGGAGGTGAATGACAAGGTCTAGGGTGATCAAAAACAGGATAATGACATGCATAAGTGTAAATAAGTAGACAATAATGCAAAACATGATGGGTATAATGTGTGACCAAAGGGAAGAAATGAGGCAAAGGTAGGGTAACTACGGCAATATAGTGACATCTCTCAAATGTTGTGGTCTAGCCCCCATGACCAAGTTTGATCACACCCTAATACCGTCGAAGCCCCGTAAGGCACCCACTTAGGAGGATAACGCATCAACCACCCCTACACAAAAGAAATGGTTAGCAAGCATCAAAAGTACGGTGTATACAATGGTGCGGTCTAGTTTGAGGATTTTTCGTGGAGAATTTCATGGAAAGCTCGCCATCTTCATTTGTTACAACCTACCCAAATATTTTGGTTACGGACATTAACATAAAGTTTAGGGTTAATTATAATCTTTCATTTCTTGATTACTCATATTCGTAGTCTACACAAATGGATGGCAAAGAAATGTCATTGTTTACTCATATTCCAACTAAACGAAGTTATGGATAGTTTGGTAGTGTTATATCATGTCGCATGACTACCCGAGTAAACAATCATGAGTTAATTTACTTAAGCAATATTAATGGCATGTTATATGCCCAAGGCCATTTTGTGAACTTTGTGAATAAGGAAAACATAAATTATGAGACGAAATCAATTTCTTGAGTAGGAAGCCTCTATATGAAATTAGGTTACATGCTTCGATCTTGATGATGTATTGTGGTCAATTACACCATAGTTGGAATGTTAGCCCTCTTTGTATCTTATATCATATCTTCGTGCATTTCTTTGTACTCATAAAATAGTTTACGACTTTTTACAAAACAACTCTCTTTGTGTACTTCTACAATTTTATGTATTTGAGGTTGTTGCCCAAAACCCTAATATCTCTATACCTCCCAAAAATTGCTTGTAATCTTATAGTTGCCTTGAAACCTTTTATGCCTTGAGTATTAGGAAAAATGTTTCATGTGGTTTGAAATAAATTGTCTTCAAATGTAAAATCTAACTGAATCCAGCCAAGCACTTCACCTTCTTTTAAATTGGTTTATAAGTGTACTATTCAATCTCATTTGGTTGGTTACTTCAGCACATTTGTCTAGTTCTCCATTATTCATCCCTTCATCTTCAATGCCCCTATAAACTTATTACATTATTAAGATGTATTTATTCAACTATCACTTGGTGTTAACATTCTTATCTTTGAAGACAAAGGTGGATAGTTCCTCCTAGCATATGCTTGTCATAGTGTTGGTTGGGACATAGTTCTCATTTTTGCAATCTTCAAATTCTTGTGCCCAGCGTGTTTCTTCATTTTCTTTCTTTGTTTGTAAGTCTACCCCTATTTTATATTCAACAAAGAAGCTACATTATTAAGCTGTTCAATGATAAATTATAACAAAATCAGTTTGCTTAAATGGTTTATTAACAATTTGTAAAAGACCATCTTTGAGACCCATCCTTTCATTTTAAAATGATAAAAGTTGTAGTTGGGGGTTGATCATTAAAGCTCTACTAATGCATGAACATTGATGTCCACCCTACACATATGTTCTCCTCGGTTATATAAATTTAATTGTCTCAATATAATGTAGCATGTCTCATGATATTTTGAGTAAGAAATCATCCGACACATTCAAGTTTTGATTGGAAGGTAATAAATCATGTTGTATCCAGTCTATTTTAAGTGGTAAAGTATTAAGTCTTCCAAAGTAGAGACCAAAGTTCAAATACCCAATATACATGACAAAGTGTTGATCTTGGGTAAAATAACACACATATAACTCACCGGGTGTGCATGCCCCAATGGATGCAACTCTCAACGGAAGATAAACTCCAATCATGGCATCTAAGCCAAAGCTCAGTCCAGAAGGGGAATTTACCAAATCAGAAAAGAAAGGTTGGATCTTCTAGTCATTAATAGTTGTAGGAAAGTTTCTAGGATTCATTGAACTATCAATATCAAAAACACATAAAAGTAAGTAAACATAAGCATAGCAATTACAGTAAAAACATGTCAAATTAAGGAGAAATTATAGCTAGTGTTTATAACATGTACATAAAAGGTAAACAAATTAAAACTAGACACTTCTACTTGTCGAACATAAGAACTTGCTTGGGAGAATGGCCTTGTTTACCAAGGGCCTTTTGTAGAGCTACATCAAAATCTTGGAAGGGGACTGTTTCCATTCTGCAAAAACAAGAACCAAAATTCAAGGATCAGCATTGACATATCATTTGAGGCATATTTTACTGAAATGTTCGTGGCAAGAAACTAAGTTGCATTACTAAGATAAAAAATTAATCACCTTTAGTTTCTCTTTATCAGATGATATTTCTTAAGGATACAGATATAAAATGACAATGCATGCCTAATTGACAGCCCATTCTCATTTGATCACTTTTTTGTGCTGATGGTTTAGCATGGGGAATTTTAACTATTGAGTATGCTCAAAACATTGTGTTAATGTTTTGAATGCATCCATTGTCCAAAGTCATAGATGTATTCGCTATGCAATTGCTAGTGCAATCATATTTGCATTGATAGAATCTCAGCCAGAGATCATTTGCTAAATAAGTTGGGCAAACAGGTCCTCCTTACCTCAAAAATGTTTCGGCTACATGAATATCATGCATTCCAGTAAATTTGGAAAACATGGTTTTATAAATATAAGGAAATGGAGATGGTATCAAGTCATCATTATGTTTTAGCTGTTTTAGAAGGGCTGCATGCAACAATATAAGACTGCATTGTCTACATCGTTGATAGCATTCACTATTTTTCTCAAGCATAAAAATTTGTCACACAAGAGACATAGAGGGTGGAAAAGATGTTCATCACCAACAAGCCTCACAAATTGATACACAAGCCTCTCCTCTCATTAATCCATTAGAGACGGTGGAAAAGATATTGGCTATCACCAACAACACACACAAATTGATACACAAGCCTCTCTTCTCATTTACCCATTATAGACTCATAAAAGTATCCTATCAATCTTACCATAGGTCATCTCTTCTTTTCACACTTCCTCAAAATACTTTTAGAGCTCCAACTGATAATGCAATTCAGGATAATCTGCATTACAGAGTATGCACTTGAAAGGGAGCGGTCCCAATATGATACGTATCCAATACGGGTCCATATCACGTTTGCATGTGGATACATCTACCTGAAGCGTATTCAGCCCAAAATCATTTTTGTTCAAAAAGGACCTAAAAATATTTTAAAAGCATTTTAAGCCCTAAAAGACACTTCCAAACTCTTATTAAATAATAACACATTTATCTCACATTCCATACCGCTCACTAACATTCACTCTCACATTAATATTTTCAATTGCTTAGGGCTGAAACTCCATCCTTTTGCTAATCCTATGCCACTAGAACAGCCAAGGGAATTAAGGAACTTTGAACATAAGAGTTTAATGAACAACATGATGATGTTGATGCTCTCGATGAAGACATTAGAGAGCAATATGATTGTGAATATAATGAATATGTTAATTTATCTTAATTTTTGGGGTATACATTGAAACATTTGTGTGTTAGCTAAGATGGTCAATATGATTTTCCCCTTTCTCTTCTCAATAATATAGATTAGGATATACGCAGAAGACCATACTAGGGTCAACACATAGGCCAAGGACAACACCAAGAGATGTGTGTCATGGATCTAGAAGACAGTAATCCACACTTGTATCAAAGTCGTTGAAATCAAAAGCCTATGTCTAAGAAAAGGTGTGGATCTAACAAGTCCTAAGGTTGTGAAAGAAATGATAAGCAAGAGCTATAAGATGTCTAAACTAAGGGTTGTAATGCCATTTCATTTATGAAAAACAAGGGTTGTAAAGAATAATACAATAGACGAAATTATGCTACTATTATAGTCTAATACATGATATATCACACATAATGAATCATACCAGCATAGAGGAAAGAGAAGGGTCGGGATAGTTACCTTTGTGAAGAGAAAGTTGGCACATTAACCCCGAAGGTTAGTAGCATGAAGCATCTCATGAAATTTTTTTGTGGGTGGATCATAAGAGGCATTGGTAGAAAACAAAAACATAGCAAAGTTAGGAACTCCAAAGACTTGGTAGACCTTACTAATGCAGCTCCTATTCTTGCTGCTCCTAGTAACCCAATGCTCCAAAGTAGACCCCCAAGAATTAGCTCCACTAAACCTCAAATCTCTTAAACCATTAAGGGAAGATTTGCAAGCAAAAGAAGAGTAGACTAGGTCATGATGATATGAGAAATGACAATTCCGAAACCTAAAAATAGGTTAACATAACTGAAAGTCACTATCTCATTTTAGTTGGCTACAAGAAAAGGTTGTTAAATAACTACATCAGCTATGTCGTATCTGGTGTCCAATGTAGTATAAATAAAATGCATAACAGCATCGCCATGTTGTATCTCATGGACAAGATGGCCAATGCAATATAAAACAAACTCTAGTGGCAAACAACAAGGCAAGAAGAGTGAGTGCAAAATCATGAAGTCATCTAAGGGGATATGAAGGTGGTAGTAAAAGTGGTGATAGGGCGGCACATTGGAGTAAAGTGCACGCTCACAATGACTCTTTGGCCAAGCACTAGCAACTAGCCCAAACCCACTCCCATGTGCCCCTTGAGGCACGCACCGAAAAAAGGTTAATGCGCTAACAACCTACAAAGAGAAATCATTAGAAGATAATTGTAAATGAATAAGTGATAAAAATATGAACTCACTCAAATGAAATATACTAACCTAAACTTATCTTACCACAAATTGGGATGCATAGTGAGTTTTATGTCTCAACCGTAGAGGGCGCAAATACTTAGTACACCCAAATGATACAAGACTGAAGAAACAACACTAGAAGATAAATTAATAAAATAATTAAGCAAAACCAATGTAAACAGAGCTCGTGGGAGGGTGCTAAGATAGGTCCAGTGAAGAAGGCTAAGCCAAATCTGAATAGCCTACACAAGGTAATAAGTGGGTGCTAGGATAGGTTTAAGGAAGATGCCTAGGTTAGATCTTGATATCCTATGGTAGATAATAAGGGCGTAAGATAGATCATAAGTGTTGGTCGTCAAAAAGGACTTCAAGAAGAGCAACAGTCAGGGGACAAGAAGTCCCTCCTCTTTAATGGGAGAGGTTCCCTTATTCAGAAACGAACCTATTTACACATATACAAAGCATGATTTTCTTGTGGAACTTGGATATTATGAAAGTGTTTTCTATAAGGATCATCAATCACAAAAGGACTGAGGAATGAAAATGCGAGAACGAGCAGAAAGGCACCATTCAGAATTATAGATGACAGAGTAATTCCTTATGCATGCGAGGGTACAATGAATTGGAATAAGATCATTTGTATCACATTAATAAGATGAAATTTGAAAAGACACAAAGTTCTGTAAATAACATCTGCAAGAATACAAAGCTTCTCAGCATAATACAGACAAATGATCTAACAAGATTAAATGAATAGCTTAGGAATAAAGGAAACCAGATAGACAAAGAATGAAAAATCCTTCTGTATTGATTTCTTTAAGATTTATTTACACTTTCAGAAATAAGCCAAGTTCTTCCTCCTTTCAAAATGGCGAGGAGAGGCCATTATATAGTTTACAAATTAGTTACTCCCGGTAACTACTTCTTTTAACTAATGATTAGTTAAAGGGCTGCAAATCGCAATACCCCAACTAAATACAATAAATTCATGATGAAGAAGAGAAGAAGGAGAAGAATCAGGAGAAGAAGACAAGCGTTCAAGATTGGGAGGGACCCACTGATTTAAGGATCCGTTGTCTGAATCTCTTCAACGCCTCGGCTATGTCTCTGCCACGTGGGACTGATGTGTTGGTGGTAGACTGAGTCCAAAATCCGAGGCACTTCTCCATTTCCTTATCGAACTCGACATGAGTATGATAATCTTTATTGGCTTCTTCTATGGCAGATTGAAGAGAACAGATCTCCTTCATTTTTCCTTGGAAATGGAGCTTTCCTTGAATAGATCCCCTTTGACAAAAGCTCTGAATTGAGCTTTGATTTCTTGTAAAGTGAGAGGCACACCAGAAGTCTCATCATGAAGATGGCAATGTATATCTTTAAAGGCAGATATAACTAGTGTTTTGAAGGCCTCACCCTTCTGCCAGCTATTCCTTAATTCTCCCAAAGCCTCCTCCAGGACCTTGATCTTCCATTCCACACTGTAGACCCAGGACTTTGACAAATTATCCTTTGTATCTTCAAAGACCTTGCTTGCCAATAAAATGTTTTCATCTGTTTGTCCCATGAGGTGGAGGTCTACTATGCAACTACTCCAAAGTTTAAGTTCTTTATCAATGCTCCCAATAGTGGAGGAGAGCTTCTGTTGCAAGTTGTTCACCTTCCCGTGGAGTTTGAAAGCTTCATCAATGAAGTTCAATCCTGCAACAAGCATATCATCCACCATGGCCTCCATAGCTCTGCCATAGACGGAATACTTGTGCATATCTTTGATACTCTGTACTTCATCTTGGCTCAAAATTATAGGTGGTGGAAGAGTAGTCAATGGGGTAGGGTCCAAAACTTTGTCCTTGGACAAAAGAGATTTGATGAAACTTGTAAGAATTTGGGCTTGTTCTTCCAACTGTTCTATGGTTTGTTGCCCTTTCTCTACCCTCCCAATGACTCTGGTGACTGTTTCCTGAAGATTGTGGATCTCGCCTTCAGGGGTAGATTCTCCCATGGGAATTCTTGAGAGCTCAAGATCAGACGCTTGCAAATCTTGTTCTGGCTTGTCTACCTTAGGCTTGGCTATCTCCAGGAATTGTTGGCCCTGAGCGTCAGACACTATCCTGGAGGTAGTTCTGGCTTTTTTGGCGCGGAGGGAGTAGTGCCTAACAAGGCCGCCACAACATCAAAATTTGGTCCTGAGATCCGGAGGAAGACTTTCTCTTCCTACTGTCGACAAAAGGTTGCACCCATGCGAAAGAGGAGGAAGAAGCAAGTGGGGCAAGAGGACCAAGAGACAGAGAACTCATGGCGCCCAAGGTTTGTACTGATGTTGCCTCGAGTTGAAATATGAGTGGAGCGCTTGGGGCTCCTGCAGCGAGGAGTCAACGGTGCTTGGAAGTTCAAGGTGCTCGACTTCTTTATCCTTATCCATTGGAACTTCAGGGGCGCTTGTAGGAGCTGGCACTTCACTCTCTTCACTTTCACTGAGAACAATAATGTTCTATGGTCCCGAAGGCAATTCTGCATGCTTCCTCAGGGAGGCTTTTTCCACAGGCTCCTTCTTAACTTCTTTGAATTTCTTCGATACACCCGGGTGGATGAGGAAGGAGTAGAGAGCTGCGAGTCCTTGAGTTGACGAGGCGGGAGGGGGCTTGCGCAGTGCTTCGATCCGGTGTCGATGCTTCCCTCCTTGGTGTTGAAGCATCCTTGGAGGAGGATTCCCCTGAGTGCCTCCTAAGCTCACGGACTTTTCTATCAAACCAGATCTTGGTCCTGACTAAGACTGGAGCCAGGATTTCAACCAAATCATCCTTCTCCTTCTTGAACCAATCCAAGTCCTCCAAGGGAGTGTGTTTGACCACATTGTCATACTCATATGAGTACAGGTCAGAATTATCATCTTGAAGCCCTTCAAGAACTTGGTACAAATTGAGCTCCCAAATCAATTGAGAGAAAACTGCCGTAATGCCTCCTTCTTAGGGTTTTTAGCCGAGGACTTCGCCACCCGCGCCTTATAGTTATCACTGTCTTGATCGAAAAGTGATCTTGATGTTGATTCAGGAGATAACTTAGCATTGTCCATCTCGGGAATCCTTAGGCGTAGAAGTGCTAATGGTGGTGGCATCTAACTTGGCAATGAGTTCTCCATGCATGTTCGTTAGTTCGCTTGAGTTGGGACTGAAATGAGCTCCATGGCAAGTTTCTTACCTGTCTGCACATTATCTTGAAATTGGGAAGCCATGACTGCAACTTATATCAGGACATGAATCATTTGTGCCATAGGAAGCTTGAAGGGTTTGCATCATGTCATCCTTGCCCAAAATCCCCAAAATCAAGGTGGCGAACTTCACTGTCCCGATATCGGGAGCAGCTTCAGTGGTGAAACTTGTTCCTTGCCTTCGCTCTTTGATCTTCATGTTGATAGTAACTCGGAGAGCAAAGCTCATTCACCCTTCGACTTGGGATGGAATCGCAGGGAAATGGATACGCGCATTTAAATGGATAGCCATTTAGGAGAGAGAAAAGGCAATAAATGCACATTAAATACATATCTACCAAATTGAAAAGCAAGATATTCGGGTAGAGTCAAGAAAAATTAGCACAAATGGCACTTGGTTCATTTGGGACACGAGGATAGCAAAAGCGCGAAGTGCGGTTCGGCCGATTCGGCGATCTCGCAGGAAAAGACGCACAAAATGCTTTTGGGACATGCGGGACAAATACGTGGAATCGCGAATCGGAACTCATTCGGAGAGAAAAGGGAACAACAATCCTATAAAATCAACAATTCTTCATTCGAACTTGGGACACGTGCGGCACAAAAAGTTCCCAGACTTAGGCCTTTTTCAAAAGAACTTCACTTCGGGTAAACCGCCAATCGGGAACAAAGAGCCCAAATGAACTCGACACCTTGGACAAAATGTCCGAAACCCGAAAAACACACAAAATGACCCAAAAATCCGTAGATTTTCCCAATTTCTTGACTTATCACATTATCGGGACAACGAGAAAAGACACTTAACCCTAAAATTTTAATTTTCAACTTCTTAAAAGCGAAATTTTGAGTGGACAACAGGTGGCTCATTCAGGGATGACTTGGCATAAATTCAAAGAATGAGACAAGGCAAGAATTCTAGACAAACTCGGGAAGTAGACCAGTACCTTATCCATTGGGCCACAGAAACAAAAAGCAAACCAATACAGAAGACAACACCGCAAACAACACACAAAAACAAGGGAAGGAAAGGAGGACACACACTATACAGAATATACACAGGACTCCCTAATCACCTACGACTTAAACAGTTTCAGGTACTGCCCACTATAAGGAAGTGGGAGAGAAGAACCATCCATATAATCAAGGTAAAAAGAATTCTTGCCAGTAAAAGTGTCGATCTTGAAAGGTCCGAGCCAAAGGAATCAAACTTGCCATGGTAAATGCCACGAGGTTCATGCCTTTTATCCCACAACAAAAAGTGTCTCCAATTTTGAAATCCACGAACACAAATACTTTCTTATCAAATAAGACTTTTACTTTCTTGCTTGGTGAGGATATCCTATCAAGAACTTCCAATATGTCCTCATTCATTTGTGAAGATACATGATTCTCTTATCCAAAGAATCATTAAACCCGGTATCTTGATGGCCTTCATTAAATGCACAAATGCTTTTGGGAAGCTCCACTGTAACTAGCAATTGGGCCTCCACTCCGTATACTACCTGAAAAGGAGACATCCCAATGGCTCTCTTAGGTGTGATCCTATCTACCCAAAGAGCATCATAGAGTTTCTTGTGCGCGTGGGTTAAAAACTCCCCTTTACAATGAGCCCAACACTCCACCCTAGAAAAAGAGAAGAAAAAGAGAAGGAAAAATGTTGGGATTCATTGACTAATTTCCTTATTATGGCCACCAGATTTTTATTTGTTGATTCTGCTTGTCCATTTCCCTGAGGATAGTAATCTGAGGAGTGAGCTAGGGAGATGCCATATCCATAGCAAAAATCCATCATCTCAGTTGAAGAAAAGTTTGAAGCATTATCTGTCACGATCTTGTTTGGCACACCATACCTTACCAAGATGTTTTCTTTGATAAAGCTGCATACTACTTCTGAAGTAGTACTCTTTACTGGAATGGCTTCTACCCATTTGGTGAAATAATCTGTGGCGGTTAATACATGAGTATGACCAGCACTAGAAGAGGGATTAAGTGTTCCAATGAAATCTAAACCCCATTGCTGAAAAGGTTCTTCGATCACAACTGGTTTAAGGGGCAAGGAGGCCAACTTGGGTCTACCCACGAAAGTCTGACAAGCCTCACATTTATCAACCCATTTTGATGTGTCTCGAACAAGGTAGGCCACTAGCGAATATCCTCAATATCCTCCACGAGTATTTTATGAGCAATAACAATTGATGAGTAGTGCCCTCCACATGCCTGATCATGAAAAGCTGAGAGTAGCTTCTTCATTGTTCCTTGTCCACACATTTCAAAAACCTTCCATCTAACCCACGCTTAAACAAGGCGTTTTCCCACAACACATATTGGGTTGACCTTAGTTTAACGGCTCTCTTCTCTTTGGCAGTCAAATGAGAGGAGCATTCTCCATAGGTGAGAAAGTGAGCGATATCAACATACCATTCATCAAATGAAGCTAAGAAGCGATGCGGCAGCAAAGACCAACTTTATCCTCCAAAAGAAACTCATGTCTAGCTCCTTCTCGCCAAAGAGTTCACACAGGCCTTTTCCACGGATGAGCTTGGTTGGTTTGATGTCAATATCATATTCTTGAACCTTGGCCACCCAGTTCCCTCTCTTGGATCCAAATTCCTGCTGTGTGAGAATTGACTTGATAGTTGTATCCGGTACCAACACCAAGTGGAGTGAGAGTTAAGAATGTAAAAAATGCTGATGCAGCTTTAACCACTATGAAAGCATGTTTTTCCATTATGGTGTATTTTAACTCATGATTTTTTAGAATATAGCTCATAAATGCAATTGGGAGTTCGTGCTTATTAGAATCTTCCCATTTGGTCAAAACAATCTCTAAGGTGTTATCCGTGGCGTAGCAATAGATAATGAAATCTTTGCTGAAATCGGACATGCTAAAACAGGAGTTTTGGCAATGGCCCTTTAATACCTTGAAAGGCTTCTTTCCCTTCGAAGACTAACCAAACATTTGTTTTCCTTTCATCATTTGGGAGATATTCAAAGTTAGCTCTGCAAAATCAGGGATGAACCTTCTCAAAAAGTTGATCTTACCAAAGAAAGAGTGCACTCCCTTTTTGCTGGTTGGAAGAGGAATTTGCTGAATAGCTTGAACTCGCTCAGGATCGATTTTTATACCATCTTTGGAGACAACGTGCCCCAATAATTTCCCCTCCGTGACACAAAAAACAGATTTCTTAGGATTCAAAGAGATCCCATGTTCTCTACATCTTAGCAGAACTGTCTCTAGATGCTGGAAATGATCCGCCCTTGTTTTAGAAAATACAGTCAAGTCATCAAGGTATACGACGATACACTTTCCTTTCAAACTTCCAAAGGCCAAATCCATAGCCCTCTGAAAAGTGGCACCGGCATTGATGAGCCCAAAAGGCATCCTTTTGTAAGCAAAGGTACCCCAAGGGGTAGTGAAAGCCGTTTTGTGTTGGTCTGTGGTATTAACTTCTACCTGGTTATATCCTGAGAATCCATCAAGCATAGACAACATTTCGGATCCCATTACTGCTTGCAAGACCTGATCCATCATAGGTAAGGGATAATTATCTTTCAAGGAAGCTTGATTTAGATTCCTGAAGTCAACACAGATACGAATCTCACCATTTTTCTTTCTAACGGGCACAATATTGGCAATCCATGTTGAATGATGGATAGGAAAAATGATTTTGGCTTTCAATAACTTCTGTATTTCTTGAAAAATGGTGTCAGCTATTTTAGGATTATATTGCCTCTGCTTCTGTTTAAAAGGCTTAATCCCAGGTTTGAGAGGGATAAAATGTTGCATCTCCTTTGGTTGGAAAGCTTTTAAATCTTCATAGGAATAAGCAAGAACATCCTTATACTTTTTCAAAAGACTCATTACCTTCTTCTTTTCTTCTGAGGTGCAACATTTTCCAATGTTCACGAGTTTAGGATCAGTAGAACTCCCAATATTGATTTTGTCATATTCGGCTGATTGTTGGGGTCCAGTAGAAGCTCTAAACTTTACATACCTGTCGTGTTTGTCAAACAGTTTTTCTAAACTCACCAATCCTTTTGGAATCTTGTTTCCTTTGAGTTTGATACATCCATCCTGATCCGCTTCTTCTTCTTGGGTGGCTTCTTCGTTAAAGGGCACACTTTCACGAGGCAAATTATCGCTTCCTTCAAAGTACAACTGTTCAAAATTATCCTTGAGTTCTAAGAAAGAAAGCAAGTGTTGATCGTTATTGAAAACTTGCCAGTTACTTGTATTATCAGGTACACTGGGTCTATGAATCATTTCAATGGTGAACTTATCTTGAGAAAAGTCAGGATGAGGAATAAGCAATGACCCTGAGACTGCTAGAGAATCAGCCCTGGTATTCTTCTCCCTAGGCACTGCTTCGATGGAGAAGGCGTCAAGAAATTCAATGGAGTCCCAAACCTGATTCCTGTAATGTTTCAACCTTCCATTCTTTACCTGGAAGAGGTTTCTAACTTGCTTGACAATCAATTCCGCATCCCCACGAGCTAGAAGATTCTTCACACCCTGTTCTTTTGCCACCTGGAGTCCAAGAATGAGAGCTTCATACTGTTGTATTATTGGTATTTTCAAATTGCAACTTGAATGAGAAAGGATGAATGCTTCCTTCAGGCGACACCAATATGACACCAGCTCCAGAACCAGCTGAAGAACAACTTCCATCAAACTCTAATATCCAAACATCATTAGGATCTTTAGGTGAGACTTTGGGGAGTTGGATTTCTTCTGGAGACATAATCATGTAGTTGCCATGCCCCATATCCTCATAGAGTATTTGTGCTTTGGGATCATCAGTTTTTTGTACAATATACTCAGACTGCTTCTCAGGCAGCAACTTCTTCATTTGCCCATTAATAGGTATGAGGGCATGTGACCAATCCATTTGAATTTCTCCACCCACATCCTTACAAAAGTTCTGCTTAGCAACATCCCGTATGAAGGAGGAATATCTGCTACTAAGATAGTAGCCAAAACTTTCTTCTCAGGCAAAGTAGCAAAAGCCACTTGTGCGTCCTTAATTCTTCCGACCAAGGGCACTTCCTTACTCTCCATGGAATAACAAGATCCGTAAGTGCGTGTGAGAGTCAAGCCTAAGGCGTGAGCTACTTTGGCAGGCATTACATTGTCTGATGCTCCTGAGTCTATGACGCAATTACTGAGCCTATGGCCAGCTATAAGGAGTGTTACATAAAATGGTTTGATTTTGTCATTGGGTGAGGTGACAGTGGCTACCAGATTAGGCTGTGGTGCAGAAGGAGTGGGTAAAAGGCCTTTAGAGGTAGTTTTAGAATGGGAATTGACAAAGTGAATCATTTTAGCAAAAGCCTTGGGATGAGTTTGATAATATTCAGCCTCTGAGATTTGAACCTTAGTCTTTTTTAAGTGATCAATAATATCGAAAGACCCAGAAGTGGACGGGTTATCATCACTTGAGATCCTAGTTTTATCAATTTTAGGGGAAAAAGAAGTAACTTTAGTAGCAGAATTGACAGGACTCACCTTTGGTGTAGATGAAATGGGGATCGGAGATCCTCTTTTTGCAATTACAGGGATAGTTGTCGGCTGCTCCTTAGATTTCTTGGTGGGCTGCATCACTTTCTCCCTCTGATTTGTCTGCTCTCGAGTCATGACAGCGTATGATTCGCTATTCATGTCTGCTACTACTTCGTCATAATCATCCCCTTCATCAATGCCTTCAGTGGTGAAGAAATTAACTCGAGATCCCTCAAGTTCATCATTTCATCATCAATCTCTTCAACAAATTCCTCACAATCTTCATTAACCTCCTCATCCTCTGGTTCCTCAACTTCACAGGTTGCATTGACAGGAACTTTAATAGGAGGTCCTTCAAGCGCTAGCCTTGTTTGAGAAGCAGGCAAACGATTTCTGGGCTGAAAATTCCTCCTGGAGCGTCGCATAGGGAGTATGCTGAGCCAATTGTTTCTTAATGGCGATGAGATCATTTGCAAGTTTTTGTACCAATGGATCAGTATTAGGTCCAGGAGTGGAAGAGGAGGAAGAAGCAGACTTAGATTTAGAAGGGTCTCTCCTCAACTTCCCTGACATGATTAAATCATCTTCAACACTAACAAAGAAGAGTTTGATCCTCGGCCAATGTTGCGAGATTAGCCCTTCTCAGTGCATAACTAACTTCAGGCAATTGGGCGTTTAGGAAGAAGCATTTTTGAATTTGATCTACAAGTTGAGTATTTGGTGGAATTTTGTTAATCAACCTGTTGAATCGAGCCACAAATTCTCTCATGGGCTCTTGTGATTCCTTCTTTATTTGAGAAATTTGGGCTAGCAAAGCATGCACGTCTTCTGCCGGTTTGAAACGGTTTTCAAACCTAGTTCTCATTGTGTTCCAGCTAGTGATAGCTCCGGCCGGAAGGTGATAGAACCAATCAGCAACATTATCTTGTAAAGTCTCAACAAAAAGTCTTACGGAGACGTCTTCATGTTCAACTCCTAGAACTCCGCATGCAACTATGAAGGTTGCGATGTGTTCATCAGGATGTACTTTACCATCGCCTTTGAATTTAGGAAAGTTCTTCCGGTTACCTCTGGGTAACTCATGCAAAGGCTGAGGAAGGGCAAGAGGCCCAACACGATGGCCCCAAGGCAATGGTACCGCCATTCTTGGAAAAATGGCTTGAAGAGGAACTGAAACACCAGCGAGAATCAGGGCTCGAAGATTAGGACTGATTTGTTCTGAAGGAATACCACCCATAGGGATTCTATTTTTGACAGGAGGAGTGCTTGTTGAACGAGCCTCTCTATTTCTTCTTATTGAAGGGAAAGGAAAACCCTGCTGTTCCAAAAGTTGAAACTAAGAATCTTCAATACCAAGGGCCCTTCTCCCTCGAGTAAAACGTGGAGTCGCTAGATCAAATGATGATCAATAAATGATTATAGAACTGGAATATGATTCCCAGTGAGTCGCCAAAAACTGTTGGTCGTCAAAAGGACTTCAAGAAGAGCAACAATCAGGGGACAAGAAGTCCCTCCTCTTTAATGGGAGAGGTTCCCTTATTCAGAAATGAACCTATTTACACATATACAAAGCATGATTTTCTTGTGGAACTTGGATATTATGAAAGTGTTTTCTATAAGGATCATCAATCACAAAAGGACTGAGGAATGAAAATGCGAGAACGAGCAGAAAGGCACCATTCAGAATTATAGATGACAGAGTAATTCCTTATGCATGCGATGCGAGTGCAATAAATTGGAATAAGATCATTTGTATCACATTAATAAGATGAAATTTGAAAAGACACAAAGTTCTATAAATAACATCTGCAAGAATACAAAGCTTCTCAGCATAATACAGAAAAATGATCTAACAAGATTAAATGAATAGCTTAGGAATAAAGGAAACCAGATAGACAAAGAATGAAAAATCCTTCTGTATTGATTTCTTTAAGATTTATTTACACTTTCAGAAATAAGCCAAGTTCTTCCTCCTTTCAAAATGGCGAGGAGAGGCCATTATATAGTTTACAAATTAGTTACTCCCGGTAACTACTTCTTTTAACTAATGATTAGTTAAAGGGTTGCAAATCGCAATACCCCAACTAAATACAATAAATTCATGATGAAGAAGAGAAGAAGGAGAAGAATCAGGAGAAGAAGACAAGCGTTCAAGATTGGGAGGGACCCACTGATTTAAGGATCCGTTGTCTGAATCTCTTCAACGCCTCGGCTATGTCTCTGCCACGTGGGACTGATGTGTTGGCGGTAGATTGAGTCCAAATCCGAGGCACTTCTCCATTTCCTTATCGAACTCGACATGAGTATGATAATCTTTATTGGCTTCTTCTATGGCAGATTGAAGAGAACAGATCTCCTTCATTTTTTCCTTGGAAATGGAGCTTTCCTTAAATAGATCCCCTTTGACAAAAGCTCTGAATTGAGCTTTGATTTCTTGTAAAGTGAGAGGCACACCAGAAGTCTCATCATGAAGATGGCAATGTATATCTTTAAAGGCAGATATAACTAGTGTTTTGAAGGCCTCACCCTTCTGCCAGCTATTCCTTAATTCTCCCAAAGCCTCCTCCAGGACCTTGATCTTCCATTCCACGCTGTAGACCCAGGACTTTGACAAATTATCCTTTGTATCTTCAAAGACCTTGCTTGCCAATAAAATGTTTTCATCTGTTTGTCCCATGAGGCGGAGGTCTACTATGCAACTGCTCCAAAGTTTAAGTTCTTTATCAATGCTCCCAATAGTGGAGGAGGCTTCATTGCGAAGTTGTTCACCTTCCGTGGAGTTTGAAAGCTTCATCAATGAAGTTCAATCTGCTGACAAGCATATCATCCACCATGGCCTCCATAGCTCTGCCATAGACGGAATACTTGTGCATATCTTTGATACTCTGTACTTCATCTTGGCTCAAAATTATAGGTGGTGGAAGAGTATTCAATAGGGTAGGGTCCAAAACTTTGTCCTTGGACAAAAGAGATTTGATGAAACTTGTAAGAATTTGGGCTTGTTCTTCCCAACTCGCTCTATGGTTTGCTTTGCCCTTTCTCTACCCTCCCAATGACTCGGTGATTTTTTTCAAAGATTGTGGATCTCGCCTTCGGGGGTAGATTCTCCCATGGGAATTCTTGAGAGCTCAAGATCGAGACGCTTGCAAATCTTGTTCTACGCTTGTCTACCCTTATGCATGGCTATCTCCAGGAATTGTTGGCCCCGAGCAGGCGTCGACACTAACACTGGAGGTAGTTCTCGCTTTTTGGCGCGACAAGGAGTAGTGCCTATGAGGCCGCCACAACATCAAAATTTGGTCCTGAGATCCGGGAGGAAGACTTTCTCTTCCTACTGTCGAAAAGAGGTTGCACCCATGCGAAAGAGGAGGAAGAAGCAGGTGGGGCAAGAGGACCAAGAGATAGAGAACTCATGGCGCCCAAGGTTTGTACTGCTGTTGCCTCGAGTTGAGATATGAGTGGAGCGCTTGGGGCTCCTGGTGCAGAGGAGTCAACAGTGCTTGGAAGTTTAGTGCTCTGGACTTCTTTATCCTTATCCATTGGAACTTCAGGGGCGCTTGTAGGAGCTGGCACTTCACTCTCTTCACTTTCACTGAGAACAATAATGTTCTCTGGTCCCGAAAAGCGATTCGCATGCTTCCTCGGGAGGCTTTTTCCACAGGCTCCTTCTTAACTTCTTTGAATTTCTTCTGATACACCTGGGTGGATGAGGAAGGAGTAGAGACTGCAGGTCCTTGAGTTGACGAGGCAGGAGGGGTTTGCACAGGTGCTTCTGATCTGGGTGTCGATGCTTCCCTCCTTGGTGTTGAAGCATCCTTGGAGGAGGATTCCCCTGAGTGCCTCCTAAGCTCACGGACTTTTCTATCAAACCAAATCTTGGTCCTGACTAAGACTGGAGCTAGGATTTCAGCCAAATCATCCTTCTCCTTCTTGAACCAATCCAAGTCCTCCAAGGGAGTGTGTTTGACCACATTGTCATACTCATATGAGTACAGGTCAGAATTATCATCTTGAAGCCCTTCAAGAACTTGGTACAAATTGAGTTCCTGAATCAATTGTAGAGAAAACCTGCCGTAATGCCTCCTTAGGGTTTTTTAGCCAGGACTTCGCCACCCGCGCCTTATAGTTATCACTGTCTTGATCGAAAAGGGCCTGTGCTTGATTCTGGGAGATAACTATAGCATTGTCCATCTCAGGAATCCTTAGGGCAGTGCTAATGGCGGTGGCATCTAACTTGGCAATGAGTTCTCCATGCACGTTCGTTAGTTCGCTTGAGTCGGGACTGAAATGAGCTCCGCAAGCGAGTATGTCTGCACATTGTATTGAAATTGGGAAGCCACCGTGAACGCCAAGCCACTGTCATGAATCATCTGTGCCATAGCTGAAGGGTTTGCATCTGTCATCCTTGCCCAAAAATCCCCAAAATCAAGGTGGCGAACTTCACTGTCCCCGATATCGGGAACGGCAGACTCGAGTGGTGAAACTTGTTCCTGCCCCTGGAATTTGATCTTCATGTTGATAGTAACTCGGAGAGCAAAGCTGCAAGCTAGACTTGGGATGGAATCGCAAGGGAAATGGATACGCGCAGAAATTTTGGTTGCGTGAAAGCAGTTACCAAAAACGCATAGGGGTAGTTCATTATATAGCCATTTAGGAGAGAGAAAGGCAATAAATGCGCATTAAATACATATCTACCAAATTGAAAAGCAAGATATTCGGGTAGAGCGGGAAAAATTAGCACAAATGGCACTTGGTTCATTTGGGACACGAGGACGCGAAAGCGCGCGAAGTCACGCGGTTTGGCGATTCGGCGATGCAGGGAAAAGACGCACAAATGCTTTTGGGACATGCGGGACGAAAGTACGCAGAATACGCGAATCGGCCGAATCGGATGAAAAGGGAACAACGGGTCCTAGGCGAACTTGGGACATGTGGGACAAAAAGTTCCGACGGGCCCGAAAAGAACGGACTTCGGTAAACCGGCCGATCGGGAACAAAGAGCCCAAATGAACTTGGGACACGCGGGACAAAAATGTCCGACAGGCCCGAAAAACACACAAAATGACCCAAAAACGTAGATTTTCCCAATTTCTTGACTTTTCACATTATCAGGACAACAGAAAAGACACTTAACCTCAAAATTTTAATTTTCAACTTCTTAAAAGCAGGGGAATTTTGAGTGGACAACAATAAGACAATGTCAAGTCCGAATAGCACATAGAAGGGAGGCTAAGTTAGAGCCATAAAACCTAGAAACAATGTAAGGTGTATCGAAAGTAGGTGTGTACCCCTTATTATTCACTAATGCTAATGATTTCTCTTTGTAGGTTATTAGTGCATTATTCTCCTTGACTACGTGCTTAAGGGGCTTATCAGGAAATTGCAAGTTGGTTAGCAGTACTTGAAGAGAGTCGTTGTGCGCCCAATTAGCCCTAGATTATCCTAGCATGCCTTGCTACCTCTTCACTACCTCATTTGTTATCTTTTTACTACCCTCTTATAATCAGCTTCACACCTACTTACAGGACCTTCAAATCCCCATTGGATCACCTTCGCATTTGCTCCTAAGTCTTTGTTCCACTTCCTTACCTTTTCCCCCTTAGGAACGTCATGTTGACAATTGCTAGCTAATATCAACCATGGTCAAAATTGTTTGGCATGACATTTTGCTAATTGGCTATCGATCATGTCAACTAAGCAAGTGACTTCCGGTTATGACCCCCTATATATAAGCATCAGTGAGGTCATTTTCTCAGACATCAAATCATCACGTATCGATTTGCCTACACTCGCCAAGCTACACTTAAAGGCTTTAAAGGTTTGAAGGAGCTTATACTTGGGAGTCTACTTTGGAGCATTGCGTTACTAGAAGCCACAAGAGTAGGAGTTGCACCATTGTTGGCAAAATTTTATGTCACTTTGGTTTATTTGGTCTCCTCACGGCTTTGCCTACATTATCCGACATAAAACTTGCAACATTGGAGAGATCACCTATCGACAGGGTGATCTAACCTCTACATTTGAGAGGGCATCTCCCTTGTATGATGGGTTTGTGGGGTTTGGATACTTTTAACCCAAGAAAGCACCCGAAAGGGGAAAGAAAGGAAAGTGAGTGAGAGATAGAAGAGAGGAAAAGATAGTGGAAAAGAATGGAGAGAGGGAGCATGCAAGGACAAGCAAACGCAGATCTCATTCCTACATGCTAGAAAGTACACCATAAAAGTAAAGAGATTGAATGTTAGTACTTTGCATGAAAAGGAAAGAAATGAAAGATTACATTTGACATAAGAACAAACATAACCAATAAGAATCTCAAGACACAAAGTTCTACAAGCATCCTTGTATTTCTTCTTAAAAAGGAACACAAAGTCTCCTTGTTATCTCTTCAACAAAGTCTTCACAATGATCAATCTCCATGGAAAGTATCTAAACACAAAGTTTTATAAACTTCCTTGCCTTGAGACCATAGGACACAAAGTTCCTCCAACCTCCAAGACCCTTTACAAATGAGCTCTAACTTCCTTTTATAACCCAAAAGTTGGTTATAAGGTAGTTAGGGTTTACATGACATCACTTTAGGGCACAATTAGGTCACATTATAATTTATTAACTTTATTTTAATAAAGTAAAGTGACTTTATTAAAATAACACAATTTTATCACATAAGTGACCTAATTAAAATTATTTATTACAATAATAAAGTGGGTACATGTGGACCCCACTGGAATGACATGGACATACACCTAGACACCAAAATGACACCTAGATCAACAGCATGACACCTTTGATCAATGCCATATCCATTGGGCCAAGAGTTCGCCTATCTCAATTGTATGAGAAATGAACTCATTGACCATGTTGGATTTGTGATGCATTTCATGATCTCTCACTCCATGAAGGACTTGGATCTGCAGCTTGGTTACTTGCTTCAGATGCACAACAGACACTTGCTTAGTTTGTGATCACCTGAGATCAATCAATTTTGTAGCTTGAACATATCTTCAATCCTTCTTTTGTAGTTCTTACTACATGGGCCAGCTACTTTATCCACATCCATTGTGCATTTGCCTTGGTGAATTCATGATTTGCCATATTGTCATATTTTGTTGCACCATCTTGGCTTGCCAATAAGAAATATCTCCATCGAGCTATTTGATCTTGCCTCAGGGTATGATGTCATTTGGATGTGTACAAGTCATTGGCGGAGTGGAAGCAATTGATGATTTGAACATTAAATTACTAAACTTGTATTCTGCAAGAAGGGTATAAAATTGTATGTCTTGACAGGAGATCCAAACATCTCGCCATCTTCATTCTCAGCAAGTCAGACAACTACACCTTTCATTGGTAATCTGGCAACTTTCCTCAATTATTCATTATTAAGAGGATCAAAAACAACTATCTCATCAAGTCTTACTCAATAGTTCTGGCCTTTTTCAAAACTCTGAAGTAATTGGTTTGTTGGCTACTTCTTCGTTGTGCTTTTGCTGAGTTTCTGCTGCATTTCTGTTGTGTATCGGCCATGTTTTGGCTGCAGCTATGTTGATGGTCTTGGTTTGCTCAAATGTGCATATGTAGCAAATATTACATTCCATGATACACATATTAAACAATTGGTGAGCAACATTAATTTTTCCACATTTAGCTTACATAGCTACAAGAATAATTCTTGCAAAAACATCAGACTCAAGATCTACATTTATTATCTTACAATGAATCTTAGCCATCCTCTAGTGCCCTTAAACTGTATTATTGTAACTCCTTGCTCGGTATCTCCTGCTGATGCAACAATATTGATTCCCTCAACAACAGCTTTCTGTTCCAGATTAATGCAATGTAAATCTGATGAAGAAGAAGAATAAAGAAAATTACATGACTAATGATCATAGGTAAAATCCCTTCCCCTCCTTGGAATACAGACATTGTAGTGTCTCCCAATACCTGGACGTTGATAATTTCTGGACCAAGTGTCACTCAAATTTCAATCACAACTATCGCAATTCATACACCTTTACTTGAGGTGGATAGGTGGTCCATACAATAATATACTCTCCATCAGGATTTGACTTTATGCGAATAGAAGCAATACTAAAATTCAAATCTTGAATCAAGTTTATCCTATGCCTGTATTCATTTTTCTTGCAAAGAGCTTTGAACTTGTTGGGTAAAGCTAGGTGGGCAAAGAGTGTTGGCCCAGCACAACATACATTTTAATGCCATTAACGGCAGTCACCTTCAACTCCCAGCTTCGCTCACCATTCTTTGCATATCCTAAGCTTCCACACTTGAAATTAAAGAAGTTCACAAAATTGTGTCTCATTCAGGTATTCTGTCAAATAGTTGGTATGCCATGTAAATTCTTCCACATTTTTGCATGCACGTCTTTGCAATTACAATATTCAACAAAAATACGCTTTCAATGATGCTTTGACAGATGCCCATACCCTGATCAAAAGATCCATTTTGGCAAAGACTCACATTTGTCTTTAATTTTCACGCAGGCTTCATTTCTTCTCTGCTACTTTTTGGTCTGCAACATTTAATTTCTTGAATTAATTGTCGTCCTACGATCACCCATTCTAATGCCACTATCTTTCAATGCATGTAAAAGTCTAATATTTGTGTTTTCTATATCTTCGTTGTTCATTGCCAGTTGTTCTCGAAACTTGATTGGATCCATGCAAAGAAATCCTTCTGCTTCTATCTTTCCGTAAACACGAGCTTCTTCGACATGCGAGAGAAATGAAAGAAGAAATGAGAGAAGAAACCAATTAGTTATTTTGAGACAATTACCTAATTTGTGGGAAGTGGAATTTTACCTGCGGGAACAAGAGAGAGAGAAGGGTGAAAAGTGGGGAAGCGGGTTGCATTTGACCAAATGCCAAATTATACATTTGGCAAACTTACCTACAAACTACCCGAAGAAAAATCTCAACGATATGTTTTGCGGGAAGTGGTTTAAATTTTACCCGATTGTTGAGTGCTCCAAATGGAGAAGTGGGAGTAAAATCCCACTTTTCCATCGGTTTGACTTGCCAGTTTGATAATTAATTAATGTATTTATAAAATTGATATCATTAATTTAATAATTAAATTTGGAATTTAATTAATAAAATTAATAACACCAATTTATTATAAAAATAAATAAAAACGTTAATTAATTAAATTTTTAGTTTAATTAAATTTTTAATTTAATTTAATTACTTAATGTTAATTAATTAATAACTTGAATTAAATCAATATTACTAATTAATTAAATTTAAATAATTAAATTAAAATCACTAATCAAGTGTTACAAAGCATTTTGTGAAGTCGGGCGCAGTGTGCAAAGCAGTGGGACATCGTGAAAGGTGGAATTACAACAACGTAGTATTGCGATAATCGAAAAGCGGGTTATGGAGACCACTACATCCAAACGACATTTCGAATGATGTGGAAGGAGGAACTAGAAAGGCATTTTAATGCAAAAAAATTCAAAAAAATCCAGACAACCGTCAAGAGGTTTATCAAATCTTTGGAGTCCCCAACTTTCATTCACTAAGGTATTCCACCTATCCCTCTTGTGATCCACCCACACCATCTCACAAGGTGTTACTAAACCTAGGGATGGTTGATGCACCAACAGTGTGTTCAAAAGATAAATATCCCTAACCTTTCCTTTTCCTTTACATTTGGATTGATTGATTATGATTGATGTATCATGTAATAGACTAAAGCAAAGTAGCATATTCTTTGTCTATTGCATCATTCTTATTATTGGCCCTCACCTTACATGTGCCACTTGGAAACCCTAGTTTAGATCTTTGGCATACAATTACCTCCTTGTTTATTCTTACAACCTTGATCTAAGTATCTTCCATATTAGCATCATTTTTCAACCTAAGATCCTAATAAGACCTCATCCCCTACCCTAGTCATTGGTTTTGGAACCCTACGCCTTTGATAATGTGGATTAGTCTTCTAGATCCATAATTCATACACCTCTCGATTCTGACTTCGGCTTGTGTGTTGGCCCGAGATGGTCTTTTATCTATATCCTAATCTACATTATTAAGAAGAAAAAGGGGATAATCATATTAACCTTCTTAGCCCACATACATATTAGCAATCCTAACTTATATCATACTCCATCATTGAGCGAAACATCTTCACGTTTCCTTTTATCTCTTATCTTCACCTTGTTTTCTCCATCGTACATTTTGGTGAACCCAATGTAAATCCTAATCCACATTTGAGTGAGTCATTCATGATTTCTTTCATTTCCTTAGTACTAACTTTTTATCTATATCTCATATTTTCATTCGAGCTTCTTAGTGTTCTCCTTTTAGCTCCTAAGCTTTACCATCATTTGTTTTCACCTTCTTATCTATTTCATTTACCTCGTGCAATCCTCTTAGAACTTTTCACATTTAGTCATGTCTTCTCTTATATCTCCCCATAGTGAACCTCACGTCGTCAAAGACCTACATAATAACATAAATTACATCATTACTAAGGATGGTTAGCTTGAAATTATTCCCAAGTTATCTATTATGGCCGAGGGCCCACAGAGGATCTTCCCATTTCTCACCAATTTACCATGGATGAAGGTCCACAAGAGGAGCTTCTCATTTCTTACCAATTTACCATGACTAAAAGTCCACAAGAGGATCTTCCCACTTCTCACCAATTTACCATGGCCAAAGATCCAAATGATGATCTTCCCATCTTCGACAAAGATCCAATTGACAATCTTCCCATCTACAATCCATTCCAATATGAACATAAAAACTTTCACTCTAATATTAGCAATTATCTTTTAACCCTCCCACTAGCTCTTTATGGGAAGACACCAACTTGGTTCTTCTATAACTTCCAAACTTTTTCTCTCAATTCACAAAATCAGACATTCCTAACTATACCAACCGATTTCTTGAACAGCCCAATACATTTCAGAAAAATATTCTTTCTATAAACTGCATTGACTAGTTTTTCATAAACCCCATGTAGTTCTAATTCCTCAAGTTGGAGATAATCGCCGACCCCGACTTCTACATCATGGTCAATGCCACACAAAAGTATGTTATTTCTAACCCTACATCCTACATCATTTCTAATTCTCCGATCTCTGATTTTAGCCAAATGCCCGCACTAAAACAATGCATGGATCAAAAATATGTAGATCTCACACTTGACACCACCTATAGTGTCCATTATCTCACATTGTCTCATAATTTGGGGTATCTCCCAATGCTTGTCCTCTTTCATCATACTTTGAGGCATCTACCGATGCCCATTCTTCTCCTAGTTCACATTTTGAGGAATCTATTGATGACCATTATTTTCCTAGTTCACGCTTTGGGGCATCTTTTAATGCTTACATTTGCTTTCTCCTAATATTGATAACTTCCTACTTTTACCATCTTACCTTTGGGGCATCTAACAATGCCTTCCATCTTCTAACACCTTAAATTCCAACCAAAACCTCGCAATCAATGAATCCAAACAAATTCAAACTAATCCCTCCTCTTTCAAAGCATACTCCACCAAGGGTATGTTCTCCTTGTGCATTTAGATATGCATGCCACCTCACATGTCATAACTACTTGCACTCTCCTCTTACCGTATCTCTATCTCATTTTATCTTACACTACTCTTTTTACCTACTACATAGCTTCTTGCATTCATTGGCTGTAGAGGTGTCCAAAATTGATGAGAGAGTGCCCACAAAATATTCAAATTATGATTCTAATCCTGTGTAATATCGTCCAAAAGAGATATGAATTGATCATTGCTAGTTATCAGCATTTCTAGAAAAGTATCCAAAAATGACTTCTCAATATATTTCCACCTATCTCGAGCAACATAATCTAACATACTATGTTCTCTTATTCATACCGAATCTAGTAATTCGATTCCTAATTAATCCCACCGGAACTATTCATATAGTTCCATAAGTTTTACTTATACAAGTAAATTTTATCGCCTTTATCCTAGCTTGACCTATCATTGTTTCAGCTAATTTATTTCTCGGTTAGCACCTCACACCTATTATTTTTACAAGACAATTAACTCAATCAATTCATTTCCTAACACCTCACACCTACTCTATTTTTACAGGACTATTAGCTCGGTCAATTTATGTCTCGACTAGCATCTCACAACCTACTTTATTTTACATGAGTGTTAGCTCATTCAATTCATTTTTAGACCTGTACCTCACAAACTACTTTATTTTTACACAATGATAAGCTCAATCGATTCTTTTCCCAACTAGCACCTCACAACCTACTTTATTTTTACAAGACTATTAGTTTGGTCAATTCATTTCCCAACTAGCACCTCACAACCTACCTTATTTTTATAGGATTGTTAGTTCGGTCGATTCATTTCCTGACTAGCACCTCACAACGTATTCTTTTTACAGATCGTATGCATTCGATCGATCCATCCCCTGAATGGCCCCTCACACCCTATGTTTCATAGCTTTGACATCATATTATTATCTCACTTTATCTTCATTTCACTACCTGAATATTCTCATGACTAAACATCCTACCTTATTTTTACCTTTGCTACCTAAATTTCATGTTTTACTTTATATCCTATTGTTTGAACAATCTACTACCTTAATATCTTGTTTTACTATATTTTTAAAACATGCCTTTGATATCTTATCCCTCTTGGGTTTATATGACCATTGCTCTCTTCACAAAGCACTTTGGCAGTTTTATCTTACATGTTGTTACAACATGCCTTTGATATCTTATCAAGCCATTGCTCTCCTTACAGAGCACTTTGGTAGTTTTACATTACTTATTTTTACAACTTGCCTTTGATATCGTATCGCCCTTGGTTTTATACAACTGTCTTCTTCTTAAGGTACTTTGGTAATTTTTTTCTAGTCTATTTTTACATTTTGCCTTTGATATCCTTTCCCTCTTGGGTTTATTCCGTTATTTTTTTCCTCTCTAGATCTTTTGGTATGATTTTATCACCTTTATGACACTCCTTCCCACTTGGATTTTACCACATTTTATGCTTGTGATGGACCTATCATAGGTTTACATTCCTCTCGTGTCATTGTTAGCGATCTACCTTTACTACACTACCCAATTCATCTCTTTCAACCATCATTCCCTACGAAGCAAACCTCTCTTTATGGTAAACTACTAGCTTTATCATTCATTATATCACTCTTATCCTTGTACTTCCACTGTTCTTGCTCCTCTCACTTGAGGCACGCTTAGGTCGGATATGAGATTGCACTTTTTATTACAGTAGGTCTAGAGGTACCTAAGAGTCTTGGTTGTAGGTCTTCCTCTATAGTGGTTAAGAGAAAGATCTCTAGCTTTGTCATCTTTCATACCCATTTGATCAGCCTTTCGAATCCATATGGAGGAACAATAAAAGCTAAAAAGTCAAAAGCCATATTATGAAAAGAAAAAAAAAAAAATGAAATACAAAAAAGGAATTATTGCAAGTAAGAAATCAGTCACAAACAAAAACAATGCAATATCATTTGGCATGCTATCCTAGTTGAAAACTCAAACTCCATAGTTGGCCTCGTCACAGAGGTTTTCCTAACTAGGTAGGGGCTAGGGCTACATATCTATCATTCAGGGCATCTGCCTGTTCATGACAGTACCTAATCCTTGTACTAGACCTATGGCTCCTTAAGTAAGGTCTTGAGAAACAAGGAAAACCTCATGTAGAGGTGGAAAATATGTACTATTCTTGCATCTCATAGCTAACATGGGATATATATTTATACTTCATAAGTTTTCCTAAGCCAAACCCACATACTTGGGTTCCTTCATACCTTGATGACGAAAACCTTTAGTCATATCCTATTGATTAGAGTGTCTCATTCTCTGCTAAGGATCTTGTATTGCCAACATTGCACCCTACTTCCTTTTTCCATGACCACTCTGTTTATTCTCCTTGATGCATATTGTCATTAGTCGGCCACACTTTTACCTCTTTTGACATCCTATTCTCTATATTACTACAAATTTTTACCTCCCTTGGTGTTGGCTCCGGCCAAAGACTTGAGTTTTTGGAATATAAGACCTTGAAACCTTTCTCACAAATAGGCCATCTCATCTCCATTCACCCTAGTTGTGACATTAGATGGTAGTGTTTTACCTCCCAAGAAAATCCAACACAAGCATTGATTTTGGTTTACTCATTTCGGTGCTTCCTTATTATCACTTTTTATCACATCTTTTGCTTTCTTTGATCTTTCTTAGATTTCATTAGATGTTATTATTACCTTGGCCATGTTCTTTGTTTACAAGATCCCACATCTTTTACATTAGATGTCCTTTTATCACCCATTACTATCATTGCCAAATCTTTTAATTTGGTTGATCTCTCTTGGATTTTATTAGATGTCTTATCACTCACTTATTCTTTGCCTCGTCTTTTAAATTCTTTGATCTCTCTGAATTTATTTGGATATCAGGTTATTTACTTGCTCTAATGTAGCTTTTGTCCTATTAGATTTTACCATCTATTTTTCATTAGATGTTTCATTTCCATCTACTTATTTTCACATTCTAGTGAACATCCTTCTAGCATTGTTTTTCCTATAGACCTACTAAATTGGTTACTTCCTGTCAATGCACTATATAACCTCTTGTAGGTTTCCTAGTCCTATTTTACAACCCACTTATTACCTCACATAGGCTATCCAGACCTATCCTCGATTTCTTATAGCCATGTCCTAGCACCCTCCCATGAGATCCCTTTTACACTGAATTTGCTTACTAAATTTACTAATTTATCTTTTAGCATTGTTTCTTCAGTCTTGTATCATTTGGGTTCACTTGGTAGTTGTGCACCCTCCAAGGTCAAGACAAAAGACTCTTTATGCATCCCTATTTACAGAAAGGTAAGTATCAAGAAAGCATATTACATTTGGTTGAGTTCATATTATTATCACTTATCACTTCAGTTACGGTCATTCCTTTTGATTTTGGCGTTGCATGTTCTTTTCCCGAAGACTATCTCATATTACACTATCATGACATGTGATGGTATTCAATTAGGGCATACGTATACACCTTATTTTTCACTCCTACATAAGGATTTTCCTTTGCATGTTATTCGTGCATTAACCTCCCGGAGTGCATGCCCTTAAAGCAATCTAGGAATGAGCAGGTTGGTTACCCGTACTTGGAGAAAGTTGTTGTGTGCCCCATGTTCCTTAGATAATCCTAACATGCCCTACCACCCCTTTACTACCTCATCTGGCATCCTTTTACTAAATTCGTATGAACACCTTCACACCTACTTACAATTTCAGATCCTTGTCAAATCACCTTCACATCTTCTCATTAATCTTTGCTCCATTTACTTGTCTTTTCCTCCTTAGGACCCTCATGTCAGCAGTTGCTAACAGATGGTATCACACATGGTTGATACCATCTAGTATGACTTTCTACTAGCCAAATGCATTGGCCACAATTGATGTTATTGGCTAAGAAAGTTAGTGAATTCAGGTTATTATCCCATATAGGCATCGCAGTTACTTAGACATCACATAATATTCTTTTTGTGCTTGCAAAGCTGCCCTTAAAGGTCTTGAAATTTTAAAGGAGCTTATACTTTGACGTCTACTTTTGAGCATTGGGTTACTAGGAGCCATAACAATGGGAGTTACACCAGCAAGGTTTACCAATTCTTTGGAGTCCCGAACGTTGGTCTCCTTAGGCCTTCCACCTTCCCTTTTGATCCACTCACAACTCCTCTCAAATAAAGTGGTACTAACCCTAGGGGTGGTTAATGTGTCAATGGTGTCTTCAAAAGGTAAGTATCCCTAACCTTTTCTTTTCCTTTACATTTGGATAGATTGATTTATCATTTACTTGACTAGGATAGAGTAGCATATTCTTTGGCTATCGTCGTATTCTTATTACCAGCCTTACGTCTACCACTGATCTTTTACAACCTTGGTTTAGATCCTTGGCATGCACTTGCCTCCTTGTTTATTCTTGCAACCCTAGTCTGGTATATTCATTATCACCTTCATTGGTACATCTTTGAAAGTGTGGATTATCATCTTCTAAATCCACAACTCATACACTTATTGGTCACAATTTTGGTTTGTGTGTTGGCCGTACAATGGTCTTCCATCTATATCTTAATCGATATTATTAAAAAAAAAAAAGGATAAACATATTGACCTTCTTAGCCCACATAAAGTAAGTAACCACTCTAGCAGACCTATAATATGGTAAAATAATGTGGAAAATGATGCAAGGTGTGAAGACCAGCAACAAAGTTAGTACCACAAGTCTAAAAATAATGTAGATGGCTTATGGTGTTATGTTGGATATTTGTAATTGTATCACATGCTGATCTATGTTTTCATTTTTATCTTGTACAAATGCAATAACACTTATGTCTAAAAATGAAAAGGGAAAATTGGTAGTACAATGGAAAATCTAATGAAAAATGGATAGTAAAGTTTAATAAATCAAAATGTCTATTAGAATAAGTAGGTAATAATGACATCTTAATAGAATCTAAGATGAATCAAAGAACAGAATATTGGCAAAGATATGTATGTAAAATGGTGTCTAATCAAATCTAAGAGGAATTGAAGAAGACAAATGATGTGGCAAAGATAAAGAGATCAAATGACATCTAGTAAGATCTAAAGGAATCAAAAAGATAATAGATGTGGCAAAGATAAGTAGGTAAAATATGAAGGACATCCAATGTAAAAGATACAAGATCTCGTAAACAAAGAATGCGACCAAGGTAAAAATAACATCTAACAAAATCTAAGGAAGATCAAATAAAGCAAAAGAAGTGATAGAAGTTGATAATAATGAAACCCTTAAATAAGTGAAACCAAACTCAATGTTTGTGCTAGACCTTATCGAGATGTAAAGCATTACCATCTAATGTCACAGCTAGGTGAATGGAGATGGTATGTAAGCAAAGGAATTATTTGCAAGGAAGGCCCAAGGTCTTACAATATGAACTCACTAAACTTTAGCTGGAGCCAGCACTAGGGGAGGGAAAAATATATACTAATATAAAGAATAGGATGTCAAAAGAGTAGCAGTGTTGGCAATATCTGTCAAGGGGATCAAAAGGAGTGATCATGAAAAAAAAAAAAAAAAGGTAAGGCGCCACAATGGTGATACAAGATCCTTAGTGGAGAATGAGACACTCTAATCAAAAGGACATGACTAAAGGTTTTTGTCATCAAGGCCAAGTATGCGGGTTTGGCTTAGGAAAACTAATGAGATATAAATTTATCACATGTCAATCAATGAGATGAAAACAAAGTAAAGGTTCCTATCTACTCGACAATGTGTTCCCTATTCCTCGAGACCTCACTTAACAAGCCATAGGTATACTACGAGGATTAGTTTCTTGTATGAAGAGAAGGGAGCACTAAACACTAAACATGTAGCCTTTTATCCCAATCAAGAAAAACCTAATGCACCCCAAAGGACCCCAAGTTTTGTGATGAGGCCAATAGTGGACTTTAAGTTTTCAACTAGGATAGGTGTGCCAAATGATATCACGTCTTTTTTGGTTGAGATTGATTTTTGATTGTATAATTCTCCTTCTCTATAACATTTTGCTTGATTTTTCTTTAATGCTCTTATGGATTTTTAAGTTTTATGGTTTTTTTGTTCTGCTCCACCTAAATTTTGAGGTTGATCAAATGGGTATGAAAGACAACAACACTTTCATGTGTTTTCTATAAACTCAACAATCCTTACCATCATAACACGGTGCTTCGTGCCATCTGCAAAACATTGCAGGCTCGTCAAATGAATTTTTTGAAGTCATGACAATAGATGGGAGAAAATATGTGGTGGGAGAAGGAAGAGTTAATTATATATGGCTAGAGCTAACCAAAGGATCCAACGTGGTTTATGGCATAGGCTTGAAGTTACCAAGGAGGATATCGGGTTCATCCCCCATCATGTCGGCATCGGGATCAACATTAGAGCTCTTGGGATCAGCATAATGGATGACACCAATTGTTTTGATATTGCGGTTGAAGTTGGATTAAGGATTCTAGGGAAGGGGTGTTAATGAAGGGCCCCTACTCATTGGAATCGCTATAGTTGAGAGTATATGGAAAGGATTCCAAGGAAGTCAAACTAACAAAGGCCCTCTAGTCATCAAAATTGCTGGAGTCAATGAGATTAATGCAACAATAGTTGGTATTGTAGGATCTAGGAATTCTTAGCTTGGGCATGGTCAAACAAGAAGGAGAACAACCATTGTCATAATCAAGGGTAGAAATATTAATATTAAGGGATTCAATTATGCTTTCATTAGGAGGTGAATATGTGATCTCCTTAAGAGGGAGTCGGAGAGTGAAAACATTAACAGTATTCCATTCGGTTGCCTTGTAAAAATAGGGCTGCACATAATGGCACAGCTCCACAACGACAGAGTTGGAAAGATTGGAGGTCTTGATCTTAATGTTGATTTCATCAAACACATCTCATTCGAATTGAGGAGATTCTTGTGAGACCTCCTCAAGAAGAGTTGACAAGGTAGATAAAGCATTGATACTCTCGAAAGGGAACACAAGGTAGTTCCTTGAGAGAGGAGATTTTAAAGACTTCGTGTTTTTAAATTGTTCAAAACTCCACAAGTTTATGTCACTTTGAATTTTATACATGGAGCCTAGGTGGGGGAATTTAACACATTGACATGCAAATGAAGTGATATCATGCAACCATGTGTCCACGGTCAGCCAAAGAGAATGTTATAAGATAGAGGAAAGTTGAAAATCCTAACTTTCACTCCAATAGTGTGAGAAGGCATAGTGATGGGCAACCCAATGGAGGTATTTTCCTTCATTCATACCCTTGACACATGTTGATGGTTGATTTTAGGTTATCACTTAAATACCCTAAAGATTTGACGAATTTTAAAAAGCAATGCATGTGCCAAGACCCTCATCAATGGGAACCCTTTTGACTTGCATGTTGTCAATCTTGACAGAAAGGAAGAGAGGAGGATCATCGGCACAAAAGAGGAGTTCATCCTTAGATCATAAAGTTATTGGAAAAACAAAGAGAGAATGTTTGATCAATTTAGATTGGTTTGAATAGATAGCTCCTCACATTGTTGACTATACTCTCATTCAAAGCATGTAAGAGAGACTCTTGCTTGAAAGTTGGTAGATAAGGGATACTCATGTCGAAGAGGTTGGCATCAAATGATTATAATGTTTAGGCAAGGTTCATATGAGTTTGAAGAAGGGGATTTTACTTGGAAGGTTGGAGATTTTCGTGACTAGATCACATTCATCCAAGCTAGGCTATACGATGTCGGTCTCAGGGCTGAAAAGTCTCAATCCCAATAATCATCAAAGAGGCTAAAGGCATAGACTAGGTTAAGTTATTTTTTTGTTTGAGTTGTACGAAATTGACCATGCTAGATGGTTGAGGTAACTCAAACAAACTACATCCCTGAAGAAAACACAATGACCAATATCGACAGAAGTAGGATTTCTGCAAAACGAAATTGACCCTATACTTTCAAGATGGTCAACGGAATTGATTTGAAAAAGTTTTTCAGATTTTGGAATTTCCTAAAGTTGTTCTAAGGAATTATGACATGTAGGGTAGGCTTGAATAGTCTTGTAAGTCTTAGGCTAAGAAGTAGGATACTTGCAATTGATGCAAGAAATTACTCTTTTCATCCATTGCATGTTGACCATGTTTTCAATGTTGTCGATGTTGAGATTATAGGTGGTCTCAATGGCACTGGCTGAAGAGGTTGAATTTCACTTATCATGTACGGGCTAATGAGGTTTATCAACCTTTGAATGATTACGCAAATGATTGGTATAGATACCCAAATGGTTGTTAGTCTTATGCACAGCGTCATGACGATCATGATGTTAAGCATTAACTTGTGCATTGACAATTTAAACTCGTGTCTTTTTCTTACCATGGCATTATGATCGAAGTCACGTCCAAGCAAGAAAGCACAGTTCTAGCACTCAACAATTTTCATGAGAATGCCCCCACTTGGCATGCCACCAACAAAACTTCATTTCATTATACCACTAAGAAATACATTGGGAGGACTCCTTAAGTCATGAAAATGGTCTTGGTAGATTCCACCTTAATTCTTCCCTTGTGATAGATTGATGGCAATCCCCTCGGTGGGGTGGGTGAGGAAAGGAGCCACCTTTAGTTTGAGGAGAGGTTAGACCTTGAGAGGTATCAATGCCATGAATGGTTCCATTGGAAGCATTGCCATTATTGTTATTGTTTGTGACTTTTTCATCTATAGCATTGCGGTTTCGAGGTCGCATAAGGACTTGAAGAATTTTTGTGGTGGTTGTTTAGATTGAGGCTTTTGAACTCATGCATGAGATAATCTTGTCTTTTAGCTTGGTTAAGGGATTCCTCCAAGGATGAAGGAGAAAAGGATCTAAGCTTTGCTAGCAAGAATATAAAACCATCAAAAATAGTCGGTGAAGACTCTGTCATTGAACATGTTATCCTCAACTTTTTTAGCCAAGGTATTCCATCATTTGATAAAGGTTTGAACCATTTCATGTTCCTATCGCTACAATCGATTGTGACGCAAATGTGATTCTCAAATAGGTCATGATAGTGAAATTCTTAAACTAAAGCATTGACTATAACTTCAAGTTCAATAATACAACTAGTCAAAAGGGAATGGTACCAATCCAAAACATCATTTGTAAGGGTCTTAGTTCAAAACTTGGTTACTACATAAACATTAGTTTCGATCTGGTCCTTGTACACATAGCCAAAATTCTTCACATAAAGAGTGGGATAGGCTGATCCGTCATAGGTGTTAGTTGGGGTGATTCTTTCAATGTCCATTGCAGCAATAGAAGGAGTTGAAGGTTCTCTTTGAATTGATTGATGAATCTTGTCGGTGATATGTGGTTTTGGGATTGGATTTCCTGTTAGGATCAAGAAGGGGGTGGGGAGGGACATTGATTTGGCTCACCTCACTGAATATGGCATGGTCTATTAATCATTTGCACCAACTTGGCTTTGCATTTAAAGAAATTGGTCATTACTAGTGTTTTTTTGTTGGTTCATTCAGTCTATTAGTTGTAAGATTAATTGAATTGAATCCACACGGGGAGTGGTTTGATTAGTATTATTGAGTTGATAAGGTGCATTGTTAAGGTTAACACCCGCCATGGTAGAAGAAGAAGGATGAGAATGGGATGTGAAGAGAGGGTAAGGCATGTTTTGGCTTGCCCGGATGGTTGAAAATATGATGTTAATAAGATTATGTTGATTGAGGAGCTCATCCATACGTTGTTGGATGGATTTGAGAGCTTCCACAACAAATTCAGTAAAGATTTTGATGAATTTTCGCATGGCAGGTGTGTAGCTAGATAGATATTGTCCTCTTCTTCGCCCTCCTACTCTAATCCTTCCTCGAGTATAGGTTTGTTTAAATGAGATCTAGTGGAAACCCTATTAGTAGATGTATTATGTAAGAACTTCTTAGTATTAGTAGCAACCATATTACAATCTTTGTAGAAGGGTTGTGATTCAAGGAAAGAGGCCCAATCAATAATCATAGCAATAAGAAGATGCACCATGGTAGGAGGCCAAGAAAAGAAAAGAAATTTGACAAGCAAGGTATGCTTGGAAAATTGGTAAGAGAATATAACATGCTAGGAGGAAAATAAAAATAAGTTAATAAAATAGGAGATCAAAATGAACGTGCATATGACTCAATCAAGGGTAGAGTGAGATTCATGTCAGATTCATTAGAATGTATGTTAGCTAAGATGGCCAATATGATTATCCTCTTTCTCTTCTGAATAATATAGATTAGGATATAAATAAAAGACCATTCTAGGGCCAACATAGGCCAAGGATAGTGCCAAGGGGCGTAGTAATCGTGGATCTATAAGAAGTAGTTTGCACTCATATTAAACGTGTGGGGTTCTAAAGCCTAGGCCTAAGAAAGGGTGTGGGGGCTTAAAAGAATCCTAAGGTTGCAAGATTAATGATAACAACAAAGTGGTGTTAGATGTCTAATCCCAGGGTTGTAATGCCATGTGACAGATAATAAGTGAGGGCTGTAAAGGATAATGCAATAGACAAAGATATGCTACTCTGTCCTGGTCTAATACATGATATACATTAAACATAATTATCTCCTTAGCGGACATGCAGGTGCCCATGAAAAACCATAAAAAACAAAAAGATATTTTGTTTTCCAAACCCCTAAACCCTAGCATCTACCATGGTTTTCTGTTAGGTCACATTATTAGATCTTTTTCATTGCTTCAAATACAAGATAAACTTTGGATGTCCAAAGGTAAACATATTCTTCATCCATTGCTTTTCAACTCCCACTCAGGACTGCAATAAGGTACCCCATCAGCCAATATGCTCTCTAGATGAAATCCTACCATACGTTCTAGGAAACTTATAAGAGACTGATAAGAGGGAATGACGTCATTGTTTGATTGTCATATATTAGGTATTGCTATCGTCAATTAAACAATAAAATATAGTCAAATATTGTATGCTTTAGTCTCTGTATTGTTTATTTTACGTTTCACCAAAAGAGGTTTTAAACTTTCCCTTAAGATATTGTATACGTATTTGGTGTCCCATGAATGGTTTTACAATTTTCTCTATGATTTTTGTCCTTTCTATTTATGATATCAGCTAGCCACAGTGTTCCTCTTTTTCATGTCAACTGTGCATGACCAAAAACCTTTGGAAATCATCTTTCAGGTCAGATAACGGAACTCGTGTTTATGAAAGACATTTATCTGGGAAACAGTATAGAAAACTGGTTGACCATGACTCAGTCCAAGTTGCTACAATATAAACCATTCAAATGAATTCACATGTGTTAAGGTAACAAACTTACGTATATCTCAGCAATCCATCCCTCACTAGTCTTAACAAGTAATCTGTCATGGGCTTGAATTCACTCACTGTATGCAAGTTAACCCAATTCTGCATCCAATATCCCCTCAAATGTAGATCCTGCACAAAACCATCTGAATGTAACTTCTAATAAGTAAAATACCCAAGCCAAAGCAGCATATCAATGTAATCAACAAACTAGTTACATGATATCCACAGTGATTACATCAATGTACCAAGGCCATGCAAAAATCCCATTTTAGCTGTACATATGAAGTACATGGTCCAACGTACCTTCTACAGCAGTAAAATGCACATACATCAAATTAATACATCAAGATACATGTTTTCTTCCTACACATTTTCACATTTATGTATCATAAATCTTGTAGCATTCCTCGGTCATGAAAGCTCTTCACACACGAGAAGCATAATAACTAACATTCTAGGATATACTAATTAACAGTTGAAAGAAAACAGCAAAAACAAAAATAGCCTGGGAAACAAGTTAAAGCATTAGAACCCTCTTCATTTTATCCTCAAAATGCTAACAATTCACATTTGTTGCATAAATACCAATATGTCATGCAAGAACCCTTAGATCAATCTTATTGTAATCGCAGAATTCCTAAATGATAGCAATACCTTTTACATTATGACAGTTTCTCAAATGAATATGGAAGTCACTCAGGATGGAAGCAGTTATCCAATCAAACAGAGCAATTAAGATGTAAGAGTCTCATATTCAAATGAGGATTTGCGACATCTCTGATGAAGCACAACAGCCTAAGACTTGAGATATTACATGAACTAAAAAGTTAAAAACATCAACTACCTTCTTCTTGATTTGAAGTTAAAATATATTGTGAGTTATTATAGAACTGAATGTGTGGATTGGTTAACGCGTAACCAAGATTATTGAAGAATCAACCCTCAGCTACTCTAGTCCATCATTGCAAAGCATTCACCATGGTATCATTAGGGTATAACTATCAGTGTGTATATATGACAGGGAGAGAGAGAGAGAAAGTGACTTCATGAGTACCAAAGGTACCACCACTTATCACATATGCTCGATGTAAACGATAGAAGGCACAAGTCACAACCCTCCTATTAATAGAACTCCCGTTAGGATGGGACCTATAAGTTATACTTTAGTCGTGTAAAATTGTCAGACCAGGGTATATTTCAAAAATACATACTAGTTTGCCTACATGTACATAACATACACATCTTCCAAGGGCAACCACAAAGATTGGTGCCTCACAAGAAATAAACCATGAATTAAGCTAACCAAATGTTAATATCATGCACCAACAACCCCTCTTAATCTTGAGTTGCAGGAAACCACAATATAACTCCACCGCCAAGAAATGCATGTTGCCTCCATATTTATACATCTAGGCTGATCCATTGCAGGTCTCCACACTACACTACTTGCATAGGAGTGCCCTCACCATTCTGAAATCTCAATCTCCGCCACTTATCATATAATTTGCAGAGGAGTGAGCTCACCACCCTAGAATCTCAAAACACATTACTTGCATAGGAGTGGGCTCATCAATCTGGAGTCACATTACACATCACTTGTCACGTCACATCACAAGCACAAGACACACTCACCACTTTGGAGTCTCATTCAATGTCAATTATCACTTGGCACATTAAAATTCTTTTGAATCTGTGGCTAAATTTATCTTGGAGTTGTCATCATATCACTAGATTGTACCTATTGCATCCATCTCAAGTCAAGGAGTGTGGATTGCTCAACTCATCCATCCACGAGCCAGACTTCCCTATTAAACGAACTTGAAGAAGAAATACAAAACAGTCTAGGCCCATGAAGGACGAGAAGTTGTAGATGTAGAAGTAGAAGCATCCCATCTACAAAAGCCCATCGGGATTTGAAACATGTGCAAGATCTGTTAGTGTTTGAAGCAAGTGCAAGACCTAAGTTACAAATGCGAGTTCAAGTTCAAGTACAGGTATGGTGTTCGGGTGCAGGTGTTCATGATTATTTTTGGATGCAGAATACAATAAAGATTGGGCAAGTCCGCCCAAAAAAGTAATAAATAATATGTTAAAATTAAAAATAATAGACAATAAATAAAATTAACCATAATATGCTTAAAATAATAAAAAAAATAACAAAACATTATTGATAATTAAAATTAAAAATATTAAATGAGGCTTGACATATGATATATCACATTCTGTTCAAAATAGGAGTATAGTCAATGGTCGTCAAACTAAGGAACCATGCAAACAAAGTATAATATTGCTCTTCATCAAGAGCATCTAAATCAGCAATTGGTTTACTAGAATCAAATGCACTAGAATGAACACTAGTTTAGTTAGTTGTGCTTTTTATGTTTTTAATCTTTGGTTTTTTGTTTTTCTTATTGTCATCATACCCATACCAACACTATTGTTTAATTTTATTTTTATTAATGGTAGTTTGGCATCCAGGATAAAAGCAGAACCAGAGACATCCACACTAGTACCATAAACATATCGTTATGCATACGGGGTCCTCTAAAATAGTACCTGGTAATGTAGTGCAAGGCCTTTGATATCTAAAACTCTATTAAACCTGCCAGCAACTCGCATTATCAATCCCTATCGCCAATGCACAATCTATCACACCTGTCAGTATCTGAAAATCTACAGCACCTAAAGGAAACTCGATGAGTCAATACCATTGTCTTAATAATCTGCACCACATGTCGATAACTCACATGGAACCTTAATCATCAACATTAATGTAATGGTGCAAGCCTTTTGGCAACATCTCGTCATCTTCTTCAACATTCATTCCATCCATAACATAAATTACCTTTTACTCATTATTTCCACAAATTCAGCTTTAGGTGCATTAGCTTGTACCACAGTCATCTTCACATTCCTCTTCTAGCTCTAATGATGGCCAAAAGTCATCCTCATCTTCATTCTCCACAACCTTTTCATTTGTTGATTAGTCTGCTCCATCAGTTACATCCGAACACTAATCCACCTCTTTCAAGAGTATAAATTCTCTTTCTCCTTCAGTTAGAAGCCTCTTGCCTGCCATCGTCAATGCTAATGGATTTTGGTGCTTGGCCTCATCACTCTCCTCTTTCAATGAAGCTAGACTCCTCTCTACACCATTCCTATCCACAAGTCCAATAATATTATCTTTCCCATCATACACTGCTTGATTGTCATATTGCCATGGTCTACCCAATAGTATATGGCATGCATCCATGGGCACCATACCACTTAACACCTTGTCTACATATCCACCAATCCTCAATTCAGCTTTATGTTGATCCCAAACATAAATCTTACAATCATGTGTCAACCAAGACACTTAAAATGGCTGTGGATGTGCCACACACTTCAAATTCAGCTTATTAACTACTCTTGACAATAAATTGTCACTACTACCACTATCCACAATCACACTCAAACACTTACCTTGAACCTTGCATCTTTTCTTGAAGACATTCCTTCCACAAGATAAACACTGCTGCAACCTTCCTCGGACACACACAAAACCTTAAAACAAAAACCCACTTTTAGTCTCTCATTAACAATACTCTTGTTCTCCACCCACCTATTCTAGATGGACACCAACTCTGTATCCTCTATCCACTACTATCTTTAGTGGAGGAAACCACAAAAACAACTAAACACCTTCTACTTATCTATTTCTGAGAGGATCCTTCTGCATAGATTTACGAACTAAAGAAAATAAATGAACAATGAAATGACCTTTGAGAAAGAACTTAAATAACCTTTAGATCGCAGACCACTTCAAGGGGGAAACCTCCTTTGAGCAAGCTCAATACAATAATATTCATGGATGCCTTCATTGGGCCTCAACACTTACTTATATACTAAGTCTATTCTAACAACTACTACTTCTCATGTATGTGGGATAATTCAAATATGCTCAAGGGACGACTTACAAAGCATATGCATCCATAGCGACTAATACACTAATAATGCAAAGAGAAGGTTAGGACACAGGTTCCTAACATCCCCTCCCCTTAGAAAAAGCTTTGTCCTCAAAGCTTCAGATGTGGGAATTGTTGTTGAATCTAGAAGAGTGGTTCCCATGTTGCATCTTTTGGTTGCATGCCATGCCACTGGATTAAGACTTCCGTGATTGAGTGGGAGTAAAGTTGGCAGGTGCACCTGTCCAAGATTGCTTCCGGTTCGAGAAGGATGGAGCCTTCATTATCAAGTTCTAGTAAAATTGTTTGCACTTTGATGTTGGTTCCAAGAACTTTCTTCAAACATGAGACATGAAAGACTGGGTGAACTCGGGAGGAGGGTGGAAGCTCCAACTTGTAAGCAATAGACCCAATCTTCTGGAGAACCTTATATGGCCCATAAAACTTCGGGAAAGCTTATGACACCCTGTTAGTTTCAGGGATGATTGCTTGTATGGCTGCAGACGAAGAAAAACAATATTGCCTGGTTGAAAGGTGCCCTCGAAGCGGTGTTGGTTAACCTATTGCTTCATTCGATTTTGTTCCATATGGAGATTGTCCCACAAGGTGTTGAGAATTATGATCCCGGTTTCGGAGAGTAGTGTCGACCGCCTGAACCAATGAATTGTCGGGGTATACGAGAGAAGCGTTGGTGGCGCTTGACCATAAACCAGCTTCATATGGAGTCATTTTAGTAGAAGTGTGGTGTGATGTATTGTACCACCATTCTGCTAAGGGGAGCCACTTTTCCCACTTTGGTGTTGTTGTTCCAAAGCAAAGCAACGAAGGAATGTTTCCAAGCATTTGTTGACAATTTTTGTCGGCCATCTATTTGTGGGTGATACTCAAAGCTCATCTTCAATTGTGTGTTTGTGCGTCGGAATAACTCCATCTAAAAATGGTTGGTGAAAGTTTTGTCACAATCGGAGATGATTGAAGAAGGGATGCCATGAAGGCGGAAGATCTAATCCAAGAAAACTTGTGCGACTGTGGAGGTTGTATATGTATTATGGATGGTTGAGGGCACAAAAATGACTATATTTAGAGAGGCAGTCTACCACAACTAGGATCATTGTTTTTCCTCAAGTTTTAGGGAGCCCCTCAATGAAATCCATAGAAATTTTGTCCAAATCCTGGTAGGAATGGGCAAAGGCTCGAGCAAACCAGAATCAGTGTTGTTTCACCTTTGTTGCGTTGGCAGGTATCACATTCGCCCATCATCTGTTTAATTTATCCTTTCATTCCCTTCCAAAAGAAGTTTCAACGTGCCCGCTCATATGTTTTGAGAAATCCTGAGTGCCTGCCGAGGGAGAAGCATGGATTTCATAGAATACGGCCTGATGAAGGTCTGTGCTATGGGGAAGCACCAGACAGCCCTTGTATCGCAAAGAAGCACCATCCCATGAATAATGTGGTACTACATGCTGCGATTAGTGGCCAATTGTTGAATGAGGGGTGTAAGAAGGGATCATTTGCATACCCTTGTACAAATTCCAACCAGTTCGGAATGGGCATGGAGATGGCAGAAAGGGAAGCCTGGTCCTCGAATGTGCATGAGAGAGCATCAACCACGACATTGTCTTTACCCTTCTTGTAAGTGATCTCATAATCATAGCCCATGAGTTTGTTGATCCATTTATGTTGTCTTGTATAAGACCTGTTGTTCCAAGAAATATTTCAAACTCTGGTGATCGGTTTTGATGTAAAAATGATTCCCAATTAAATATGGCCACCATTTTTGTATTGCATGCAGAATTACCATCATCTCTTTTTCATATGTAAACAAAGCCATATTTCATCCAGAAAGGGCTTTATTAGTGAAGGCAATTGGATGACCCTCTTGGAGAAGAACAACACCCAAGCCGTTGCCACATGCATCACTTTCGATGGTGAAAGTTTTGGTGAAGTCCAACATGGCCAAAATTGTACTTCACCAAAACATGTTGTGCTACACATAGCTTGTTTGAGTGCCATGAATATCTAGTCACTCAGTATCCCATGTGAATGCATCCTTCTTCAATAAGGAAGTCAAGGGAGCCACGATCTTTCCATAATCCCTGACGAACTTGCGATAGTATCCTGTAAGGCCTAGGAAACCATGAAGGCTCTTGAGGGTTATTGGCCAAGGCTAATGTTGTATGGCACTGATTTTTCTCGATCCACGAAGACCCTCAATCAAACAATGTGCCCTAGATATTCAACTTCCTCTTGACCAAAGGAACACTTGGACTGCTTGGCACATAATTGATTGTCTGCTAGAAGTTGTAATGCCCTGTCAATATGTTGGAGATGCTCGCCCATGTGCGGTTGTAGATCAAAATATCATCAAAGAAAACCAAAACAAATCCCCATTTCATTAGCCATTTTAGCCAAAAAATTTCATACTTTTAAAATAATGGGTCATTTTGTGTTTTTATTGTGAAATACTTGTAAATTGTTAAATATTCCTAAAGAGCCATATTAGCCATTTTCGCCAAATACCCGGATTTTGTTATATTTTGTATGCTGCGGGAAATTTGTATTTAATTATTTTGAGCCCCGTTTGAGGCAATTTGTGCTCCGGTTTAACTCTGTTGTGATCGTACATATCATTATTCCCATATACCAGTAGGGTTTTAACCAGGAATGCATTATGGACTTTATTTGTGACTTTTGGCAACGTTTTGTGTTTTTGTTTTTCCCATTTCGTTTTCTGTGAAATTTCTCTAGATCAATTCCTTTGCCGGTTTGGCCTGATTCTTGGCCTGGAGTAGTTGGAGATCACATACGCGTTGTGCGGAAGGAAGTCGCCATCGGAGGTCAGTTCACTTGGGAAAAGACAAGTCGTGCACCAAAAAAGCCTCTTTTAGGGCTGGCGCATTTTGGAAAAAGAGGGTTGAAGTGGATCATGGGAAAATTAGAAGCAACAGGCAGGTGGGAATTTTGTACCTGCCTAGCAGGGTACTTTTTCCCATGGAGGCAACGCCACTTAAGTGACAATGGGAAAATTAGAGGCAAGGGGGCGGGAATTTCTTACCTGCCTTGCAGGGTAAAAATTCCCATTGTGGAATAAAAGAAATATCACTTAAGTGAATCATGGGATTTTATTGCCTGCCTTGCAGGGTAAATAATCCCATTATGAAAGTCAAATGACTTAAGTGAATCATGGGATTTTCAGGGCTGCCTTGCAGGGTAAATAATCCCATTGTCATGTGATTCTTAAAAATAGAATTCTTTATGTCAAAAAGTGCGCCCCCTTTGGAAAAGTAATGGCAGCCTTTAAATTGATTAATTTAATTAATTATTCACCCAAAATAGGCGCCCAGGCTTGTGGAAAAGTCAACAAGGTTAAAGGACAAAAGGTGGTTGAAAATAGACTATTCTAAAATTAAATAAATTTATTTATTTAATGGCAGCCCCTTTATGTCAAAAAGTGCGCCCCTTTTGGGAGAGAAATAATACTTTTTAAAGTATTAAATGATTAAATTAATTCCTATTTTCAGTGGCTAAGGTCAAAGCATACTGTGAGGCTTGAGTTAACTGGAAGCAAAAGTCTAAAATTAAATAAATTTAATTTATTTAATGGCAGCCATAAGCATGCACAAAATAGGCACCCCATTTGAAGAGTGAAGCTTATTAATTAATTAATTAATTGTCAGTAATAGCAAAGACATTAATTAATTATAGAATCACAAGGGTTATATAAGCAGGGGCTGCCATAAGGATGAATTAATTAATTCACAGGTAAAGAAGTGCAGCCCAAGAGGAAAAAAGCACCCCATTTGAAGAGATTTTTGCTCAAAAAAGGTGAAATCAATGCTAAAAGCTTCCAATTTTGGCGCACAAGTTGAAGGAGTTGATTTGTGTCTGGATAATTGTTTGCATAAGTGATACAGGTGCTCAGGTGAAGTTGGAAAAATTCATGCTCACTTTGCATGCAAACAAAACATCAATTTTTGGGGCAGCAGGCTTGAATTATGCAGATTTTATGATTAAAATTCACTTGTTCATGTTCGGTTGCCATCTTTATGCTGAATTAATTACGAGAATTCATTACGGTGCTTTACTGAAAAGAAAATGAGCTTTAATCAATGTCGATACATTGAATATATCCTCGAATCGAAGAATTATCGGATCTGCACTTTTGATTTTGAAGAATTCCGGCCAATAAGAAGAAAAAAATTGTTCGAGACAAAAAGATAGACAAAGCCATGGCAAGAGGGGATGAAAAGAAAGCCAACGTGAGTCATGCATCACTTCCAAACTTGCGACATAGGAGACACAGATCTAGGTCCGGAACCTCTTTCCGAATTGATTGATAGATCCAGAGCGGGAAAGACTTCACTCATGCGTGCGATTAAAAGCAGTGGAATTATTCGAGCTGCAGCCTTTCCATACACAACCCAGTTGCCAGAGTTCGTTATGGAGTGTGCTAGATCTTACCATCCTTCATCCAGATCAGTGCGAGATGCTACGGGAAAACAATAATTCGGTTGGATACAGAGTTTCATCAATTATTGTTTGAAGATTCCAGGCGTGAAAGGTGGTGACTTCCATTAGCATTCAGGATGCCGGCAGCAGGTGGGAGAAGCATAGAGTTGATTGCGTGAACATAATGAACAACAAATACATGAAGAAGCCCAAATCTCCTTCTAAGTTCCCAAGAACTCTTCCGCGGTCCAATCTGGTGCAGGAGGTAGATGATATTGCCAAATTGTTATGCAGGATAAATGGCGAAGCGAATGCTCACACTTTCCGTACATGGATGTATGCTTTCATCAGGACCATTGAAGTCAACAAGGTTGATTCCATAATCAATTGGTCGGAAATCATTAGCGACAACATTGGTGAGCAACTCCGGAACGTGAAGCATACTTTCAACTTCAAAATGACTTCTACTTGGTATACACTTGCAACTTCACAAGGCATCTTCTCCAAGTTGGATAGATGTGGCGTTCTTTCTAAGGACCCCATTTTCGAGTGCTACCCACAACTTACTGTACCTGCGTGCGAGAAAGATTTCAAAGTGGTCAATGATGGATTCTTCTACGAATTCATTTGCAGGCTAGACAGGGACCTAAAGGCCAACAGGGTGAGCAAGGAAGCGTGGGAAGCTATATCCAAAATTGGCAATCTATTCATTCAGTTTGCAGATTTCACATACCTCAGGGTTACTGGCTTTTCTGGAGAACCGGTTAAGCTGCCCAGATATCTGAATGATAGATTGATCACCATGGAGTTAAGCAGACAACTTGTGGAGATACACGACCTTCAGTCGAAATGGCACAAGTCTACGGGCTTCTTCCCGATCATTGTGGGACATTATAGCTGCCAGAGCATTCATAGAGCTCGAGGGATGGAGACGGAGATGTTATCCGAGTATGAGCAAGAGTTCTTCCCGGCACGGCTGAACTTCGATCCATTTGGAGTAGCGGGAAGATGCGATCTCCCAGGAGTACGCACATGTGCCTTCATTAGAGGATTTTTGGATGAAGTGCAAAAGTGAGTACGAGGTTAGAAAGAAGGATTTCAGCAGGCTATCAACACGGCAAGTGTTCGACTTTGGACTAGCACGGATACCTGCGGATCTTAAAGATGATGGGAATGTGTTACTTGACACTTACCATCAAATGGGAGGAGATAGAGCCGTACTTCAGGATAACGTAGGGGGCTGCCATACGATTGAGGAAAGGTCTGGCGTTGTTCTAGTGAATACTTCAAACTGGTTGCTGACGAAGGGATATTGCCTTGATGAAGCATTGATGAATCAAGTCACGGGCAACTTTGGCGCAGGAGATTCCCTCAAGAGGAAGCACGGAGGAGAAAGCAAGCGAGAGGTCCGAGAAGATGAAAGTGCACAAAAGATCTCAATCAAAGGAGAAGATCACTTCCACGGCTATGACTTTAGTTCCGGCTTCTCCAGCATCCAGTACTTCACCGACTGTTGCACCTCAGCAGGACACTTCCATGCCTCCACTTGAATCCGGCAACATTCATCTTCTCTCCTCAACCACTCCGTTCAGCACCTGTTCCAGAAGAGACGTTGAAGCTGCAGATGGCAGAGTTCGAAAGAGCTTTGTCCTTGGATGATTCAGAAGATGGCAGCCATAACACTGTAGCACTTTTTTTTTCTGGAGAGGAAATAGAGCGGGAGATAGTAGTGCACTCAGCAACTTCTCATTCTCCGAGAAGTAACTTCTCAGAATGGTTGGCTTCGCAGTTGGTTCCAGAAGCTAGAGTGGAAATGAACTTGGAGGAACACGACTTGCAGCTACTCCAGAGTCTAGGCGGAAAAGACAGAAGGCCTAAAGTTGCTAAGGTAACTTGAGGTTGATCATCGAGTCGGGGCGAAAGTTTGTTGAGATGTCGATTCGGCGGAAGGAAAGAAGAGGATGAGCTCACGGCGAGAAGATGTAATAGTAACAGTACCCATCGGTCGAAGCCACCACGAAAGGATTGAAGCGAAGATACGCAGACATTGATAGATGCTCTATTCCTTAGGCTTGAGCGAGAAAAAAAGGCGGAGAAAGACGAACTTGAAGCGGTATCTCGGTTGTGCGAGATCATAGCCAAGGTTGCTAAATCTTCCACTCGGCCCATTTGAGCGGGTGAGTGATCATCTTATGCGGGGAGATGGAGGATCGCAGCAATCGGGTGAAAGCTATTGATGAATGGAAGAATCGATTATTCGTCAAGCTTTGTCTGACTTGGAGAGGTGTCGACCCTTTTGAGGTTATGAATGATGCAATGAAATCAGGTGAAGCGATTAGTGACGAGCATAGTAGATATGAACACGATTCTTGAGAGTAACCTAAGTACTTTGGCGAAATCAACAAGTTGCGGAGAAGTATTGGTTGCGAAGCAAATTATGCTGGACGGATCGGTTGAAGGGGAAGCGGTGGAGTTTGCGGTATCTTTCGTTTGGAGATCTGCGAGTTTTGTTGAAGAGGATGCGAGCACTTGAGAGTAAGACATCGTCCTTACCAGAACATATCATTTCTTTCACTTTGGGAGGAAGTGGTCGAAATGTTACTTCATACGTACGGATCATTCTAGCAGTGCCTAATTCCTGGAAGGGTCTCTTACGATGGTACAAGGGAGAATTGATGGAGCTACTAAACCTTTCACGATGAATTCCATTAGCAGACTGGTGGCACTGCAGGCGGATATTGCGAGGTTCGGGCCAGCTTGGAGGATGTGGAAGCGTGTATCAAGGTGTTGAACGAAGGATTGCTTGCAGTTCAGGACAAAAAAGGAAGCGGTGGCTAAAACAGATGGGAAGATGTTGAATTACATGTTCGACAAGTATATCCAGTATCAAAACAAAAAGAAGACATAAATGTTACAGCTGGCTTGACTTCTTCTTATTCTTTCTTCTTCTATTTTCCACGTTCCCGGATGAAATTGTAAAACTTTAAAGTTATTGGTTTTGAAACCATTACTTAAAGTTATGTGGAACAATTCTATTAGTTAAGTGATACATGTGTCACTTAAGGAGAAGTTAGTGGAGGATGATTGCCAAATGTCATCTTTACTTGTTTATGTTTCAGTTCAGTTGAGTTTCCCATTTGTACTTTCCTTCTACATTCTATAAGTAGAAGAACCTCAGGGTTAATGATCGGAATTTGTATGTGCATTCTTGTGTTCCAGGACTTTTGTCTTTGAAACCCTTGAGAGCCACTTGAAGCAAAGGAATATACGAGGCAGATTTCCGGAGAACTTTGTGTCACGGTGTATTGTGTTTCTAGCTTTTATATCTTAGATCTTTTAATAAACTTTGTGTTATTTCAGATCTAGATCTAGAGCTACCTTTGCTTATAATTTTGTGTTTATATCTATTGGTTTCTTCTATGTGCATGCAATCAACTCTGTTATCTATTGATTGGGATGCACATCTTCCCCATTTCTTCTCTGTGTTTATATAATTCCCTTTCCTTATAAATATTTCCTTTCTTAAACAATTGCTTACTTACTTACTTCTTTGCTGAAGCTATCTGACTATGGTTCATGAGTGAGCAGTTAAAGTAAAACCCCATATAGATATTAGCATACTTTAATTGACAAATCGACACGGGAGCCTCACTTTGGTAAATGAGGAGATTTATCTCATGATTGCCTAGGTTTTGTCTTTATGTAGAAAATCTAGCATTTTAGCGACTCCATTTGAGGAACAACTATCTTTGCGAATCAAAGCTTATCTTTGAAGATCGGAGTGTTTTCCATACAAATCTCAACTTTGGTTGAACGTCCATTCACCCGATCCGTGAAGGCGCGAGGAAGGAGTGATCATTTCTTGATTGCGCAGAGCAATTCAATTTCAATCATCCTCCTCAAGTTAGAAGCCGCAGATCTAGTCTCTCACTAGGAAGGAGAGTGCACACCCATCCAGATCTGGATCGTCTTCAGCATAATCCGGCGGCTGGAATTATTCACCAAGTCTACACAAGGAGAAGACGTGCTCCGTTCGTCATGGCAAATCAAAACCAAATTGTACCTGTCCCATGGGGAGCAACTTTTGGGCCACTGAACTTGGCTCCACCTATGCACGATCTGCCAAAAGGATCCAGAAAGAATTTTCCAAAATTCTTTGGAGATGGAAAGCAAAACCCGGATGATCATTTGGCGGCCTTCTTCATATCTTGTGGTGTGCTTGCAGTGGAGCATGAAGATGTCTCGGTCAGACTCTTCATTGAGACTCTACATGACTTGGCTGGCGAATGGTTCTATCGGCTAGCTCCTGGCACCATAACCAATTGGGCGACTATGCGTGAGCAATTTGAAAAGATTCAAACCTGCAGAGGATGCTAGCACGTTAATCACCCAACTAACGTAGTTGAAGAAAGAGCCAAGTGAGAACATGCGGGACTTTATTGCAAGGTTCCAAAGGATTTTATATAAAATCCCCACTTCTGCCGCATTGAGCGATGAAAATCAAAAGACATTTTTATAAACGCTTTGTTGCCCGAAGTTGGATATCAATTGAGAAGGGCAAGACCTGTAAATCTACTTGAAGCACAAAATGCTGCCGTGGAAGTTGAAGATGACTTGATCATGGCTGGAAAACTCAAACAACCATCTCACAAAGGTGATGGCGCTTCTTCAAGTACTTCAGATCCTTTGTTGCAGAGATTGGCTAATGACATGCTGCAAATCAAGAAGCAGATCTCTCAAGCGGGGAAATCACCCCTTCAAGAATAGCTCCTACCCGGACCTTTAATGGTCAAAATCAAAATCAAAACCGAAACAGACTTGTTGCTGCACCACAACGGTTGGCAATTGAAGCTGCTCCAAGGAATAACTTGGAAACTAATGAAGAAGATCTCGGCATTGACGAATCATTCGATGATGAAGACTTTGTAGATCCCATTGGCGACTCCAATATTGGTTACCTGGACTACGAATCTGACGATGGCTATTATGAATCTTTTGAAGATTCTGATGGTCACACATTTGCGGTGTTCACAAGGTCTCAGACATGCCAAAATGCCGAAGCATCCACAAGCGGCCAAAGAAGAGAAAGAGAAGATCCTGGGCCGGATGTTACTATCTTAAAAAGAGGCAGCCCTCTTCCTTCTTCATTAGCGCCCAAAAGATAAATATTCAAATTCTTTTTCGCAGCAAAGAGCCAACGCACATCCGGCTGAAGCAAGTCAAGCTTTTGACATCATTGATCACATCAAGAAGACCAAGGTCCAAATGTCAGAAGCTGAGTATTTGAGAGCATTTCCTGATCAGCTAAATAGATTGGTCAAGTATGTGCAAAGTAACGGTCCCAATCCAACAACAAATAATACTTCACGGGGTATCTTGTCAAGTCCAAAGATTACTCCTTCAAATAATGCGGCTGCAAGTTCTTCTCCTTCTACCTCTTCTCCTGCTACATCAGAAAGGATCGAGCCATTTATGTATCTTTGCTTATCAACGGATACAAATTGAGCAATTGCATTTTGGACTCTAGAGCTTCTGACAACGTCATGCCTGCCAAAGTTGTTGATGCCTTGGGTCTCACATTGACAAAAACCATCGGAAGATGCTATTCAATGGAAAGGCAAGTTCCTCTTGTGGGGCAAATCAAAGATGCGCAGGCAGTACTTGCTTCTTTTCCAGACAAAAGATTGAAAATGACTATCCTTGTAGCAGACATCCCAGTCTCTTATGGCATGCTGTTGAGTAGAAATTTCTGTAAAGAGCTAGGCGGAGAAGTCAAGATGGATTGGTCTTGTGCGCACATACCAATCAAAGGAGTTAATCAGAAGTTAGAACCTGAGAAGAAATCCAAGTACACAGTATCAAAGTCTAAGGATCCTAGATCTCAGATCTTGTTTCAAGAATCTGATCACGGAGTCTATTATCTAGAAATGGATAAAGAAGATGTTCAACCCATGATTCAAGAACCACATCAACTTGACAACAAGGTTTGGACTCTGGAATTTGATGGCAGCTTGTTCATTTGGATCCGGTGCAGGCATTGTTCTTATCTCTCCTGAAGGGAAGGTGCATGCACACTCCTTCAAATTGATGTTCGAAAATACTAACACAGAGAATATGAAGCGTTGTTGTTAGGCATGGAGCAAGCAAGAACAATGGGAATCAAGCTCTTACACGCAAAGGGAGATGTTGAGTTGATTGTTAAGCAGATAAGAGGTCTCTATCAAGTAAAAAAGGACAAACTTCGGCATTATAGAGATCGAGTCTACTCTGCTATCCTGGATTTTTCAGCTTTCTCGGTATCTTACATTCCGAGAGAACAAAATTCAAGAGCTGATTCACTTGCAGTGATTGCAACTTTGTTAAATCCAGATCAGCCTCCCACATTTTTTAGACAGGGGGATTACAAAGTTGAGATGGTCTTCGCCCAAAAGTTCCCGACAACGTCCAATAATGGCAGGTTTTTCAACGATGACAAGCAGATTGTTGCGTTTCTCCAACAAAAGGACAACTTTGAAGAGATCTACTATGAGGGAAGCAATTCACCTCCGAGGCAAACTACTGTGGGAGAAATGGATGCGGACGTCTCGAGAAGTCAGGAGATTATCCAATTAAAGGGAAATAAAATTCCCAAAGGCTTGGTATCTCTTGAGGAAATGTTTGACAAGCATGATCAGATGCTTAAGAAAAATGAAGAAAGTGGGGAAGGTTCTTCCTCCGATACACAATTACTAAATTTGGGAGCCGGCAATGATCCCAAATTAGTAAATCTGGGTAAGTGTTGTTCAGAGGCCGAGAGAGAAGCCTTTACAGAGCTTCTTAAGAAATACATGGATGTTTTTGCTGGTCTTACCAAAACATATCAGCTGAAGTTCAAATACATCCCTTAAAACCCGAACAAAAACCTTTCAGCGAAGAAGCGGCGGCATAACCCTACCATTTCCGGAACCATCTTTGCAGAAATCCAGAAGTTGTTAGACGCAAAGATTATTTATCCCATACATCATTCCGAATGGTTGGCCAACATAGTTCCTGTGAGGAAGAAGAGTGGCGAAATTAGGTTGTGCGTGGATTTTCGCAACCTTAATCAAGCTTCTTTAAAAGATAACTACCCCATCCCCATCATGGATCACACTCTGCAGGTGGTCACTGGATCTGAGATGCTTTCCATGCTTGATGGTTTCTCAGGCTATAATCAAGTCAAGGTGGCCGAAGAAGATCAATACAAAACGGCATTCATTACACCTTGGGGAACCTTTGCTTACCAGAAAATGTTGTTTGGTTTGATCAATGCTGGAGCTACATTTCAAAGAGGTATGGATTTAGCTTTTTCTCATCTCAAGGATATAAGCATAGTGGTGTACCTTGATGATCTGACAGTCTTTTCCAAAGATAGAAGCACACACATTTCAAATTTGGAAGAGGTTTTCATACAATGCCGCAAACATGGTATTTCTTTGAACCCTAAGAAATCTATCTTTGTTGTAACAGAAGGGAAGCTACTAGGGCACATTGTTTCCAAAGAAGGAACCAAGATAGATCCGAACATGTCAAATCCATTCAGACATTGCCATTGCCCACATCCAAAAAAGGAGTTCACTCTTTCTTTGGAAAAGTTAATTTTCTCAGGAGATTCATTCCTGACTTTGCCGAGCTAACCCGTCATATCTCGAATATGATGAAGAAGACTCAAGATTTCAAATGGAGCAACGAAGCGAAAGAAGCTTTTGAGAAGATTAAGGAGGCCTGTTAAAAGCTCCAGTCTTGGTTTCACCCGACTTCAGTAAAGAATTTATTCTTTACTGTTATTCCTCCGAACACACCATGTCAACAATATTGATGCAGAAAAATCAAGAGGACGCAGAAGCTCCGATTGCTTTCATGAGCATGCCCCTTAAAGCTTATGAGTTGAAATATACTCCCATGGAAAAGCACGCATATGCGGTGGTGAAGGCATGTAAGGCATTCAGGTATTATATCCTTTCCTCACACACTGTGGTCTTGGTTCCTGATACTGCGGTAAATCTATCCTCACTCAACAAGAGTTAGGATTGTTGAGAGGCACATGGGTGACAAAGGTTCAAGAATATGACCTGGATATTAAACCTACAAAGTTGGTTCGAGGAAGAGGTATGTGCGAACTAATGACAAAGATGAAAGCAACATCTTTGAAAGCGAGATCAAGAAGAAATAGATGAAGATTTGCATGCGGTACTTTTTATAGATCTGGTGGAGTGGTACAGTAACATTGCCTACTTTCTGACGTATGGAGAATGCCCGGATCAACTTTCCGAAAAGAGAAACTAACTATTAAACTAAAATCCAAATATTTTGTTCTTTGGGATAATGGTTTATCTGAAAAGAGGATTGATGGCGTATTTCTCGGATGCGTGGATAAAGCTCAACGAGGATCAACTATTACAATAGTTTCATGACATGGCTTGCGGTGGTCATTTCTCGGCCAGAGTCACTTTGCACACAAATCCTCGAGCAAGTATTACTTGGCCCACACTTTTTCAAGATCTTTGCAGAGTGGTTAGCTAAGTGCCAAGCGTGCCATTATTTTGTTGGGCGTGTGAAATTGCCTGCATTACCTCTAAAACCCATTGTAATTGAAGAACCTTTCCAACATTGGGGAATGGATTTTATTGGTATGCTTAACCCGGCTTACATGTTGGCCACCACTACATTCAGAATAACTCTTGATTATTTCGATAAGTGGGTAGAAGCCATTCTGTGAAGAACGCCACTTCGCCGAGGTGTGCGGTTTATAAAAGAAAATATTATTGTCAGGTTTGGCGTGCCCAGTAAAATAGTAGCAGACAACGCTCCGAATCTTTTTTCTGAGGAGCTGGTTGATTTCTGCTACACTCATGGGATTCAGCTGGTACAATCCTCAAACTACTATCCACAAGGATATGGCCAAGCTGAATCTAAATAACAAAAACTTGGTAACTATCGTGCACAAACTAGTAACGGAAAATCAAAGGACTTGGCATAAAAGTTGTTTGATGCATTATGGGCGATAGAATCACACCAAAGAGGGCGATAGGCATGTCCCCATTTCAGTTGTTATATGGTAAAGACACGGAGCTACCTCTTACATTACAACTGCTTGCCCTACAACTTTCTAGGGCCCTGGAGGACTCCACATTCACAATTGCTATTGATAAAAGAATTATGTACATGACTGAATTGAGGGAAGTACAAACTCAAGTTGCAGATAGGTTGACAGAGCATCTAAGGAAGGTGAAAGTCATCTTCGACCAAAAAGGTAGGGAAAAAAAGTTTGAAGTCAATGACTGGGTCCTTTTATGGGATAAAAGAAGAGAAGCAAAAGGCATGCATGGAAAATTCGATTCACTATGGAAAGGGCCTTTTGTGATTAAGAAGATCGTCGGAGCAGATAGCTTCATTCTTGCTCATTAGGATGGAGTTGAATTGTCATTGCCTTTCAATGGGCAACACTTGAAGCTGTTCGGACTTGAAAGCAGGGTAAAACCTGTATGTACATAAATAAAACTTTGTTTTTTTTCTTTGTTTTGTTTTTGTTTTTGTGTTGTGTTTGTTTGCCTGACCCCATAGCCAAAAGACAAGATACGAAACCAGAGATGTTGGGATCTCATATTTTCCCTTGTCATTCTAACAGAGAAAAAGATGTCCACAGACGGAACCGACTGGTGTCCCCAGATTTCATCATGAAATTTGTGACTACCCTATCCGAAAAAATTTCATACTTTTAAAATAATGGGTCGTTTTGTGTTTTTATTGTCAGAAAGTTCTTGTATTGCGTCAAATATTCCCAAAGAGCCATATTAGTCATTTTCGCCAAATACCCAGATGCCCAAAATTGTTATATTCTGTCGTCCGGATTTGTCTGCGGGAAATTTGTATTTAATTATTTTGAGCCTCATTTGAGGCAATTTGTACTCCGGTTTAACTCTGTTGTGATCGTACATATCATTATTCCTATATGCCAGTAGGGTTTTAACCAGGAATGCATTCTGGACTTTATTTGTGACTTCTGGCAACGTTTTGTGTTGTGTTTTTCCGTTTCGTTTTACGTGAAATTTCTCTAGATCAATTCCTTTGTCGGTTTGGCACAGGAATAGTTGGAGATCACATACGCACGTTGTGCGAAAAAGGAAGTCGCCATCGGAGGTCAGGTTAACTTGGAAAAGACGAAGTTGTGCACCAAAAAGCCTATTCTGGCTAGCCACATTTTTGGAAAAAAGAAGGTTTGAAGTGAATCATAGGAAAATTAGAACGGCGCGGCGGTGAGAATTTTGTACACCCTAACAGGATACTTTTTCCATGGAAGCAACGCCACTTAAGTGACAATGGGAAAATTAGAGGTGAGCGGGCGGGAATTTCTTACCTGCCTTGCAGAGTAAAAATTCCCATGTGAAATAAAAGAAAAATCACTTAAGTGAATCATGGGATTTTATTGCCTGCCTTGCAGGGTAAACAATCCCATTATGAAAGTCAAATGACTTAAGTGAATCATGGGATTTTCAGGGCTGCCTTGCAGGGTAAATAATCCCATTGTCATGTGATTCTTAAAAATAGAATTCTTTGTCAAAAAGTGTGCCCCCTTTGGAGAAGTAAAGGCAGCCTTTAAATTCATTAATTTAATTAATTATTCACCCAAAATAGGCGCCAAGGCTTGTGGAAAAGTCAACAGAGGTTAAAGGACAAAAGGTGGTTGAAAATAGACTGTTATAAAATTAAATAAATTTATTTATTTTATGGCACCCCTTTATGTCAAAAAGTGCGCCCTTTTGAGAGAGATAATATTTTTAAAGTATTAAATGATTAAATTAATTCCTATTTTCGGTGGCTAAGGTCAAAGCATCTTGTGAGGCTTGAGTTTCTTTGGAAGCATAAGTCTAAAATTAAATAAATCTAATTTATTTAATGGTAGTCATAAGCATGCACAAAATAGGCGCCCCATTTGAAGAGTGAAGCTTATTAATTAATTAATTAATTGCCAGTAATAGCAAAGGCATTAATTAATTATAGAATCACATGGATTATATAAGCAGGGGCTGCCATAAGGATGAATTAATTAATTCACAGGGAAAGAAGTGCAGCGCAGAGGAAAAGTGCGCCCCATTTGAAGAGGATTTTTGCTCAAAAGAAGGTGAAATCAATGCTAAAAGCTTCCAATTTTGGAGCACAGGTTGAAGGGAGTTGATTTGTGTCTCGGATAATTGTTTGCATAAGTGATACAGTGCTGCTCGGTGAAGTTGGAAAAATTCATGCTCACTTTGCATGCAAACAAAACATTAATTTTTGAGCAGCGAGGCTTGAATTATGCAGATTTTTATGATTAAAATTCACTTTGTCATGTTCCGGTTGCCAACTTTGTTTGAATTAATTGCGAGGAATTCATTACGGGGCTTTACAAAAGAAAAGGAGCTTTAATCAATGTCCAATGCATTGAATATATCCTCCGAATCTGAAGAATTATCCAGATCTGCACCAGTTTTGAAGAATTCCGGCCGAATAAGAAAAAAAAATTGTTCAGACAAAGATAGACACAGCCATGGCAAAGAGGGATGAAAAAGAGAGCACAATGGAGTCATGCATCACTTCCAAATTTGCGAGACATAGGAGACACGGATCTAGGTCCGGAACTTCTTTTACGAATTGATTGATACATCCAGAGCGGGAAAGACTTCACTCAAGCGTGCGATTAACGGCCGGGAAATATTGCACAGTAGCCTTTCCATACACAACTCGATTCTGCGAGTTCGTTATGGAGTGTGCTAGATCTTACCATCCTTCATCCAGATCAGTGCAAGATGCTACGAGGAAAACAATAATTCGGTTGGACACAGAGTTCATCAATTATTGTTTGAAGATTTCGACGCGAAAGGTGGTGACTTCCATTAGCATTCAGGATGCCGGCAGCAGGTGGGAGAAGCATAGAGTTGATTGCGTGAACATAATGAACAGCAGATACATGAAGAAGCCCAGATCTCCTTCTAAGTTCCCAAGAACTCTTCCGCGGTCCAATCTGGTGTAGGAGGTAGATGATATTGTCAAATTGTTATGCAGGATAAATGGCGAGGCGAATGCTCACACTTTCCGTACATGGATGTATGCTTTCATCAAGACCATTGAAGTCAACAAGGTTGATTCCATAATCAATTGGTCGGAAATCATTAGTGACAACATTGGTGAGCAACTCCGGAACGTGAAGCGTACTTTCAGCTTCAAAATGACTTCTTACTTGGTGTATGTTGCAGCTTCACAAGGCATCTTGTTATGTTTGTGGAGCCTATTTTTATGGGTGGTTTATTAACCCATGGGTAATAGTAACAATTATGGGCTGTTTTTGGCCCATTTTTTTTTTTCTTACCCATTGTTTTGTAAAACCGCCTCTTGGTTATCCATAGGTTTATGGGGCAGCTTTCATTTTCCCCATTGTTTTTATACCCATTTGTTTTATAAAAGCGCTTAAGCAATTGTCTATTTATATGGTCTTATGCATATGATAGAAGCACAAGCAAATGTATTGCAGATGTGTTTTGAATTCGGGTGTGAATTTCAGTAGAGTTTGTTGAGCATAGCTCCAAACGAATCTAGGTATTGTATTGAGAGAGTGGAGGCTTGGAATAAAATCGAGCAAGTGATTCTTGGTGGACGTAGCCCAAATTGGGTGAACCACGTTAAATCTTATCACGTGTTGTGTTTATTTATCCCGCACTTTTATTTGAGATCTGTAATATTTTCTACATAGTTAATTAATGAATTTGCGTTAATTAAAAAACGTACCTTAGTTTCTATTGTTGCGATTTTGAAAGGGATTATTCCACATATTTTATCTCTTATTTCCTAACACATCTTCTCCAAACTGTATAGATGTGGCGTTCTTTCTAAGGACCCCATTTTCGAGTGCTACCCACAACTTATTGTACCTACATGCGAGAAAGATTTCAAAGTGGTCAATGATGGATTCTTCTACGAATTCATTTGCAGACTAGACAGGGACCTAAAGGCCAACAGGGTGAGCAGGATCTCATCTTTTCCTTGTCATTCGACGAGAAAAAAGATGTCCACAGATGGAGCCGATGGGTGTCCCCGTTTTCATCCTGAAATTTGTGACTACCTTATCCGAAAAAATTTCGTACCTTTAAAATAATAGGTCGTTTTGTGTTTTTATTGCGGAAAATTCTTCTATTGCGTCGAGATATTCCCAAAGAGCCATATTAGCCATTTTCGCCAAATACTCAAATGCCCAAAATTGTTATATTCTCATCGAGATATGTCTGCGGCAAAATTTGTATTTGATTATTTTGAGGCTGTTTGAGGCAATTAGCGCTCCGTTTTACCTCTGTTGTGATCGTACATATTGTTTTTCCCATATACCTGTAGGGTCTTAACCAAGAATAAGTTATGAGCTTTATTTGTGACTTTTGGCAAAGTTTTGTGTTTTTGTGTTTTCCCGTTTCGTTTTCTGTGAAATTTCTCTGGATCAATTCCTTTGCGGTTTGGCCTGATTCTTAGCCTGGAGTAGCTGGAGATCACATACGCACGTTATGCCAGAAGGAAGTCGCCATCGGAGGTCTGGTTCACTGGGAAAAGGCGAAGTCGTGCACCAAAAAGCCTCTTTTAGGCTGGCCGCATTTTTGGAAAAAGAATAATTGAAGTGGATCATGGGAAAATTAGAAGCAGCAGACAGGTGGGAATTTTGTGTACTGCACTGCAGGGTACTTTTTTCCCATGGAGGCAATGCCACTTAAGTGACAATGGGAAAATTAGAGGTAGTAGGCAAGCGGAAATTTCTTACCTGCCTTGCAGGGTAAAAATTTCCATTGTGGAATAAAAGAAATATCACTTAAGTGAATCATGGGATTTTATTGCCTGCCTTGCAGGGTAAACAATCCCATTATGAAAGTCAAATGACTTAAGTGAATCATGGGATTTTCAGGGCTGCCTTGCAGGGTAAATAATCCCATTGTCATGTGATTCTTAAAAATAGAATTCTTTATGTCAAAAAGTGTGCCCCCTTTGGAGAAGTAAAGGCAGCCTTTAAATTGATTAATTATTCACCCAAAATAGGCGCCTAGGCTTGTGGAAAAGTCAACAAGGTTAAAGGACAAAATGTGAATGAAAATAGACTGTTCTAAAATTAAATAAATTTATTTATTTAATAGCAGCCCCTTTATGTCAAAAAGTGCACCCCTTTTGGGAAGGAAATAATATTTTTTAAAGTATTAAATGATTAAATTAATTCCTACTTTCAGTGGCTAAGGTCAAAGCACACTGTGACGCTTGAGTTAACTAGAAGCAAAAGTCTAAAATTAAATAAATTTAATTTATTTAATGGCAGCCATAAGCATGCACAAAATAGGCACCCCATTTGAAGAGTGAAGCTCATTAATTAATTAATTAATTGTCAATAATAGCAAAGGCATTAATTAATTATAAAATCACAAGGGTTATATAAGCAGGGGCTGCCATAAGGATGAATTAATTAATTCACAAGTAAAGAAGTGCAGCCAGAGGAAACTGAAAGCGAGAGGTCTAAAATTAAATAAATTTAATTTATTTAATGACAGCCATAAGCATGCACAAAATAGGCACCCCATTTGAAGATCAAGCTCATTAATTAAATAATTGATTGTCGGTAATAGCAAAGACATTAATTAATTATAGAATCACAAGGGTTATATAAGCGAGGGCTGCCATAAAGATAAATAAATTAATTCACGGTAAAGATGTGCAGCCCAGAGGAAAAATGCGCCCATTTGAAGAGGATTTTTGCTCAAAAGAAGGTGAAATCAATGCTAAAAGCTTCCAATTTTGGCGCATAGGTTGAAGGGAGTTGATTTGTGTCTGGATAATTGTTTACATAAGTGATACAAGTGCTCGGTGAAATTGGAAAAATTCATGCACAAAAGGTGGTGACTTCCATTAGCATTCAGGATGCCCGCAGCAGGTGGAAGAAGCATAGAGTTGACTGCGTGAACATAATGAACAGCAGATACATGAAGAAGCCCAGATCTCCTTCTAAGTTCCCAAGAACTCTTCCGCGGTCCAATGGTGCGAGCAAGGTAGATGATATTGTCAAATTGTTATGCAGGATAAATGGCGAGGCGAATGCTCACACTTTCCGTACGTGGATGTATGCTTTCATCAGGACCATTGAAGTCAACAAGGTTGATTCCATAATCGATTGGTCGGAAATCATTAGCGACAACATTGGTGAGCAACTCCGAGCGTGAAGCGTACTTTCAACTTCAAAATGACTTCCTACTTGGTGTACGATGCGAACTTCATAAGGCATCTTCTCCAAGCTGGATAGATGTGGCATTCTTTCCGAGGACCCCATTTTCAAGTGCTACCCACAACTTACTCTACCTGCATGCGAGAGAGATTTCAAAGTGGTCAATGATGGATTCTTCTACGAATTCATTTGCAGCTGAGCAGCTGACCTAAAGGCCAACAGGTGAGCAAGGAAGCGTGGGAAGTCTGTATCCAAAATTGGCAGTCTATTCATTCAGTTTGCAGATTTCACATACCTCAGGGTTACCGGCTTTTCTGGAGAACCGGTTAAGCTTGCCCAGATATCCGAATGATAGATTGATCACCATGGAGCTGAGCAGACAACTTGTGGAGATACATGACCTTCAGTCGAAACGGCACAAGTCTACGGGCTTCTTCCCGATCACTGTGGGACATTATAGCTGCTAGAGCATTCATAGAGCTCGAGGGATGGAGACGGAGATGTTATCCGAGTACGAGCAAAAGTTCTTCTGGCGGGCTGAACTTTGATCCATTTGGAGTAGCCAAGAAGACGATCTCCCAGGAGTACGCACATGTGGCTTCATTAGAGGATTTCTGGATGAAGTGCAAAAGTGAGTACGAGGTTAGAAAGAAGGATTTTAGCAGGCTATCAGCACGGCAAGTGTTCGACTTATGACTAAACGCGATACCTACGGATCTTAAAGATGATAGTAATGTGTTACTTGACACTTACCATCAAATGGGAGGAGATAGAGTCGTACTTCAAGATAACGTAAGGGGCTGCCATACGATTAAGGAAAGTTCTGGCGCTGTTCTGGTGAATACTTCAAACCGTTTCTTGACAAAGGGATCACTGCGTTCATTAAACATTGATGAATCAAGTCACGAGCAACTTTGGCGCAAGAGAATCTCTCAAGAGGAAGCACGGCGGAGAAAACAGCAGAAGGTCCGAGAAGTTGAAAGTACACAAAAGATCTCAATCAAAGGAGAAGATCACTTCCACGGCTATGACTTTAGTTCCGGCTTCTCCAAAGATCCAAGATTTCACCACCATTGCAGACTCGATGAGACACTTCCATGCCTCCACTGAATCCGCAACATTCATCTTCTCTCCTCAGCCACTTCGTTTAGCACCTGTTCCAGAAGAGACGTTGAAGCTGCAGATGGCAGAGTTCGAAAAAGTTGTCCTTGGATGATTTAGAAGATGGCAGCCATAACATTGTAGCACTTTTTCATGGAGTGGAAACAAAGCGGGAGATAGTAGTGCACTCAACGACTTCTTATTCTCCGAGAAGTAACTTCTCAGAATGGTTGGCTTCGCAGTTGGTTCCAGAAGCTAGAGTGGAAATGAACTTGGAGGAACACGACTTGCAGCTACTCCGGAGTCTAGGCGGGAAAGACAAAAGGCCTAAAGTTGCTAAGGTAACTTCAAGGTTGATCATCGAGGAGTCGGGGCAGAAGTTTGCTAAGATGTCAGTTCCGACGGAAGGAAAGAAGGAAGATGAGCTCACGGCAGAAGATGTAACAGTAACCAGAGTACCCCTCGGTCAAGCCACCACAAAAGGATTGAAGCAGGACACGCAGACATTGATAGATGCTCTATTCCTTAGGCTTGACAGAGAAAAGGCAGAGAAAGACGAACTTCAAAAGCAGGTATCTCAGTTGTGCGAGATCACAGCCAAGGTTGCTAAATCTTCTACTCATCCCATTTCAAGGCAGGTGAGTGATCATCTTATGCAGGAGATGGAGAATACAAGCAATCAAGTGAAAGCTATTGACGAATGGAAGAATCGATTATTCTCCAAGCTTCTGTACAACTTGGAGAGGTGTCGACCACTGAAGGTTATAAATGATGCAAAGAAACCAGTGAAAGCAACTAGTCACGAGCATAGTAGATATGAACACAGTTATTGAGAGTAACCTAAGTACTTTGGCCAAAATCAACAAGTCATTTGGAGATGTATTGGTTGCAGAGCAAATTGTACTGACGGATCGGTTTAGAAGGGGAAGCAGCTGGAATTTGCAGTATCTTTCCGTTTAGAGATTTGCAGAGTTTTGCTAAAGAGGATGCAGGCACTTGAGAGTAAGACATCGTCCTTACCAGACAGTATTATTTCTTTCACTGAGGAGGAAGTGGTCGGAGATGTTACTTCATACGTACGAATCATTCCTAGCAGAGTGCCTAATGCCCCGAAGGGTCTCTTCTGATGGTACAAAAGAGAATTGATGGAGCTACTAAACCTTTCACGATGAATTCCATTAGCAGACTGGTGGCACTGCAAGCGGATATTGCGAGGTTCGGGCCAAGCTTGGAGGATGTGGAAGAGTGTATCAAGGTGTTGAACGAAGGATTGCTGTAGTTCAGGACAGAAAAGGAAGCGGTGGCTAAAACAGATGGGAAGATGCTGAATTACATGTTCGACAAGTATATCCAATATCAGAACAAAAAGAAGACATAAATGTTACAGCTGGCTTGACTTCTTCTTCTATTTTCCATGTTCTCGAATGAAATTGTAAAACTTTAAAGTTATTGGTTTTGAAACCATTACTTAAAGTTATGTCGGACAATTCTATTAGTTAAGTGATACATGTGTCACTTAAGGAGAAGTTAGTGGAGGATGATTGTCAAATGTCATCTTTACTTGTGTATGTTTCAATCTAGTTGAGTTTCCCATTTGTACTTTCCTTCTACTTTCCCTTCATTAGAGGATTTTTGGATAAGTGCAAAAGTGAGTACGAGGTTAGAAAGAAGGATTTCAGCAGCTATCAACACAAAGAAGTGTTCGACTTTGGACTAAGCGCGATACTGCGGATCTTAAAGATGATAGGAATGTGTTACTTGACACTTACCATCAAATGGGAGGAGATAGAGTCGTACTTCAAGATAACGTAGGGGGCTGCCATACGATTAAGGAAAGTTTTGCGCTGCTCGTGAATACTTCAAACCGGTTTCACGACAAAGGGATACTGCGTTCATGAAACATTGATGAATCAAGTCACGGGCAACTTTGGCGCAAGAGAATCTCTCAAGAGGAAGCACGGCAGAGAAAACAGCAGAAGGTCCGAGAAGTTGAAAGTACACAGAAGATCTCAATCAAAGGAGAAGATCACTTCCACGGCTATGACTTTAGTTTCAGCTTCTCCAACATCCAATACTTCACCAATTGTCATCGCAGCAGACACTTCCATGCCTCTCCGAACCCGGCAACATTCATCTTCTCTCCTCGCCCACTCCGCTCAACACCGCTCCAAGAGACGCTTGAAGTCGCAGATGGCGAGTTCGAAAAGCTTTGTCCTTGGATGATTCAAGATGGCAGCCATAACATCAGAAAGCACTTTTTCATGGAGAGGAAATAGAGCGGGAGATAGTAGTGCACTCAGCGACTTCTCATTCTCCGAGAAGTAACTTCTCAGAATGGTTGACTTCGCAGTTGGTTCCAGAAGCTAGAGTGGAAATGAACTTGGAGGAACACGACTTGCAGTACTCTACTCCGAGTCTAGGCGGGAAAGACAAAAGGCCTAAGGTTGCTAAGGTAACTTCAAGGTTGATCATCGAGGAGTCGAGGCAGAAGTTTGCTGAGATGTCAGTTCCGGCGGAAGGAAAGAAGCAGGATGAGCTCACGGCAGAAGATGTAACAGTAACCAGAGTACCCCTCGGTCAAGCCACCACAAAGGATTGAAGCAGACACGCAGAGACATATGATAGATGCTCTATTCCTTAGGCTTGACGGAAAAAAAAGGCGAAGAAAGACGAACTTCAAAAGCAAGTATCTCAATTATGCGAGATTACATACCAAGGTTGCTAAATCTTCTACTCATCCCATTTCAAGCGGTGAGTGATCATCTTATGCAGGAGATGGAGAATGCAAGCAATCAAGTGAAAGCTATTGATGAATGGAAGAATCTGAATATTCGTCAAGCTTTTGTACAACTTGGAGAGGTGTCCACCATCCACTGAAGGTTATGAATGATGCAGCAAATCAGCTGAAGCAACTGGTCACAAGCATAGTAGATATGAACACAGTTGCTGAGAGTAACCAAAGTACTTTGGCCGAAATCAACAAGCTATCGAGAGATGTATTGGTTGTTGAACAAATTGTACCAGACGAATCAATTGAGAAGGGGAAGCAGCTGGAGTTTGCAGTATCTTTCCGTTTGAAGATCTACAGAGTTTTCCTGAAGAGGATGCAGGCACTTGAGAGTAAGACATCGTCCTTACCAGACAGTATTATTTCTTTCACTGAGGAAGAAGTGGTCGGAGATGTTACTTCATACGTATGAATCATTCCTAGCAGAGTGCCTAATTCCCTGGAAGGGTCTCTTCTGATGGTACAAAAGAGAATTGATGGAGCTACTAAACCTTTCACGATGAATTCCATTAGAAGACTGGTGGCACCGCAGCGGATATTGTGAGGTTCGGGCCAAGATTGGAGGATGTGGAAGCAGTATCAAGGTGTTGAATGAATGATTGTTGCTGATTCGGACGAGAAAAAAGGAAGCGAAAGTTTAAAAACAGATGGGAAGATGTTTGAATTACATGTTCGACAAGTATATCCAAAGATATCAAAAGAAAAAGAAGACATAAATGTTACATGACTTGACTTCTTCTTCTATTTTTCCACGTTCCCGGATGAAATTGTAAAACTTTAAAGTTATTGGTTTTGAAACCATTACTTAAAGTTATGTGGAACAATTCTATTAGTTAAGTGATACATGTGTCACTTAAGGAGAAGTTGAGGATGATTGTTAAATGTCATCTTTACTTGTTGTTTATGTTTCAGTTTAGTTGAGTTTCCCATTTGTATTTTCCTTCTACATTCTATAAGTAGAAGAAGAACCTCCGGGTTAAGAATCGGAATTTGTAAGCAGCAACCTTGTGTTCCAAAGTTTGTGATGAAACCCTTGAGAGCCACTTGAAGCAAAGGAATATACGGCAGCAGATTTCCGAAGAACTTTGTGCCACGGTGTATTGTGTTTCTAGCTTTTATATCTTTAAATCTTTAGTAAACTTTGTGTTATTTCAGATCTAGATTTAGAGTTACCTTTGCTTATAATTCTGTGTTTATATCTATTGGTTTCTTCTATGTGCATGCAATCAACTTTGTTATCTATTGATTGGGATGCACATCTTCCCCATTTCCTCTCTGTGTTTATATAATTCCCTTTCCCTTCTTCTATAAATATTTCATTTCCTTAAACATTGCTTAAGCAGGAACTATACAAAATGGTTCATGAGTGAATCATCTTAAAGTAAAACCCCATATAGATATTAGCATACTTTAATTGACAAATCTGACACGGGAGCCTCACTGGTAAATGAGGGAGATTTATCTCATGACTACCTAGGTTTTGTGCTATGCAGAAAATCTAGCCAACAAAGCAAAACCCACCGCTCTATAAAAATGGTTGTATGCTTGTTGAGGAGGGCTTGTAAATCAGCAAGGTAGTTAGTGGCAATGGGCGTCTGGAGTGCGGGGGCAATGATCCCATGTGAGCCTTTCTTCAAAAACTTTTCCATGCGATGGGAACTAGATGATACTAGCAAATCTTGGCAAAACCCTTTTAAGGTGTGCTTTTGGCCACTATCTGTGAATTGCATCCAAAGCTCAAAGAAGTCCCATAGAATAAGTCCCAATGTGCGAAGCCACTGCACACCTAAAACCACATCACATCCTCCTAAGGGTAGGGCAAACATATTTGAGCGAAGAGTGTAATCGCCTATCGTGATACGCACATTCCGACACTTCCCTTTACATGGCAATGTTCCCCATTAGTCATCACTTCAAAGCTAGAACAAGGGTGTACGAGGCAATTTGCTTGCTTAGCAATGCGAGGATGGATGAAATTGTGAGTGTTGTCAGAATCAACGAGGATTGTGCGAGGGATCTTTTTAAAGAAACCCTTGACCTTCATGGTTTTACGCATGGTAATACTTGTTAGTGCATGTAGAGAGATCTTGGGTTGAATCTCTTGAGGCATTGAGTCCTCTGAGGGGCTTTGTTCCTCTTGAGCATCTTGGTGTTCCTAGAGATCGAGCTCATTGTACTCCTCTGGCGGTAATTTCACATCTAGTAAGTAGAGCTTTTGTGTGACGTACATGTGACCCTTAACCCATTTGTCATCACAATTATAACATAATCCTTTCTCCTTACAAGCCCACATCTCTATCTCACTAAGGCGCTTGACCGGGTGGTTGTCATTGGCCGTTGGTTTGTTGTGTTCTTTGCAGGTGGGAAAGTGGGAGATCGACATCTTCCCGAGAGTTTATCTTCTTCTAACTTAGTCGGCCCAAGGCGTCCATCATGTTGTTGGGCCAAAACATTTTCACCTCCAAGCGGAGTGGCTCTTTAAGGCCACTAACAAAACAACTCTTGAAGAAGTCATCTGATAACCCTTCAATGTGATTAGCCAGTTTCTCAAATTCAATCTAATAATCACGAACAATACATGTCTAGCAAAGTTTGGTGAGAGCTCCTATGAAGTCCTCGAATGTCGTGGGATACAACATGCCTGAAGTAAGGATGCAAAGGTTGTCCAATTTGGTTCATCATTCAATTTGAGATACCAATGATACCATTGAAGTGCTTCTTGTTCCAAGTGGAAGGAAGCAATTGGGACTTGGTTTATAGAATAAGTATTGTGAAGGTTGAAGAATTGCTCAGCTCGATATATCCATCCTATGAAGGCGGTACCATTGAACCTTGGAAAGTCCAACTTGGGCCCACGGGATGTGTTGGGAGAAGAGAAGTTATTCTCTGAAGAAGACTCTTTCTGCAATTTGTTGAGCAAAAGGCTATTCTGCTGGTTCAATCCATGCATCATATTGGTTAACTCAATGACCTCCGTGATCTTTGTGTTTGCATAGAAAGCCTACATAACCAATTTTTTTGCAAGGAATAGAAAAACGTGTTCTTCGACACGATTAGTAAGGGAAAAGTTTAATGTGAGATCAATCGAAAGGAGTAAATGTACCTTTACTAGTTTGTTGGCACCTCCTAGTTAGGATTGTGAAGGTAAGGGAAATTTTGGAACTGTGGCTTGGATGGAAAAACTAGAAAATTTGTCTAAGAGGGACAGAGGAGCAGAAAAATGATAGGAACACTATGGGAAAATTTCAAAGGGGATGAATCGTTGCCATTTTTGTTGGCAGGTCTTCTCAATGGGCCAGCTACTTCGGGGTTCCCGTGGTAATCGTTATCACCCGTATAAAGCACCACATACGAGAATGGTGTGTATTCTCTCTTATTTGTTCTTCCTTTGCGCACGGGACTGTTATTTTTAGCCAAGTTCGCTCTATTTTTGGCACCAACTAGGATTGAACTGCTGCTTTCTTATTTATAAAAATCATCCACCTCCTTGCACCTATCTTCTCCTTTGGCGCCAACTATAGGACTTTTGATTTCTCTTTTCTATTTAGCATGCTCTTCCATTTTTACCCATCTTTGGCTCCAATTCTAGGTGCATAATTTATGGTAACATTTTGGCGACATCACGGGATTGTTTGCCTTACTAAAAAAGAGATTAGTAGCCTTACGCATCCATTAGGCTATGGAGTCACATACCTCTGGCAACTCAACTTGTATCCTCTTAAACAAAACAACTGAAATACCCTCTCCAACAAAAGGAAAACATGTCCATGCAAGCACTTCTTGAAAGGACAACTACAAAAATGGAAAAAAAATGTGCATGCAAGCGTTATTATGCAAGAAACAAACCTAAACTACTCCTTGTTTAAACAAAAAGAAAGGAAAACTAAACAAAACCACATACTAGTTGGGAGAAATAACTTCTTTTTCTCAGAAAGTGAGGCCATGATATCAATTTTGCAACTAGATCACATGGTATAAGTGCAGACATGGTTTGCACCATTGATTTGCTCAAAATATCAATCTAGAAAAAGAATAAACAACTCTATAGGATCCACACTCCGTCTTTGTAGATGTTAGGGCTGATTTTTGACAACTACTTTTGTGGCTCTAAACTAGCCAAATACCTTATTGGACATGGTTTTCTCATAGCGGATAACCTGATTTTTCTGATCTGCCCTCTTCTTTGTGTGCAACTTCATCATTTGGAGTACTTGAGGCCCTTCCCGATTATATTGGATGTTTGTAGATAAGATCGAGATAAATATATTAATGTCCAACGAATGACCACAAAAGTAGGTCAATGGGACTGCAGTCCAAAAATATACAAAGTGCGAGCGGGGACAACTCAAACGAGTTCCCAAAAATAGAAGAAAGAAAAAGAGATGAAGTAGAGAGGAAGCCCGAAGCCAAATACTCCCACAGGCAGGGGCAATGGAGCAAGCGGGAGAAAGACGGAGAAGCAAAGAAGGGAATGGAGGAGGGGGCAAACGAGGACCAGTGGTCTACTCAAGAATGGTAGCCACACCCCTCCTAACATTTGAGGCCGACGAAAAGAAGCTCTTGATGGACTGGCAACCCGAAGAGGGGGGCGAAAACCTCCTCCCCTGCTGAGATCTGAGACTGAAACGACGGCCAGGGGGACGAATGGAGCAGGGCTGCCCTCTGGTACGAGTGCGCATCCGATTCTGTTGGTGGTGATCGGGGGAAATGTGAAGGTCCAACCGGGACGAACTAATCGATGCATTGTATCTGGGTCAAAGAGGCTCTGTCGTTTAGTTCCTCCACCTGCAGGTAGAACCGAAAGAAGGCTGTAATTCATCTCGTGGGGATGACTCTCGGAGGAGGATGAAGAATTTGGTCCCGGAGCAGCAGAGACTCACAAATGTAGAGGGCAAGACACCACTTTGGTCAATATATCTGAAGAAAACCGAGAGAGTCTGAATCCCTCTGAAGAGGCAGTGAAATCGTCCTCTGATCTCATAGTATATGGGGCAGCGGAAGATGAAATGAGTCTCGGTCTCCACCTCATGAAGGCTACAAGCCTACAAAGTCTATCATCCCAATCAATGTGGTGATCAGTCTCACACCGAAGTCTATGGGAGCCGACCCGAAACTGACCCAAAGGTATACGGAGGGCATGCCCCCAGTGACGAAAGGTGTACTGAGGGCGGATGATGAGTCCATCTCTAATCTCAAGAAAGTGCTCTACATAAAAGGACATCTTAGGCGCAAACCCCCAGGAGGGTTCACCCAAGTAGTCTGAATGAAGCTCCTGTAGATATCTTCCCGGATGGACCTGTTCAACACTTGCTTGGTGGGCAAGAGATGACTGGGAGCATTCAGGGAATACTAGAAAGGGGGAGACGATCAATCTGGATACCAACTGAATCCAACAAGGCAAAAGTCTCGGAAAACCAACATCCCACATCCTGGGCAATACTCACAGAGGAACAATAAGCGAGATACGGATACCTAGCCCGCTCATCGGAGAGATCACCAAACCTCCTGATACGATGAAGAAAGGTTGATATGTCAAATATAGTTTCCAGACGGAAAGGTTGGGCTCCGAACTCTGCCAAAATAATATGTTGGGGGACCGTCTGCTTGCATCTGATGAAGCGGCGAAGGAGGAGAGTCTGAATCCTCTCAGCAGAAGCCCAATCTGTGTCTAAAAGGGAGGGCCCCTAGACAATAAACCCATAGAGAACAGTGGGGTGGATGAGGGAGTTCATAAGAAACATCTTGGAGGAGATGTCCTAGAAGTGGTTTCGAAAGCACTTGTCTCGAGAATGGCAAGAGACCCATACCCTTTATTCACCCTCGGCTGAAGAGCATGCCTCATACTGAATCTTGGCCCTGAGAACTGGACTCCCAGGTAGGTGTATGTATTAGTGATTTCAACCTCTTGTCCCTTGAAGAAGAAATGGAGGTGTGATGTCTTCAACCCGTTGAAGACCATGACCTTGGTCTTACCTAGGTTGACCGTCAAATGTCGAAGATCACAAAATAAAGCAAGTGCATCAAGTTGTCTCTGAAGCCCCTCAGGAGAAGAGGCGAGTAAAACAATATCGTTGGCAAAAAGGAGAATAGAAATCAAGACATGGTGAAGAAGGCAACCATCCCCTTCCTGAATGTGATCCCGAAGAAAAGATTCCAGCTCATCAATGTAAATGCCAAAGAGGGTAGGAGACAGGGGGCACCCTTGTTTAACCCCAATGGTGCTCCTGATGAAATCAAACAATCCGTGTGCAGTGCAAAGACGACCAAGGATGGACTCATAGAGGTGCATGATAGCGATAATAAGAATCTCAGAAATACCAATGTCCCGGAGTCGCTGGAAGAGGGCCATGCGAGGTACGGAGTCAAAAGCTTTTCGAAAGTCTACAAAACAACAATAAACTTTCGAAGAGCGGTGACGAGCCTCCTCAATAATAGCCCAAAGGGTGAAGATGTGGTCGATGGTGTGGTAACCAGGGCGAAAACCATGCCGACTCTCTAACTCGAGTTGCTTCGCTCCAAAATCTCGAACAACTGTGGAGAATCAGTAATAGAGTTTGGAGAAAGAATGGCCCACCATGATAGTCCTGTAGTTGTTTGGATCAGAAATGGACCCAACTTTGTGAATCGGGTGAATGATGTGATGGGACCAGGTAGGAGGGAATCCCACGCTAACCACCTGATTGAAAAGATCTGTCAAATAGTTACAAAGACCTCAAAACCCCGCTTGAAAAACTCGGCAGAAGAAACCTTCCACATCAGCTACCTGATCCTGAGAAAATCCTTATTGCCTCTTTGTTATTAAATGTGTAAAGGGATTAACAAAGCGGTGGGATGCCAAACCCTGGGTAAGCTGCTTGAAACATCGTAAAGGGTAGAGGTGTGGGAAAAAATGGAGATAGGATCAATCGTCGTGGAATAGAAGGTCTTCGTCGGTGCCTTCTCCAGGTACGTAGAAAAGCGATCCTTCATTTCCCACCGCAGATATATGCTTTCCTCTTCCCTTAGGGCTAACCCTCGATCCTTCTGGCATACTATCTTTCCGAAGGGTGAAGATGTGGTCAATGGTGTGGTAACCAAGGCGAAACCAGCCTAACCTCTGACTCTGAGTTGCTTCTACTCCAAAATCTCGAACAAAAACCTATGGCGAACTGTAACATAGAGTTTGGAGAAAGAATGGCCCACCATGATAGTCCTGTAGTTGTTTGGATCAGAAATGGACCCAACTTTGTGAATCGGGTGAATGATGTGATGGGACCAAGTAGGAGGGAATCCCACGCTAACCACCTGATTGAAAAGATTTGTCAAATAGTTACCAAAGACCTCAAAACCCTGCTTGAAAAACTCGGCCTGGAAACCTTCCACATCAGCTGCCTTGCTACAGTTCAAAATCCTTATTGCCTCTTTGATATTACGGTGAGTAAAGGGATTACCAGGCGGTGGGATGCCAATTTGGGTAAGCTGCTGCCCTAGAACATCGTAAAGGGTAGAGGTGTGGGAAAAAATGGAGATAGGATCAATCGTCATGGAGGAGGGGAGTGGCGGGGAAAGACAATACGCCAGAAGGATCGAGGGTTAGTCCTAAGGGAAGTGGAAAGCATATATCTGCGGTGGGAAATGAAGGATCGCTTCTTACGGTAGAGAAGGCACCAATAGGCAACCTTAAGAGTGGGGAAGGAGGGGAGGGCATGGGTAAAAGCCTGGCGAAGGCGACAGTGAAGGGATTTGCACTCTACATCATACCATTGGTTCATGGGGCAAGATTTAGTAGTACTAGTGGTCGAGGGATGGGTGGTGGAGCTGGGAAAGGATCTCAGGGCAGCCTCCCACATGGCAGAGGAAAGGCATGTATACTTGGCCTCCGCACTAGGAAGGTTAGAGAAGTGGGGCTCAAAGGGGAGAAGGTCGCAGATGTGGGATGAGTAAGATCCGTAATCCCCTTTATCAAACTGAAAGGAGATGCGAGGGGGGTAGTGGGGAGGGGAAGGAGGGGTGATGGTGGTAGGAGGACTGGCGACCAGAGAGAAGGATAGGATTGCATGGTCGGCAAGGGGAATGGGGAAACAGAGGAGTAGAGGAGGGGTGAGATATCCGGGTTGGCGAGGACATAGTCCACCACACTAGTGCCCCCGCCATGGGGACGACATGTGAAGAAGTGTGAATCCAGGAAGCGCTCGATCCCATTAAAGATCACCATCCCCTGTGACTCCCGAGTTGGAGGAGGAACCGTCCATAAGTTGTGAAAGGGCCATCTGTATCCTCAGAAATCCTATGTAAGCCAACTGACACCGGGTCAATCCTTTGTGTGCAAAACGTATCCTCTAATCTGTCATGGAGAGGGACCTGTAAGTGTCTAGTACGGGCATTAAAATCGCCTAAAATGATAACATCCCCCGACAGAGTACTAACTAATACTGTCGTATAAGTCAAAGAAAGGATCACCATCTGGGCCATTGTGGATGGCATAAGGGGAAGCAGTCGAAGGAAAGTAACAAACTACTATATAGAAATCCCTAGAGAATCGAGCGGCCCCAATAATACGGATCCACATGTACCTGCAGACTCATCAGAACCAACCATCGAGATCCTGTTCTGGAGGGAGTCCCTATAAAGACAGCAACCCCACCAGAGCCTCTGACACCACCCGAACCCCGAGTCTCCTGTCTGCAAGTTGATAACCAAAGAAATCCAGTAATACCTGGGAGAGGACGAACCGGGCTCTCGTGTGTCTCTGTGATGAAGAGAATGTCGACAGCCCCGAGAGCATCTAACATAAGGCCAGGGGAAGACCAAAGGGAACCATTCCCATTCCAACAACTGATAGATAAGCCTCTGGCCTGACTCCTCTCCCACTTGGCCCATCATTGGGGAGCCCCTTGGCGGGCTCCCAACCAGAGGAGAGTCTCTAATAACAGCCCAAAGATTCCTGATAACCGCCCATTTACCTGCTTTCCTCGCTGCCATAACTTGCTCCCTAGAGCGTTTGAGCTCCCCAACTTGTGTCCTGGTGAGATCTTCATCAAGGAAGACCTTGTCTGGGCGTGAAAACAAAATCCTCTTAGCCCTGAGAGCTCGCAGCCTATCAAAAGTTGTCTTGAAATGGATGAAAAGTGTGGAATCATAGCCAACCCAAGCTCTTTCTAATGTAATGTCAGAAATCCCCAAAGTATCAGTGATAAAGGAGTTACCAACCGTCAGTGGGTCCTGTGTCGGTGTGGGGGGTGGGAGACCCCTCACCTTGAGGTTTAGTTCCCTGTCACGCCTAGTACGCTCCTCAATTAACTTGGCCTGCATAACGGCCTCAACCACAACCAAAGGAGGGGGAACGTTGCCTTTCCCACTAACAACCTTGGTCCATGATTTCGTCTCCAGTTTTAAGGAAGCTTGGTTATTTCTGATTTCCTCCTGTTGAGACCGGAGGTCAACAATTTCTCATGTGTAGGGCCTCATTAGGGGAGCTAGTATTATCCGTGTTGTTGGCTAATTTTTCTCTCAAGATGGCATTCTCAGACTCAACATCTGCAACCCTGCCAATAAGTGTATAGATCTCAGTTTGGAGTTGCTGATTGGCATTTTCAACTTTCTGGATTCGGTTGAGAAGTTCCAATAAAATGTCTGCTTGTACTGCTAGATGTGTTACCTAGGGGATTACCGATCATGCCGCTGCCAGTAGGAGTTTTCGGGGCCATGATTGAAGCTAAACCGCTAGGATAAACCACCTAAAGAGGGGAGAGACTGAGAGGCGAACCAGAGAGCATACCAAAAAGATTTTTGTGGGCCTCGACAGTGAGTCAAGACTGTGCATGCACGAGCACAAATATGCAGGCAGTCACGAGTATGCAGACACAGTGACCAGTGGCCCCGAAGATGCTGGGAAAACCAGGAATCGTGACCAGAAGAATCACGAAAGAGGGAAGCCCGAGCCAAATGATTTTGCCAGAAGCTCAGAAACCCACGGTTTTGACAGAGCAGGGGCTATGAAATTGTAGGAGGAGAGCCACGAAGTTGCAGAGAAGGCACTTTTTTGTATTCTACCTGGTTCGTGGTTGTTTGTGCCCTCGTTTCTAGGACTCGGAGACTGTTTTCGTGGGCTGTCTTTTCCTGCAACAATTTTTGTGGCTTTCTTGCAAACGATTTTCTATATCTTGTGGCTCTCACTGTCACGCAAAACGTGACCACGAAGCCCTGCGAAAATTGACAGAGGATTCATGCAAATTCTGGGGAAACTCGAGCCACGAATCCTGTGGAAAACACGACCAAAAGGCTCTCCAAAATGCAGGAAATCCCATGCCACAAATCCTATGAGACATGTGAAATCGTGATCACAACAATCACGAAAAAGCAAAACAGTAAAACGCTGCAAAGGGTTTGAATCGAAGGGAGCCACGAATCAATCCTAGAGAGCCGCGAAAGGAAATCACTGGCCAGTCGATTTTAGGGAAGGGCAAACACAAAACCAAAGCCACGAATCGTGAAAACCAAAAACGTGCCCTAACACTGTCGAGCCATTAACATTAGAGGGAAGTTTGTGGCACCCCGATAGAGAATAGTGTGTACTCTCTCTTCCTTGTTCTTCCTTTGTCCCATGGGGCTGCTATTTTTAGCCAAGTTCAATCTATTTTTGGCACCAACTAGGACTGAATCGTTGTTTTCTTATTTATAAAAACCATCCACCTCCTCGCACATATCTTCTCCTTTGACGCCAACTATAGAACTGTTTTGATTTATCTCTTTTCTATTTAGCATGCTCTTCCATGATCTCAAACTTTTTCTACTTCATCCTTTGCAAACAACCTCATATTTGGATATTTTTGAGCTCAAAAGAAGATGTAATAACAAGAGAGTCTTTATCAAGAAGATAGCAGATGGAGGTGGAATACTTACAATTTCAATCAGCTTTCTCAACATCAAAATCTTCTAATTCCGATAAAACCGCATCCTCGTTTATTGTTCATGCTTGAGAAAAACTCCTTTTGAATTTGAATTTCTTTGTTGATTTCCTCCTCTGTATGACTATTTGCAAGCTGATCTCAAGATGATATAGGCTCAAGATTGCTGATAGGATCTTTAGAAACACTCATATGTTCCTTCAAGACATTATCTTTACGTTCTATCTCAAGAGATTTGGGAAAACTTTGTCTAACCTTTGCTTGTTGGCCATATTCCTCTTGTTGCTCTGTAATTTCAACCACTTTCTTGCACTCTCTATCAGTAGGATTAACCAACCGTAGAATTTGTTTGTCCTCAAATCAGTAAGCTCCATTTTGTTAGATTTTTCCCGAGAACTTCTTCACTCGGCTCTTTAGTTGGTTGCTCTTCCAAATTGATTTGTTGATTAGTTTCATTCCAGAATCAACTGGGAATATGAGGAGGGGTTGGTTGGGAAGTAGGAATGGGAGGGCTATAGGATGATAGTGAGGAATTACCCCATTGACAGGGTTTCTCAACACTATATTGGTAAGCTTCCATCTCTTCATTCCACTCTGATATTTGTGGTATCAATTCAAACACGGTCGATTTTTCTTGAGAGCTATACCAGTTTGGCAGAGGACCGGCCCATGGGTAGGGTACCCTAAATCCAAGCTTGGCTGTCTTGATGGAACTTGTTGCCCTCATTTGTACCATTTTTATCTCCAAGTGTTGTACCTGCATTTGAAAATCATCATTAGGCATGGATCAAGCTTTCCATAATTTGCATGTTCTGCTCCTAAAAAACACCATGATTATTAGGATAACCATATGGATTAGTGAGGTTTGGATCATGGACATATTCATTATGATAGGGCTTATAATACCGATCTAGCGGATTTTGGGGAAAACGAGATGGAGGGGAGTAATATAGCTCTTGGGACTGGGAATCCAAGGAGGAATTGAAGTCATGATTGCACAAACTCATACAAAGATGGAAAGATGGAGGAAATGGTCTCGTTGATTGAGAAAAAGAATCTTTAGGGATCTCGAAACACGATATTTGCTAAGAATAGCATCAACCATTTAGCAAATTTTTGTACTCTCCCACCAAAAGCGAAACTATAGTCACCCGTAAGTTGCACCACGATAGAGATTGTTGTGTACTCTCTCTTCCTTGTTCTTCCTTTGGCGCATGGGGCTGCTATTTTTAGCCAAGTTCAATATATTTTTGGCACCAACTAGACTGAACTGACATTGCTTTCTTATTTAGAAAAAATCACCCACCTCCTCGCACATATCTCTTCTCCTTTGCGCCAATTATATGATTGTTTTGATTTATCTCTTTTCTATTTATTTAGCATGTTCTTCCATTTTTACCCATCTTTGGCGCCAATTCTAGGTGCATAATTTATGGTAACAGGTACTCCTCACTATCGCTTTTAGGGCTTATGCCCAAGTACTTCCCATAGTTATGCGGATGGGTATTTACCCTTATCCGAACCTACAATGAATATGTAGAAAACAAAGGCAAGGAAAATATTTTCGTAAATGGCGTAGCTCTTGGAAAGCCACTGCTGAAAAAAATCTCCAAAATCTACCCACAAGGCCAAGAAAGTGCTTTGATACCAAATGAGAGGATCCTTCGCATAGATTTACAAACTATAGAAAATAAATGAACAATGAAATGAACTTTGGGAAATAACTCAAATAACCTTTAGATCAGGCCACTTTGAGGGGGCAACCTCCTTTGAGCAAGCTCAATACAATAATATTTATGGATGCCTTCATTGGGCCTCAACACTTACTTATATACTAAGTCTATTCTAACAACTACTACTTCCCATGTATGTGGGATAATTCAAATATGCTCAAGGGACGACTTACAAAGCATATGCGTCCATAGTGACTAATACACTAATAATGCAAAGAGAAGGTTAGGACACGGGTTCCTAACAATTTCCTCTAGTTGGAGGATGTTAAGATTCACTCTAAACCTCTCGCTCCTCTTTGTTTTCTACCCACACCTCTCTAATGTGGAAAACATATTTAAAATAGCTCACAACTCTCTCATAAACCTCTTACAAACATACTCTCTCGTACACTTCTTACAAACATACTCTTAACAAAAGACATCTCCACTCACAACAAGAGTCATTTCTCACTCTCCCATGGACTTTTACTCACAAACCTCCCCAAGAGCTTTAACCGTGCTCGACACCACCTAATGCAAAGTGCAGATTTAGGGAACTTGAATGAACAAGTGCCCAACCAAGCAGCAATATAGAGTACACCGCATACTTAGTAATGGACACCCATTGAAACTAATTCAAAGACACACTTAGCTAATATGAAAGGGACAATGTACCAAAAGGAACAAAATCCAACCCTATTTTATTAAATCAGATCCTTAACTACATCTACAAGACACTATGACCATATTTCATCTAACTCGGGACTCTACACTATCCTTTACCCACACTCTATGAGCCTCAAAGGGCCTTACAATGCTTATTACAGACTCTACAATAGAATGGTCTCTATATTTCGTCGAGCCTCCTCTTTGCTTTGTGAGCACCTTTGTATCCCATACATTGCTTGTTTTGCACTTCCTTGAGCTCCCTTGACATTTCCATGTTTGTTTTCCTTCTCTTCTTCTTCCTTGCATTCTCCACGCCATTTGCACTCCCTCTCTCCAATTTTTTATTTATTTGGGTCCCTCTAACTATTTTCGTGCTTACCAAGGAATGTTACAAGGTTCCCAAAAAAATTCCCAAGTTGGCATGGCTCAAGCGTTTGCAAACAATTGCGCCCTCCATCTCCATTGTGCTCATGAAGTCACATTGATTTTATCACCCATTTGAATTGATGTGAAATCAATTTAAGCAGCTTCCCAGTGTCTTTATACACTTATATACACCCACACATGTCTAATGACCCTAAGCATCACTAAGACCAAATTTGTGCTCATTTGTGCCCTCTTGAAAAACTTATGCCCCTTTAAAAGTTACTTATGTTGTTGCCTTTGTTGTGCACAATTAATCCTAGATCCCCCTTTGTGACTATCCCCGATCGTGACACATGTCAAGATCATGGAGCCCTCTGTTTATAGACTTGTCGGCTCTCCATAACATTTCGGACCCATGAAATTATATTTTGCTATTAAAGATTCCCTCGCATCCACCTTTCAATTAAGAATTATGTATTGTGATGTCCCCTTCTCAAAGCTAGTTCGATATGAAGACCTTGGGCCCATTTTTACTTTTTATGGGCTTAAAGGGAAAAGCAAGGGAAGTACTAATTGTAATTGTAAGTTGCTATTTTTAGCCTTGTATTATTTTTGTAAAAGCAACTTTCTAATTATAACATTAGAAAGTAAAGTTGGTCAAAAAAGTGCAAACACTGACTTAAAAATAGAAGTGAAGTTAAAAGGGGAACATAACACCACTTAAAAAGGGGTCGACCCATTTGGGCTCCCTTTTTCATGGATTGTGCCACCCACAATTATAAAAAGGAGTCACTAGGGGTGGAAAAAGCATCACTTGTCATATGAATTCATTTTATTTGGAGATTGGAGCTTGTGCTTGCAATTTTCAGCCATTGAGGACGAAAACCCTCCTTGGTATCCTATTGGGGACAAAAACCCTCAATAGAATTCAGAATTGAGGACAAAACCCTCAAATTCTGCATTGGTGATCTCATTCAAAGGTCATATTTGGGCTGCAATTCAGAATCTCAAAGCTACAATTCAGAATTTCAGTGCTAGGGCACAATTTTCAGCTAGGGCTTCAAGGGAAGATCAGAATTCCAGATTTTTGGGTGTGGAACAGCCACACATTTCAGTGTTTTGTTGTGTTACAGTGTTTTGGATCAGATCTAGGGCATTTTCAGCTTGGGTGACCCACCTGGGAACTTGAGCGACCCACTTTGGGGTCAATTCCAGCTATTTTCAAGGGGTTTCTTTGGAGCTAGGGTTTGTTCAACCTTCAATTCTGCCCTAGGGCATTCATTGTTGCATTTATTTCAGCTTCAAATGCTCCTAACGGTCAGCTGTAATTTACCCTATTTTCTGTCACAAAATTGATGAAATAAATTCAGCTATTTGTCGAAAAATTATTTCTTTGTTCCTAAATGTTCTAAAAATATTCCCAAGTGTTTTGAGCCTTCTGGGTACTTTTGTAATTGAGTATTTGAAGAGTAATTGAAGAAATCAGATTTTGCATGTTGTATGAGGGTTTGCAGACCAAAATCAGGTCACTGCCCTAATTTGGGGTAATTTCTGATTGCTGTCATTTAAATTCAGATTTCTGTAATTAGGGTTTTGTGCAATTTCCAGAAAATTCAGATCTCAGCCCGAAAGGAACATTACATGTTCAAGGAAATTTTGGATCCCAAGTTCAACATGTGGACTGATTGTAATTGCACCACATGTCCCCTTCGCATCCACTTGAACTCTTGCATCTAAGGCTAGATGTGGAAAGATTATGTCCAAGCCCGAAAAGTGTATAAAGTGCAAATTTGACACTTCTCACGTTCATATAGACTGTGATAAAGTTGTGCAAGGGCAAAACACGGAATAAAGACAAGTCACAAAATATAGTCACAAATTCTGGTTTGAAAGGACATAAACACAAGACAAACATTCCAGTCGAAAATCTCAACTAAGGCACAGATTACAAGTAAATAAACTCTCTTATTTCTCTGAAATATTTCTGCAAGCAAAAGCAAACCCTAGTTATTTTTTTAAGAATGGAGTTTTCTTTACCAATAGAGACAAATATTCTAGTTTCAATTTCCACACTTGGAAGGTTAAAATCCAAATGGAATTAATGAACAAAAAATTGTGGGGTGTGGTCGATGGAAAAGAATAACCCACCAATGCTACCAAATTGTTAGAATGGGAAAGCTGCAATGATAAAGCTAAAGCTATAATCAGGCTTGCTCTTTCTGATTTTGAACTCCATATAGATTTAGAAAAATCATCTAAATAAATTTGGGATAACCTAAATAGGTTGTTTGGGGCAAAAGTTGTGAATGCTAAATTTTCTTTAAAGCTTCAACTCTTTCGATTTAAGATGGTTGATGATGCTACTATGTCCAGTCATATAAATAATTTGAGATCTCTTCTCAGACAATTAGCAGAGGTTAAAGCTCTAGTCGATGACGAAGATTCTAAAGCCATTTTGTTAAACAATTTGCCTTCTTCGTATAGCAATGTAATTTTTACTCTCAATCAAATGCCTTCACAAAGCCTGCAAGATATGATTTCAACTCTCTTGGCTAAAGAAAACAAGAATCAGCTGACGATACAAACTCGACATGGATGGCTGTCCTGGATAGTTCGGGAATCTGAGGATCTTGGGAATTTACCCTTACGAGGGTCACAAGACAACCTAATGGAGCATTGTAGGAGTCGCTCCGCATGGAGGGTTGTCCCACAATTCAGGTGATTCTGTAATTCAGGAGTTTGGGGAGGTGGAATCCGGGAACTTGGGAACTCGAAAACTATACCTTTACAAGGGTTAGGAAGGTAGGTTGATGGAGTTCTACCTAGTCCAAGAACTGTTGTTCAAAACAAAAGCTTTTGAAGATGGTAATTCTATCTTATTTCTATAGTGTAAGTCTTATGAGGGGTATTAAAATATAAGACTTATAATTCACTAGTTGGTTGATATTAGTTAAATTGCTAATTAAAAAACAGTTGTAACACAATGCAACCATTTTGTAACCATCTCTCACATAATAAAATGATGGACACGCAATGACCATGTGTGCATTCTGCTTTCTCTTCATTTCTTCCTTGTGCACGTTTTCTACAAGTAGTCCTTACACGAAACGCAAGATGAGAATGAACCTCGTAAAAGTTTGCAAAATCCTACATGCGTGGTTGATATGTCCACTTCAAAACATTGCATTACCCATAGTGTAGGCTCCTCAAAAAGGCTGCAAACAGAATGAATCGGGTGACTTCACAGAGAAGACAAAATCGCAAAGTTTTGTGCGAGAGAGTGCATCAAATGAGAAAGTTGTGCACGAGTCCTTAAGCTCAAAAGATGTCACAAGAATCGTAGAGCTTCGTAGAACAATGAATGTTGTGCAAGTCTTTAAGCCATGCTTGATTTCACTTTTCACGCGTCTCTATGAAAATTCTCAACTCCCTACATAGAACTTGCAGAGATCTTCAAAAAAAGCTTACGCAAGACTTTGCCAACAAACACAAGTCTTTTCTCTTTCATTGATTTATGCCGCAGACACACAAAAAGGGTTATGCATCTAATTATTTCTACTTAAATATTTTTTTTGCTTGATGCAAGATTGCTTATGGACCCAGATGCTCTTGCATCACTTTTTTCTTGCTTTTGTGAAGGTTGTCCACTATGAGGTTTTGTCATTTGAGACTTGTTGTCCTAAAGGCTTGTTCTTGGGATAACAAGAAACTGATCCTTTCCTCTTTCTCTTAGCTTGTTCCTCCATCTTGACAGCATACCGACAAGCTTCTCTCAAGTTTGTGCATGGTAAGAACTCCATGGCATTCTATATGTAGGCATGTAGCCCATTAGTATACTTCAGAACTTGATGCTAGTCTGTCTCAAAGAGATTTGAACATGCGCAGAGTCCATGTAACTCATTGGTGTAATCAGTTGTTGACTGATCTTTCTTTTAGCTCAATAACTAGAACGTTTTCTAAACATCATAATTTATGTGGATAGAATTGCATACATACCATTTCAACAAACTTGGACCATGTACCAATGGCTTTGGATTCACTCTCCTCCTACAAACTATAAGACTTCCACTAGTTGAGTGTTGAGTTGGACATTTTCAAAGATGCAAAGGTGATCTCATCATTGTAGAAATTATTAATAGTATAGCAAGTTTCCATCTGCCTTGGCCACTCAACCAATGCCTTGGCATCAATTTTTCCTTGGAATACTAAGATATCCAAGTTGACTTTAACCTTGAACGGATTTTGGTGTTGAGTAGAAGGCTTGGCAAGAGCCACAGAGCTAGTTGGACCTAATTTTATTATTAGATCGTGTAACTGTCAGAACAATTCCTTCATCTTTTCATCCAAAGACGTTTGAATAAATAGTTGGATGTTTTTCATAGAAGAATCCTTTATTTCATCAGCCATTTTGGATTTATGCCTTTATTCGTCAAGATAGACCAATATAAACCCGAGATCATTGTCTTCGTTCTGATACTGCGAAAAAAGTTGACATGCACTGGAAAGATGCTTATGGAAATAAGTTTTGATACTTGTGATCTAAGTCCAGCTCAAGAAGTGCAAGGAGGAAAATCTACAACTAAGCAAGATGAATCTACTCAATCAGAGTTGCAGATTATAGAACATGCAATGGAATCTAGACAAAGAGATGCGGAAGAACCATAATGTCTTCCTTTTGATACTGCAAACAAGTTAACATGCACTAGAAAGATGCTTATGGAAATAAGCTTTGATACCTGTTATCTAAGTCGTGCGAGGAGGAAAATCTACAACTAACTAAGCAAGATGGATCTACTCAATCAGAGTTGTAGACTATAGAACATGCAATGGAATCTAGAAAAAGACATGAGGAAGAAACATAATCAACATATAATCCATTGCAAACATATTGTTCCTCGATGCATCATCTAAGATAAGTTTGTTCGTAGCCTTTGCACCTTGACACTATCTCTAGGCATAGTTCTTAAATTCACAAACTCATAACCATGGGGGCCATGAGAGATATCCACACTTAGCCATGTGTTCTTCAAATAGGATTGCATCATTGGACCCTAATAGGCTTCAATGCTAATAGTATTTTGAGACTAGGTTTTTCCTCCAGTCTATTGGCATCTCTATTAATATGTTAGCACCTTTCCAATACTCCTTGGATGTCCCTTATCCGCTTCTTCTCGAAAAGGTCATCATTAGAGTTATGGGAGAGGATATCTACAGGAAGTATATCCAAATCACTTGAACCTCCCTCCTCGATCGCTCAACCCCAAGCTTGCCTCTTACATTGAGCATTTCTTGCAAGTGTTAGATGTGTCAATCGTCACCCAAACTCGCAACGTCAATGATCTCACAGCTTGAGCTTCCCCCTACTAATTGAGTATGTGCTCACACCAGTTTCAGATTGAGATTGATCATCGTATACCATACGGGGACCGAAACTCTCGTCTTTGCTCCCTCTAAGAGGTGAATACTCGAGGAGAGTTTCATTTTCAAATGCTCCATTTATTATGAGATCCGGGTGTGATACGAATGTCCTTACATACTTGAGCAACTCTCTATCTACTTTCTTTTAGTACCTAGACCAATGATGTTTGGCCCTTTTCATTGGAAGATTAACACCTTTCAACGCAGAACCCTACAAGGAGCCCCTGAGTCCCCAAGCTAATTACCTCTTTCTTTAATCCCATCACGAAGGTTAGCAACACTAAGCGCCCTTTGGATATAGTTGTTTTACAAGTTTTTTTCGCTGCCATGAGAATTTCTTTGGCCTTGGATGTCAGGAGGGATTCTAGGGGGAGTGTTTTACTTCCTCCCAAGATTATACCCATCTTGGCCCCCAATTGTAGACACTCCCTGATGAGCATAATTAGATCTTGCATTGGCCCCTTCATAGTGATAAATAATGACCCAAATAATTCTTGTCCTAGGCATGGTTAGAGATGATTGATGGGGCTACCATGTAGTCTTTCTAAATTTTATCAATCCATGCTCTTTAGGGGTTCTTGCTCCACGCACATGGCTATTTGTATTGATGCCTTAGCCACGCGGGTTGGGGCTTCACCGCTTTGGGTTTACCACTCGCTTTTTTTTAGTGTTTTTGTTCTTTTTATTTAGTTAGTCTTTCATCCTAGGATTCTTTTACCCTAGCACTTTCTATTGTAATTGCATATATTTTTGAGTCCCGTTGACCTACTTTTTCATTTGTAAACATTAAAATATATAAATATGATACACATTTGGGATTCAATAAGAGCGAAGTTGCTCTTATGTTATTATGAACAAAAAGAACATAAGGAAGTGGAAATATACAATGCAAGTGTAGAATTGTCTATATCCTATATACGTAATCTAGAAAAAAATGTAATGGCATTAGGATGTTACAAAATTGTACTCCCTCCTATATTCCTAGTTATTATTGTTGATGCTTCTAAATTTCTATATTGTACTATACTCAGAGTCAAAGCAAACATGGGAGGTTCTATAATGTTTGAACTTTAATTTAGAGCAACCTCCACACTAGGTCGGTTTCCTCCTATCCTAGAGCTGAATTAAAATTTGTTTGGGGATGGAATGCCCCCTTTTCTCGATTAAAATAATTACTAATATTCTAAGTTGGGCCTGGTCATTTCTAAATCATGAGCAACTTAATAACGTTATTATTATTAAAATAAAAGGTATTTTTAAATACTTGAAATAAAAAGAAGACCCTTAACCTATTCATTGTTTTCCGTTAGTTGAAGGGGTGAATAAAGGGAGACTAAAATTAATAATTTAATTTTAGTGCATAGTAATTTTAATTATAAGCACTTTAATTATATTTTTTTAAAGAGGGACTTTATGGAATAAAGTGAAATCACGAAAAGGAAAAGCATTAAAATATTAATTTATTTTAAATGCTAAAGTGGAGCGACCCAAAGTGGAATTAGAAAGGAGGGAAAAGGCATTTAATTATTTTGAATTAATCTCAAAGTGGGGCGACCCATTTGGGGGAGTCTTTTGGGGTTTTGTGCCATCATTTGCCTATAAGAGGAGGTTGTTTGGCTCTTTTGGGATCATCTATCTCATATCAAAATTTACATGAGGTTTTTGGGCTATTGCTCAACCTTTTCCACTTGAGGACGAAAACCCTCTAGTGTGGCTGCAAGTGAGGATGAAAACCCTCCTTGTTTTCAGATTGAAGGACAAAAACCCTTCAATCCCTTGAGGATTCTCCATCCAGGGTTTCTATTGGGCTTCAACAAATTGTCAGTTGATTTCAGCGAGTGTTTCAGTTGTGAAGGGCTGCTAGGGCTATTCAGAGATTTTCAGACCTCTCCCTAGGGTGGCGACCCCTACCTAGGAAGAGTTTGCAGATTTTGAAGGTGATACTCATTCTCCATCCATATTTGGGTTCTTTGGTTCGTAGGAGGTTGTTTGCTCTTTCCAGTGTTGTATTTGGGCTTCAGAATCTTCATTTCCAACCATTTTGTAAGTTGTACTTCTGCTGTCATAATTCAATTCCAGCTGTTTGGAAAAATTCCAAAAATATATGTTTTGGTCTTCCTTTGTCTTGCATTGGTTCCAACAATTTTATAAAATATTTTTGAAGGGTTTCTACATCAATTTCCATTGTTTGAATGTGTTTGTTGCCATAAAATACATTTTCTATTAGGGCTTGTCAAATTTTCAGATTGCTGTCATAAATAACAAGAAAAAAAGAAGGGGGGTTCCATGAAATCCCAATTTCCCAATTTTTGACCTAAACGGGTCATCACAGGGGAAATGGGAAAAGGGAAAAAAAATGTTTTAAATAAAATATAGAGGTAATCCACAAAAATAGATTGGTCTAAAATTTTTACCAACACTTAGCATTAAATCTAGACTGCCCAGAAATGCATGGTCCCCCCCGCACCGGGCCTAATACGTCACTGCACAGTGCAGTGCAGTCTGGTATGTTGTAGGTATGTACTTACTAAAGCCCAAGTACGTCCCGGTACAAAAATTCGTACTGAGGCCTGCATGTACGTACTTGTAGCGTACCCACTCCAAAGTTCCGCCATTTTCAACTTAAAATCATTAAAAATAAAAATAAATGCCCATAACTTAAAAAGAACATAACCTAACCCTAATTTCATCCTAAACGACACCCCCAAAACCTATGTATACACTCATCCCCTCTTGTTAATTCACACTCATATTTTGGCATTTTGCTAGTTCTCGAGCTTGAAAGGAGAGAAAGAGAGCTTGAAGGAGAGAGAGATCTTAAAGGGGGAGAGAGAGAGAGAGAGAGAGAGAGAAGGATCAACTATCAAGCCAACAAACAACAAGGAGGATCAATTTCAAGTATTTTTCATCATCCATTGTTCTTTTTTTTTATATCGATTTTTATGTAATAATCAAAACTAGTATGTGATCAATGATCAATGATCATGAATGATGTGTTTCAATTCCATGAAATCCGAATTTCCCAATTTTTGCCCCAAACGGGTCATTACGGGGAAAGGGAAAAGGGAAAAAAATTTTAAATAAAATATAGAGGTAATCCACAAATATAGATCGGTCTAAATTTTTACCAACACTTAGCATTAAATCTACACTACCCGTAAATGCATGGTCCCCTCAGTACTAAGCCTAATACGTACTGGTATGGGTACGATCTCGGGTATGTTGTAGGTATGTACCGCAAGCCCCAGGACGTCTCTGGTATAGAAATTTGTACCTAAGGCCTACATGTATGTACTTGCAGCAAAGATACCCATTCCAAAGTTCCGTCGTTTTCACTTAAAATCATTAAAAATAAAAAATAAAAGCCCCTAACTTAAAAAGAACATATCCTAACCTTAATTTCACCCTAAACAACACCCCCAAAAACCTATTTATACACTCATCCCCTCTTGTTAATTCACACACTCATATTTTGGCATTTTGCTAGTTCCGAGCTTGAAAGGAAAGGAGAGAAAGAGAGTTTTGAAGGAGAGAGAGAGAGAGAGCTTGAAGGAGAGAGAGAGAGCTTGAAGAGGAGAGAGAGAGAGAGAAGGAGAAGGATCAACTACAAGCCAACAAACAAGGAGGATCAGTTTCAGGTATTTTTCATGCATCCATTGTTCTTTTTTATATCAATTTTTTATGTAATAATCAAACTAGTATGTGATCAATGATCATGAATGATGTGTTTCAAACACATCATTCATGATCATTGATCATGATCTATTTAATTTTTATTTATTTTACGTTTTTTAAACATTAATTAATTTTTAAATTTAATTTCGTATTTAAATTTTAGTATTTAAGTTTTATTTTGTTAAACCTCTACCCTCTGTGTATGCTCTCACCTCGCACCATTTATGGCGAACTTGGTGATCAAAATTAGAGATTGACATGTGGGGTTTAACTGTTTAATTTTTTTAATTAGTTGTCTTCGTTTTTTATTTTAAGTATAAAATTGAATTCATTAAAAACTTAAATGTCTACCTTCTATGTATGCTCTCACCTCACACCATTTATGGCAAACTTGGTGCTCAAAATCAGAGATTGATGTGTAGGGCTTAACTGTTTAATTTTTTTAATTAGTTGTGTTTGTTTTTTTATTTTAAATTTTTAAATTGAATTCTTTAAAAACGTAAACGTCTACCCTCTGTGTATGCTCTCACCTCGCACCATTTATGGCGAACTTGATCAAAACCAGAGAATGACATTTAGGGGTTAACAAATTAATTGTATAATTTGCATTTGTTGTCTTTAATTGTTTTTAAATTATTTAGCAATGTTTTTAAAAAAGCATTCATCAGAGGTTAAAACAAATTGAACAATTGTAGTCTTGCATCCATTCGGCAAACTTGAGGGCGCATGGGAAACAAGAATGAGGGAGGAACACAAGAAAGTGTTCCGGTAGCTTCCTAATGAAAATAGATCCTCATTCTCCTTTATGGAGGCATGTGGAAGTGTTAGAGCTCATTGTCGGTGGTGGTGTTCGTGTTTGGACATGCCCCCATTGTGGCACCACATTTAAGTCCTCGTATACCCGTTTGAAAGCTCATTTAACTGCGGTAACGAGGACGGGCATTAGACCATGTAAGAAGGTGGAGAAGAATAAAATAGCTATGTACTTAAGAGAGCAAGAGGAGGCTAACTTTAAAATTGCAAGAGCTCGCTCTAAAACCATTTTTCATGCGGTAAAGGGCTGTCAAAAACCACCAACATGATGTAGTACATCTAGGATCTTCACACTCTCAACAAGATGTATTAGATAATCAATTTCCACTCAGTCCAAGTCTTGCAATTGTACCTTGTTCTCAATACTAGGAAACATCAAAAACTGCAATTCTACCCAATAGGCTTAAATCGGTGCATTCAAGGCTACAAACATGTTCATACTCCCTCATCCAACCTATCTCAGTCACTCAATTCTTGGAAGCTCAAGAATTGATCATCTTACTCGCTTTTTGCAAAATTGCCAATTTGGGCTTCTTGAGAACAATGTCATTGGATTGGTATAGGATAGAATAATCTACAAGGGTCCTAAGGAAGTTGTTAATAGATTTGAATACCCTTTACATAGTTACAGGTGTGTACAAAATATCTTAGTTCATCTCTCGAGTGAAAAGTCTAATCTTTCATAATCTTCTTCATAGCCCTAGTTCATGCTACTAGCCCCGATTTAGGGGCAAAAAGAGGTATAACTATTGTTCCAAATCTTCAACTTGCAAAATCTCCACCAATTTGATGACCCATTAAGACCTTTACTCTACCTACAAATTTTCAGTTGCCTTGTTTTACAAAATATCACTTAACCTTTACTTTACCACACTTCTTATAAGGTCTCCATTGCATCTTCTGAGTTCCTCCAATGGCTGTCAACGAATTCTCTTCACAGTCACAAGATAATAGCAAAATTCCGTAAGAATGTCAAAATGATGATCATAAGGATGAATTCTTGAATTTGTGGGCCTTTAAAAAGATTCCTAAGTCCCTCAAATAGCAAAAATGACTTCAAACCCTAAGGGTTCTTGACACACCCGAGAGCATAAATCTTTCTACCATTTGGTTTTGCAACCCCCTTCAACACTCCTAATTACTTGAAAGATCTGTAAGAACGATTAAAATTGTAACTCCTTAACAGTAAGCCCATCCTTCTTTTGTCTCACGTGTTTGCCCTCCAAAATACCCCTGCTTTGTCTCAAAAGTCGGGGTTTTAGCAATGTCAAAAAGGGCTATGTTCAAGATAATTGTGCTTTGTCTTCTTGTTTCGTGCTCAATAGGTCTTCACAAACTCGGGGTATCCTCCAATCTTCCAAATCCCTCGCTACGTTCACCATTCTTCACAAATGCTTGGCTTGTTCATCTCAAAACCTTAACTAGGCTTACACGTAACTCGTATAGTTGGCTGAGATTCAAATGTGCACTCACAATAAAGGATTCAATGTTCCTTCATCAATATTACATACACTTTGAGATAAGACTCATTTCTTACTTGTTTCATCAATGTCATACACAATAAATGTCATACATTGCTTGAAACTATACCATATGGTCTCGAGAACCGTGAAAGAGATTAGAAAACAATAACCCTCGAACTTTTGGAGCTCCAAAAATGTTTACATTGATTGATCAATGATGAATAAACAATTACAAAGTCATTTTATACTTCATTCGAATTGCTCTCACGTAACTACCTTATGATACATGTACAAGGTCACATGTGGTCACATATGGAGTCTTGAGTTGACAAGGAGCTTATATGAAGCTTTGAGAGCTTATACACCACCTTAAACCCAAAATGAGGCTCCAAAAACATAAAGGCAAGAAAAACCTATATACATGCTTGAAAGACACCTTATGACCCTCTAAACTAGCCTAGAAAGCCAAAATTGGCTCTAGAGAATTCAAATTTTTAAACAAGCCAAAATGGAGGGTAACTCTCAAATTCAAATTTTGAACCTCTAAGGCCTAAAAACACCATCTAATAACTATAACCCTCTAATGACACCTCTATGACCTACACAATCCAAAATTTGACAAAATTTGTACAAACTCCAAAATTGCTTGTTGGGGTAAGGATGCTCTCGCATCACAACACCACCATCATTCCATTCTTTTATTGATAGGCATATTGAAACTGTTCCAGTTGAAACTCCTTTGGATGAAGAAACCACGTCAAGAAAGAGAACAAAAGGGCCTCTAGAAAAAGCATTCAACATAGAGACGAGAGAAATTGCAAATGAATTGGTGGCTCGGTGTGTTTATGCATGTAGGCTACCATTCAATGTGTTGAGGTCGCCATATTGGCAACAGATAGTGAGAGTCATTAATGACGCACCACAGGGGTATACATGCCCTAACTATAATAAGGTTTGCACATCTCTTTTGGCAAAAAGTAGTGGAACACATATGAAACTTTTTACGGGTGATTAGAGATTCTTGGAAAGATTCGAAATGTCTATTAAATCGGATCGATGGAGAGATTCTCGAAACGGACCTTTATCAACATTATTGCATTAAGCCCTAAAGGGCAATGTTTTTGAAGGTTGTTGATTGTGAGGGGAAAATAAAAGATGCCCAATTCATTGCAAACATTCTAATTGAGGCTATTGAGTCAATGGGCCCTCAAAACGTTGTCCAAGTCATCACAAACAATGCAAAAAAATTGCAAGGCAGCAAGGTTGATAGTAGAGGGCAAGTATGAGCACATATTTTGGACACCATGTGCAATACACTCCCTGAAATTGATGTTGCAGAAAATTGGGAAAATCACATGGATTGAGAAAATCTACATGGAGGCAAACGAGATTCAGATGTTTGTCACCAACCATCACATGTCTCAGGCCATTTTCGAAAATTCTCAAAGTTGGAGTTGTTGAAGGTAAAGGAACAACTCATAAGTTTTAAGTTTTTAAATTTTTCATTTTAACATTTAATTTTAAATCAATTGAATTGTTATTGAATTCTTCCCATTCCTTTTTAATAGGTTGTTGAGACTAGATTTGTCTCTCACACACTCGTCTTGAGACGACTTGTGAAGGTGAAACATGCTTTGAATAGCATGGTGATTGACAATATTTGGACCGTCTGAAGGCAAGCAAATATAGAGAGAGCCCAAAAGATAAAGGCGTTGATCCTTGATGATGATTGGTGGGTAAAAGTTGAGTATTTGATGAGATTCGTGGAGCTTGTTGTTTGTATGATTAGATTTGTAGACAAAGATAGTGTTTGCATTGGAAAAATTTATGATGGCATTGACTCCATGCTTGAGAAAATAAAAGAAATCATACAAGCCAAAGAGTAGGACCCTGAGGAAAAGTTCTATAATGAAGTTAAAAGTGTGGTCATGAAAAGGTGGAACAAAATGACCACCCCATTGCATCTCCTTTCCTATGCCTTAAATCCCAAATGTTACAATGAATGAAATAGTTGGGTTACATGGTAAGCTAACCACCATATGATGACCAAAAGGTCAGAAATGGGACGAGGGCAGCATTCGAGCGTTATTTCTGATCCAAATTATATCTAGTGCATCAAGAATGAGATGAGATGGAGATGTTCAGTATCCTGGAGAAGGTAGCATGGGAAAGGTATAGGCTCTTTTGTGACAAGGCCACCATGACTCCAATCAAGTGGTAGATTGTACATGGCCATGATGCCAAGTACCTACGACCTATTGCGATTAAATTGCTCTCACAAGTATGAAGTTTGTTATTTGATATTCTAATTACCAATTAACAATTAAAATTTAAGATGATAGCACTCCTTTTTGTATATTAATAATACTTTGTTTTTGTGATAGGTGGCTAGTAATTCTTCTGACAGAGTGAAACTGGAGTACTTATGGCTTCATCCACTCAGCCAAACACACCATGTTGGCATCCAAGAAGGCTGAGGATCTAGTATACGTACATTCCAACTTGCGCCTCTTAACGCATAAGACGGAAGAGTATACTAGAGGTCCTAACAAGCTTTGGGACATTCAACCTGAAACCACGGACTTTGAAGCTTCTGCTGCTTGTTTGTCTAATGTTTCACTACTTGGCATTGATGACGAATTTCCAGGAGCCCTTCACAAGGGTTCGACAATGGAGCTAGTGGGAGTGGAGCTGCAAGTGCCATCCATGAAGATGATTTTGAGGATCATCTAGATGATATGTTCTAGGCTTTTAGCCCTAGGAAACTGAAAGTGAAGCAAGTTGAGAACTTGAATGTATTAAGTTATTAACTATTATGTTTTGAACTTTATGAATCAATACAAACTCAAGTCTCAATTCTCAAAGTATTTGAAATTTGTTTTCATGTTCCATGAATGATTGTATGAGTATTAAATTTCAATAAGTATGCAAATGCTTCTTTAAATTTATGTATATATATAAACGTGCCCACAACATACCATACCCAAGGTTTTTTAAAATTTGTGGTTTTAGCGTACCGTACTCGTATCGAAAGAATCTAGCATTAAACTATTGGTCTATGCTTGAATATTCTTCAGAACATGTGAACAAAAAATGGTAAGCACTACCGTTGATTTGTTGGCTAGAAATTCACAAGAAAAAAACTTAAAAGAGTGAACACCACAACACCTTTATTAATTGCTTCAAATGATACAATTGTTGATTGATGTAGAAAGGTCAAGCTGAAAATTATTTTAATAAATGACAATAGCTAAGGATAAAATACTATGAAATAAAACAAGGACCTAAACAGATCCAGAAAATAGAGACTTCCTCTATTTATTACAAAAGAGAAGAAGATCTGGTCAACATGCCATCATTTGACCCAACTAATCTTATGCAAAACCTGTATGACCGAGATGCAAAATCACTGAAAGTTCCATATTAACTTCTAAAAATATATTCATCTTCACACAAATAATATCCTTCTAAAATATCTTCACCGCAATTCTCGTGAATATTTAAATATAAAAGCTTTATATATTATTTAAAAATTTCATTTTTAAAGGTCATGCCTTTATTAATTCCCCTTCCCGTGAATATCCAAATATAAAGCTTTAAAAGCTTTTAAGTTTGCTTTCTTTAATAAAGGTAAATGCCTTTATTTTATTTCAATGCACCTATGAATATCTTTTCCTTCTTTTATCTTTTCTTATATGCCCATGGAGATATTCTCTCCTTTTATATTAAAAGGGGCACATATATTTTATCATTCCCATAATTAAATATGTGGATTTAATCCCTTTGTAATATATACACACATGTGTTGTATGTGCCCACTAATTAAAATAAAGGCATTTGACCCTAAGAACAAGATCATAGATTTTTCCCCGAACAATTTTCCCGAAAGGGAGAATATCAAATAGAAGACGAGAAATATTAGAATGGAGAACAAAATAATGTGATTAAGTGTGGAATTTCTCAACATTGTGTCGAATGCAAAAGGGAAATATTATGATAGGTGACATCATGTAGAAGGTCGCAAGAACCATTTGTATGGCCAACCGTTTCATCTTCCATAGCCATCATTGCTCTTGGATGACATGTTCCACCTTGGACATGGACTCAAAGAAGTAAATGTTTTTTTTGTTGTGTACATGGAGGCCACAGGGGTGATAATTGATCCTTAGAGTCATTTGCTAAGAATAAGATTTTGCAAGCTTCACAAAGAATTAAAAATGCCTAAAGAAGTGGTGGTGGGAAAAGAAGGGGAGGTACACAAAGAAGAAGTGGAGGTACCAAAGCGTAGAGATGCACAAAGAAAAGAAGATGTGCAAGGAAGAGGAGGTGTGCAAGGAAGGAGAAGGTACTCTGCAATGAAGACGAACATAGCAACAAAGAGGCAACTTCACAACAGTAACAAAGCAAAATCTTCACAACAAAGGAAAGGATTTGTTGAAACTATACAAAAGGCTTCCAAAGCAAGTAAACATTGTGGAAAGCTTGAGAAAGGTGCGCAAAAGCCTTGGGAAGGTTAAAACCCAACTCAAGGGTGTTGGAAATGTTCTGATCAGGTAGGCGCCTGGTAAATTACTCCAAGGGAAGACCATCCTCTGCCATCACCATGACCCAATCAAACTGCAGCCACTGCAAGCTTCCTTCAATCTAGGAGCCATAATTTAGCCCAAGCGGGAGTGTAATATTGTTGAGGGCGTTTGAGCATAACATCCCATCGAAAATTAATCCACCAGTTGGCAGCCATCCCAATCACACATACCACGTTTATAAACACAGCCACCCATCTCAAGGTGGGTATTGTTAACCACTTTCATAACCCACCATGTACAACAAAACTACAGGCATCAAATTGTTAACTACGTTTATGATATCAATGGGTAAATATTGGTCAAGACTCGCTTTCCCTTAAAGTAAGACATTCCAATTCCGTATTTTGTTACAAAAATTCCTTAGAATTGTTTCAAATTGAATCTCAGTACAATCATATTGAATAAAATAACCACATGACCATACGTAAGCGCTATCAAAAGTTCTAAAATTATCTTATCGTATGTATCTGATCCCCGATTTGGATTTTAAAGTTTTAGCAAGGCATATCAATTTCATTTTGAAATCATGCTAACAGCTAGAGAAAGCCCTACTCTGAAACACTGGAATCTCAAGAAGGAATATATTGTTATTAATATTAATAATAATAGCAGTAAATATAAAAACTATATACATTTATCAGTAACCAAAACAATTAGTATCGGGCATCACCATTATTAGTGGCTCTAATAGTACCAATACTAGCATACTTGATGAAAGATTATAAATTATAGTATTCAAAATGGAATGGGTCAAAATATCTATCCAATTCCATAACCAAGCGTGCATGACTCAAAGCTCATATCAAGTAATAAAACATTTATTTAACATAACAACAATAATATTTGCACTATGACTATCTATGGAATGTGACACCAAACTTGAGCAGGCACATTCACATATCTCTGCACCCAAGGGACAGGTACCAATGTCAACTATACACCTCTACTTGTTCCTTTTAATTTGGAGGTCAATGTAAATAAGAAATTTTGATCTTGTTGAAAGGACATAGAAACTATTGATATATTACCTTAAAAATGAAAGATGACGTAGACACTGTGATTGGCTTCTTTGACATCCCACCATATGTCACCATAGTCCCACCTTGCCTACAAACCATTGCTTTAAAGTTAAATTATGTAAAAAGTAGTACTTGTATGGGATTGGGGAAAAAAAATTTAAACAGGAATCGTATTGTTTTCCAATGTTTGAGAAGAACAGAAACATTACCTTAGGTATTTCAAGACTAAAGATGCAGCATTGCCACCAACACAATTAAAGCCTAGCATGGGTTCAGGTAAATCACCCTAGAAAACATTCCAAAACAATAAGAAATCCAAATGAAATGTTCAGGACAACATTAAAAAGCAATCCATCTAGCAGCTTAATAGAAAAAGAAATTTAACTCTTGAGATAGTGATGATTGTCTGCAATGTGGGAGTAAACACAAGAATTTGAGATCAGAATGAGTGACAAGAATGCACATATTAGATCAATGCAGAGCACTTGGAATATAAAGAAAAATAAAGGGTCAATATCAATTCAAATGAGGTTGAGAAGCAGCACACCAGAAGACTCTTAACATTCTTCCCTCCCAATTCACTTTCTGAAAACACTTTCCCTGCACCCATTGCCTTAAGCCTGTGCTTTACATCATCCAAGTCTGGCCTGTCAGAGAGAGAAAAACTGTATAGACTAAATATCCTTGCGCGGAGAATTTTGAATAATCACATTACACAGAAGCTGTTCGGAAAGTACAATTCAATGATGTAATCTGAAAAAGCTTTGAAGTTTATATTAGTAATGTTGCAAGAAAAAGCAACCTGTCTCTGACTATGTTTATTGTTTGAACGCCCGTAGATAGGATAGTTGAATTATGCATTGACCCACCATACTCGTTGCCCCATTTTGCACAACCACATCACCTGCCTCAAATAATATACACATGAAGAATGTGCTAAGAGAGAATTTTAGTTTTCAAATTAAAGAAACCATATATTCGATTGTTTGGAAAAACTGAAGATGTGTAGGGCATTATGGCATTTCAAATTAGTAATATCACTAACCAGCTTTTAGTGATACGAAGTCTTCAAGCATACGAAGGGCTGTCGAGGGATTAACAGAAACAGTAGCAGCATACTCTGGTGGTACATCTTTAGGAACCTTACACCATGCACTCTCCTCCTTCACAATGCATGTCTGCCAAGTTCCTGAAATTATAGATCGGATCAATGCAAAGTAATGTGTAAGCATGGTATTCATCCATTAAGCAATCTAAATGCATCTTCAGTGCTTCAGTTATCTCACAAGTACCAAAAATAATGTCTATACCATAAGAAAGTATGGTAAACAAACCCCTTGATGGTATCTAGAACCCAATTGCTTATTATTATAATCTTCCAGCCTACAAATCATTCCAAGGATAAAGCGAAGAGCCATCATGGTTGTACCAAATGATGGTGGTGATGGGATAACCCAGTCACCGATAGAAATATTTTTCACACCAGATCCCAAAGCTTTTACTTCTCCAACTCCTTCATAGCCTCCAACCGCAGGTAGCACAGGGCGAACTGGGTAAACACCTGAAGATGTGCCGTGTCTTGTTGTTAGGAAAGAAGCAAACCTGTAAAAATGGTGTGATAAGAAGCAGAAAACCATAACTAATCATAGCTAAATCCTTTTTAAATGTTATTATAGTCTTATGGAATGAATAATGTCTTATAAAAAATAGTCAGCCGATGTAGACAGTTGGGAAAAATTGGATGAGATTAGAAGTATTAGAAGAAGAATAGATGCCATTTGCTGAATGCAAGAAAGTAAACTGGCTGAGAACTAATGAGATTTAATATTTGGATAGAATTAATCTACATTTGCAAAAAAAAAAGTGAATGAAGATCTGCATTCAAATGGAAATTGGGTGCTCAAAATATTTTATTGTTAACCCAATGTGTCAAATGGGAGACACTACAATTTTCTCGTCTAGCTCGAAGACAAATAACATATAGATTTATCACTGGTAGTTTACAACAAATGACAAGCCTCTATAGAAGAAATAAGGGAAGAGAGTAGGCCAATGGAAAGCAATAGTACATCAAGTTCCAATTTCAAATATGGAGTGCAAAAATGAACAAAGACAAACACAAATATCTAAATTTAAAAGTATAAAAGCACAACACTTACACAGAAATGACGAGATGTGGCAATTGTGTAAGTGCTTTCAATTACTTGCATTTAAAAGAGGGAAACACTGCAATTTTGTTAAAAAATCATACTAAAATAATAAAGAAAAAAAGAAAATTCCATTTTTCCCAAGTAAATCATGCGATTTTGTGACATGCATATAGCTCACATTTTCTTGAAAAACCCGTGTGTTTTTCTTTTTCAATGTCATTGATCGTCGTTTCATTATCTAAAACTAATCCAAGGAGCAAAAATAAACTAATAGGAGGGTCATAAAACCAATCAATTAAAGTGTAGAACAATATAAGGCTCCATGCTAAAAAGAATTGTCAATATATCCAAAAGAAGGGTGTTGTGGAAACAAGAATCTAATCTACCTTAGATTCAGAAGCAAGAAAGGTGAAGCATCCTCATCCCTTAAATACACAATCTAACAAAATCTTCAAGAGACTGACTTTGTAATTAATTGAGCATCCAAAAACAAAAATATGTCAAGAATGCTGAAAAATCCTGGACTGTTTCGGTACAGGTACGGATACGGTACGCTGAAACAACAAATTTTTAAAAACCTCACGTACGGTACGTAGTGGGTACATTCGTACAATATATTTTTAAAAGTAAAAATATATATATATATATATATATAAATTTAAAGAAAACAAGAAGCTTATAGTCTCAACAACCTATAAAATATTAGAAGCCAACAACAAGCTTATTATGAATTAGAAGCCATCTAAAGCAAGATTTCTTTGACTGAATACAAGAAGACCACAAAACATTAAATCTATGAGTCCATCTACTAATGGGCTCACAAACATTCCACTTATTGTTAAGGCCGGAGGAAATGAAGTCCTTTTCATCTTTCTTGACCCTTCGGAGCCCATTGGCAATATTGAATCTCACATGAACTTTCCAAGTTTCAATTCCAATCAAATCCCTCAAATTTTATGTATTTTTACACTTAAAAAAGACCATGTGGAGTGCGCTTATGGGTACGTACCCATGTACCACAGGTATGTCCCGGGTATAGATTTCCATACTCGGGATGTACACTGGGGCTGTGGGTACGCACTGCGAACCATACCCGTACTAGGTACGTATTAGGCCTGGTACAGGGGGTACTTGGCATTTTCGGGCAGTCTAGGAAAATCCGGACAAGAGATGTAGAGTGCCCCAGGTAGCCAAATATTCAATATACTCCAAAAATACCTTTAAGTTAGGGTTACACTATCTTTGGGGCCTGTGGGTACGTACCCACAACATACCCGAACCATACCCATACACATACCCGTATCGAGAACGTATCGGGCCCGGCAGTACAGGGGTACTTGCGCGTTTCAGGCAGTTTAGGAAAAATTCAAACAAGAGATGTAGAGTGACCCAAGGTAGCCAAATATTCAATATACTCCAAAATACCCTTAAGTTAGGGTTACACTATACAACTCCCTCATAATGGGGTGAGTACCTCCAACGATCCCAAGATAGTTGGATCTCCCCTCGAGGGATTCATTAAGATGAATTTCGATGGGGCGAAAAAGGCAACCTTGGTCCAACAGCAGAGGTTGTGCGATCGAGATGCAACGGCTTAACCTATTCTTATACTAGTTATAGATCTCAAATATGGATCTAATAATCAAGCGAAGGCCCAACCCTTATTAAAAGATTAGAGGAAGTTGTTCGCAGAGGTTGGAAAAATCTCATAGTTGAAGGTCACTCGGAAATTTGGATCAGCAAGACGAATAATGGCAATTAAATCTTGATACCTCTAAAACATTCAAGAAGAAACTCAAGGACTCACTTCTCACTTTGAGAGATCAAATTTATCCATACCCGACAAAGAGGAAACCAACTTGCAAACAAAGCAGCTAATATAGTAGTAAAACTTTTATCTAGATTGAGTGCCCGCACTCAAGACTTTGACTTCCATCCTCCTTGTGGATCTAAGGCAATAAGTGTCCACTGTCCAAAGATGTGAGGGAATTCTACTTCAATTAGACTCCCAAATGCATTAGTTAGTCAGCATCAATTTGGTACCCCCATGTATCCTTTGCTAACGTAGTTACCAATCATAAGAATGGCATTGATCAATGCTACATAAATTCAGCTCAAACTAGCATAAAAGTGCCCTCAAAATAATCATTGCTTGCATCAAACAATGACTACTCACAACGCTAGATTGAAAATGGTGTTAATACAAGTGTGGAGGGTCTTTAAAGAGGTAATACCCACTCACGTTTCTCAACCCATTTGTTCCTTAGCGCTTCCCAAGGCATGGCCTCTGCAATGTCGATCAAGGCTAAACCCTCCTGTAGACAAACGAGCGAAGGATCACAACGGCAATAGTGAGAGATTCGTTCTCTACTATCCTAGATAGAGAAATCAAGAACTCGTTAAGAACAGCTTGGGTTGGGAAAGTTTCGATAGTTGCAAAGGAAATGGACAATTATGGGGATACATACTTCAATTCTCTAATGAAAAATCTGTTATGAGGATCCAGGGCAGACAATAGGGCACGAGAATGTCTTCACTATGGCCCAAAGCCTCAATGTAGCCAACATGTAGGCAAGGAGTTTGTAATATCCCTTTACGGGCTGAAACTGAAAAACAAAGGAAATAACATGAACCATAATTGATAGTAGTCTGAGTTTTATAACAGCCAACTGAAAATATTATAAACCCTAGCAGCGAACTGAATTTGCACTTTTAGGGCATCAAACACCATCCAAACAAGCTGAAAATTGATGTATAAATTCTCCAAAATATTATACTCAACAAATGGAACAAACACCAAGCAAAAGCACTCCAAAGTATATGCAAATTTGGAAATTCTATACAGCTGTAATTAAATTCATGACAGCAGAATTACAGCTCACAACAATGGCTGGAAATGGAGATTCCAAGCCCCAAAATTTCATGAAAGTGTGCAATCACCTCTAAAATTATGAGGACTATGAATATCAACTCCAAATGAAGAAATGTGCCCTAGATGGCACCCAACTCCACCTCCAAGCAAGTTGCCACCCTAGGAGAGGGCTTGAAAATGGTGGATCAAACCCTAGCAACCCTTCTTCAATCAAACCCTAGCTGGAAATATGCAACATCTATCTTCTTGAAGCACTTTGGAAACCCTAGGATGGAGAATCCTCAATAAATTGAAGAGTTTTCGTTCTTCAATCAAGCAAGGAAGGGTTTCATCCTCCTTGTTAGCCACACCAAAGGATTTTCACCCTTAAGTGGAAGTAATTGAGCAATCAACCCAAAAACCATGCAAGTTATATTTTTAGACAAGAGATGATGCCCAAATGAGCCAAGTGAACCCCTTATATAGCTCATATGTGGTGCCAAATCTCTAAAACATGATCCCCATGAGGACCGACCTCCTTGGGAGATATGTTTCTCCTTTATCTTCAAGCATGCACTCCAAATACCGAACTCTATGAAAATATAAGTTTATTTTTCTTTTCTTTTTCCCATTCCATCTTCTTTTTTATTTTTTATCCTTTTTGTTGACAAAAGAAATGAGTATTAAAAATACCTTTATATTAATAATAATATTAAGTTGCCCCTAAAATGGAGAATTGACCCATTGTGATTAAAATATTATTAAATATTTTATTTTAGAAAGGGGACATTACAGTGTTTCTTGCTACATCAAGAGCACACGGACTGGAGAATGCCACCACTCAAATCAAGGGGAAAGCAATTTTCATTTCCATGCCCTCATGAAGGCCATCAATGGGATCTTGCACGGCCAAAAGGAACTGGTTTAAGCATCTAGATAGAGCTCTCCTCAACAGTGCAAATTTCTCCCATCCACTGCAGCATGGAATCACCATCAGAGGAAGATGAGGATGAGGCAATCATAATAGACTAATCTTTGTATCGCTTCTAGCCTAGTTTGTTTTGTAGAAAAAAAGAGAAATAACAAGAAAATGTTGTAAATATAATAGACGTGAGAGGCCTACGTAATTTGCTGTAGCTGTTAAAACTTGAAGGCGCTATCTTTTTCTTGACAGTATTCTAGCAGGCTATAATTGACTCAGTTTTGAATGTGTGGTGTGACAGGGGGTGTGTTGGGAAGGGTGGGGTCGCATAAAATTGGAAGCTGTGAGATATTGTCCTTTCAGGCACTTAACACTTTTTGCTGGGCTAGGGCCCTCTCCCTAGATAAATATAGCAAAGAAAAAGGATTACACTATACAACAATTGTAAAGGATACATTCCAAACTATCTCACAAATGAGAACCAAACAAAATATAATATCTCACTTGATGCCTATAATCCCAATACAATTCATTATATTATGGGTGTAGATACATAACATGTCACACACCTTAGCATGCTTTGCCTTCAAAGCATGTGTTGAAATCTAATATTATGATTTTCCAAGAATAGTAAGCAACCAGTACCGAGCTTAATCATCCAGCCATCCGTGAATCTTCACTAATGATGGTCTTCAATGGTGTCATGCTCCATAGGTGTTTCTCTTTTAATACTATCTACATCCATAGTAGTTTCTCCTTTAATGTTTTGTATACCCGTAGTTTTTTCTGCTTTGATTCCATATATACCCATAGTGGTTGTTACTTTGATGCCGGATACTCTCATAGCTATAGTTTTATTGAAAAAAATTCCATGACTGCCATGAACAAGTGTATAAATGAGGCAGATCGCTCAAGCTTGATTGAATAGCTGTGATTCCAACCTATTGATTAAATAATTGTGATTCCCATAGCGATACAAGAACCATTGTGTGCTTGTTCAAAATATATGCCCTGCTTCTATGATCTAAAGTATCTTAAACTAATTCAGGAAGCAAAAATAAACTAATGTGAGGGGGTAAACCTAATCAAATATAATTACATCCACAGCGTTGTATGGGGTAGATGTAGAATAGTGTTATTAAAAAATAAATTTTATTAAATGCACCAATGTTATTATTGTCTATGGATCCAATTAAATGTAGACGTGTCAACGGATTTAAAAAAGTAATTGTATCATATTACAATTTGTCTCAAGTCCGCTCACCTTCCAATTACATGTCAGTAAAATATTATTGCTAAGCTCCCACTAATTGATAGAGTTGGCTGTAGTTCATAGCAGACCAATATTTTTTTCCCCTGCCGTGAGTAGGCAGTCAAACGTACTGAGTCAAGCTTGATGCCAAGTCCTTATGAATGGGCCTAAAACTTAGTAGCACTTGCATGCTTCTATTGGCTCTACTAAAGCAATATTAATGATACAAATTGTACAAGATATTTATACTCAGATGCATTTAATACCTGTTGCTGTAGGGAAGAGAGGTTCGTCCATGCTGTACTGCATTTTAGCTTCCTTCAATGCATTTATTACTGTTCCTTCTGCTTTAGTAACTAGAGGAAGCTTATGAATCATGGGTTCATGGCATTTGTTTAATCTAAATTTGATATCTTGAGTTGATACTGTCTGCTTCTTGTTGTTGCAGCTCTGTTGTCATTGGGGCTCACTGAACTATGGTATCTATTTGTATTCCTTTCTCTTCTTAAAGAATTAAGGTTTTAACCATTACAGTATACTCATTTTTAAGGCCATAATGATACTAAACTGATTTTAGTCCCTGTTGACAACAAAATACAGCAGAAGTGGTTAATAGCATGAAATACTTAAATCTCGTTTGAGAACAAGACTTAACTTGGGCCAATTGGTAAGCAATGACAGAAACTGAAATTCAAAACAGCTTTTCACAGGATAAATGCATATTTGCTCTGAGGAATGTGGGGAAAAGTTTGTCATTTAGCTACCAGCAATAAACGAAATTCCTTATGTGAACACTGCATTGCCGAACTTTATATTTTGATTGCCGTATTACATATTTTGTAGCTAGATTCTTCTTCTGATTTGTAACTAATATTCTTGGGAATAGCTTGAACAAATTTCCAACATTAAGGAAGCAACCATCAGAAGGTTTGCTTCAACAGTCGTCAGTTACTCAAGCAATGAATCATCTTACTCAATGTCCAGGAAATCTACATTCTCAATATGCAAATATGTCATCAAGATTGCCTTTGCCAACAGGGCAAGGAATCACTTTAAATCAAGTATAGCATTTTGGCTAGTTACAGCATTCAGCCCCTGGTAAACTTCAATCCTAGATATTAGGTTGCCAGTCTCCAAATCTATACCACATGAACCAGCAAATGTCTGATCAAGGAATTGCAAAACAGATTAATTTTTAACCTCCCAATTTGTAATACCTAAATACAGATCCTTAAATCAGACGGGGCAGCAGGATTTGCCATGCACACCTGAAAGTGGGATGAGATATACGAGGTTGAACGCATAGAGGAATAATAGCTGAATGTTTTCCCTCGTTTGTGGGTCCTTGTATATCATACTTAATTGTCGGTGCAAGGCTGCAAGCATTAATACTTGGATCGTAGCATTAGCTGCAAGCCTACAAGTACTTCATGATTTGAAACGTCTAATTCAAATATACATGACAAAGGATTCTCTACGACTATGATTGTCTACTCTATTAAGAAGGTAATATGAAGATTAGGTTCCAATAATTATTCTGCGAAATAAGTTGTGTGTGTGTGCGTGCGCACATATGTTGACTGATATATATATTGACTTGTGTGTGTGTGTGTGTGTGTGTGTGTGTGTATAAGTCAAGATTATATATCTTGACTTGTATATATAAGTCAACATATATAAATATATAAATATATATCTTGGCTTATATATATATGACTTATATATCTTGACTTGTATATATAAGTCAACATATATAAATATATAAAGATATATCTTGCTTATATATATATGACTTATATATCTTGACTTGTATATAGATATATACAAGTCAAGTTATATAAATATATATATCTTGATTTGTATATATATATATATATATATATATATATATATATATATATAATATTTATATATTTTGACTTGTATATATGTATTTTATATATATATCTTGACTTGTATATATATATAAGTCACGATATATAAATATTATATATACAAGTCAAAATATATAAATATTATAATATCACATATATATATATATACAAGTCAAGATATATATATATTTATATAACTTGACTTGTATATATCTATATACAAGTCAAGATATATAAGTCATATATATATAAGCAAGATATATCTTTATATATTTATATATCTTGACTTATATATATATATATATATATACAAGTCAAGGTATATAAATATTATATATATAAGCCAATATATATAAATAAGTCATGTGTGTGTGTGTGTGTATATATATAAGCCATCTTCTCGGAATACATCTAAATATAAGCCATCTTCTCGGAATACATCTAAATATAAACCATCTTCTAGGAATAAGCGATCTTTTAGGAAACGTTTATCACCAATTGGGCCTGGAGAACAAATTGATTATAAGAATATTAGCCTAATTAGTCGATTTATTAGCGAACAAGGAAAAATTTTATCTCGCCGAGTAAATCGATTAATGTTGAAACAACAACGCCTAATAACTAGGGCTATTAAACAAGCTCGTATTCTATCTTTGATACCTTTTCTCTCTAATGAAAAGTAATTTATATATATCAGTGGTTTTATGGAAAATAGGGGTGAATGTCTAATACATTCTTTTATACATTATAAAATGAATGTATTAGACATTCACCCCTATTTTCCATAAAACCACATATGTGTGTGTGGGGTTTATGGAAAATAGGGGCAAATGTCTAATACATTCCTTTTGTAATGTATCATGTTTTGCTTAGTTTTATAATCCTTTTGCGATATAGTTTTCATCTGCTTTCAATCTACTAAACTATATGGATAGATTATTAATTTTTGTGGGATTTTTACTCATGTGTCTTTGAGTCATCTCAAGATGATCACCATGAGTACTCACCTAAGTTACCGAAACGTTTTGGATACGGGAGTGGGAGCGGGGTATCCGATACGCGGAAACGGCAAAAAAATTTTGACCCCGGATACGGCGTAGGATACGGCAGTACAAAAACTATATAAAAATTAAAAAATATATAAATCTCAGCCTTCTAAATAGGAATTTAATTATAAACCACATATTATGTATATGAAAAACAAGATAAAAGACAAGTTATACTATTAATTATAAATTTATAATAATGTACAGTATATACAAAACGAATAAAATTAAATTCAGAAGATTGCAAGAAGTTGCTTGGTCCAAAAAGGTGCAAAAATGAATTTTATGAAAATAAGAAAAATATTGCCATCAATGCGTAGAGCTCGAGAAAATATACACTTCTAGAGAAAACGACACCTGAAACGAAGCCACAAAATGAAAGTTATGGCTCATCCAAGTTTTTACTGCTACATCTTCCCGGACCCTTTCCAAAAATGGCAAATTTTTTTCTTTTTGTGTTTTTTTCACCCAAAATCCAAAAACGGAAAAAATTGCCAAAAAAGGAAAAAAATGAATCCGTAGGCTCCCACGCTCCCTGCCGCTCCCATACCCGCTCCCGAGGCCCCTACCTGCCATTTTGGTAACCTAGGTACTCACTAACATAGTGACATTGTTCCCTCATGTATTTTTGTAATAATCACATAAAGCAAGGGGACCACTTCACACACAAGCACCGTAAGCATTTGTTCATAGTTGAGTAGGGGAGGAACGGTGAATGTAATCCACCGATTTGGGCTTCTCACCCTCTAGCCTCTTTCCCCTTAGGCATATAGTTGATTTTATGGCACCCTAGCTTGTTTATAATGTTGTTTCTATGTTTGCTCAGTAATTGGGGTGGTCTTCTTTGCAGCCTCCTTAAGCATTGTATGCAGAGAACAGCCATAAAACTTTTGATATATCCAGTATTTTGCAATTAGGTTGATGATTTTCAATTCAAACAATGATAATCTATAGCTTATTGCAAGAATGTTTGTCACAAAGACCATAACTAAGTGTCTCTTCTCGTGTTCCAAATGTTCCCGATATGAGATACTCGGGGCCGGTATCCAAACCCCGTCCTTCCGTGTCGTGTGGTGATGAGATGAGCCCTATACTTAAAGATCCATGAGCACTCCCTTCCTATAGACCTAAAGAGTAAAGGAACCATCTGCTTTTCTTTTAATCAGAATATCTAAAATGGGAAGACAGCCTCCATTCCCATTCCTTCGTGAATTTAATGCTTTCAAAAATGAAATGTGCATGGAATTCCTCCAACTTTTCCTTTCCATGTGACTAGTTTAGATTGGTGTCGTCCGCATACCTCTTCCACCATTTTGGCTTAAAAGTAAAGGAGTTAAGAGCACATTCCTTGAAATGATCCATAGAGGTTGGGCGCCATTAGTGAGAGAGGTGAACTCATCTGATTGCTCATAAAACCTATGTTGAAAGTTGAAGAATGATCTTAAGCAGAGTTCAAATAGTTTTCCTTCAGCATTAAAGTGCTTTATAACCACCAAAACAGCCACATCAATAAGGATTTTGGTGGAAAAAGCGACTAAATCAAAACGTACCAAGATGTTGTTCTCCTCCACTCTCTTATCCTTAAGAAAATAAAATGTATGAAATTGTTTACAAAGGTTCAAACCTTTGTTTTTCGTGAACATGAGGGTAAGAATGAACATGTAGCTAAAAACTTAATAGTTGTGCCTATAATCCTCTTATAGATGTTAGGCAAGAAGCTCCAAGACAAAAAGAGACAAAAGCTACAAGCAAACTCTGAATAAATGTCACCAATGTCTCTACTATAGTGCCATATTTGCATGAAAAAGGGAAAAATAGTGCAGCTAATGCATTTAGATTGGAAAGCATTGTTCCACAATAGAGAAACACTTTTGCCAAATTTGCAATACTTTTAGGCTAAGCTGTAGAAAATGGCTGAAGGCGGGGAATTTCACCAAGGGAAAAGATTCGGGATGAAACGCCAATTCAAAACGCCCCATGAACGCTCTTGACATCCAAAATGTACCGGAAAAGGTACTTTCGTTTCCAATTTTCCTTGGTCGTGTCCAGCTATGTAATGTCCCTTTTTAGGGGGACTTAGGAAATGACCAAAAGCTGAGATGTAACAACTTAAAAATCAGAGTAGTGACCTGTTGTAGATGACTCATATCAACCCTACAACCTACAAATTATGCCCTTACTAGGGCAGCGACCTCCTTGGAAGAGTTAAACCCTTCAAAGGCGGGTTAACCCTGGTAACACACTTTGATTCGTATGCCAAAGATATTAAGAAGCCTTCAGCAAACACAGTCAGCTGTTAGAAATCAGAATTGAGCTTGGAAGTTATTAATTTTGGAAACCCTTAACCAGCGAACTTTAAAAGCTTGAAAACCTCCAAAATTCACGAAAATTGGGATCTTGAGATTTTTAAAAATATGACGAATGCAAATATCAAATCAGCTTGCCCAAACATCCACCAAAACATGTCAAACTTGCCTTTCAAGCAATTCGCCCCTCTTGGAAATGCCCTAAAAACCATGCATGATCACTCCAAATATATTCTGAAATTAGTATTCAAACTCAGCAATCAATTCATGAAGGAATTACAACGTTTGGAATCGAAGGAATGCTGGAATGAATTTCCTTCAAACCCTAGTTGTTACAAAAATAAATAAATATTTTCATATCTGATTATGCATGCCAAACCCTCCAAATTTCAATGTAAAACTAGATTTCACTCTTATAAATTATATGCAATCAGATGATGTAATTCAAACACATAGAAGACCCTTGAGTAATTCAAAACACCATTCAATGCTGGTCACCCTTTTTAGAACAGCCAAATAATATACCAAATCACACCACAAATGGGTCGCTCCACTTTGAGAAGAGCCAATCATGCATCAATAACAAAAGAAATGCAATATCTTCAATATTTGACCAAAGAGCTCCGTGGAAACTCACCCAAGGCTGAAATTAAGATAACCGCAGCAAATAAATCTCTCGAGGGGTGGAGACTTCCGTGTTGAAGTCTTCCCTAGACTTGGTGAAGGGTTTCGTCCTCACACAAGACTCTCCAAGGGTTTTCGTCCTTAGGAGAGGAAGAGAGATGCTTCACAAGCAATCTTTCCAAGAGATAATAGAATTCACATAATGACATAATGGCCAAGCATCCTCCTTTTATAACATAAGGGGTGCTACATCATAACTTATGGCCGACCTTATAATATTAAAGTCTATTTCTAATTTGAGCATATATGCTCAGCAAACAACTTTAAAAGTGCAATATGAACACAACATAAAAAGTGCAATATTTCCTAAAACTAATCCAAATATCTTTAGACAACTTTCCTCTAGCTCCAAACCCTTAGTCCCACAAGGAAGGAATGGGATAAGGTCTTCCGTTTCCACTTGTCGCCAAAAAGGACATGACAAGCTATGTTCTAATTTTGGAACTTCAAATATTTTAAAAAAACCCTCATACTAACATCACCTATCCCAAACCCACCCTCTAACCATAGTCAAACATGTCAAACACAAAACAAAAGCTAAAAACCTAAATCATAATAAAACAAAACCATTACAAATAAGTTTAAGAACACAACAGTTTGTTGCTTTTTCATTTTAGCCTTTTAGTGGCAGCCATGGCAGGTTGCAAGGGAGCAAGAACAACAAGTTTAGGAGCACGAAGGAGTTTAGAGTTTAAAAGCAATAACAACAAAGATTGCATGCCTCAAAGCAAAAGAAGAACGAAGTTTTTCATTCATTCTTTTTCCAATTTCTTTTTAAAAACATTTGATGCGAGCAATGTAAATTTCTTCCAAGTTCCATTCAAGCAATGCACACATAAGATGATATTATCTAAGAAAATTGTTCTCTTTGTAAAATGAAAATTGTCCAAACTCCACATAAATGAATAATAGTGATAAATGTTTTAAAATTTTAATAATTTACTTTTTTCTTGTTGTCTGTTTAGATTTTTTATTTTAATAGATAATTTATTTTTTCTTTAAGGTTTTCATTCATATTGTAGGTATGAAGTATAAATGGCATTTTAAGTTCGGGTGAAGGGAAAGGTGAAGCAAACAAAGAAGAAGGCATGAGTGAAATCATTCCCATGGAACATGACCCTACTTCTCCTCTTAAGAGACATATGAGAGGTGGAAAACATTGTTGGCAAGTGGCTCTCGTGTTTGGATATGCAATTATTGCAATGTGTTATATAAAGCTTCATATATACTCAACTAGAATTTTGTTTAACCAAGATTGAAGAAATGCAGATCATAAAATGTGATTAGTTAGATAAGTGAAAATATTAAGAAAACATGAAAGAGCAAGAGGAATTTAATACACAGGTTGCGAGAAGAACTCGTCTAGATCAACTCCTTTGTAAAGGAGACCTTTGAGGAGACCATCCACTCCTTCAACTTTAACACATCCTTCCATTCAAACTCTACCACTTAAAACTTGCTTGGATGAAGAGGCCACCTCACATAAAAAAAAAGGCGCAATGGAAAAAGCATTCAACATTGAGAAATGGGAAATAACTAATGAGTTGGTTGGTCAGTGCAATTATGTTTGTGGGTTGCCCATCAACATATTGAGATTGCCATATTGACAAGAAATGGTGAAAGTTCAACATTGAGAAATGGGAAAAAACTAACGAGTTGGTTGGTCGGTGCAATTATGTTTATGGGTCGCCCATCAACATATTGAGATTTCCATATTGACAAGAAATGGTGAATGGCGTCAATAAAGCTCCAGAAGGGTACAAAGCCCAATTATGAAAAGGATCGAACCATGCTTTTAGGAAGGAAGTGGTGCATATACAAAGTTACTACGACCAATTAAGGATTTATGTAAGGATTCAAGGGTTTTCATTATTTCCAATGGATGGAAGGATGCTTGAAGTAGACTCTTGATAAATATTGTTGCAATATATCTCGTTGGCATATGAAATGTCATTGCATTTTATATGACAACCCCATTAAAAATTTTCCCCTTTTTGTTGAACTAGTCAAAATAGCGTAAATTGTCAAAATTGCGCTTTTCGAAAGATCAACTTCCGAGTAGGATTTCGAGAGCCTCGGAGCATTTCAAAAGTTCTAGTTACAGTAAACGGAAAGGTATCGGAGTTTTCTCCGTGATGGTGTGACTTATCAAAGCATTCTAGGAGCTTTTGGATGGTCTTGGGAAAGATTTCCTCACAAGCGCTTTTTGAGAAAAAGGAATGTGCGGGCTTCGTCGAAGATTCAACTTCAACAGAGAGTTTCAAGAGCCTCATGAAGTGTTGGGAGCTCATACCCTAGGCATTGGAAAGCTTATGGAGCCTACTTCACGATGGACTAAGTGTGATAGCATTCTTCGACAAAGAAAACGGAAACTCTGCCTACACTAACATAGGATATTCTTTTGGCACTTGATTTTTACACGGAAGATTCTGGGCACCTCGGGTGGAGTTGGGAGCCTAACAAAATCTCAAGTGGGGGTATTTTCAATGCTCTTCAAGACCCATGATTTGGTTTAGCTCGCACTCGTTGAAAATTACTCTTGTAACTCAATTCACCAAAGGCACCGCTCTAGGCAAAATTGAAGGTACAGGTAAAATTTGTTGGAGAACTCATTTTCAAGCCTTCTAAATAGGCTCATTGGATTCATTGGTTTGTTTCCATGCAAATTCATATATTATTTGGCCAAAATTCATTAAGTTTTGACTTTGGGGCGAAGAAAACATTCCGGGAAGCAAGATAGAGGTGCAAACCATGCTCCAAAACTTCACCTTGAGCGCTTGGGCGGTTGGGCAAACTTTGGTGTCCCCTTGCACCCTTGGCGCACTTTTGAGGTGCAATTGCACCCCATAAGTGTGCCTCTCTCCTATTGGTTGAAGTTCTCAACTTAAAAACATAAGGTGGAAGCTAAAAAGTGCATGGAGAAGTTTAAGTGATGATTTTAAGTTGTGGTGGGTCCCATTTTCCCTCCAAGGCGCATTTTGAACTCCATTTGCACCTTGGGCGCACTTATGAGGTGCAATTGCACCCCAAAAGTGCGTCATGCTCCCATTGGCTGAAATATTTGACGTGCATGCATGGCAAGTCAAGTTAGAAACATAAGGAAAGCTTCCGTGTGGGCATGTGCATGCCATCTTTTCCTCCATCCCCATCCCCATGGCACATTTTCAGCTCTCCTTACACCCAAGGCACATTTTTGAGGTGCAATTGCACCCAAAAAGTGCGCCCAAGTGCAAGGAGGCTTCCATTCTCCCTCCTTATACTTCTCCATCTCTCTCACTCCCTCATGTGCACCTCACTCTCCCACTTCCACCATATAAGTTCATCCACCCTTGCTCACACAACACAAAAACTTAAAACAAAACCATAAAGTAAGGAGTGGCAACCATTAAAGTGCCTTGAAGCTGGTTTGTTCTTCCCAACACCAAGAAAACTCCATTTTGTGCCCTAGTTGTCCAAACCTTGTTTTCCCCATATCTCATGATCCCTTGCTCCATTTGCCCTCAAATTTGGACTAGAGATCCCTCATGATGGCGCCTTGAAGATGATGTATTGATCATAGCACATGAAAACCGTGTTCAAAAGATATTTAGGACTGTTTTTTTCAGCAAACATGGCCTTCACACACCAAAACTCAAAAAATTGAAAGCAAGATTGCTCCCGTTTCACACGAAGGAATCACACAAGACTTGGAGCATCCATTCCCCTCCTCAAATGCATCATTTTGATCCATCAATCATGATCTAAAGTGGAGAAAATCACAAGATATGAGCAAAACTCTTTTCCAGCTCCAAAACCTTTGCAAAATCCCATACCCATGAAATCTTGTTTCAGCTCGTTCTTCCAAACCCCAAGAGAGAACCTCTTCAAATTTGGAGCATCCATCCCTCTCCCTAAATGCTTAAGGTTGTTGATTAGAGGATCGAGTGAAAGAACTTGTTATTGTTGACATTTTTTAGAGGCTATTGAGTCAATGGGCCCCCAAAATGTTGTTCAAGTCATCACTTACAACACAAAAAGTTGCAAAGCAACAAGATTCTTTGTGGAATCAAGATATGAGCACATATTTGGGATGCCTAGCACAGTCCAATCCTTTGATTTGATGTTACAAAAGATATGAAAAATATCTTGGATAACTTTATTCAAAGACAAATGGCAGTTAGATGTTTGTACCAAATCATCATGTCCCATGCCATTTTTGGACATTCTCGGGGTTGGAGTTGTTCAAGGTAAGGGAAAAAAATCTTAATGTCTAAAATTTGAATTTCTTCTAAATTTTTAGTTTATTAAATAAATTGTAAGTCTTAATTTTACCTTTAGATTCTAATCTATTTAAAATTAAAATCTAACATAGAAATTTCTTTTTTATAGGTTGCTAAGACGAGATTTTCCTCACACGATCATCTTGAGACGACTTGTGAAGGTAAGAAAGGCCTTAAGCAACATGGTTATTAATAGTTTTTGCGGCATGTGGAGACAAGCAAACATATAGAGAGCCCAAAAGATAAAATCTTTGATCCTTGAAGATGATTGGTGGACCAAGGTTAAGTACTTGATCAGTTTTATAGAGCCCATTATATCTATGATAAGATATACAAATACAAATGATGCTTGCATAGGAGAAATTTATGATAGAATTGACATTATGCTTAAATGTATAAGAGATATAATACAAAAAATAAAATCCTAAAGAAAAATTTGTAGTGAAGTTAAAAGCTTAGTCATAAGACGGTCGAATAAAATGACCACCCCATTGCATCTCTTTGCATATACTATAAGTCCAAAATATTATAATAATAAAAGAATTTGGTTGCCTAATACACAACCACCATATGATGACACGAAAGTTGCAAATGGGACTAGGGCGCATTCAAAAGACTTTTTCTAATCCGTCTAAAACAATTGTCATCCACAATGAAATAGGTATGATTGTCGTTTCAAAAAGGTAGAATGGCTGAAATTGAGGCTCTTTTTGACAAGCACAACTCTAGTCATGTAGTGGTAGGTCCATCCATGATGCCAGTACCTACGACCTTTTGCCATCACAATTTTATCAAAGGAGCGGAATCAAATCGAAAATTTTGTTTGTCAATTAATAATTATATATCTTTTAAATTTCAGACATCTCTATTTAGGTTATTAGCATATATTATCATAAATTGTTATGTAATAAGTGGCTAGTTCTTGTTCAACAAAACGAAATTGGAGCTCATACTCCCTTATCCAAATCAACTAAATGAAACAAGTTGGCATCCAAGAAGGTTGAAGATTTAGTATATGTGCATTCCAATTTGGGACTCATATCACACTAGATAGAGGATCACTAAAGGGCCTAAAAATTTTGGAATATTCATCCGAGACTACGGCTTGGATGCTTCCACAACTATTCTCACCCAAATTTCATGGCGACTTGGTGTCAATGATGACAATGAAGGGAGGTCTACATTGGGTGGGGGGTTGGGGGAGTGTAGGCTAGAGGGTGGTGTTCATGGTGTTGCTTGGGACAATGATTTTGAGGAGAATCGAGAGGATTTATTTTAGATTATAAGTCTCACATAATTAACTAATTTTATATTTTCATTTGCATTTTGAAGTAACATGAACATGTGAAATTTTAAGCATGTTGAATGTAATAAACTTTCATGAATGTACACTTTTCTAATGTTTTATCTTTAATAAACTATAAATGAGTATTATGCATTTTTAATATATATTTGTATTTTTAATAGTTTATTTTATGGACGTTTATGCCGGTTTGTTCCCAAAAATTGAAAATCATTGTTTCACATTCTAGATCCATTTCCATTTCCCGCAACTCGGTGTTTACGGGATGAAGCTATGTATAGTGTTTGCCTTAAAATTAAACGGCGACATCTAGAGCACCAAGCAAACTTGGTAACATAAGGTTTGTTGTTAATCACAAGCGAGGCATTAGGAGGAACTAACTTATGCACTAGAATGGAACTAGTTGGAGCTCCACATCATCCTCCATGCATAGAACTTGTTGAAGCAACTCCTAACTTACAATAATTGGTTAAAAATCCAATTGAAATTCTTTCTAGATTTTGTCAAATTCAATATCTATTTCTTCTGGATATGGTTGAGGAAGTATTAGGATCTTTCATTACGGTGGGTATTAATGCATTATACTCCTTGGGTGGTGAAAGTTGGATAAGTTTCCCTTTCGATTATGTGATCATCAACATTTTTCTTTATCAACAATAATTCATAAAGAATCTATGTGATTATTGTCCTTGACAAATTAATCCGGTAGGCAATATCAAAGCAAGATTTGAAGAAGATTCAAAATCTCAAATCCCACCTCTTATTGTTTGAGAGCAAAGCAATTGAAGAAGAGAGAATTGTAATTAGCCTTTTCCATAGATCTTTATAATATTCAAAATTGTTAACTTGATTAATGGACTCTATTGGGGTGAGTTTTGTGGGTCTATTGAAGACCAGTTTTGTGGGTTCATTTTCTGATTTTCCTGAACTGGAAGAGCTCCTTGCTCAGGACGGTCAGGGGCAAGCGCAGTCTTCGGGAATCACCCCTCGACTTCAGATTACAACTCTGATCTTGCACACAACAGTGAAACCTGATCTCTGTTACCTCCCTGCCGAGTAACATACATCATCTGTTGTATGCAATTAGCGATACCGACCCCACCATGCAGGTGGGAGTCTCCAGGGAATGCTCCTGGTGAACACCGTTTTGCTTCCACCTAGCCTTAAGGAGGCCTCGCGGCTAATCTCCCGATCCCAAGGACAGGGGCCAAGTGAAAGAGAAACTCTTCCAGCTGTGTGCCTGACGGAAGGCATTGCCCTACACAATCATGCGTTGGCTCGATTGGGACGAGTTTTATGGGTCAAGAGAAATTATCCCATGTGCAAGATACAAAAGAGCTAAAGTGGGAATAGGTTATGAATAATCACATAGGTAGTAAAGTAGGACATGTTTTGAGGAAAGCAGTTCTTGCATACAAGTCTGAAGACTGTGTTGGGCCAAGGAAGCATTCATATGTCTTGCATTCAGTCTAAGGCAGCATCCATACCCTCTAAGGAAAGTTCTCTCCTACACAATGTCTCTTCTATTCTATGGAATATTATCCCTATGTTTTCTCTATTTTTAGCATAAGCTAATTCAGAATTTAGATGCAAAACTTGGGGTACTGCCTAGGTTTTTCAGAATTCCATATTTCTGTTTTAATTTTTCCAACAGATTTGCATTCACGCACACTTTCATAGCAGTTGGAAGTTCAATTATTTTCCTAGTTTTCACAAATCCATATTTCTGTTTTAATTTTCCAGCAGATTTGCATTCATGCACACTTACGCGGTAGTTGGAACTTCAACTATTTTCCACATTTTAGCACTTTTTCTTTGATTTTACAGAAGCCTCTGTTCTATATTCCAGTAGTTTCAGATTTCTATCGATTTCAGTTTTTCAGAATTGCAATCCATAGCATCATCACTTCAGTTTCAGTAACTTTAGCAAGTGATCACTTTAGGATTCTTCCGGATGAACACCAAGCAAACCAAAAAGAAGAGCAAAATTCTAAGGAGACAACTAGAAAGGAAAAGAGAATATAATTAGATGAGAAGAACAGTGTTCTCTCCTATCCTATCATTCATACTATGAGGGAAGAGGAATGGAGGGCTAGAATTAATTGTAAACTACAGAATTTGAAGATCATGAGCTTTCGTGAATGCCATTGTTGCTAAGATAAATCGTAGCAATCATCTTCAACGTTCTCCTCTTTTATCCTTGTCTCAAACCTTCAAGGTGAAAATAAGGTAAATTTGATAATACCAAGGTTGTACAAGGCTACAAGCAATAGAGGTGTTGTTTAAAAGAATGCTGAGATATCCGCATTGCTTAGAAGTTCGCCAAGAGATATCAGCATTGTTGATGATCACACGGCACATTGTCTAAGACAGAAATTTGGGATTTGACTTATAAACTATAAATGAGGGCTCATGATGGCAATTAGGGTCACCCAACTTACATAAAATCTTATGTAGAAAGTTGCAATAGAGGTCACTTGATCATTCCCTTACAAATTGTTGCCTTCATCATTGGAAAATAAGGTAAAATTAGTGACTGAGCCCTCGCTACCAAGGGTAAGTAATAAAATGAAGACTGTCACTGCATCAAAGTTCTTGTAAATAAGTTGTGCAGACTGGCCTCAGTGCCAAGAGATCTCTTTAACTCTGGCTAAAATGAGGTTTACTAATATGTGGCATGTATTATTGTACACTTTCACTAATGTAAGAACCTCCACATGCTTTGAAACCATGTAAGAAGAGAGAATGCCCACGAAATTCCTCAATGTGGACTCACACCAACCACGAGAAAACATGGAGAATGAACAAATAAAGAATAATATTAATCTCCAAAAGCTCTCAATTAATGACAATTAATCTTGTCAGTCTATCCAAATAGAGATGGTTAATATATAGTAAAAGCAAGAGTTGGGTTCGAATTTTTCTTTTGACCGAGCAAAAGCAGGACTTGTGAGCCAACTCTACTTTTGACCATTTGACCGACACATGTCTAAGTGATGCACACATAATGGGCATATGTGGGATGTAGTGGCAAGTGATTAGTGATGTAATTATCATATTTTGATCCTACGAGGTGTGCAATATGCAAACCTAGTATAGTTACACTAAGTTAAGTCAACTTAATATCCATGCAAAATTGCAAATAGAATATTGCACTAACACCCCCTCAAAGACAATTTAGGAAGGACTACAAAACAAGAAGGCTAAGAGTCCTCTAAAATGAGTCTTGACAACTAGGCACGATGAGGTACCCATATACAATAAGTACAAGCTAAAAAAATGAGTTACAAAACAAAGGTCTCTAGAAAAACTCGACTAAGTATTGTGAAGACTACAATTGATGGAATGAAAGCCACCACTATAGATGCACTAAATAGAATGAAATCCATCACTAAAGAAGGTGCAAGAAGTGCAAGTGAAAATATTGGTGAAGAACTCAAAGTTGCACGAGTTGTCCAAATCCACTACTCAATCACTTTGAAGAACTCGTAGATGTTAAGAATGTCGAGACAATAACACCATCAAGAGGAGCGTCGAAAGTACAAAACAAGTATACCAAAAATGTTATCAACTACATGACATAGATGTTTTGATGTGTCGAGGGTAAGCAAAGGACACAACACCCAAAGAAGCAGTTTGACTACACACACACACTCCTATAATGCGAAATGGATGCGGTGGATGAAAGAATATATATATGAGTGATTTGAATCCACTATTAGAACGCCAAACAATGACAAAAGCTAGGTATGCTAGAAAATGCTTACTAAAAGGAGACAAACTGATTGTCAAGGTGTCAAAGAATATAGAAATAGACCTCTCACAAATAGCATTGCACATAGAGTGATGGGAATACATAGCAATTAATAAAAGGGTAAGCAAAATAAGCCACGCACACATGAAGGTAGACTAGACTATAAAAACACAACCGAATCATCATGGCACTTTACAACTTAGTATGAGTATGCATCCTGGAAAAACACCAAAATGAAGACAAGTAAGACACTGTATACATCAAAATAGCTCAAAACAAGGAGTTGACTAATTGTCGGAGTAAACAGATATCAATGTGAAAATTGCTCTAAAACAGGGAAGCACTACTAAGATGTATGAAGAGTGTGGGAACGATGTAGCTTAATGGTAGAGGATTCATACCAGTAGATCCCGTGTAAAGAATGTTCATGATGCCACCATGATTAATAGGAAATCCATCCTGAGTGAACATAGATGGTAGATGAGGATGCATGCATGTCATCTGGTGCCATGTGCACAAACGATGCATGTGATGAATCATTTGTAGAAGTGTAATGACTATTATCTCCGAAAAAACCAATATCAAGTATCTCATGCCCGAATGAAGGAGCAAAAGGATTCATGTCACTCAATGTCGTCACGAAGAGTGGAGCAAACAAAAACATGTGAATGTGCACGAAGTGGACATGATGAAAGAACATTTTCTCTATAGCCATGCCAAGACAAGAAATCAAATGAATACATTGGATAGGGAAACAATGCCTTGGAAATGTCTACCAATGCCCACAAGTCCACCAAAGTGACCCATGTAGCAAAGTAAACATGAGCCAATCCCAGTTGTGTACTTCTCAAATGAGCCAAGCACAACTATAGATAGATCGATAGTGGGTGTTATAATAGGTGTATCGGGTGCAACAGTACAATGGGCGAAATCGTGATTGGGAAAATTAGAGTGTAGATGAGTGTCAAGAGGATTCAACTCAATAATACAAGGAGGATTAAATTCACTAAAAGGAGTGTCCATAGTGTCAAACTAATGTTGCAAGCATGCAACTATGTCTTCATGAATGACTAAAGAAAGGTGTCTTTCCCGAAATGAATGAGAGCAATAGGTAGTTGTGTTTTATAGCTTCATATTCTCTTGACAAATGCAATCATGTCTTCTTGAAATGCACATACTTCAAAAAAGGGCATGGTGTTTTCCAAATGCAGGTTATTATTTGTCTGCGTGTGAGAGTATGGAGGTCGAGGTAGAAGCCATTACGGATAATGAAGGCAAAGAAATTCCTTGGATGTGACCTTAAACAACAAACACTCAATAAACCCCTCTCAAACTACGTATATTGATGTTTTTAACAAAAAAACAACAATACAAGAGTTGGCATGCAAACCAAGAAACAAATGAGCCCAATCAAGAAACTCATTTTTAGCATAAAAAAATTCACATAACTAGAAGTATGTGGCACTTTATAAAACAATTCATTTATAATTGATGTTTAAGTTAAAATTATGTAACAAATTTAAAACATACAATTCTAAAATCAAACAGAACTGATCTGAAGGTACCATTATGATGAGTGCAAAAAAATACACACTTTCATAAAAAACAGCAAAATCAATTGGACGGATCAAATGTTATAGCCCTTTAAAGGTTAAAAACAAGAACTAAGGGCAGCCTCTGGCAAAATCTGCAATTTATGGAAAATTGTGCCACTAAAATATCAAATTAACTGTACCATTGCATGGATCTCAAAAAATATGAAGGGTGACCCCAAGAAAATCACCCCCACATCTCCTGAATCAAAAGTTATGGCTCCTAGAAAAATGTCACCACAAACAAGCACATCAACCGTGCAAGAGTTAAAAAAATGGAACTTGGGAGGCTAAACTCAGTGGATAGGTGGTCATACAGGGCTAAACTTTCATGAGCAAGGGCTAAAATCTAACAGCATGTGATGGGATTTGATCTCTCAACTTTGGTAAAGGTAATTGCCTGATCGAGGCGTAGGAAACCATCATCTGCACAACTTTTCACATAATATAAGCAAAAAAATGTTATTTAAACAACACAACACAAGTAGGTATGGTAAGAAGGTATTGTGGGGATTCAACCCCTGTACTTATTTGAGGAACGAAGGCCTTATCCAAGGCAGTTCAACCAACACACCACATGCAATCAATAAATTAATCAATAATGTTTGGTTTTACAACACAATTAAATCGGATTTATTAAGCAAAAAAGCAAATGGAGGGATTTAAACATTGAACATTTTGGTCATGAATCTACTAAGGTTTTGAGCCATTGTGTCATTTATAATACTTTGTAATATATGTGAGACAATTACATTTTGTTTGAGAAATGAACTAGACATGTGTTTTTGAAGAGCCTCGAATCACACCTCTGACTTCAAATTGACACCACAAGGGCACCATAAGTCAAATTTTCAAAAAAATGGATTTTTAGAAAGCTTGTGAAGAGTAGAATCTAGAAATATATATGAGAATTGTATACAACTCATTTTCTACGCTTGCTAACCTTTTATCTTGTGCAAGGGTTGTTGATGCATTTTCCTCCTAAACAGTACCTCGAGGGGCTGTAGGGATTGGGGTGTGATCGGAGTTCTTCACGTGGGCTAGACCACAACATTAGAGAGACGATACTAAAATGTCATAGTTACCTTATCCTCGCTTTATTCCCTCTCTTGTTCACACATTGTACTATCTACTTGTCTCACTATGTTTACTTGTTTACACTCATGTATGGTCTCATCACTACTTTCGGTCATCCTAGACCATCGTCATTCTCCCCATTAATTCTTCTAGCTTCCACCTCACTTTATTACATACCTCGTGGCCTTAGGTTTCTTCCAAGGCCGACACCATCACCCATGGGAAATGGTATCTGGTTTGGCTTTTCCCATGGCCGAAGCCATCACCCGCAGGAGATCGCTTAGGTATAAATAATCCATTGCTTTAATCATTTTATCATCACTCATTCATCATTCCAAAACGCTGCACTTGCTTGCACATTGGACATTTGCGCATATTTTCACACCTAGTTGTTAGACTTGAGGTTTTGGAGCTTGCCCTTTTACATTTGGGTCACCATAGTGAGTTAGGACTAGAAGTCTTCCTCTTGAGCTTTCCCAGTCTCCACCATAGCGATTATCTCTTAGTGTTGTTGTCTCTAAGGAGGATCATGCATTAGCAAGCACATTACAAGTAAGTATTTCTAATGCTTCTTTGTCCTTTGTTGCATGTTTGTTGTTGTGTGGATGGTTGGTCATTCATTGCTATAGATTAGGGTAGATGTATGTTTGTTTTGATCTATTGCTTTGTCTTATTATGTTATGCCCCTTGGCTTTATCCATCTCTTGATCTACTCTTATTATGAATCCTAGTAGGATACCTCTCTTTATTTTAGGTATAGGCCTTGGAAACCTATAGCTACCTTAGGTTAGGGCTACTATCCTCTAGAATTACGACACTAACGCTCTTTAAGCACCTTTGGTATCTACATCTTGAGTGCGGGACTAAATTTGTTCCACAACATTTGAAAACCTAAGCGGGATCCATCATAGCTCGATACATTCGGAGAATCTTACTCCATCTTCTCGATTGAGTCGTCTTCACAATTCTTCTATTTTTCATTTCTTATCTTCACATCAAGCAGTCTTGAATCAAATTTATTGCTTTGCTCAACTCCTAGTTGCCCTAGGATTTCTCCTTCCTCTTTGGTTTCAGATTTATCAATATTCTAGGGTTTTTATTCATATTCCCATCTATTGCATGCCCTAAATCTTTTCATAGTTTCTCCTAGGGTCTCATGGTTAGTTCTCTTTGGGTCTCTTACTAGCGCTTCGTATTGGCCAACACATCTTTCGTTGCATATCTAACAATAAACGACTCCATTTTAAAATCCCTTGGAGGCTTTTCTTTAATTTTAAGAATTCAACAAAAACCTCTTTTTGTTTGGCATAATTTTTAGCAAAAATATTTGGAAATTCAAAATTATTATTTTTAGTAATAATGACATAATAAAATATATATACACGTTTTACAAATTCCTTGGAGGTTTGATTCCACACATTAAGGTTATAAAATACCTTTTTCATTAGATCCACTTTTATTTCTATAAATGGTCATTTTAGTAATTTGACAATGATCTTTTTGTTAGACATCACTTTTGGGCCTACCTTCATTACTAATTTTGGGGTTACTCTTATTCATCTCCAATAATCGAATTTTTGGCTCCATATTCAATGATTGTATGTCAACATTGTCTTATTCATATTTTGCATCATTTACCTTATTTTTGTCTTCATTTCCTACACAATCGGCCATAGTGCAAAACCCTTCTACACGGCCAATCCCGCCCATATCTGATTTGCTCATCCGTACATCATTGGCTCCAATGCAGATCTACACAACCAATCTAATTAGCTTAACCCTTGCAAAATCTCATTACCATCGCAATGTTATTGGCCCCTATGCCTCTCTGCACGGCCAATCGTGTTAGGATTTTGAGGAAAAATCTATTCTTCCGAGAATCATATCCATTTTTTCATCATCTCTCCTCTTTGAATTTTTCTTTCCAATCTCAGACCACTCAAGATTCCTATGGGTTGTTCATTTACTCTTTCTTCTATGCCAAACAATGTCACTCCTCAGCCAGTACCACCTGAGCCCATTCTTACTTCCATCAAAATTAATCCCATTAATCATTGTGACCCAACACCTTATTGATGCCATCGGCCTACATAACATATCACAGCCAATGACATTTGAAACCATCCTTTCATCCATCCAGATTGACAAAATTGGCCACCATGTGCCTACAAAGACAATCATGTCTGCAAGCACAAAGATTGATTGTAATGTGATAGAAATTCAAAAGATCGATCCTAGACAAATCATCAAAAATTTGAACAATAATGAATACTTCACACCCACCAAGAGAGAGGCGATTCATCAACGTTTCTCAAGACATAGATCCTATGGAAAAGACAACCTTAAAACCCTCCTCGAACCTATTAATCATGACAAGCCTCCTACAAATGGAGCAACCCACAATCAATCTCAAAAAATCCCTTTATAGACTAGTAACACCAAGGCTTCTTCCTCTAGTGGCCCTAATCCACCACTTGATCTTAATCTCATGATTATCAAGTTGCTGGATCAAATGGCCATTATGCAATCTTCCACTACTTCTAGTACATTTCAAATGCAATCTCAAATTTTAAAAATGGCTTCTCAACCAACACAAGTTCCAATAGGTTATAATCAATCTTCAGCACCTCCTTTGCCTTTAGATGCTAATGGGAATCCCATCCCTCCTCCAATCCGCAATAAGGTTCTTCAAACATTGCAAAATAAACCCCTAGCTCCTTACATAGTTTATGGATATAGGGGATATCCCCTAGCATTTCTTATGATGGATCAATGGATTCATCCATCTTAAGAACTTTAGAAACATCTATAAAGAGTGGATTCAAACCAATACCTATCTACAACCAAACTCCTTGAAAAAACCTTTGTAGGAGACGCTTTAGAATGGTATATTGTCGATTTAGAGACTTTTGTCCAAGCCTTAGTGAAGGAGTTTCAACAACATGATCTCCTTGAAAATACATTTCAAAAATTCATCAATCTCAAACAATCTTCTAATGAATCAGCTCATGATTTCATCAAGCGATGGAAGATTTTATCTAATCAAGCCAACCATCATCTTGATAATCAAAACTTGTGCCAACTATTCCTTAAAGCCCTTGTTCCTAATCTCCAATATAAGGTTTGGTATTTCTCTCCCACCACGTTGGAAGAGGCTCTTGAGTAGGCTACCTTAAGCGAGAATTTGAACAACCATCCAAGCCTTCAAACACTCTTGAATCAACATCTAATGCCATCAACACTCATGCCCTTTCTAAAGGAAAATCTATCACACATTCCTCTTTAAACAACGATAATCAAAGTGTTATTTCTCATAACCCACACCACCCACCCTTGTCACATGGTGAACTATTACAAGTTCTTCCCATGCCTCGCATCATTCCTCTACCAAACCACCACCCATCGGCCTCCTTTAACCCCGACCTCTTATGTTGGTGGCATGTTGTTATCGTCCATTCCCACAAGGATTGTAGGGATCTTAAGAAGGTTGCCCTCGATTTCTTTCTTGGACCTCATTTCGACACTAATGCCATTATCCATGAACATTATAAGAAATATCAATCCCTTCTGCAAGCCCATCCAAACCACCAATCTAGGACCAACCATAACAAAGAACCTATGAACAACTTTGTAGGTACTATTGAAGGGTCCCATGATCATAATTACCTCAATTCCCAAAGCATGTCGATGCGCTAATGTTAACTACCAATGTAAGTCCACACATAAGGATCTTGTCCATAAACCCAAAAAGATTTCATTTATTGACCAAAACTTACTAATACTTCTCATGCACAATCCAATGATGAGCTGTTCCCTCGCTTAGGCCTCATCCCAAAAGCACTCTCCCTTAACTTCCCAAGCTTCTAAGTCTATAGCCATAGAATTTCCCAAGGATGATATGATTAATGACGAAATATTATTCTATATTGATGATTCTCCTCTCCTTATCAATGTCATCATTCACGATGCCCAAGTAAGATGAGTCTTGGTGAATGAAGGCTTGGGAATTAATGTTTCTTCTCTCTCATTAAAAACCTCAAATTCTCCATTGATGACCTCGGGCATACCCGATTGACGTGAATTTGACAAAACCCATCAAAAACCACTTGGTTATATTTGGCTCCCTATTACCATAGGACCCAAGACCATCCACACCAAACTTATGGTTCTTGATAAACCTCTTTCTTACAATCTTTTATTGGGTAGACCTTGGATACACCGCATGAGTGTAGATGCATCATCCGGGTACGAATGCCTTAAAATCATTCATAACAACCAAAGGTATAAACACGATGTTGATCTTAACACATGGGACAAACATGTGCCCTTCCCCAATAAGCCCTTCTGCATTCCTACTAGTCTTACGGTGCGTAGTGTTCCATATCCAGAGTTCTATGACTATGAGCCTAAAATTAATGTTACTCTTGCCAACTCAGGTGATGATGAGCCTAATGAACTACAAAACATGGTTACCAAAACCAACTACCCCAATCCATCACCAAATGCCTTCCTCCAATTCTTTTACCCCAAGACCGGTTTCCTCCCATTTTAGAATCTGAGGAGCCTCCTTGTAATGATACTAACCCCTTCTACAATCTTAAGGAGGGTCTCTTCGAAAGTAATGAATTTGGAATTGCCAAACTATTTGTAATGTCCCTTCCGGGTAAAATTAGTACCAAACGGGTCTTCCTCAAAACCCTAAAAATAAAATCTGAAAGTATGCAAGCTCAAATAACGATAAATTCGGAAAGAATGAATATTCAATAAATTAATTCTCCAAACCCAAACGCCTAGGGTAAAATAACATTCCCACATCTTTAGCACTCCCAAAATTATGAAATTGGTCTTATATTGCATCCCTTGAATTTAGAAGTCGAAATACACTCAAACAATGAATTTTAGTAATTTTGGCATTTATTATTGGTCAAAACAGCTGAAACTTCAAAATTTCATATCTCTAAGAATATTTGGAGTGTCAATGCAAATGATAACTCAAAATGACCACAACAATAGCAGCTATCAATTAAAATAAACCTTAGATTTTGCCACCCACGAAAAGACCCCAAAAACTGTTCTAAAATCTCCAAATGGGGCACCCAATTGGAAGTGTGCACTAGCACATGTGTGAAACCCTGCTGCCCTAAAATTTCAAATTAAACCACACAAATATGCTCCAAAACACTTGCAATTCTTGAATGGAATTGCCCTTGAATATTTAAGGGTTTTTGCCCCCAAATATGTGAATCCAATAGAGGGTCTTTGTCCCCTATGGCTGAACCGGATGAAGATTTTCATCCTCAACAAGCTCCTAGCTGAAGCGCTGCTCCAAACTGTATAAGTTTGTATATACAATTTGTCTCCTTAAAATGGAAACCTTGATTTCCTTTTATACCCCTCCAAGGGTGGCGTCCACTTTGGGGAACTCAAAAGCCGACAACTTATTACCCTTTGTTACTTAAGGGTCATCCTCATGAAAACACCCTTTTAATTTAATTAAATCACTTTTGGGGAAAATTAAATAATTATTTACAACAATACCCCATTTTAATAATTAATTCAATTTCCTTATGATTTCAAAAGATTAAATCACTATTCGGATAATTTAAATAATTACTAAAATTATTTTGAAAAGGGGACATTACAATCCTCCTTTCCACATTTGCTTGCCCTCAAGCAAATGCAAGAAAATTTGCCCAAATACCATGTCCAAGAGGTAAAATATGTTGTAGTGCTCCAAAAGCCTAGATCCCGTGCCTATCAAATGAGAGAGCTCTTGCCAAAATCTGAGTTCTGAGTTTTGAGCCTTGGTTTGTATGTAGCCCTCATGATGCCCAACTTGGAAAGTCTCTGAATCTTCCACAATTTTCTGGTATGTGTTAGAAAAATCAGAGAATTCATACCAACATGAATTCAAGTCTAAAATTGAATCTTTTCACCAATGTATGCAAAGTTGCAAGTAGCCTTCTTCTCCCTCATTCCTGGACCTACACATGGAACAAACGTATCAAAGAAAACAAGTGTTTAACAACACTTTTACAATCTCTTCATCATGCCTTATGGACATGATAGCTAGCTCCCTTCCTTTTCTTGCCACCATCTCATAATTTCCATTCAAATGATGGATTCCCAAAACTTCAGTAATGTTGTCCCAAACACAGCTGTAACCTTGCATTTTTCTCTCAAAAATCAAAATGTTAGTGGCTGGAAACCACCTTAAAACAACTACAAATATGCCAATGTTAGTAGTAGTTTGGAATTTCTTCAACCATATGACTGGAAGCTCTTTTTCAGGTGTCTTATAAGTAGAAAAGTAGTTGGAAAAGTTGTGAACAGCAGATGAAAGGAAAGTACAACAGTTGTAAGCATGACATCTCTCCAAAAATTTCCACACTATCAATGACATGGGGCTGAAACAACCCAACATTGATGGAATATGTCCCAACAATGTCCAAGAACAACCATTTACTAACTCCAATGATTGAAACTACTTGTATGACAACAAATATAAAAAGACCATATGGCTTACCCACTTTCCATATCAAACATCTCGCTGCCCTGGTAATGGTGACTATCCTTATAGCTCTGTTTTCAAGTGTGAAGCTTGGTTCCAAAAAGTGATCCGTCTTGCATCTCCAAAGACCATTCGGATTCCAAATCTTCATGTACAAACAATTTGGACTTTGTATGAGAAGATCTATGTGCTCTTTTCCCTTCAACATGTTCTTCATTCTACCCTTATTTACATTTTGGTGTTCATGTTGACCATACATTTGTTGTGATATATTATGAAGCATTGAACCTGACATATGGTCATTCTCCTCAACATGGTGCACATGACAACACATTTGAAATGACATAGTAAGAAGAATCAATTCCACAATACTTTCATACCTTTGGCTGTCCTCAACTTGTTCACCTTTCTTTAGATTGTTGACATCATGATTACCTTGGTCTCCAAGTGATCTCTCCATGCTGTCCCGAGCTTTCCTCTTCAACATTTGATTTGAAACAAGCCCTAAAAATGCTGATAGGTGAGTGCAACAGCTGTATGCAGCCCCAGAATGTTCCAAATCCGTCAATGTGAGGCTGTAAGTGGTTGTTTGCAGCAGTCCCAACTCAATTCCCTTGATTATTACAGGCAACAAAAAGATATAACAACTGTAATACTGAAGTTTCTCTTTGAAAACTATCCCTATCAACAATTTGGAGGTTGGAAATGATCCAAGAATGACTGAAACTTCTTCAACAATCAAAAGCTTACTAAAATATCTCTTACTAATTAGAAACTATCTGCCTAACCTCACTTGTACAGCTACAATTTGGGAATTGTAATGGCTGGACATGGTCTTGTATACACCTGATGAAGTCCCTTTTTCCTTGACTACACCCATAACTTGTTGATACATGCACGAGACACCTTCATGGGCCTTAACAAGGTTGTAAAAACCATCAACTTGCCTTTTATTGCTTGCTGTTCCGAAAAGTACAGCAGACTGAACATTAGCATTGTTACCCGGTAAGGTGCTTTTCTCATGTGCAAACTCTCCAATAAGGTTGTCCTGAAACTTAGTCTCATATGCTCCTTGTTTGACACTCTTTTGTGTGCCTTGAACACTAGCAATTTGGCCCAAATGCTTGGCACCAAACTCCTTGTTAGAAATCTTGTCTTGTCTATCTATTATGGGTTGAATACCCACATTACTTGACTGCTGTTGTAAAACTTCAGACCTGCAACTCAACAGACAAAGGGCTGCCCATTGGCCATCATCAAATTGGTCCACCTGAATGCCTTTTGTATTCAAACCAAAAAAATTGAGTACTACTCAATGTGCTCACCATTCTGCCCGCATTTGTGTCAAAATGTTTGTGATGATTAGGCCCATGTAATGACAAACTAGGATACAATAAATCTAAGATATGTTTGTTCCTTGGACTGTCATCAAGATATTCATTTCCTTTTGCCTTTACTCCTACAATTGGTGCCTTCCTTTTTTGCACTCCCTCCCTACCTTGTTCATATGTGTTTGGAATGTCTTCATGGCTCTTACCGAAGTCTAATCCCTCATTGTTTTGCTCTTCATTGACTGTTGTTAGGATAATTCCAACAGGTTGAGAGTGATTATGGGCACCCGGAAATGCCCTTTCTTCATGGGTATGACTTCCAACAATGTCATCCCCATGTTCCTTCCCCAAATCTGATTTTTCTCTACTAATATTCAACTCTATGCAACCATTAGACACCAACAATTCATCATCAAACACTAAAATATTTTTACCTTGGGTTGCATGCTCCTTAATCTCCTTCTCATTCCTTGGCATGTGCCCCATGATTTCACCAAACCCTTGTGTCTTCATGGTGCTGTTTGGAAAATCAGTCAAGAGATCCACTTTGGCAAGGGTGATGGGGCTTTTAGGGCTCCCATGGGTTGCTCTTTCTCTATGATCAGTAGCTGAGGTAGTTTTTCTCTTTTAGAAGGATGGGCATTTCCATCATTGCATAGCGAACTTGGGAGTTTGGCTCCCTCTTCATCAAGCTCCGTAGCCTCTTCTTGCTTTGCCAACATGAAGGGGCTCTTCTCCTCTAGGGTTGGGATATCCTTCCCATGACCCTTGTGCATGGCTCGGGGCTTGGACCAAGTTCCAATGCCCACTCTATCTTTTCTCCATCCTACAAACTCGGAAAATGATAGGGTATCACAAACAACTTCCGGAAGAGCTTGATACCTTTCAAACTAGTTGCAATATTATTAAGTTATTAACCTTTGAAGCCCTTTCCTCCTTGAATGTCCTTTCCTATGTATATTTGCATGGCGAGGGCAAGAGAGTCCACAATGTCCGCTAGTGTTTCTTGCATTTTCATCATTTTATCCATCTTCTCTTCACCTCACAAGCTGGCTCGATACCACCGTAATGTCCCTTTCAAGTAAAATTAGTACCAAACAGGTCTTTCCCAAAACCCCAAAAATAAAATCTGAAAGTATGCAAGCTCAGCTAACAATAAATTTTGGAAAAGAATGAATATTCAGTAATTTAATTCTCCAAACCCTAGCGCCTTGGGTAAAATCAGATTCACACACCTTTAGCACTACAAAAATTATGAAATTACTCTTATATTGCAGCCCTTCAAATTAGAAGTCAGAAAGTACACTCAAACAATGAATTTCAGTAATTTTGGAATTTATTATTGGTCTAAACAATTGAAACTTCAAAATTCATATCTCCTAGAATACTTGGAATTACAATGCCAATGATAGCTCAAAAATGACCACAACAATAGCAGTTATCAATTAAAACAAACCTTAGATTTTTCCACCCATAGGAAGACCCCCAAAACTATCCTAAGATCTCCAAATGGGGTGCCCAAGTTGTAAGTGTGCCCTAGCACGTGTGAAACCCCACTGCCCTAAAAATCTGAAATTACACCACACACATATGCCCTTTATATTTGAGGGTTTTCGTCCCCAAATATGTGAATCCAATAAGGGTTTTCGTCCCCTATGGCTGAACCAGATAAGGGTTTTTGTCCTCAACAAGCTCCTAGCTGAAGCGCTGCTCCAAACTGTATAAATCTGTAAATATAATCTGTCTGCCTCCTTAAAATGGAACCCTTGATTTCCTTTTATACCTCCAAGGGTGGCATCCACTTTGGGAACTCAAAAGCTGCCAAGTTATTATCCTTTTCTACTTAAGGGTCATCCCTCATGAAAACACCCTTTTAATTTAATTAAATAATTTGCCTTAATAATTAGAGTAATTAAAATCACTTTTGGGGAACATTAAATAATTATTTACAACAATACCCCATTTTAATAATTAATTAAATTGCCTTATGATTTAAAATGATTAAATCACTATTCGGGCAATTTAAATAATTACTAAAATTATTTTGAAAAGGGGACATTACACTATTCCACGATTATCCACCTCTTTCTCCTCGATCTTTCAATAAGTTGGGCATCTCTTCCAAAGAGTCTTCTTTTGACACTCAAGTACCCCTAAATTCTAATGACACTAACATACCTACATGCACCATTATTCCCTCTTATGATGAGGATTACATCATGTCACAAGCATAGTCTAGACACCTCGATGTACTCCATTATCAAAAGAGCTTGGCTAGAATGCATACCTTTAACCACACTACCAACATGATTGACGCTTCTTTTGGGGCATCTCACAATGCCACTTCTTTCACCACACCATATTTTGGGGCACCTCATGGTGCCCACCTTCCCTTCAAATCACAAATTCAACTCCAAGAAATCTTCAAAGAATAACACCTCTTTCTACAGCATTCCCGACTTAACTCCTTCATCAACCTACTATCTCACTTTATTTTCTTCCCGTTTGGGTTTATACAATCATTGTCCCCATCTTCGATGCTTTAATAATCTATTTATCTATACCTACAGTTCGTTACTTTCATGACATCATGTCCCAACTAGCACCTTTTATCTCACTTTCTCACCCTTATAGCCTCTACCCATAGGTTTTTTTTGCGATCTTCAACGTTGTTATCTGCCCTCGGATAGCACTCCATGGCCTCCCGGCTAAGTGATTTATGTCTTAGTTTAATAATTATATCCTAGTGTTTCTTTTCAATCTTGCTTCTTCGTGGTTCCAGTAATTATTGTGCCCCCACAGAAAATCCAAACAACACCGAAAGGTAAGTATCAAGTAAGTATATTTCATTTGGTTGAGTTCATTGTTTCTTTCTAATACTTACATTATTACTTTATTTTCAGCATCTACTTTTGATTTCAGGTATTGCATCAGTCCTTTTCCAAAGACCATCTCGTGTTTCACTATTGTGACACGCAATGATCTTCGATTAGGGCAATGTATATACCTTATTTTTAGATTTGCTTACCTTTTCTCTTGAACAAGGGTTGCTGATCCATTCTCCTCCCGAGCAGGTACCTCAAGAGGCCTCCCGGGATGGGGGTGTGATCGGACTTGGTCATGGGGGCAGACCACAGCATTTGAGAGATGTCGCTATGATGCCATGGTTACCTTATCCTCACTTTATTCCCTCTCTTGTTCACACATTGTACCCTTTATCTCTACTTGCCTTGTTATGTTCACTTATAACACCTCATGCATGCTCTCATCACTACTTTCGGTCATCCTAGACCTTCGTCATTCTCCCCATTTATTCTTTTGGCTTCCACCTCACTTTGTTTTACACCTCATGACCTTAGGTTTCCCCAAGGCCAACACCATCGCCCACAAGTGATCACATCAGGTATAAATACCCCAATACTTCTGTCATTTTATCATCACTCATTCATCATTTCAAAATGTTGCACTTGTATTCTGATTTTTATACCAGCCAACTGAAAAATATAACAGTGAACAGCAGTCTGATTTTTAGGACAGCAGCAAGGAAAAACCAATAATTCATCAAAATATCACCATTCACATCATCTAAAACATGTAGAGGCACTTTAGGAATATTTTAAGACAATTATCACCCAAGAAATCAACCTCTAAACACAGCTGGAAATTAATTAAATGACAGCAGAGGTACAACCCGCATTAAGGGCTGGAAATGATGTTTCCAAACCCCAACAAATACCAATGTAGTGAGAAATCAGCCTTATAAATTAGGAGGAATCTAAATATCAACACAAAATGTCAATTGGTGCCCTAGAAGGCACTCAAACCCTTCTCCACCCAAGTCGCCACCCTAGGAGAGGGTGCCAAATTGATGTAGAAGACCTTGATATCTCTTTCTTCTTCAAACCCTAACTGCCAACTAGAAAGATAACCTTATTTGAAACCTTTGGAACCATCAATTGGAGAGTTTTCGTTCTCCAACCTTCAACAAGGAAGGATTTTGCCTTCCTTGCTTGCCACACCAAAGGATTTTTGCTCTCTACTAGAATGGAATAGAGCAATCAACCCCAAAACCAAGTAGAATAAAATTATAATAGGAAGCATGCTCAAAATAAGCCCAAGCAACCCTTTCTATATCCTTAAGGTGGCACCAAAACCCCGTGGGGAGTTCCCCCATGACTGACCTCATAAAGAAGCTTGATTTATCTTTTAATTTGCCTTTAAAATCCTCCAACCTAGACGACCTACTTCATAAGGAAAATGTAAATATTCAGAAAAGAAAGACTAAAAACATCAATCAAAGACTTCCCTTGTTCACCTACTTCTTGCCCACGGGAAGTGGAATGGGCAAGAAGTCTTCAAATGGATTAATTCGAAAAAGGAGACATTACATCACACATTGAACGTTTGCACATATTTTTGCACCTAGTTGTTAGACTTGAGGTTTTGGAACTTGCCTTTTTGCATTAGGGTTACCATAGTGAGCTAAGACTGAAGGTCTTCTTCTTGAGTTTTCCCCTTCTCCACCCATAGCGATTCTCTCTAGGTGTTTTCTCTAGGGAGGGTCATGCATCAACAACAAGACTGCAGGTAAGTATTTCTAACCCATTTTTGTCCTTTGTTGCTTGTTTGTTGTTGTGTGGATGGTTGGTCATTCATTGCTATAAATTAGGGTAGATGTATGTTTTTTTGTCTTATTATGTTATGCCCCTTGGCTTTATCCATCTCTCGATCTACTTTTATTTTGAATCCTGGTAGGATATCTCTCTACTTAGGTATAGGCCTTGGAAACATATAGCTACCTTGGGTTAGGGCTATTATCCTCTAGAATTACAACACTAGCTCTCCTTGAGCACCTTTGGTACATCTTGTGTACAAGCTTTGAATTTGATTCCCAACATTTGAAAACCAGGAAGGAATCCATCTTTGTTCGTCACACAAGAATGACCAAGCACGCAAAAAAATTCAAAAATGTTGTTGTAAAGCTTGTTGCCACTATGTTGTGCTACAAAATGGAAACTTTAGAAAACATAGAAAAAAAGTTTATAAAACAAAAAATCCCCTTTAGTCTAAAAAAATTGTATTTTTACATGTAGATTGCAGAAAAATATGAAAAAACTCATAAAAATATTAAAACCCATACTTTGGCAAAATAAAAAACCCGGATGGCTTTTTTGGAAGACCAAAATATTGGTTGGCCCAAAAACGTGAAATATGGTTGGAGAAGCATGTGGGACATCAGAAAAAAGCTGAAATTCTTCAGCAATTCACAATGGCCACTTGATGGAGAAAGGCTTTGCTACCATCTAAGGATCTCCACATGCTGTAAAACTATGTAAGAAGAGAGAACACCCAAGAAACCCCTCAATGTGGACTCACACTAGCCATGAGAAAACTCAAAGAATGAACAAATAAAGAGTGATATTATTTATCTTCAAAATCTTTCAATTAGTCACAATTAGTCTTGTTAACCAATATAAACAAAGGTGGTCAATATATAACAACAAGAGTTGAGTTACAACTTTGCTTTTAAACAAGCAAAAGCAAGAATTGTGGACCAAATCTAATTTTGACCATTTGACCGACACCTCAAGTGATGGACACATAGTGGGCACATGGGGGACGATAGTTACTTGAGACGGGGATGGGGTTTCCAGGACGGCAAAAAAATTCTAAATTTTGGGGATGGCGGGGGATAGCTAATTAAAAAATATATAAATATTTAAAATATAAAGATATAGTGACTAAATTATATAAATAAGCTGAAATAAAACCATTTGAGATTTAAATAAGGTGAAACTTGAACTCATAAACATCAAATACATTCCTTAATACTATAATATCAATATGTTAATGTCATAAATTGAAAATTCATAATACATATTTGAATTTTGAATTTGAGACAAGCTGAAATTTCAAATATATTATAAAATATAAAAGTAAAACCATTCTAAATTACGATTGATCAAGTGACAATAGCTGATATTCATATCATTAATCTCATAGCCAAATACACCAACAATTGTCTATTGTCAATATTACGAAAAAGAGGACAACTACAAGTATCATGCTATCACCTAAAAATCAAATCAACATCCGAAGCAATATCCATGAACTCCTCGTTGGTACTAGCATCCTCGTCCTCAAAGATAAGCCCAATCAATCCCCACTGCACAATATTGTCCTCTTCAACCTGCCTCGGTTCCTCGGGATCTACATCCCACCGTAATGTTGGGGTTTGTTTGTACTCGGATGTCTTACTGATCCATAAGACGCAAAGCACTTTGCGTGTGCAAACTACAAGCTTTTCCGCTCTCGCAAAGGTAAGCCTATTCCTCTTAACAGAGTGCATCCAACCATATGTAGACCAGTTCCTCTCAGAGGCAGAGGAGCTAGAAACCTGTGGCAAGTGGTCGTAGGAGTCCTGAAGTCCATACAGGTTGCCACCAACTCACCGGGCTTCTCTTGTGCTATTGTTACCACTCTCGCCTTTCTTTGATATTTTGTACCCATCAAGTTCGGTGAAGTCGAGCCACCCCGATCCGATCTATGAAGCCTCTTGTGGAGTGTACATTTTTTTAAAGGCCTTCATAAGGCCCTTCTTCACCTCATCATCATCCAATGAGATAACTCTGTCTGGCCTCTCCACATACCATTTGGAATTCAGTGCATACGCAGCCATATGAAGAGGAGTGTTCAACTTCTCCCATCTCTGCTGAATAATGAGTTGTATATGTTCATTATAGAACTCCAAAGTGGGGTCCCTCACCCAAATAGCTGCCTTCATTTGCCCAAGCAAGTTGTCAACGCACTCGTAGATCTCACCAACATTGGGGCTGTTAGAATCCCCATATTTGATGACACAAAAAAGCTGGAGCTATGATTGATATGAGGTATTTCATATCAACCCAAAATGTTTCCCGCAACACCACTTCCTTCACCCTTTTCCTTGATCCGCTTGGACTCAAGCTACCTAGTCCAATCTGTGTCATAATCATAATTTGTAGGGGCTCCTGCAACTCAGACATCCTCTCCAACAAAATAAAATAGGATGCAAAGGGGGTGTCAACTGGTTTAAGAATTCCTTCTTTGAATAATTTTGAAAAAGTGCCAATGATGTGTGGTGATTACATATGAACTTCTGCGCATCCCTGGCCTCAGTCACTATCTGGTTGACCCACTGAATCTTCCCTACATCTTTCAGTGCATTGTTCATGGCATGCACACAACATGGAGTCCAATAAATATGCCTATATTCCCGCTCCACTAGCTTGCCTGTTGCTCTGCACACATAAGTTGCATCTATGACAACCTATACAACGTTTGAAAGTCCAACCTCCTCAATGGCATTCTTTAAAATATGATACTAGAACTCAACATCTTCCGCTTCCTAGAACAATCAATTGCTTTGAAGAAGTATGGTCCATCTTTGCAAGAGACAATGATATTGATGAGAGGACGGTGTCTAATATCCGTCCACCCATCCATGATAATGCTACATCCATGTGACACCCAAGTCACCTTCACCTCCTCCATCAATGATTAACCTTGGAATAGTTTATATCCAAGATTGTTGTCCCGGTTTTGTGTCTCCGGGAGGCACATAACTTGTACTGCTTTACGAACCTTAGCCATAACCTCCTTGTAATAAGGAGAGCGAGCGGCATTAAATGGAATCCTAGCAGCATAGAAAAATTTCCCAATAGCATCATCTGCCTCTTCCCTTGCCTTTGAATCAAACATGTCAACAACTGAATTTGGGGCTGCCCCCACGGCCTTTCTCTTCCCTCTGCTTTCCACTTCTGACACTCCAAAACTATAACCAGCCAAAGTATTACTATGTTCTCCAACCAGAGTAAAACCACGAACTTTTGGCACATTGTCTGTAGTATTTCCATTGAAGATTCTCACCATCTCAGCTCTCTTCTCTAGTGAAAGGCCCTTACAAGTGCCAACCCCCTTCCTGTAAGGTGCAACAAGTGTGCATTGGTCCTAGTGATACTTCCATGCCAAATCAGTGCACATATGTTGCACTTTCATACTTTGCTCCCCCCTCAAGACTTGGAGATGGGGTTATCAATTATTTGGGCAAATTGTTGCAATGGCTTCTTCTTATCAAATGCTCCAATGGCAAATTTGGACAACATTTGAGAGGGGCAATTGGTAGCTACCAACCGAAACTACCGATTCTTGCATTGCCACTACATTTTGTGTCCCTTCTCCACTCTTCCTCATTGTGGCATCACCAACTCTTCCACGGCCACCTATCTCAACTTCCCGTTCAACCCTCTCCTGCTTTGATTCATACTTTGATTCATACTCATACTCAAAAGAGGAACTCATGGTGCTGATTGTTGGAATGAATTAAAAATAACCATAACTATATGATTGATTGATTATGTAATGAATTAATTTTTAATAAAAATGTAACCAATATGCATTTTTTAAAATCCTACAAACTATATGCGTGATTATATTGTGAATGTAGATGCAAATGCTAAAAAACAGCCCCTAAAAAATGCAAATATAATATAAATTTTAAACTAGAAATAAAATGTAATTAAAAAAATGTAACCATTTACAACCAAACCCTATGCAAGATGCATTTTTAAATCCCACAAACTATATGCATGATTGCATTATGAATGTAGATGCATATGCTAAAAAACAACCCCTAAAAAATGCAAATATAATATAAATTTTAAAATAGAAATAAAAATGTAATTTAAAAAAAAAAATTAACCATTTACAACCAAACCCTATGCAATATGCATTTTTAAAATCCTACAAACTATATGCATGATTACATTGTGAATGTAGATGCAAATGCTAAAAACATCCCCTAAAAAATGCAAATATAATATAAATTTTAAACTAGAAATAAAAATGTAATTAAAAAAAAAAAAACGTAACCATTTACAACCAAACCCTATGCAATATGCATTTTTTTAAATCCTACAAACTATATGCATGATTACATTGTGAATGTAGATGCAAATGCTAAAAAAACCCTAAAAAATGCAAATATAATCTAAATTTTCAAAAAAAAACTTTTTAAGTATTGTAAGCAAATAAAATTATAAATACCTCTTGCTTGTTCTTGCTCTTGCTCTCCCTCTCCCTCTCTGCTCTTGCTCTTGCTCTTGTTCTTGTTTGGTGTGAATATGAAATGAACCCATAATGTAAATTTATAACATAAAATTGCACTTTTAGGGTTAGGGTTAGGTTAGTAATGTTGTTTTTATATTATAAGTGATTTACAATTAAAAAAATATAGTTTAGAGTGTTGTTTTTATGTTTTTTATTTAAAAATGCGGCCGGAGACCACATGGGGACGCCCGGACATCCCCACACGCTTTCCAGTCCCCGTGACATTTCCCACCAAGCACGCACTGTGGGGGAAAACGTTTCCCCAAGTCCCTTCGTCCCCAAAACGTCCGGGCGCCCTGCACTGTCAAAAATGGGGGGAACGCATCCTCGCGTAACTATGGACTGGGACGTGGTGGCAAGTGATTAGCTATGCCACTTATCCTATTCTATGCCTACGAGGTGTGCAATATGCAAACCTAGCATAATTCAACTAAGCTAAGTCGGTTTAGTATTAGTGCAAATAGAATATTGCACCAACAACTAGAAAAGGTTAAAGCAAGATGAAGAAACTACTTTTTATTAAACATATACCCCATTACCAAACATTCTATAGCAAAGAAAAAAAATACAAGAGTACGAAACAATATGAAACTTTGCTTAAACATACATGGTACACCTCTCAAATTCAATCTGATAAAAATAAAGTCAATAGTCTAGATGAAAAACACACTTTAAGAATTTTTTTAATTTGTTCACCAACGCACACGTTGATAAAGCACAAGAAACCATACCTTGCTCATATGAAGCACAATGAAACCATATTTTGCTCATATAAAGCAGAAAGAAACCATTCAATATCACATTATCGCATGGAAAATTGAATTATAATAGTTTAATAGATAGAGCTTAGTATCTAATACAACCTTCTATTCGATTGATATCTGATGGATTGATAGGAGCAGCCAGCATTTTTACGCATATGTCATTCTCCTTAAGATCAACTCGAGGGAGGTCAACCAATCTGCAAATTACAATCCAATTTTCTATTAAGCACACACTTATACTTGGGGGAGGGGATGAATCAGTATAAGACAAACTTTTACTTATTAAAACTTATATCCACAATTAAAGCATTTAAAAGCATTCAAATAACATAACATAGAAGAACCCCAGATTTGCATGGAAAAGCTTCTCTCGGAAAAACCACAAAATAAGACTGCTTGGATCTACCATCCAAATCCAACCCTAAAATTCAATGTTTTACAAATGTTCATAGGCACCAACCTACTGGAGACACCAATCCCCAAGCCAAGCACCAACTCAGCCAATTCGTGAGCACCAACCCACTGGAGACACCAATCCCCAAATTGTGAGGCACCGACCTCAACAAAATAAACTTTCCACCTTCTGTAGTTGCTTCTTCAACTGGATGATGGCAATTCTGCTTCTCTTCTTCTTCTCTTAACAATATTTGTCAATACATTTCTGCTCTTTTTCTCACACTTCTCTTAGACTTTTATGATATATCAATTCATTTCAAATTCTTATGTTTCTCCATCCTCTCATCTATCTTTTATACCTTCACATCTCTTCATCAAGAGGGGCAATGTTTCCAAGGGATGTGTCCTTTCTTACAATGGAGGTCAGATGGCCCATTAATTAAATGCTGCCCCTTCATTAAATTGCTGCCCATAATATGAGCGCCACTTGTAGACATAACATAATATAATATCAATTAATTGTTGGTATACTAAATCTGATCACTGTATATTAAATCTGACCACTGTATATTAAATCTGATCACTGTAATTGCTGTGCATTCTCCTTTGACATCAATGACTCCTATTCTGTGCGTTCTCTTGAGACATCAACAACTACTCTGACATCAATAACAATATTTCCAACATTTTCTTATTCTTAGGGTAAGAAATAAGATCCACCAATTCACAAAATTATAGGATGCCTGTGTGTTTACTTTTCTAGTTCTTACAATTTCTAAGATAGCCACAGTACAGCAGTCTTTTGAAAGAGAAAACACTTGCAGGATTTTCTTTTAGTGTTCTAAGAATCTAAAGTCATCATCAAATATCGAATTTTCATGAGCCAACGGGATAGCTGTTACTGCAAGCCAAAAAAACACAAGTTGGTGGTGGAGAGGATAAAGGAGAAATTTAGCACCCAAATGAGCTGTAATTCAAGTTTAGAATACATGACATAAAGGTTTCCAGCTACTATTAAAAATTTAGCTATGCTTCCGATTCGGTTGCCTTCCCCTACCCGGTACTGGTCAGTTTTGTACCCGGGTCTGGTCTGGGCACAATTTGCCTACGGATTCGCCCCAAGTATCTCCGAGACAATCTGGGTATTGCCGGGTTATTTGGTAGAAGAACCCAAGCATACCCAACCCATCATGGATGTACCCAGGTGAACCCAAAGTTTTTACTGTTTTTTTAAATTTAATAATGTTGTTGATGTCGATGCTCTCAATGAAAAGCAATATGACGATGAATACTATTTTAGATTTCATAATTAATATTCATTATGACATTCATTATTCAGTTAGCATTATCATTTTATCGGTAGCATTTTTGTGGTTATTTTGTTTAGTCTATGCATATCATGTGGTTAATTCACATTTATTGTGCTACGATATTTATATATTCTTTTAGTACAGATATACCAGGGGTAAAAATTGCTCATACCCAAACCCAAAACAAACTGGCAACAAATAGATTTTGAAATGGATTTTCGATTTCAAAAACAGGGCCCTATAGAAATGAGAATCTTTCAAAATAAGAAACAGTTACCTTCTAACCACTCTCAAAAAAGTTGAAAGAAAAAGTGCTACGGTTATATATGAAAAGCATCAAGCCAAGAATAGAGATAATAATTGATATATATTGCACATTCTTCCAGTCATTGGTAACTCTCATGCAGTGTCTCCTCAGATGATTTGGTTATTTGGGACTTTGCATGTTGACAATGATCACTTAGAAAATGGTGCCATCTAACCATGTGGAATTGTTCAATCTTAAGAGGCGTGTCTACTCAAACAGAGAAGCATCTAGATTAGAAAGAATGACAGAAACCATATCTCTTGCGCATGGTCATTACAATTCGATACCTCAGAGATTTGCAGTTGAAAAGATCAAGAACATAATAACTTTCCCCAAAGACAATAAGCGAAGACATTTTCCATTCTTTTAGGGAGTAGAAGTGGATAAGAAGCTACTTGGATATTTTAAATAAACGTTAACTCTTCTTCCATGTTTAGCACTCCTCAAGGCATGAAATAACAAATGCTCATATTACATTTGATAGCATTGCGCTCCACCTATGAAATCTGAATAACTTGAAATTTATGCATTAACAAGACATGGATTTTAGGCTTTAGACATACTCTTGCATTAAAAAGGGTGTAACCTGTTGGATTAGTCAGTCTTTAGTCACCAGAAGATAATTACAATTCATGCAAAGTTCCAAATGGATGAAAATGATGAGTTTCAAGCAAGATCTCATCTGCATGGTTGATCCCATGCAAGACTTGCACGGAACATTTATGTCCGTGCTTCTATAACTTTAGTTATTTTTTTAACTATTCTAGCACATTAGAAACTTTACTGAGATCAGTACTTATCATTGTAAAGGAGAGTCGTTTTAATTAAAATCTTGCCCTCATTGTTTGAGCACCTTCTGATCTAAAGAAATTAGAGGCTAAACTACTGTGCGCATGGACCGTGCACTTTATTCTTGTAATTCAATTTTATCTGTCTAAGTTATTTGTTTTATTTCCTCTAATCTGGTTCTATTATTCTTTGTTTTTATGGTAGAATTGGGCACATTTCAATGGTACCATAATCTGAGTTCTGCTGCTATGCATGTGGAAAAAGTAATAAAAGATTTTTCTACAGAAGATTACAAGGTAGTCATGAGCGTCTGGGAGGACTTAACAAGATAATGCAGGATTCATAATACCCAGTCTTGGAAGCAATCAAAGAATTGAAAAAAATAAAATAAATGATAATATGAATTAAATATTAAAAAATGACACCGATCCCAGCAATACTGAGTTTACAAAGGTGGAAAATCTTAGGCAGAGGAGAAGAGAGGCAGCAAGCTCTTAAGGGTATAAGAAATCTGAGTTAAAAACAACCTAAGATGATATTCAGGATGTTAATCATTATGTTGGAAAAGATGTAAATTCAAGGACGAGGAACTCAAAAGGTATTTCTTTTCTTATATATAAAGAAATATTAAGGATGGTGAGGGTAGAGAATAAGTAAGGAATCATTCAGCCTCCCTTCTAAATATACAAGACAAAAACAAACAATGTACTATATTACGATAGGTCCAATAAAACAATCAAACCTATGTTTGGATCTACAAGCTAGACTGGTACTTTAAGCTTCATCCCAAGAATGATAAAACAAAAGATTAGACTCCTCGTCCTCCTCCTTGCTTGGATTCCTTACGAATGATAGCTAAATCTTGATCTTACAATCCAGAATGGTCTAATTCAATAAATGTGTTCATTGGATGAGTTTGATTCAAAATTTTCAAAATTTCTTCAATGATAGGTATTACAGCACGAACATGAAACAAGGCCCACACTACCGAAGCAGAAACACGACAAAGAATCCCGACCAGACAAGCAAACAAGTAATAACAGCAATCGTGACATCATACCACTTATTTAAAACATCATCGCTCCTGCGAAACATCATAAGAATAAAAGCTTAAAAAAACTATTTTATCACTGTTTAGGTTCATCTGGCATTAATTACAGCATTTAATAGTTAATATTTGCCGACCGAGCTGACATGCTGACTAACAGGTCAGCCCTAGTAAATGTGCAAACAACCATAAATAACTTGATCTTGCCTCAATAGATGCATCAAACAAGCAATAAATGCACCACAAAATCACTGAAGAAGGTTAGATGAAGAGAGAGAGGACAAAAATGGAATATCTGCAGTAATATTAGCAAAGGGTGCAGTGATGTCAACATGGAATTTTCAGACCTGTTTGGTTGATGTTTGACCAAGTTTGCTGATGGCACTTACAAGCGGTATGCATTACTTTCTAACTGGTTTCCCAATAATTTTGAACCCTGGAATTGCATTGCAAAGACATACATATTGTTGACAGGAAATAATGTGAAACATAACTGTCTTTAATGCTTAAAACCTCCAGATGAACTATTACGGTTGTACTTTTCTGGTGGGGTCAAAACAGTGCTGTTGTGTTTTTCTGGGGGAATGTACTGTAATTTGTCACGGTGAATTTGGTGTTTGTGAATACATGGAACATTTGGAACATTTCTTAGTAGTCCTCAGCATTGGATTGGTAAAATTCCCAGAATATGCTTTGATCATTAAGTGAGCCGTATTTGACAAATATTCTGAAATACACTCCTCTAAGTGAGTCATATTTGATGAAATTCCAAAAAATATGCTCTGATCTTTACATGAGCTGTATTTCATGAATCTCTGGAATATGCTCCTATATTTTAGCCAGCTGCATTTGAGAAAGTTTCCCAAATATGTTCGGATCTTTAAGTGAAATATTATTAGTGCAGTCCCAAGAACAGAGTCTGATCTTTAAATGAGCTGGTAGTATTTGGTCCTCAAACTACTTTCTAATCATTAAAAGAGCTGGTGTTATTCATGAAGTTATCGAGTCTCTTGAGGCGTCATTTTTGCTATTGATGTTGACGTGAATTAAGTTCATTGGAGTTTGATTCTCATTATTGCTTTCCGCTGGTCAATGGGACTGGTTGGTTGGAGTCCTAAATTAGTGGTGCCTTACAACAACAAACAAAAAGGGACATCCGCATTGAAACATTGTTTTGCGATAGCCTTCCTCTGCACTAGACTTGTGTTGTTTTTTCTTACTAACATCGTACGAGTTATTTTGTATTTTTTCATTAAGTGTATGTATCCAGATGGGATGATACATAAGAATGGCATCAAAGTTGGTTAATAATTTTTTCCCCTCCCTTCCGTACCATGGCCAAACGATAACAAACTAAATTTAATAAGACTTAATGGTAAGAATGACATATCAAGGCCGATGAGATGTTGGTGGGTTGGTTAAGTGGGCTGGTTGTGTCCAGCCCCACCCAGGTTCAAATCTCGCTGGGTGTTTGAGGCCGGACATGCTCGATTTGGGGCTGGTTGTGGCTGTATGTGTTGGATTAGTAGGAGCTGGGCCCTCATTTGTGACCCATTGTGGCCCAGGTACATTTCATAGCTCAAGCAAAAAAAAGACATATCAAGCATAGCTCAGATCAGCAAAGAATTACATTCTATTGCTAAAAATTGGTGAAGAAACAAAGCTCTTGCTATTATTTTGCAGGTCAATTATTCTAATTGAAGTAGAAACTAGTATACAAACTATTGACACTAGCGAAAACTTAACAAAATGGACAGATGATTCACACCTCAACACAACATCTTAAAGACCTTAAGGCAATGATCAATATTTTGGCCTTTAACCATACATTCAGTACTCCATAGTTTCAAACATGACATATCAAGCAATAGCTCAGATCAGCAGAAAATTACAGCAACAAATATATATATATATATATATATATATATATATCAAGCATAGCCTCAGATCAGCCAAAAATACTTTCTATCACTGAAATTGGTGAAGAAATAAATCTCTTGCTATTTTTAGCATGTCAAATATTCTAATTGAAGTAGAAACTAGTATACAAACTATATAGACACCTAACAAAAACTTAACAAAATGGACAGAAGATCACATCTCAACACGACATCTTAAGGACCTTAAGGCAATGATCAATACTTTGGCCTTTTACCATACACTCGATACTCCGTAATTTCAAACATCGCCTGCCCCAGAAACCAAACACACTAGGGAATACAACCAACAAAAGAAAAGACAATCAACATAGGAAAGAGAATATCCCACATGAGAAAAACATAGAAAACCCCAACATGAGAAGAACTTAAGAAGTGTCAATGCATGTAATAAACACTACCGCAAAGAATGTTGGGCTACAGATTACAATAATCAACCATAACATAAAGAAGCAAGAATAAATAGTGTATGTACAAAAGAGAAAACAGAGGTATCAAACATCAATTAGCCAGAAACCATCACCTCGCTTCTTGTTTTAATGTATCTGCTGTCAACGTGAATTACGATTCTCCTATAAATCCTAGGCCTAACCTATCTTCAAACTTTGTTTCTTCTAGCGAATCCTATGCCACAGGCACGTCCTTTACTTGTTCTTCCACCCATAATGGTGAACTTTTATATAACCTGGAGATGGCAGTCAATGACAAGCCTCGACTTCAAGAAATTCCTCTCCATGATGTTCAAGAGTGTGATAACTCACAATCTCTCTTTCTAAACACCAGGCTTCCCATTTCTTCCTTGCATTCTTCTATCCTCTTACAAAATTGAATACAACCAACAAAAGAAAAGACAATCAACATAGGAAAGAGAATATCCCACATGAGAATAACATAGAAAATCCCAACATGAGAAGAACTTAAGAAGTGTCAATGCATGTAATAAACACTACCGCTGAAGAATGTTGGGCTACAGATTACAATAATCAACCATAACATAAAGAAGCAAGAATAAATAGTGTGTATACAAAAGAGAAAACAGAGGTATCAAACATCAATTAGCCAGAAACCATCACCTCTCTTCTTGTTTTAATGTATCCGCTGTCAACGTGAATTACGATTCTCCTATAAATCCTAGGCCTAACCCATCTTCAAACTTTGTTTCTTCTAGCGAATCCTATGCCACAGGCACGTCCTTTACTTGTTCTTCCACCCATAATGGTGAACTTTTATATAACCTGGAGATGGCAGTCAATGACAAGCCTCGACTTCAAGAAATTCCTCTCCATGATGTTCAAGAGTGTGATAACTCACAATCTCTCTTTCTAAACACCAGGCTTCCCATTTCTTCCTTGCATTCTTCTAGCCTCTTACAAAATTAAGACTGTTCCTGCGGTTCCATGTTTAACACCATTGATGTCATAACCTTTCCAGCTCCCTATTAATAATGTGGCAGTTTCATTTCTCAAGAAATACTTGAACTTCTCCATAGCCCCCTAAAATCTCCCCTTAAGAAAAATATTTCCAGCATAGAAACGAAACCAAAGTCTCCTTTTTACGGATGCCAACAAAGTCAAGCAAGAATATTTGTTTGATCAGATTGATAGGGAATCTGGTGGACAACACACTATGTCTAAAAACTTAATGTGTTATATGTGCAACTGATTTAATTACAGCAATTGCAACAGAAATTGATATCGGTAGCAATATGAACCATTAACGAATGGAAATTAAAAATACATAGAGAGAACAAATTTTAAATAAAAGAATTCATTGCTTCATTTTTATTTTTTTATTATTGGCAAATAGTTTTTTGAAAGGGACTATACCCTTTTACAACAGTGCTCAAAAGCAAAATTTAACCCCAGAAAGCCCAACAACAAAAAACAGCCAAAAACCAGCAAAAACAGAACAGCTGCTTCAAAGCAGCGAAAAAACAACAAGGCAGCAACACAGCTGCCCAGCAACTGTGCAGAAGGCCATTTGCCCAGATGTAACAATAATAGCACAAAAAACAAGAATCAAACCTTGTCCGGAGTGGTGGGGGATTTAGATTTGGCGTTACCCTTCTTTTTCCGATCCACCACTGTCCAATCTGGATTTCCAGCATCCAATGCAATCGAAGCATCTGCAATGGATTTGGTGTGAAAGTGACCCACAGACAAAACTTCCTTAAATACTGAATCAGCAATCTGTGGAGCATAGCCTGTAGGTAATTTCTCAATGTTGGCCTGTGGAGCAGCCACGACGGGTGAGTCAACTTGCAAGGGGGCACTAGAATCCTCAGCCGGATCTGAGTTAATTGTGAGATGTTCAGGGAGAGAATCCTTCCACCAGGCAGTTTTGGTCTTTCGTTTGGAATGTTCACAATCGTTTGTAGCATGACCAGTTTGGAAGCAATGCCGACATCTGAAGGCAAGTCTCTCATAGTCAATCCTCTGTACCCAGAGCCTTTCTCCAATCTGAAGATTGATTTCTGCTGGTAAGGGTTTGGAGGTATCTATATCAACCAGTATTCGAGCAAATGTAGTATGAGTTTGAATGGAGGTCTTACCATCAACTGCCACACATGAGCCGAGAGTATCACCTATAGCAGTGAGACAAGATTTGTTCCAAAGTTGTAACGGAAGTCCTGGTAAACGAACCCAAATCGGGTAGGTATCAAACGACTCCTTTAACGGATCGAATGACGGATACCATGGTTTGGACATAAGCCCATGTTCCCCCCAAACCCAATGCTGGCTAAAAATTAAATCCCTATCAGCAGGGGTTTCAAAGACAGCAATGAAGTAAGCTTTAGCACAGGGATAAAGCTCGATCTTACCTTGTATTTTTTCTCTCCATCTCTGGGTTATCCATTCATGGAGCTGAGAAAGCTTAGGCCAAAATTTATGGAATCTGCATATGAGTCCCAGCTGAGAGAGATTTTCCTCCTCCTTAAGAATCTTTATAAGTAGATCCTCCCCAATTTTCAGTGTCGGGACCTCCTGAGAGGGTTTCAAGATCTCATTTCTGGTATTCTCCTTTTGTTTGCAGACCGCTGAAGCATAAGAAGTGGATTTATCTCCACCAGAGGTTTTCTGAAGCGAGTTGGATCTATCCATGCTCTTGAAGGAAGATCCGTCATTTTTAAAGAATTCATTGCTTCATTGATATGGGAGGTATGCATGACTATTTCTCCCCTACTATTACAAAAGGAAGACAATGATCTCGAGAACAAATGTGGAACCGCCACTCCTCGTTATACATATTACTAAATGTTAGCAATCTCTGCAAAGAGATGAGAAGCTACAAGACTGATCTATCTCTATCTTCACTCCGTTGATTTTTACAAATCAAATGACAATTCCTTTATAGCTATTTTTAGCAAGTAATAATTAGTCTAAAAATAGAATATAAAGCAGCTTTGACTTGGAATGTGAAAACTCGTGTCGAAGTCCCCAAGAAGTTGAGAGGTTTTGTCATGAATCGAAACTCATAAAATTAAAAATACACAATTTTAGTTTTCTCGAAATTTCGATTTTTTATACATTTTTTTATTTTACGATTTTGGAGCCCTTTGAAGAAGATTTTAGGGCTCAAACTATGTTGAATATTGGGCCACATCCCTTTACAATGTTGTATACGTTCTAAGCTTTCCAAAAAGTCATTTTGAGCTACAAATCGAGGAGTTATGACCACAAGGCGGCATATTAATTTTTGGGTATTCTATCAAAGGATTGTGCCGAACAATCCAAACTACTACCCGGATCATCCACCCTTTCTTAAGAAGCAATGGGCCCCAATTCTTCGAGTTTTAATTTCGAACGAGCATAAGAACTCCTTAGTGCATAAGTAATTCTCTTCCACTTGAATGGGGCGGTTCATCAAAAATTATTTTTACCAATTTGAAAGAATTCTCTATAGGGATATCAGTGAACCAACATGCAGAACTGTTGTGGTTGCACCTCCCGCATAATTCAGGAGGATGAATAATCCAACACCAACTAGAATCATGTTCTCTTCGCCATATTAAATGTAACTAATGTGATGAATAAATATCTTCCACACACGTGAGCAAAATGCTGGCACTAATTTTGAGAAAGTTGTTCTACATCTATTGCATTTGCGAACATGCCTACCTTAATGAAAGTGGGACCCATGGTGGGTTGAGAAGATTCTCTGGTATACCCAAGACCAAAATTCTTAGGCCTATTTTTGCTTCAAGAGGGTTCTTAATTCCTTTGATGTGTTTTCCAAAACCGCCAAAAAGAAATATGAAGAATGATTGGAATGTGAGAAACCAGAATAGCATATCATGTCTTCCTCTGCACCTCCAACAAGTGGTTTCTTCTCTTTCATCTCTTCAAATTCATTTTCTAGGATGGCTAGGTCCTTTTAAATTACGTCACAAAGTGTTTCTTTTTATACAAGTTCTTGTTGAATTTGTGCATAGCTTTGTTGCACCTTACCTCTGCTCGGATTAATGCTTCCAAAATAGGACTTCTGAATTGGGACATATTCCTTTGCATTTCTATCATTTGTTCCATGATGGGGCTAAAGTTGGTCTGCAACCATTGGTTTTTGTCCTTTAACCATTGATATTCTCTAAAGAGCGACTATTGCTCATTCTGCAGTGCCAAAAATGGATCCATGTCTTGGATTGGGTCCCTCTTGTTGATTTTTGTTACTTGCAAAATGTACCGAATGCATTTTTCTACTCTGCTACCATTAATCCAGATTGATCAAGAATCTGGCAGAAGTGATTTGATTACAACAATTGTAGCATAAAATAATATTTGCATAATTGTAGCAAAATGAACCACGAATGAATAGAAATAAAATATACACATAGGGAACAATTTTGAATTGAAAAATTTAGTGCTTCATTTATATGGGAGGCTTGCATGACTATCAAGCTAAGAAGAAATTAAGCTATTTCTCTCGTACAACTACAAAAGGAAGATAGAAATCTCGAAGAATAAATGTGGAGCTACAGCTCTTTGTTCTACATATAAAAAATATTGCAATCTCTGTAGATAGATGAGAAGCTACAAGACTTTGATTTCTATCTATCTTCACTCCATTAATTTTTTTACAATTTGTATGACAATTCTTTTACAGCTATTTTTAGAAGAAAATGAACAGTCTAAAACTAGAATATGAAGCAGTTCGACTTGGAATGTGAAAAGTTCTGTCAAAAGCATTCCCTAGAAGGTGAGAGGTTTTGTCATGATTCAAAACACATAAAAATGCAAAATTTTGGTCTTCCAAAATTTCAGTATTTTCTACATTTTTGTATTTTCGATTTCAGAGCTCTTTAGAGTGTAATTGGGGGTCAAACTAGGCCAAATGGAGTCCTGTATCCCTTCAGCTTGTTGTAAACATTATAATCTTTCCAATGCATTTTGAAAAAGTTGTTTCAAGCTATGGTCAAGGAAGTATGACCTTGGCAAGGTGGCATACTAGTTTTTCAGTATTCTGTCAAAGGTTGTCCAAACTGCCACCTAGATCATTGCCTATTCTCTGTCAAACTTAAGATCCCCTCCAAACATTTACAAAGCAGAATTAGATGTTCTCAAATTGGTAAATAACAATCCTAACATTGTTGTTTTAAAGACGGAAAATGTCATGTTTTAATCATTAGAAACAAAGGAGATAATGAAAAGAAAATTCTTGACCTTTTATAACCAAGTTGATCAAATTTTGAGGTGAATCACCAATACGTACACTCCTCCGTAGACCCTACTCCCTAAACCCCAGAAACATGTAGAACTTATTGTCTCAACAAAATTCATAAAGAAGGTGATGAGGTTACGTTTAGGGGTCCCAATGAAGTCATAACTTATACCACGTAGCCGTCAAAATATACAGCAAAATTTTACAAACAATACATACAAGTCAAAAGTGAAACAAGAACTCAGAACTTAAATTGATTCAATAGAAATAGCCAATAGGAAATACATAGAAAACAACACTTCAAGGCAATCTCACAAACTGAAAAGTTTTACAAATCCACAGATCTCTGCTTGCTAACTCACTCTTTACAAGTATAGCTCTTACAACACTAACACACTAAAGTGACTAGTCCAGGCTATAACTCCACTATTGTACGCAACTCATCCCTAACAAAAGTGTAGTGGCATGCTCATATAGACACAAGACCCACCTTAAAATGTTACCTCGAAACAACAAGTGACTCGTATGATATTAGGTGCGTCTCAATCCTCTATGAAACAAGAGGGCCCAATTAATAACACAAATCGATGCACTCGAGTGGGCTCAATGGTTACAACTATGAGTTAGGTGAACTCGTGTTGGCTCCTTCTCAAACAATGTTGTATTTGAGACTTTGAAAGTTATGCGCCACAATTGCACATTTGCACATAAGACCACGCACTAGCCTTTCAAATTAATCCTTGTGCATTATCTCAAATCACCTCCAATGGCCTCATGGTTTCAATGGTAGATGTGCATTACTAAGAAACTTATGCTAGTAACATGAGCCTCTGAAATTGATCTTATTGATACCACGCATAAAATAGGGATTCTCTATGCATGGCCTAATTTTGCAAGAAACGTATTTTTGTGTTGCACTAATGAAATACATGCTTGCGCTTATCTCGTAAAGATGTATGGATTCTAGAAGATACCGTGAACCTTGTTCAACTCCTTTGAACGTGCAGCAACACAAAACAACTATGAACTAGTACAAACACTTGCACATGTCAAAACACTATCTAGAATATTAACAAAACAAGCGCACTAGGGACTAGACACAAAACAACAATGAGACACTTTGTGTGCTTGCAAGTCGCACAGAACATTCACAAAGATATTAGTGCAAAACCAACCTTGTGCAAATCACAAATAAAATTCTAAGTGCAAATAGAACCATTGCACATTGCTAGACTTAGTTGACTTTCTAAACTATTATGTTTTTGGATGATGCAAGCTTGCAAGTGAACCTGAATGCGCCTACATCATACACCCTAGGTAACAAAGAATAGCATAAGCTCCTACTAATGGCCCTGTTGATGGCAGCTTCAAATGCACTTATCCAAGTTGCATCTTCAACGTCTCGTTATGGCCCTGTTGATGACGAATTCAAATGTACTTATCCAAGTTGCATCTTCAATGTCTCGGCCTTTCCATTTGACCATTTACTTTGATCCTTGTATCAAGTACTCTCTCCATCTCTTTGAGTTGCTTCTCCGCATCTACATTCTCTAATCGATCTTTAAATCTGAAATTGTGCTTTCTTCGTAAATTTGTGCTTCTTCATATGGATACAAATCTACCACATAGAAAATATGTGAAATATTTATTCCTTCTAGTAGCTCAATCTCATATTCATTCTTCACAAATTTCCACAACACCGGATGGTCCAATCTTCTTCGGTTTCAACTTGTTACAAGTCCCTTTGGAAAACTCTCCTGCAAATATGCTAAGACCATGTCTCCAACCTGAAATTCTACTTCCTTCTCTTATTTGCATGTTGTTTATACTTTGTTGTACTCTTCTCTAAGTTTTGGGTGCTTGTTCATGCACTTCCCTTATATGCTCAACAAAATCTTCTACATCAGCACTTCTTATTTAGGCGCCCCTCATGTCGCGCAATTCCACAACTCTTGACTCAACCCATACACAAATCTGAAATGGTGTTTTTCTTGTACTACTTTTAACTAAATTATTAAATGCAAACTCAGCTTGTGCCATAATATTATCTCACGTTCATGGCTTACCTTCAATCAAACATCTCAACAGACTTCCTAAACTGTTGTTGATAACCTTTGTCTATCCATCTATGGATGATATGTTGAACTAAACCGGTACTTGGTGATCAACTTTTTCCCCTAATGTCCCTCGAAATGTCCTACAAACTTCACATCCCTATCCGATACGATGGTATACAAAAATCATGTCGCCTTACAATCTCCTTGAAGAACAAATTTGCAATGTTAGTTGCATCACTAGTCTTCTTACAAGCCACAAATGTACCATCTTTGAAAAATGTGTCAACCACAAATACTAAATCATTTCCTCCTTGTCTTAGGCAATCCTTAAAACAAATTCCATATTGATATCCTCCCATGGTTTCTCTAGAATAGGCAATAATTGATACGGTTCTCAGTATTATGACTTCTCCTTTTTGCTAGCCGACACGCTCTACACTCCCGAAAACTTGCACACATCTGAACTCATGTGCAGCCAAAAGTAGTTTTTTGCCAACTGCTAATATGTCTTGTCAGCAAAAATGACTTGCCAATCCACCACTATGTTTCTCTTTGACCAAATTCTCGCGCATTGAACCTCGTGGTATACACAATTATGCTTACCTAACGAATAATCCTTCTTGCACAAAATAATCTAACCATGGTGTCCCATCGCCACACACTAGTTATGTGCATGTTTTCCATGCTTCACTAAAATCTTCATCATTTGCATATTGCTCCTCCACAGAATTAAATCCTATGACCTCAACTCATAACTCATTCAATGATAGAATTCTCTTGTTCAAAGCATCAACAACTTTTTAATTTTCCACTTTTGTGCCGCAACACAAAAAATAGCTCTATAGGACCTCAACCCACTTCATTTGATGTTAATTCAACTTTCTCGACTATTTATGAATTGTAAATCCTAGTGGTCTATATACAAAACAAACTCCTTAGGTAACAAATAATGTCTCCATTTTTAGCGCTTAAACTATTGAGTAGAACTCCTAATCAAAAACAAAATATTTGCACTCCACATCCTTGAGCTTCTCACTTAAATGTGTGATAGGCCTTCCTTTTAAATAAATAATGCACCTATTGTTGCGCCACTAGTATTGTAGTCCACATGAAATACTTTAATAAAATCCGAAAATGCCAATACAGGCTGCTCTTTCACTTTCTTCAACTGCTAGAAATTTTGTTATGCTTCGTATTCCACACAAACTCTTTTCTATCCTTGCACATTACATTTGTAATCATTGTGCATGTACCAACAATATTCCTAATGAACTTCCTTTAAAAACTTGTTAATCCGTGAAAAATTGTGGTTCAAAAGTCTAGGTGATGACCAATCAACTATTGTACACAACTTTTCCAGATCCATCTTCAGACATTCTTTGGAAATCATAAAGCCCAAGAAGTATACCAATTCTTCCTTTAAGAAACTACATTTCTTCAAATTCACAAGCAACTTCTCATTTCACAATCTCATTAATACTTTCCGCAAATGTTGCAAGTGTTACTCTTTTGACTTGCTGAAATTCAAAATATCATCCAAAGACAATAACAAACTTACCCAAATATGGCTTAAGAACTCTATTCATCAAACACATGAATGTACTCGGTGCATTTGTTGCACTAGATGGCATAACCAGCCATTCATAAAGCCATCCTTGAGTTTTGAACGTTATTTTCCACTTATCACGCTCTCTTATGCATAACTTGTGATACCCATTTTCAACTCAATTTTTTTAAAATACCTTGCGCCACTCAAGCAATCCATCAAATCATCCATCCTCAACAATACGAATCTATAATTGATTGTGATCTTGTTAATCGCTCTATTGTCTATGCACATTCTCCATTCTCCATTTTTCTTGGTGCTAATATTGTTGGTACAGTGCACAGGCTCAAACTTCTACAACTCAGTCCTTTGACCAATAACTCTTGGATTTCTTTTGTACCTCTGCTTTCTCTAGCAGTGTCAACATGTATGTCGCTTTGTTTGGAAAACCCAATCCTGGGATCAAATCCATTTGATGAATAATGCTCCTCGTCAATGGCAATCCTTCTGTAGATCATTTAATCTCTACAAACTCACTTGTCGAGTCTTTCACTTTTTGCAGAAGTGTCTCCTCCTTACCTTCCTCTCATGTGTAGGCTTTGCTACAAGTGCAAAATATGCACTCTTTTACCTCACTCAGAAATTGTTTTCCCACAATCAACATAACACTTGGGTTAGTTTCCACTTCTTCACACTTATCCTTCAAAGAACTCAAGGTGTGTGTCACTCCATCCTTCACAAAAGTATATGTATTCGCATGACCATCATGTTGCACCTTGCAATCAAGTTGTAAAGGCTTTCCAAGCAAAATATGACAAACATCCATTGGCATAATGTCATACATAATTTCTTTCTTATATGAGTTTATCTAAAAACTTAGCAAACATTGATCATTTACTAGAATTTGATGTCCATTCAACAACCACAAAACTTTGTAGGGATTTGGATGTGCAATCCTCTTCAAAGCCAATTTATCCATCATCTCATGCAAACATATGTATCTGTACTACAACTATTCACAATCACCATGGAAACTTTGCCTCTTGATTTACATAAGGTTTTGAACAAAAAAAATCTTTGCATCACAAGTTTATCGCTTTTCATAGGCTTCAACAATACCCTCTTCACTATGAGAGCTTCTCCGGTTTCAAGTTCATATATGTTATGAACTATGTTGCTAGAAACACCTACGGGTCCGAAACGCGAAACATCTATACAATCTATTATAAAAAATTAAATGTATATACACACGCACGCGTGTGTGTGTGTGTGTACAAATATGCATGGTAATCTTGGTTTTCAAAATTTTAGTCCACAAGAGATAAACCACTCAAAATATTTTTTATTCATCGAAGTTCAATAGATTCAACATGGTTACAATTTCATATATACATGATTATAATCTAGATTAGTTTAGTGAAAACTGAATTCAGCAAGAGAAAGAAATGAGTGTGATTTAGAATGGACCAAAGATGTCATTATATAGCTTTTAAGAAGTGTCTTTAGGAAGGTTGGGTGGGTAGATTAGGGTTAGAAACAATAAATGCTAAAAAGAGTGTTTTTTTTGACTAGCTTTTAAACATACGCATGGCCACATTATGACCTAAACATCTTGGGTATGGCAAAGCCAAGCCGTAACCGGTTTTTGAAAGCGTTTCGGGGACATTTCCCCCATACCTATACCCAAAAAGTTAACAAGGGGTATGAGCAGGGGGCGTTTCCATGTTGCACAAGTTATGAATAGACGCTACACTTTCTCCATCCCCTTGTGCAATACACGCACTTGCATTAGTGAGCTTACTTCCATCAATATGCACATGTTGACACTCGAGTGCTCTATATCCAACTTCTTTGCACTTGAAACATGCACTTATGAATCCACATCCACGACCTCGACCTCTTCCTCTAAAATAACCTCTATCTCTTTGCACAATCATTATGTTTTGATGTGCTTGCCCCACTATCTTGCATAGAGTTTCCTCTGTCATTATCTTGTCCTCTACCACGTGCAAAGTTTCCTATTCCTCACAATATTCCTTGTTCATTGCCACTAGATTTTCTTACGCCTTCTACGCACACCAATAGGCTTCCTCAACAAAATACAATTTGATCATACCAAAATCATCTTGAATTGTCAAACACAATACATTCACATGACATGAGTTCTTCTCAACATCATCTTCAACATGAACAACTCTAATAGTTTGCTTGTATAATCATCGACACACGTATCCTTTCTTAGTCGCAAGTTTTGAAGCTTCTTGAACAAACTCGTGATCATCCTACGAAATGAATTTTTCGCTCACTTTCACGACCAATCTATTCTAGGTCTTGATTTTCTCTTTGCCTTTACGCAATCTTTCAGCTCATACATGCTCCAACCAAAGAGATGTGTGACCTTTCAACTTTGCATTCGCAAACTCAACTATTTTGGGATCTTCCGTGTTCTCATACTCAATATATTTCTCTAACTCAGTGATATAATCAACGAATTCTTCACAACTCAAATTTCTAGAATAATTTCCAAGGTCCAACTTTGATTTACTTTGTCATCCTCGCGATAACTTTCATAAAATTTGTCTTCATGTTCTTCGACTTCTTCTTCAGCAATTTCAGATGCTTCTTTTGTAGCTTCAAGATCACTTTGAGTCGTCTACGACTACAACACCTCAACATTCCACCGTCTCTATAGCTACTAGATGAGCTTGCATATCTCTCATCAAACCTGCCACATCTACAATTTTGGGTGCTCTTTCACATTGCCTCCTCGTGGTCTTCTTGCATTGTTGTCTCCTCTATTTCCTATTCCCTCTAAATCAAAGTTCCGTTGTACCAATCTCCTCTACACCTCTCCAACTCATTCACTGGAAGATGTCTGCAATTATCTTATGATACCAATTGATGATGGTTTCCTACACCTATCCAACTTTCGCTCAAAGATGTCTATAATTACTTTCTGCCCAAACTTGCAAATGTGGAAAGCAACAAATACCAAATGATGTTCTAACACCGATGATGCACTTAGAATAACCAACTCTAATACCAATTGATGCAGTCATGATTAGGGGTCCTAATGAAGGGATACCTTACATGCCCTCAAAATTTACAGCGAACTTATGCATACAATGCACAAATCTCAATAATGAAACAGAACTCAAAACTTTAATTGATTCAATAGCAATAGAAAATACATAGAAAACAACACTTTGAAACAATCTCACAAACTGAAATGCTTTACAACATTAGATTTCCATATCTATGCTTGCTAACTCACAGTCTTTGCAAGTATAGCTCTTACAACACCAACATGTTGAGATAATTAGTCCCGGTTATAACTCCCCTATTATGCGGAAGTCATCCCTAACACAAGTGTAGTGGCATTCTTAGATAGACGCAAGACCCACCTTACAATGTTACCTTGAAACAACAAATAACACATATGACATTAGACATGTCTCAATCCTCAATGCAAGAATAGAACCCAAATGATAACATAACTTTGATGCACTCGAGTCTGCTCAAGAGTTACAATTTGAGTTAGGTGGACTCATGTCAGCTCCTTGAACAATGTTGGATTTGAAACTCCAAAAGTTATGCCACAATTGCACCCTTGTGCATAAGACTGTGCATTGGCCTTTCAAATGAATCCTTGCGTGCTATCTCAAAATAGCTCCAATGACGTCATGGTTTCAAAGGTAGATATGTGTTATTGAGATGTACTTCTGCTAGTAATGTGAACCTCTAAAAATGCCCGTAGTGATACCACACGAAATAGTGGTTCTCTACTCTCAAGACATACTTTTGCACTGTGCTACTGAAAAGTATGCTAGCACTATCTCCTGAAAGATGTTCTAAATTCTAAAAGATACCACGAAACTTGCTCAACTCCTTTGAATGTGTCACAACACAAAACCACTATGAACTAGTACAAACACATGTGCAAATCAAAAGACTGTGCAGAATATTACAAACACATGCACACTCGGGACTAGGTGCAAAACAACAACACAACACTTTGCACGCTCACAGGCTGCACAAAACATTTACAAAGATACTAGTGCAAACCATTTACAAAGATACTAGCACAAAACCAACCTTGTGCAAATTATAAATAAAACACTAAGTGCAAACGGAAATATTGCACACTGCTAGACTTAGCTGACTTTAGAAACATGAAACTATAATGTCTTGGGGGATGCAAGATTGCAAGTGTACATGGATGCTCTTGCAACAGAAGGCATCCCCTTGCATCCTACATTTAGTGCCATAGATTTTCAAACTTATGCCTTGGCTATTTTTATAGGAAAAGAACTGTATGCCCTTTTAGATCACATGTCATCTTTCATTCATGTCTGAAGATATTGTTAATGAAATCCAGAACCTCCAAATTGATGGTAATGAACTTTTTGTTAGTTTCGGTGTTGTCTTTCTCTTCATCAAGAACCCAATTGATAAAGCAATAATGTAATCTCTAAATTAACTAGTCCTGAGACGTCCAACCTTTTAAATTGATGGTTGGATCCACATTTTTTCAATTTTAGAGACAAATTCTACAAGTTAACATAAGACACAATGAGTTTTCTACTTTTAGTCCAAACCTTTTTATGGAATACTTTGAACATGAAGCATTAGAATTCTCCCCTCTCAAGCCTCAAAGTTGGCTTCACTAGGTTGTAACACCTATGTTTTTATAATGGTAAAGTTAGGGGATTGAAAGGGCCCTATCCCTTTTACAAATGCTGAAAGATAGGCAATACAACACAGAGGATCAAAAAAAGAGTAACAAAAACAAAAAGAAGAAACTGCTGAAAGTTTGCTTGACAGTAGTCTGCAAACTTGCAGCCAACAAAAACTACCACAAGATTAGTTGTAGAATGCCCTTAAAGTGGCCTCCCATTCTTTGCATAAAAAGTTGAGCTAGTCCTCAATCAGCCTTCTCTTCTTCCCACTACTAGGACAGGGCTCCTCCGTTTCCATGGATGCTTTCAGGCCATCCCTAAGCATGAAGATGCTTGTGGCACTGTTTTTAACAGCCTCTTTGTTGATCTTGATGAGTTTTTGGAGCTCTTCCTTACTTTTCTTCTGTTCCTCCTCCAAGATGTTGATTTTGGCAAAGATTTGATCCATCTCCTTTTGCTTGTCCTTGCGGGCTGAGTCTCTACCCCTATTTTCTTTGATCTCCATATTATGGATGGCCAACTTGAGGTTTTCATTCTCAGTTTGCAGGCACTTCATGATGCCATGCTGGATCTTGGCATTTGTTTCTAGCATAAAGACCCTGTTTTCCAAATCTTTAGAGTCATCATCCTTCAAACTGGTGGGCTCCGCCTGCAGCAAACTGGCAGCACAGAACTGGCTCCCAAGATGTTCTTACCCAAAAAAGAGCCCCACCTATTCTCTCTTTGAGTCAGCATGTTCTGAACATTTTCACACCACTTCATTGTAAAGCCTATGTTGCTTGGTCCTATTGAAGAAAATATTTTGATGTATTCTTTTATCATCTCAATAGCCTTCCTAATCAGATCATATTCATTATATAGATTGAAAAAGATAGGTGTTTTACCTTACTCAACAATCCTTGTTTCTGAGATGGTTCTTTCGCACACCAAGTCCATTGGAACGAGATGTGCTATTAAAAACTTCAAACGCTCTACTGAAAAATTTTGAGAGAATTTTTTTGGATAAAAATGTATATAAAACATAGTTACCTAAGTCTTGGGGATGGGGGGAGAGGGTACAAAGGGACGGGGTTTCTGGGACGCAAAAAAATCCTAAATTTTGGGGACAGCAAGGGGACGGCTATTAAAATAATACATAAAAATTAATATTTCAATATTTTTAACTTTTTTCAATGACATTTAGGGATTTAAACTGTATTTAATGTATTTTAGGTACTTTCAAGATTATAATTAAATGCTCTTGGTAAAAATAACAGCTTTTTAACTTTGAAGCCGAAACACCAAGGGGGTCACGTTTGTGCCTAAAACATTTCAAACGTGAAATGTGGGGAAACTACATGAAACGCCATAGAAACGCGCAAACGCTTTCCGGAAACAACGAACGCTGTCATCACAGACGCTTTCCGAAACGTCTGGCACATTTCCGCCGCATTTTCAAAATTTTAAGCATCATAACTTTAAAAAAAATAAAAATAACTTCATTTAATGAACCTAAACCTAATCTACCTACCTAGACTTGCTAAAGACACTTCCTAAAAGCTATATAATGACATCTTGGGTCCATTCTAAATCACACTCTCTTTTTTCTCTTGCTAAATTCAGTTTTCACTAAACTAACATTTAGCATTGTGAAGAGCAAAGAGACATCAAGGAGCAACTTGAAGGAAGAGTTTAGGAGGTGCTACTAAGAGCTAAGAGCATCAAGGAGGAATTTCAAAGCAGATTTGGAAGGAGGGATCAACTTCAAGGAGGAAAACCAGTATTTTTCAATTTTTTTTTTTTTAAAGAAAATGTTAATGTGATCAATGATCATGAATGATGTGTGCATAATGCACACATCATTCATGATCATTGATCATGATATCAATATGTAGTTTTAATTTAGTAATTTTTAAACTCTATGCTAAAAAAATTAAAAATGTAACATTTCCTTTGCGTTTTTAAAATAAAAAGCATATGTTGTTTTTTTTAAATTATAAATATCATCCAAACTCTGTGTATGCTCTCACCTCGCACCTATATGGTGAACTTGGTGATCAAAAGCAGAATAGGATGCATAGGGTTTTTTTTTGCTATTTTAAGAGTTTTTTTGTATTTTTAAATTAAAAATTTGAACTTTGTGTATGCTCTCACCTTACTCCTATACGATGAACTTGGTGATCAAAAGCAGAATAGGATACATAAGATTTAATAATTTAATTATTTTTCCTATTTTTTAAAACTAAACATTTATTTCGCTTTTTATAATTAAAATTAAAAAATCTGAAATTTGTGTATGCTCTCACCTCGCACCTATACGGTGAACTTGGTGATCAAAAGCATAATAGGATGTGTAGGGTTTAAAACTTTAATTCTTTTTGCTTTTTTTTAAGTTTATTTTATTTTTTTAAATTAAAAAACCGAACATTGTGTATGCTCTCACCTCGCGCCTAAATGGTGAACTTGGTGATCAAAAGCGGAATAGGATATGTAGGGTGTAGTTATATTTATTGTCACCTCGCACCTAAATGGTGAGCTTGGTGATCAAAAGCATAATAGGATGTGTATGGTTTAAAACTTTAATTCTTTTTGCTTTTTTTTTGAAGTTTTTTTTTTTTTTTTTCGATTAAAAACCCGAACATTGTGTATGCTCTCACCTCGCGCCTAAATGGTGAACTTGGTGATCAAAAGCAGAATAGGATATGTAGGGTGTAGTTATATTTATTGTTATCTAAGTTTATGTTTTTATTTTTCAATGTAGGTTTGATTCTTTGAAATATAAAATTTAAAAACATAAATGGCATCCAGTTCAGCTTCAGTGTGAGGGCATGGGGAAGCAAACCAAGGTGGGGGTGTGCAATCTGTGGATCCTAAAACTCCTCTTTGGAGACGTGCAAGTGTTGGAGAACCTTGCCGGCGGTGGCTATCAAGTTTGCATATGCAATCATTGCACTATTGAATTCAAAGCCTCATATACCTGACTCAAAGCTCATTTAATGGGGCAATCAGAAACGGGGATTAGAAAATGTGCCAAGGTTGAAAGGAAACATATTTTGGCATATATGAAAGAGGAGGTTGATTTGCAAGCTTCAAAAGCTAGATTTAAAACCGCTCTTTTGCAAAATAGGGGTTCACAAAAACCAACCACCCCATCAAACCATCATTTTATTCAAATTGAAGTTGAAACGCCCATAGAGGAAGAGAGCTTGTCACGAAAGAGAACCTTCAAAGGTCCATTAGAGCAAGCATTTGCAAATGAGAAGAGAGAAATAGTTGATGAGTTGGTTGCTCGATGTGTTTATGCATGTGGGTTGCCTTTCAATGTGTTTGGTCACCATATTGGCAACAAATGGTGAGAGGAATTAATGATGCACCACAAGGGTATAAAAGCCCTAGTTATGAGAAGGTGAGAACATCATTGTTAACGAAAGAAGTGGCCCATGTACATACTTTTTTGCAGCCAATTAGGGATTCATGGAAGGAATCAAGGGTATCAATCATTTCAAATGGATGGAAAGATACCTGAAATAGACCCTTAATCAACATTGTTGCAGTGTGCCCTAAAGGGTCAACGTTCTTAAGGGTTGTTGATCATGCGAGGGTGAACTGAAAGATGTTCAATTTATTGCTAATATTTTGATTGAGGCTATTGAGTCGGTGGGCCTTCAAAACGTTCTCCAAGTCATCACGACAATGCCAAAATTGTAGAGCGGCAAGGCTAATTGTTGAGGGGAGATATGAGCATATTTTTTGGACACCTTGTGCAATACACTCCTTGAATTTGATGTTGCAGAAGATTGGCAAAATACCATGGATAGAGGAAATTTATACAAAGGCAAATGAGATTCAAATGTTTGTCACAAATCATCATATGTCCCAGGCTATCTTTAGGAGGTTCTCAAAGTTGGAGTTGTTAAAGGTAACGAAAAAATTTACTAGTTTCTAATTTTTATTTGCTAATTTTCTATGAAATATCAAATTATCATTTGAATTTCTTTTAAATTTAATTTTATATTTTATTAACTTGTTTTAATTTATTTTAATAGGTTGTTGAAACAAGATTTGCCTCTCACATGCTCGTCTTGAGACGACTTGTGAAGGTAAAACAAGCCTTATGCAATATGGTGATTGATGATGTTTGGTCCGTGTGGAGGCAAGAAAACACAAAACGAGCCATCAAAATAAAATCATTGATACTTGATGATGGTCATAGCAAAGGTCAGCATACTTGCTCGGTTTCACCGAGTCTATTTTATCTATGATTAGATATGCATGCATACAGATGATGCTTCAGATAGGGAGATCTATGATGGCATCAATTCTATGCTTGAAAAAATTAGAGACATCATACAAAAAAAGAGTAGGATCCTGAAGAAAAATTCTACAATGAAGTTAAGACTATGATCATGAGAAGGTGGAATAAAATGACCACCCCATTGCATCTCCTTGCCTATGCCCTAAATCCCAAATATTATAGCAGTGAAATACTTGGGCTACCTGGTAGGCAAGCACCATACAATGACCATGAAGTTGCAACTGGAACTAAGACAACATTCCAGAGGCTTTTTCCTGATCCAACTATAGCTATTGCGGTCCGCTATGAAATGGCATGCTTTGTCTCTTCATCTAATGGTAGCATGGGTGAATTAGATGCATTAAGTGACAAGTACAACCTAAAGCCATTCATGTGGTGGTATGTACATGGCCATGATGCCAAGTACCTACGACATATTGCCATTAAAGTCCTCTCACAGGTATAAAATATTAAAATGAAATCAAAAAAAAAAAATTTACTTAAAAATTTAAAATGTATGTTCTTACTTCTTAGTAAATTAATTTTATTACTAATTGAAAATTTCTAACTTCTTTTTTGTAATAGGTGGCTAGCAATTCTTCAACAGAGCGGAATTGAGTACATATAGCTTCATCCACTCAGCCAAACGGAACAAGTTAGGATCCAAGAAGGCTGAGGATTTAGTGTATGTACATTCCAATTTGCACATCCTCTCACACAAGACTGAAGGCTATATTAGAGGTCCCAACAAACTTTGGGATATTGATCCCGAGAGTAGTGACTTTGATGCTTTTGTTGCTACTCTTAGCCAACTTTCACTACTTGGTATTAATGAAGACGAATCGGGATCTTTTGCACAAGGGATGGAGAGTGGAGCTGCCAGTGGTGTTCATGGAGATGATTATGAGGAAAATCTGGATGATATATTCTAGAATCTAGATTATTATCATGTATATGTGAATCATTGAAATTGTAACCATGTTGAATGATGACTCTTTAGAAGTTCAAATTTCAATGAATACAAAATATTTTGAGTGATTTAATCTCTTATGGTCTACAATTATAAAATGAGTACTATGCATATATATATAATATTGTACAGACGTTTCCAGTAATGTAACGTTTTGCATCCAAGGTTTTTTGAAAATTGTCATTTCCGCATTTCGTACCTGTTTCCGCTTCCGCTTTCTTGGCAACATAGCTTTTTAATAGTAAAAACATCAGAAAACTTTTCAAAGATTTTTTAAAAATTGGGGACGCTCCTCCAAGTCCCCAAGTCCCCGAACGCTTGGGACGCCACCAATATCTAGGGGTCGCATCCCCGCGTAACACTGATATAAAATAGTACAAGAATATTGAAATTTTCAGTCACGCTGAAAAATTCCTCCATATTGACTCTCATCATTATACTCCACAAAAATCAGTCATTTAAATACCCTTGGACCCAAAACCTTCGAATCTTAGACAATGACCACATAGAACAAGAAATCAACACCTTACAGAGGCTGTTAAAAACAACAATTACTGCTCTAAACAGATTAGAAAACTCTCAGAAAACACAGCAACATCTTTCTTGTCTGTCTAACCCTATTCAAAATAAGAACCCTTGTGTTATTCTCCATTTCTTCAAAGATACGATTTATAGAATTCCAAAAGAAATACATTGAAACTATTTTCACCCCACCCCAAACTCTTCATTCTATGGCATCCCTTGCTCTTGTTGAGCCTCATACATGGAACAAACAAGTTGTTCAACACATATTAGGCTCAAGGAGCATATCGCAGATGTTAACCATGCTAATAGAGCAACCTTGGCTGAGCATTCTAATTTAATGAATCGTCAGAAATGTTTCTTGCCCAAACCCATCATTTCCATACCATATACATCAGAGAAGCATTGGAAATTGAACTTAAACCGAGTAAATATTAACAGAGAATATGGGCTCATTCTTAGCCAAACTTAGGAACCTATCTTAGTGCTTCATCTTAACTATTTGTTTATGGTTCTTTTTGGCCAACTTGAGGTAGTTCTTTCTTTTAAATTTAGACCTCAAAACATATTCGTTGTTTAATAATTGATCCACAATTCCTCTCAAAACAGCTCTCTGATGATAGATGAAGGAGCTCACCCAAAACATCAGAGCAAGAGCAATCATGCAGGAGAATCCAGTAAAACTCAAAACAAATGCATAATTATGGAATATTTCGCTATGAAATGATGATAGCATGTTAAGTTAGAAAAATGAAACAATGATGAGTGTAGATTTCCTTTTTAAAAAAAGAGCTCCTAGCAATATATGAGTAATCAATGAAAGGAAACATTATATTATAAAAATGCCTTTGAACGTGCACGGTCACACATACATCCACATCTGCACACTCTCACATGGGCGCATACACACATATACTGGAAAATGTTATAGTTTTTTATATATATATATATATATAAAACAGCAAGTGATAATGTCAAGTTAATAATCTCAAAGGAGGTGCCTCTAATAGGATATATTACACCTTTGCTAGTACCTAACAACAAATGAAAAAGTATATCCATCAATTTTATTACTCATCCACCTCGAACTCCTAAACAAAAGGATCAAATTATGGTTCTAACCAATAGATTGACAAAAATTAATTAGATTTATTCATTTTCATAGGACTCGAAAGGCTTTTGACCTTGTAATATTTTTTAGAATACGAATTGGCAAAAACATTGTAAGCAATGATATCCTAATTTTTAAAAGAACTCTCCGGAAAATAAATAGGTGTGTATGTATGCCAATACCTTGGAACTACACTAAATTCAATGGCAAAGATCACCCCAAATAGACACACAAAGCAATTGGATTAACCAAACTACAGAAGATATATTAGCGAAATAAACAACACAGAAAAAAAAAAGTAAATCTCTTTTTTGAATTTCGTCCACAAGTATGATTCCAAAGGCAATGTAAGGATTTTAATCTCTCACACTAAATACATTATAACTTCATAACTGACAACAGTATCGCATTACAAATTTCATTTGTGAGTCGAAGTTGTTCACAAACTAGTTACACTGGCCATCTTGATAGGGTGTTTAATTGTACTGTCGTCAATTAATAATTTTGTAGGGATCCATTCAAATTTGTATGAGATCCAAATTACGTTCAAGTTGCAGATTTTTTAATCGATGGTGATGTTTTGAAGGAATGTGCAAATTTAAGAAAGTGATAGACAAATCTGATGATTGATCCAAGATCTTGGTGCTCGTCTGAATTTGACATTTGATGGCATGGATTGCACTGATGTTTTAAACATTGATAAGTTGAAAGGTCAGTTAGTGAGCTACATGGAAGCCATTTTTGGTAGCTCAATTTGTCCCTTGTTTCGTGGTAGTCCTCGAAAACTCTTGTTTCTCATATCTTAGTCTCATTTGTTTGGAGAAGCTATAAACCTCAGTTGTTTTATGGATAATGATGGTTCGGGGTCACTCAAAACCCTTCATCAAATGAATTGATTGATTCCAGGTTACCCACCAAAAAACCCATGGTGTTTAAGCACCAATCATAATATTGGTTCATTAACGATTTTAAATAAGTGTCTTAAGTGGCAAGCATATGATAGAATGAATTCCATATTCCAATGAAAACCTCATACATGGTGATGGAAAGCTGACCTAGAAGAGTAACAATACCAAGTAGTCTGAAGCACGGATGCAATTATGTATGCACCGGAGGACAAAGTAGTGATAGAGAATCAAGACACTTGGGACAAATTTGGTGCCCATGGATTGTAGCCGCAAAACAAAAGCAAGGTGTTAATAGCTTGTAGGAGTTCATATTTGATTCACTTGATCCAATTGTTTGTGAGTTCAATACAAAGAATGCAAGCAAGGGGGGATTATGCCCTAGGCGAGACAGGCATTACCTAGAGCACCAACACTCGGGGATACCTAAACAAACATTTCCCTTATTGTCGGCTATTTTTAGATCTTGGCATTAAAACAATTTACCTAAAGATTCAATATTAATTGACCCATTTATTGATATTATTATATAGTAACATAAATTTCACACATACACATAAAAGGTACTATAATATTTTTGCAAGTAAAAACAAATATGACATATTTTTAAGCTTATATGATTTTGTTGGTATTGTTACCCATTCTCCGATATAGCTCCAAATTATGCAGTGTGTAACTTTTTCTAGGAAAAGGTTCATGTATTTTTGATAATGTCACTGGTGTAGCTAGTAAAGGCAACTATAATTGAAGGAAAGAAGTATTTAATTCTCAATTTCTAATTTTTGGGGGAAATGTCTATTATTTTTTATGGAGAAATTGGTAGGCCTGGTCTAAATACCACTCTTCACAAATCTATGGGAGCTACATAATCATTTTTATTGCTTTGTGAAAAATGGTACATTGTTCAAGCTTGAGTCCCAACATCTACTTGATATTTGTAAATTGAACCTGCAAACAACCTTATATAAAAATTGTACTTGTTGCATTCTGAAAACCTCCTGTGATTAATTCTCTCGATCAATGGAATATTTATCATCCTTCTATGATACTTTTATCGGCAGTTTCTCTAAATTTGTGATTTATTATGACCCCGATAAAAAAATTAAAATACAAGAATGCAGGCAGCTTTTATTTATTTACTTGATGGGAAAAGTTATTAACTAAAATTTTGAGAAGGGTGTCCACTCCAATTATTGCTTAGGGCGCTCCTGACCTTTACTCCGGCTCTGAATGCTAGTTAGATAGTTCTCAATATTGACAATCATAATATAGCTGTGAAATGAAATTGTGTCACCGCATAAACTATTTACAGACATTTTGTGACATAAAGTGGATTGATGTAGATGAAGTTTGTGTACAGAGTATGTGTCATACATTACAGTTAAGATCAAATAAGTTAATCATAAGTAATCCTATGTTATGTTAGGATGAAGCAATTAATGCACTGGCGTTGCATGCCATTGATGTGTGTAATTACTGTCGTACAATGAAATTGAACATCCCACTCCGAGAGTCGCTCACAATTTTCATCATGTTGAGTTGGGTAACAGATTCGAGTCACAAAGTTAGGCTCCTCGCCTAGGGCATGGCCATATCCATTGAATAATCAACCAAATGACGGGCACTTGACTAGTGGGCAAATAAAAAAACAGACCAACAAATTAACAACAAAAAGACCCAAAAGATTCAAACATGAATACCTGGTAACTTTGTCGGGAGGTCCATGTTCCTCATAAATAATAGCCCTAGAATATGGACATGCAGACGAGGCACACATGCGCAATGAAGCCCATGGCCATCTGTAACAAGGCATTCCATTTCCTCTAAGAGAGGTCAAAGACAGCGCTTCCAAAGCTACTTTGAAATTGCCGATTAATCCCAGCGTCCCCATTAATAGGAATCTGACAGTACCTCGTACCGCCAAGGTTGCAATTTGCTATGGTTGTCTAAGCACCTCCTTCTGTGTCCTCTAAATTTTTAGTCAGAGAATGAATTGATGTTTCGGGGTCACTCAAAACCCTTCATCGAATGAATTGATTGATTCCAGGTAATCAGAATATTGGTTCAGTGACGATTTTGAATAAGTGTCTTTAAGTGGCAGGTAAAAGACAGAATGAACTCCAGATTCCAAAATAAACCTCGTACATGGAAAGCTGAGCTACTTAGAGGAGTAACATGTACCAAGGTAGTCTGATGCACGGACGCAACTATACGTGCACTAGGGGAAGACAGGGTAGTGGACTCGAGGAACTTGTGACAGATTTGGTGCCCGTGGATTGTAGGTGCAGAACAAATGCGAGGTTTTATAGCTTGCGGTAGTTCATATTTGATCCAGTTGATCCGTTGTTTGTAAGTTTTAATACATCTGGAAATTGAATTGAATTGAATTGATTGATTTTAATTACGTCCACGAGACCAACAGGGCTATGGGACCACAAGATAGTACCAAACAGCCCTAGACTAAAGTGGGCTTTTTGACCTCTTTTAGAAGGTTGTTCCTTTGTCGGCTGATCTGTGACAGCATTTCACCCAAGCTCTTTATTTTGTTTTCCTCAAATAGTTCCACCATGGACCCGCTAGTTAGGATTTCTGCATATTTGGATCAAATGCCCGTGAACCAACAATCTCAACATCTTCGTGCAAAAGGAGGGATTATGGTAATACAGAAAATTGTGATATCTTCAAAGTTGAGTTGTGTCACCTTAAAAGTTATGAGTTAACAAACATAATTGAGAAGGCCCTTACAAATTGTAAAAAAACAAATCAATATCGATAAATAAATGGTTTGATGAGGAGTGTAAAGTGGCAAGGAGAGTTGTTAAAGTAACAAGCAAAGACAAGTTGAACATAAAGTTGTACAAACAGATCATAAGGAGGGAAGAGCTTATACACTTAAGGAAACATAATTCAAAAATATTTTGGAAAGACCTTCAATCAAAGAAAAAACATACAAATGACAATAATATCACAACCAATCAGTGGTTTGAGTTTGCAAAACAACTTTATGAGTAGGATCCTGAAGTTGAAGGCCCTCTTTTGATCAACACGACAACAAAACTTTTTACTGTGCAAAAATTGAAGAGGGTATTATGAAATTGGGGGTTGGAAAAGCAAAAGACTTGGATGAATTTCAAGTAGAATATTTAAAATGGGGGAAAGAATTTCTCGCTCCTCACATTGTCAACATATTCAACAACATCATTCAACAGGGTTTTCCTGGAGATTGACTATTAGTCTTGCGATACCTCTTTTTAAGAGTGGAGATGTTAACAATCCTTCTAATTATAAAACCATCATGATCAACCCATTGTTTGCAAAGTTGTTTGGTAGCATGGTGGAATGTAGAATCGCAAGTGGGCAAAAGAAAAGGTAAGAGAGCAAAAGGGTAAGCAGGGTTCAAACCTAAGTATTCAACAATAGATCATGGTATCACTTTAAGGCACATTATTGAAAAAGTTTGGAATGATAAAGAGGAAGCTTATTGTTGTTTTGTTGACTTCAAGAAGGCTTTTGACACAGTTCCTAGGAACAAGTTATGGGATAGAATGAAGGAGCTTGGTATTTCAGGCATCACAGAACAGTTGTTCATAGACTTTATGAAAAGGTACAAGTCGAATTAGAACTCAAATTGGTATCTCAGAAAGTTTTAGGAGTGATATTGGGGTTAAACAAGGATGCCCATTATCACCTACTTTATTTGGCCTATATATCAACAAACTTGAGGAATGGTTAAATATGCAGAGTGAAGATGGTGTTCGCCTAGGAGAGTATGTTGTAAGACTTCTCCTTTATGCTGATGATCTTATCTTGATTGCTAGGTCCACTCAAGGCCTTCAAAAGCATTTATGTGCACTTGAGCACTTTTGCAAAGAAGTGGGGATGCAAGTCAACACCAATAAGACCAAGATTATGATCTTCTCCAATAGAAAGAAAAGAACTCGGTATGACTTCTGTTTCGATGGAAACATTTTAGAGGAAGTAACAGAATATAAATATCTTGGGTTTGACTTTAATAACAAGCTCAGTTGGGAGATTTGTAGCAAAAAGAGAATTTTAGGGGGGTGGAAAGCTTTTTATGCTTTCCAAAACAAATGCGAAAGGCGGAACTATGGGATTGGAAAACTATGCAGACTTTGTTTGGGCTTTTAGTAACTCCAGTGGTGCTTTATGGATGTGAAGTTTGGGCTAGTAGCATTTCAAACTCAAGGTGGAAACAATTTGAGAGGATTCAAAAAAGCATGATTACTAGCAAGTTCAAATTAAAGATCTCGATCCCAAATGAGATTCTTCAAGTTTGAAATGGGGTTATACCTCTAGAATATATTGTTTTGGTTTGTCTCATAACATATTTAAAAAGGATCGAACAAATGGATGGTAGCAAATGGCCTAAAGTTGTGCTCAATAAGTTTTTGGAGAAAAGAAAGAAGTCATTGATGAATCAAAACAAAAATGGCTTTAAAATGGAATATTTCCTCAAGGCATGTCCTAATAATAGCCCGAGAGATAAAAACTTTTGTTATATATAAATTCCACCAAGTTATGCGGGAAATCCATTTGGGAGAAAGAAGAGGTATTCTTTGAGGAATTCAACTCTACATGCGATCATCAACAAAAGGATTTTATAAGGGCTAATATCCCGTGGAAAGCCAATATCTTCATAGCTCAACCGAGAACTAATTCACATCATCTTCAGTGTGAAACAGAAGATGGATAAGACCCAAAAAGGCATGGGAAGAGATATTCTATCTTTTTTTCACATTTGGCACAAGTGGAGTCGAGAAACATTTCATGTTGGAATGTAATGCTTATAACGACATTAGGGCCCGATTGTTATCACGGTGGCTACACGTATCCTTTCAAAATATTTTCAACGAAAGTATGGTTGAAAATAGGGGAGTTGATTGTCAAACTCATCAATAGGAAATCTAAATGCCGAAATATTGTTAAGCGAGCTCTGTTATCCCATAGGTTGTCTTTGGTAGCCTCATGGACATTAAAATATCTTCTTCTTTTTCTTATTCTATAGTAATGTGACTTAGTAGTGGTTATTCTCCCAATAGAATGCACCATAAAAATATACCATGAGTGAATACACCATCCAATAGTCGATGGCTAATGTGGAGAGGACCGAAAAACATGGCTAATGAACCGACGTGGGCGTCATCATGGAAAGGAGAGCCGGTTTGAAAATTCACACAATCGTTGAAAAATGAGTCGCGTTTGAATGGTTTTTCATGGTGTTTTTAAATCAATAATGCCCCGCCCAAAAATCATGCTCCACTCAAAAAATTAGGATTCGAATCCCCTGTGCAACAAACTATCCAAAGATAAAATGTGGGCAACCTCCATTATTAAGAACCAATACAACTCGGTTGGGGTCGATAAGTTTTGATCACGCATTAGGGGTGACTGGGTTGCGCAAATAGTTTGAAGAAGGACGTAGACACAAGCGGGGGATGCAGCGGGGAGACACCCACGAGCGCTATAGTAAGACTCTTACAACCTTGTTTATGTTTATTTACATGGTCTCGTTTCTCATTTTTCTTATTTCTTACACTGTCTACAATCATGACATTATTTCTTGCAATGTTTTTCCCCTATTTCTTACTAAAATTATTTCTTGAAATGTTTATTTTCCCCCTGTTTCAAGTGTTATAGATCTCATAAAACCCGAAATATGGTTAAAATATGATTAAAACAATGATTTCGAGCATTCCTATCACATTTTGATTTCGTTTTATCTTCTGCCCAAATTTTTCACTATTTATTTCACAGGCTTAGTCCAGGTTACAAGGTGGAAGAAAGAAAAATTAAACAAAATACCATGAATATTAACATGTCCATCTCGCAATAAAAGAAAACGTTTCGAATAGGGTGTTATTTTGTGACAACTAGTCTTGTTTAAATATGATGTGTGTTTTGCAACATGTTGAAAATGAAAAACACACCGTGTTTTTCAACATGTTGCAAAATAGAGAGAACACAAAATAAACCTCATCTGTCATTTTGTTTTGCAATAGATATAACCATTAATAGAGTTATTACTTTACAAAGAAGTGTTTGGCAAACGCCTCCTAGGATCGAGTCTCTTGAATGCTTTCTCAGACAATAAAACATAACATTTTTGTGAGCAATGTGAAAATTTCAATGCACTACAATTACTTTTGATCCATTATACCATCTAAATATTTATAAAACTACTTGCAAAAGTGTTAATAAGAGCTACCGCATGTTTTTATAAAATAGTGATTAATTATCTTGAAAGCCAGTTTCATAGTAGCAAGTGGAAGAGATTATAAAGTGTGTAGATGACGCAGAGCTATAATAGAAGCAACTCTCTAGACATTGTTCAAAATGAATTCAAGATGAAAATGAAAAACACACTGTGTTTTTCAACATGTCAGTAAAAGCAGAGAGAACACAAAATAGACCTCATCTGTCATTTTGTTTTGCAAATAGATATAACCGTTAATAGAGTTATTACTTTACAAAGAGGTGTTTCGAAAAAGCCTCCTAGGATCGAGTCTCTTGAATGCTTTCTCGATAATAAAACATAACATTTGTGAGCAATGTGAAATTTTCAATTACTACAATTACATTTAATCCATTATACCATTTAAATATTTATAAAACTACTTGTAAAAGTGTTAATAAGAGCTACTTTGCGCATGTTTTTATAAAAAAGTGATTATTTATCTCAAAGCTAGTTTCATAAAGTAGCAAGTGGAAGAGATTATGAAGTGGGTAGATGATGCAGAGCTATAATAAGCAACCTCTCTAGACATTTTTCAAATTGAATTCAAGATGAAAATGAAAAACACACCGTGTTTTTCAACATGTTGCAAAAAACAGCAGAGAAAACAAAATAGACCTCATATGTCATTTTGTTTTCAATAGATATATAACCGTTAATAGAGCTATTACTTTACAAAGAGGTGTTTGGCAAATGCCTCCTAGGATTGAGTCTCTTGAATGCTTTCTCGCATAATAAAACATAACATTTGTGAGCAATGTGAAAATTTCAATGCACTATAATTACCTTTGATCCATTATACCATCTAAATATTTATAAAACTACTTGCAAAAGTGTTAATAAGAGCTAATGCATGTTTTTATAAAATAGTGATTATTTATTTTGAAAGTCATTTCATAAGTAGCAAGTGGAAGAGATTATAAAGTGGGTAGATGACGCAGAGCTATAATAGAAGTAACCTCTCTAGACATTGTTCAAATTGAATTCAAGATGAAAATGAAAAACACACTGTGTTTTTCAACATGTTCTGCAAAAAAGAGAGAACACAAAATAGATCTCATCTGTCATTTTTTTTTCGCAATAGATATAATCATTAATAGAGCTATTACTTTACAAAGAGGTGTTTGGCAAAAGCCTCCTAGGCTCAAGTCTATCAATGCTTTATCAAACAATAAAACATAAAATTTGTCAACAATGTGAAAATTTCAATGCACTATAATTACCTTTGATCCATTATACCATCTAAATATTTATAAAACTACTTGCAAAGTGTTAATAAGAGCTACCGCATGTTTTTATAAGAAAGTGATTATTTATCTCGAAAGCTAGTTTCATAGTAGCAAGTGGAAGAGATTATAAAGTGGGTAGATGATGCAGAGCTATAATAAAGCAACCTCTCTAGACATTTTTCAAATTGAATTCAAGATGAAAATGAAAAACACACCGTGTTTTTCAACATGTCAGCAAAATAGAGAGAACACAAAATAGACCTCATCTGTCATTTTGTTTTGCAATAGATATAACCGTTAATAGAGCTATTACTTTACAAAGAGGTGTTTGCAAATGCCTCCTAGGATTGAGTCTCTTGAATGCTTTCTCGCATACAATAAAACATAACATTTGTGAGCAATGTGAAAATTTCAATGCACTATAATTACCTTTGATCCATTATACCATCTAAATATTTATAAAACTACTTGCAAAAAAGTGTTAATAAGAGCTAATGCATGTTTTTATAAAATAGTGATTATTTATTTTGAAAGTCGGTTTCATAGTAGCAAGTGGAAGAGATTATAAAGTGGGTAGATGACGCAGAGCTATAATAGAAGCAACCTCTCTAGACATTGTTCAAATTGAATTCAAGATGAAAATGAAAAACACACTGCTGTGTTTTTCAACATGTTCAGAAAACAAAGAGAACATAAAATAGATCTCATCTCGTCATTTTTTTTTGCAATAGATATAACCGTTAATAGAGCTATTACTTTACAAAGAGGTGTTTGCAAAAGCCTCCTAGGCTCAAGTCTATCAATGCTTTATCGATAATAAAACATAACATTTGTCGGCAATGTGAAAATTTCAATGCACTATAATTACCTTTGATCCATTATACCATCTAAATATTTATAAAACTACTTGCAAAAGTGTTAATAAGAGCTACCGCATGTTTTTATAAGAAAGTGATTATTTATCTCAAAGCTAGTTTCATAAGAGCAAGTGGAAGAGATTATAAAGTGGGTAGATGATGCAGAGCTATAATAGAAGCAACCTCTCTAGACATTTTTCAAATTGAATTCAAGATGAAAATGAAAAACACACCATGTTTTTCAACATGTTCAAAAATGAGAGAACACAAAATAGACCTCATCTCATCATTTTGTTTTGCAATAGATATAACCGTTAATAGAGCTATTACTTTACAAAGAGGTGTTTGGAAAATGCCTCCTAGGATTGAGTCTCTTGAATGCTTTCTCGACATAATAAAACATAACATTTGTGAGCAATGTGAAAATTTCAATGCATTATACTTACCTTTGATCCATTAAACCATCTAAATATTTATAAAACTACTTGCAAAAGTGTTAATAAGAGCTAATGCATGTTTTTATAAAATAGTGATTATTTATTTTGAAAGTCGAGTTTCATAGTAGCAAGTGGAAGAGGTTATAAAGTGGGTAGATGATGCGAGCTATAATAGAAGCAACCTCTCTAGACATTGTTCAAATTGAATTCAAGATGAAAATGAAAAACACACTGTGTTTTTCAACATGTTCAGTAAAACAAAGAGAACACAAAATAGATCTCATCTCGTCATTTTTTTTTGCAATAGATATAACCGTTAATAGAGCTATTACTTTACAAAGAGGTGTTTGGCAAAAGCCTCCTAGGCTCAAGTCTATCAATGCTTTATCGCACAATAAAACATAAAATTTGTCGTGTGAAAATTTCAATGCACTATAATTACCTTTGATCCATTATACCATCTAAATATTTATAAAACTACTTGCAAAAGTGTTAATAAGAGCTACTGCATGTTTTTATAAGAAAGTGATTATTTATCTCGAAAGCTAGTTTCATAGTAGCAAGTGGAAGAGATTATAAAGTGGGTAGATGATGCAGAGCTATAATAGAAGCAACCTCTCTAGACATTTTTCAAATTGAATTCAAGATGAAAATGAAAAACACACCGTGTTTTTCAACATGTTGCAAAACAGAGAGAACACAAAATAGACCTCATATGTCATTTTGTTTTGCAATAGATATAACCGTTAATAGAGCTATTACTTTACAAAGAGGTGTTTGGCAAATGCCTCCTAGGATTGAGTCTCTTGAATGCTTTCTCAGACAATAAAACATAACATTTGTGAGCAATGTGAAAATTTCAATGCACTATAATTACCTTTGATCCATTATACCATCTAAATATTTATAAAACTACTTGCAAAAGTGTTAATAAGAGCTAATGCATGTTTTTATAAAATAGTGATTATTTATCTTGAAAACCAGTTTCATAGTAGCAAGTGGAAGAGGTTATAAAGTGGGTAGATGATGCAGAGCTATAATAGAAGCAACCTCTCTAGACATTGTTCAAATTGAATTCAAGATGAAAATGAAAAACACACTTGTGTTTTTCAACATGTTCGCAAAACAAAGAGAACACAAAATAGATCTCATCTGTCATTTTTTTGCAATAGATATAACCGTTAATAGAGCTATTACTTTACAAAGAGGTGTTTGGCAAAAGCCTCCTAGGCTCAAGTCTATTGAATGCTTTATCGCATAATAAAACATAACATTTGTCAGAATGTGAAAATTTCAATGCACTATAATTACCTTTGATCCATTATACCATCTAAATATTTATAAAATACTTGCAAAAGTGTTAATAAGAGCTACCGCATGTTTTTATAAGAAAGTGATTATTTATCTCAAAGCTAGTTTCATAAGAAGCAAGTGGAAGAGGTTATAAAGTGGGTAGATGATGCAGAGCTATAACAAAGCAACCTCTCTAGACATTGTTCAAATTGAATTCAAGATGACATGAGCTCATCATACCTTAATATTCATGAAAAATGGAAAATTTCTTATTCATTTGGATGTTTCATACCTCTTTGACAAGTTTGAGACTTTACTTGCTTCATATTCCCTACAAAAATATTTTCTTGATGTTAAGAACATTTGTTATAGGCAATTCAAGGTTAGGATTATCAATAATATATTAATGATAGTTTACTAGCATCTTATAAAACCATTCCTCCTTTCCCCTCCCCAGCTAATATCTATGCTCAAGAACTCTCATCTCTTATTCATTGCTCCCTTACTGAACTTTCGATTCACCCTTCAAGCTAACAAGTTACTTGCAATTCCTTTCCTTATATTGTCCTCTAAGACTCTTCCTAACCTTCTTCTCCTGTACTTTATACACTTTCCTTATTTCAATTTCTTAGGCCCTATTAGAATTCTCATGAACCATGCACACAAGTTTCTCTTAGCACATACAAGTTCTTTCTTCTATCTAATTTAAACACCTTACTCTAGGTTACCAAGATCTTTTTCAAGATTCAAATATCTACCTTCTCAAGCAAAATGCTCCCACAACTGTCACAACTCTGTTTTCTTATTCTTTGACTCTGAGTTCTAACTTTAGTCTTGTGCTCTTCATTAATGAACATTCCTCTAATGTTTTCTCATGCTTTCTTTCCCCTTATTACCAAGTTTTAGTAATACTTCAAATGCCAAGCCCTTACTAGGATTGTCACAGTCTTAAAATGGACTGACCACCAACTCCTAACAACTGCAAATTATGAGCTATTCTCCTTCAAAGGGATATCAAGACCTTAACTCAAACTTCCACAAGTTTCTTTCCATGTTACATACCACATTTGTTGACCAAAATGGAAGACATAACTTTCTCTTACCTTACTCCTCAACCTTGCTCTAAGGTTACTTAACTAGGTTCCAAGATTGTGTATTGACACTTAGGACCTAAATCACATTCAAAGAGTTCTCCAAACCATATATCAAGATTCAATAAGACTATTACCAAGTCACAAACCTATCTTTATGCACAAAATGCAAGGAAAAAAAGCTTTTATTCATTGTTACCCTTCTTCACTGCCCTCACACAGCTAATAGCCCTCTACTACTCAAGAATTTTGGAGGTAACTTTCCATAAACTCATTTTTATCATGAAAAAATAACATTTTCTAATACCCATTTGGCACTTATACATGTCCTACCAATTTCATAGCACGATAATGAAGGATTTTCCCCATTTTTGAATTGGCTTGATCTAATTAAGTCTCCTACTGCTCAGTCTTGGATTGTCAAAAAAAGTACAACCGTATGGTGTCCAATCAACCTAAAACTTCAATATCTCTTTGCTAGGCATGTCAAGACCCTATGTTCCAAATTTCACAACATTTCATCCATAAAAACTCAATCTATAGCAATTTTTCTTCAAACCCCAAAGTGCAAATTAATTAGTAGCAATTAGTATGTTATTCACTAATCCATAGTCATTTATTCATCGACCTAGGGATGTAGACTTTCAACTTTGTTGTTGTTGATGTATGCACGATTATGTGTACTTATAAGGTATAAACTTAAAGATTGATGTCACAACAATAGAAAAATAATGTTGGAAAGATAAACTATGTTGTAGATGAAAGGTAAATGCTACAACTAAATATGAAACAAATTAAATCATAACATAAGCGGAGAACTAAACTATTGCAAGTCTAATCTATTCATGCAAGAACTTTAAACAACAAACAGGAAGAAAAGGGGTTAGCAACCGTAAGTGGGCCCTTCCTTGGGTGTTATCCTTCCCTAAAGTGGTGTCTATGGCAAAATGATAGAACTCATATTTTATTGATCAACATGAAGATTACAATTACCAACAATTCTCCTCCTATGGATCTATATCTACTACAATCTTATCATCCCCTTTATATTCCAGAGAGATGTGAAGAGACTCTTTCAACTAGTAGTTACATTTTGATTGAGTACTAGATCACTCCCAAGAAATCCATGCATGCAATCAAAACTGAAGAGAAGTGTTCTAATACATCAACATGACTAACTGCTTATTCAAACAATCAATTGTGAAATTAGATCAACTAGTTTCAAGTTGTAGATGCAGAGAATAATTAGGCATTGGTGTGAGATCTTCTTTTATTGACATAACTACTCCTTCATTGGCTAGGTGTGAATTTAGATGAAGCATTCTTGTCGATCATCTTTCCCATAATCATGGCTATGTAGATGTGTGTATTTTCCTTGGCTCAGTAGGTGCTTTGCTGCATGATGAGTCCCAATTTTTGCATGTCATTGTCATGATGAGTTTATCTTTCTTGTGACAGAGTATCTTTGGTTGCATGTTAGTAATGGTACATAAAAACTTCTTGCAACTAAGTACATCATTCAGATAAGCACTTAATAATCATTCATTACATCTAAGAGATTAAAATGCACATTCAAAACCCATGAAATAAAGTAACTTAGTAGTAATTATAATAATTAATATATAAGTGCCAATACTTAGGTTCAAGTGGGAATGTTTTGACAAAATGACCAAAGTAACAGAGTGCAAGGGTATTCAACACATAACAAACTATAAAATATGAGACCATTAAAACAATATTAATGGGTCTCATCATACCCCTAGACTTAATCTCTTGAATGACCTCATTCAAGCTTTTGTTTATCCTTGTCTTCTTTGTCCTGTTTATCCTTTTTCTTTTTGGGGTCCACCTGGATGATGTTGCAAAGCTGTCTAAATATGTTGGCATGGATGTTCCTTCAGGCTTAGTAAAGAAGTAACCATCATTATTCCTATATCATTCCATTATCCTTTCTTGTACTTCTTCGTTGAGGTCTTTGTCTCCAGACCAATGAGGGATTGGAAAATGGAAAATAGGTGGATAATACCCAATTGGGAACCAAGTTGGTCCACATCCCTTCACTACCTGAATATATGGGTTGACTTGCTAGAGATTTTGGATAATATTTGGATAAGAATGCATTTCCTTTCTCTTTAGCTCTGGTGACATCTCTTCCCATCTCTACTACATGATTGTGTTATCTCAACTACATTGTACATAATGTGATTCCTGACCTCAGCATGAGCTTCTTCTCGCATCCTATAGAATCTTTTCTTGATTTCCTATTTTCTCCATAAATTTGGCATATTCTTCAATCATAACCTTTGTATTGTTTTCCTCTACTCTTATCTTTAATGGATGCTCCTTGCATAACTATCCTATATTCAACCATCTATTTCTCCTATAGATTTCATTATTGAAATAAGAGCATAATGCCCGAACTTGCACATCGCCAATGTATAAAATGGGATCCAATCTCTGTCATATTCTAAAGCATAGTTGTACATATAAAGTTCACAAAGAAGTAGTTGGAGTTCATGAGGCCTGTGAGATATATTCTGAAAAAAATGACCTTGCTCCACTAATGTCAAATGAAATATCACTATTAATACAAGTATACTTTAGCTGCAACATTTGTTCTTTTAAGAAGACAAAGTAGACATTGGATGGTGGTGACACTTGAAGATTTCATTTGTTACATGTACTGTGTCCTCCTACTTCTTCTTTAACCGTGCAATATCCTTATCTTTTCCCTCAGTTGCTTATCTTTTTCCTCCAAATCTTGCTAGTGTTGGAAGAGTAACTCTTCCTTTTCTCTTTCCCATCTTCTCTGCAATTTGTTACAATAGTTCTCAAATTTTTGCACCCAATACTCTAAGTTGGTCTATGTGTTGCCATATTATTACAGGCTGGCCTAGGGGGCTCTCTGAAGACTTCTTGTATAATAACATGTGGTTACAGGTTGGATGCTTGAGACACAGGGTCAGAGGATATAAGAGTAATTGGGGATCATTAATTTGCATTGGCTAAATAGATTCATGGGAAACATCTACCTCAAGGCCTTGGATGAGGTCATCTATCAAATTCTCTAAATCAAGTGGTAGCTTATCATCTACATCTTCAGTTTCTACTTCCTTTATTGACTTTAGTTACCAAATATTCTTCAGGAAGCACACAAACAATCTCTGTTCTATCAAGGGTTTCATGAATATTAGTTAAAATTTCAGTTTCATCAAGAAATACTTTTCCTTCATGCATTATATGGGTTGCCCTACATGAACGACCTCTGTTTGAATCTCCATGGATTTAGTAGGGCATTGTGAAGTAGGTTGTGCATCTGTTCATCCTCTTTTGTCTTTTTTACTCCATTGGGTTGTTCCTCCATAACTTCTTGTTCCACTTCCATTGGGATGGTCTCATCATCATTCCCATCTATCTTTTCCTCCTCACTGTCTAGTGCTATTGGAGTATCTTTCCCAGGACTTTGAAGGTTTTTTATTTTTGGTTTTAAGTATATGGGATCTTCTTCATTTTCAGAGGCTTTGGAGGAAGATTTTTGTTTTCCCTTGGCAGAGGAGGATTCTGGGGTTGAGATATTTAACAATGCCTCTACAATAATAAGAACTCGTTCGAGATATAGGCCTGGACTTTGCGGAAGTAGTGGTGTGTCCTCATTGAAAGGTGTTTCAGAAGGTAGGGAGACTTCAGAGGAACTGGGGTTTTTAGGCACATGGTTTTTTGATGGAGGCATAGAGGAACTAGCCGGACTTTATTTCTTGTTTTTACCCTTCCCTAACAAGTCATCAATATGGTCTGCTCATGTAAAATCTCCCCAATTCAATGTAGGATGTTTTATTTCCAATGTATGCTTTACAATTAGAGTAACAAGATAGTGATGGGAAAGTGCAGACCTTCCTCTTTGGATTCCTTACTCATTTTCTTTAACCTTCATGCAAGAAATTCAGTACATTTACATGCCTACCTTTCTTTAAATGATTTAACAATTTAAAGTGGACAAGTGTTTTAGTCGGGAATATCTACCTTCACATGTAAAATAATTGATGATGTAATTAGAGACATCTTCCCAGAAAGGCTTTAGAGAAGTACGTAGTGTACCTTGTCTATCCGCCATGAAATTTTCATCTTCATCAAAAACTCTACTTGAGCTTCTTCAGGGTTAGCTTTAGCCAGATACAGTTCACCTTCCATGGGAAAACCAGTTACTGTAGCTAGTGTCTCGTCATCAACCTTAACTTCCAAGCCCTTCACCATTGCATGGCCATCCCTAAATGTAGTTATGAATTCTGCAACTATCTACTCATTAAAGCCTTGAAACTTTTTATGTAGTCCATCCAACCATTGTCATGGAAATACTAAAGGATTTTTGGATGACTTTGCAATTACAAATGATCAGTTGGTTCATTCATGATTAAATCCCCTCCCATTGTAAATTTCTATAATATTGTGAACTCTATAAATTGGATATTTTCTTCTTTTGGAACTGAGAATAGGAATGCAAATGAACAATAGTACAAGTGCTCTGTAAAATTTTGTTGAACTTGAGTCAAAGTACACACACATGATTATTAATTTGAGTGGAGGCTTGCTCATGTGAAGTGATGGTCATTGGATGATGTGGGGGATAGGTCATGACTAAAAAGGTGGTGAAATATTATTGACACTAAATTTTAATAAACAACATGACACGTATATTAATTATATATAATTACGCTATCGATACTCAATCAAAGGGAATCGAGTGCACTTAACTTGAAATATTTTCCAAATGATGTTGACATGTGTTGTGTTTGGATTCTATGTTGATGGATGCATGCATGTATGAGGTACCACATGGCTGCAAGTGGTGTTTCTACAGGTGATGTCGTATAAAATTTTCTCATAATTATCTTCACATATTGAGTGTTCATGCAATTGGGTTCTTGAATCTTCATCATCAGGTTCTATCAAGGAAAGAAAAAAGGCTTTGGTTGCATGTTGCTACAAGTGGACGTTCTAGTCTTTACATCACCTCCTTTTATCAGAGGTTATGCACTCCTTGCTGCAAATACTCCAAATCCTACAAAATAGAAATACTAATGAAATAAAACATGTTAGTGGGTGGTAATGATCACCATGAAGGCTGATCACATCACCTTTTATTGCTCCTTGGAGTATCCAACGCAAGATGGACTAACCAAGGCCATTAAGATCTCATTCCTCCAAAATATCAAGATGAACTAGTTGATTTAACTTCTATCCTTAATTTTGATGTTCTCATTTCCATGCTTCTTTGGCCTCCTCTAAACTGCTGGATAAAGGTGCTCCTATTAGTTGGATTTTTGTACAATCTCAATCAATGGCCATTAACCAATAGTTTGAATCTTACTTGGTCAATGGTGGTGAGTTTTATAGCTCCATTGGAAAATATCTTCTCAATTTCATATGGACCTAGCCACCTTGTTCTGAGTTTTCCCATGTGGTCCTTGTATTTGAGTCAAAGAGAAGTGCCCAATCACCTTCTTGAATTGCCTTGTTTTGATGTACTTATCATGTCACTTGATTCTTTATTTTTTATACCACCTCTATATTATGGAAAACTTGCCTCCTCATTTCATCCAACTCATTGAGTTGAAGAACCCTTTACCTCTGTGCTTTAAAATCTATACCTAATTCCAATGCAGTTCTTAATGTCTTATGCTCAAACTCAATAGGAGGACAAAAATCTTACCATATAATAGCTCAAAAGGTGTGAATCCAGTTATTGTCTTCCATGTGGTATTGAATGCCCAAACTACCTCGGGAAGTCTTTCTAACCAATCCTTTCTATGTAGTGCAATAGTTCTTTGTCAGGATGGCCTCAATTTCCTGTTTTTGTTACTTCATATTGGCCATTGGATTGTGGATGATAAGGTGTGGAATTCCTATGTTGATTTCATATTCTATAGCTAAATCAACAATAACTTTAGTAGTGAAGTGGGTACCTTGATCTGTGAAAATCTCTTGGAACACCATATCTTGTAAAGATATGGTCGTATAGGAATTTTGTAACTCTTTCACTCTTTTGATTTGGTAAGGCCTTTACTTTTGTCCATTTGGTGAGGTAGTCTGTGCATACCAGGATGTATTCTTTTTGTTGAGACTTTGGGTCAATGGGTCCCATAAAGTCCAATCCCCATTTATCAAATGGTTGTAATACTATCTGAGGCTGCAATGGCATTTCATTTGATTTGGTAGGCCTCCCCATTCTTTGACACTTATCACATCTTCTTGCATATAATGTTGCATCCTTGTGCAATGTAGGCCAATAATACCCTGTTTTAATACCTTTTGTGTTGTTCTCTTTACAAAAAGTGTCCTCCACATGGCTCACTATGGCAGGATTTGAGGACATCATAAATTTCCTCATCATCAATACATCTTCTCATAACATTATCATGTCTTGTGTGGAATAGGAAACCAACTATCCAAGAGAAATTCAAACTTTTCTCTACAATATATTTCTTTTCATAATATAGATAGTGTGGAGGTGTCTTACCTGAAACCAAATAGTTAGCTATATCAGCATACCAAGGTGTCTTAGTGGAAATGGAAAATAAGTGCTCATCTAGGAAAGAATCATCCACCACTGCTTCTTCATTATTGTTTCCATTCTTGAGAGAAAATATGCTACAACATTATCTTTCTCAGGCTTATCAACAATTGTTACATCAAACTCCTATAAGAGCAACAACCATCTTATTATCCTACTACTTACAACTGGTTTGTTGATTAAATACTTTATAAAAGCATGGTCTATATGGATGAAAATTGGATATCCATGATATAGTTACTAAATTTGTTGATGGCGTATACAATGGCTAAGAATTCCTTCTCAGTGACCATGTAATTAAGTTCAACATGCTGCAGGTTCTTGCTCACATAATAGATTTCATAGTTAATTATCCCATATTTTTGTCCTAAGACAACACCAATGGCGTGATCAAAATCTATATGTATATGAAATGGCAAGTTCCAATCTGGTCCTCTCAGAACAGGTGCAAAGGTCAGCATTTGTTTTAATGCTTGGAATTAACTTCACATTTTTCTATCCATATGAATGCAACATCTCTTTCCTAATAAACCAAACAGAGGTGCTGTAATTTTTCTAAAGTCCTGATGAATCTTCGATAATACCCAACATGACCCAATAATCTCCTTACATCCTTCTACTTTTTGGGTGTTGGAAAATTCATTATCACTAATATTTTTTTGGTCCACTTGATTCTAGTGCAGATGACAAATAATGACCTAATACTATCCCCTCAGACATCATCATGTAGCATTTTTCATTGCTTAAGGACAGATTATGCTCTTTGCATCTCTTGAGGACTTTATCTAAGTTCTTCATTACTTCATCAAAAGTGTTGCCATGGACTGTAAAATCATCCATGTATACCTCCATACAATCATTGGTAAGATATGAGAAAATACTTAGAACTTCCCTTTGAAATGTTGTAGGTGTGTTGCACAATCCAAATGGAAGAACAAAGTAAGAAAACATCCCCCATGGGCATGTGAACGTGGTTTTGTCTTGATCCTCTGAGAAATTTGTATTTGATTTATAGCCACTATAACCATCCAGAAAGAAAAATATTTTTTTCTAGCAAGAGTGTCAAGTACCTGATCAATAAAAGGAAGTGGGAAATGATCCTTTTAGTTGCTGAGTTTAGCTCCTTGTAATCCACGCAAATCCTCCATTTTCCATTCTTTTTTGGGACAATAATGAGGGGTGACACCCATTGACTGTCTAAGATTGGATATATGAATCCAACATCCAATAATTTCTTTAATTCCTCCTTCACTATGTCCCTTACTATTGGGTTCATTCTTCTTTGTGGCTGCCTTATTGGCTTACAATTGTCTTTGATGTAAATCTTATGAGTACAAAGTTTAGGATGGATTCCATGCATATCTCCATAATCCCATGCAAATGTTGTCTTGTGCTTTTTGAGAAGAGCAACTAACACCTACTCCTTCTGCATGTTTAATGTCTTGTTCACATTGAGTGGCTTACCAGGTATGATATCCACTTGCTTGGAAAGATCAGTCATGGAGCATATGCTACTATTTACAAAATTCAAGATACAATCATGAGGAAGAAGTTGATGTAGGATATAGTTCTTACTTGGAATATTCTTAGTATTTTGTTGATAAGATTTGACTTTCAGGGCAAGCTTATACATTACAACTTTCCATCCTCCTCTTTACCCTTTCCATAATTATTTTGGAGAACGTTTGAAAGAACAACATCCTCCTCATATCCTTCTATTATGCATGACTTCTCCAACATCATGAGTTCTGTTGTACTTGAATTATGATCTTCCTCTGGTTCTTCCACCCAAATGGTTTGATCCTCTTCATTAATGGTTGTGCAAGTGGGTAGAGCACAAGATTTTTGGTGCCACTTCCATTGGAGATGATCATGTTACTAGATCTACATCTAATGAATGCATCATCATTTCTAACCATGGTATTCCTAGGATGATAGGATATCCTCCTAAGCTTGCTTTTGGCTATAGAATGATGAAGTTAACAGGGTACTCCTAGAGTCTACCACTACTACCACATCCTCCAAAACTCCTTCAGGCTTTACTATGGATCTTTCTGCAAGATGCAAGACTGTGGCTATTGGTCTTAACCCTTTTAATTTCATATTGTCCATTATTTGCTTTGTCATTACATTTATTTTTGCTCCTAAGTCAATCAAAGTATTTTTATTACTACCATTGATTGTGACATTTACTAGAGGGATTCCTGGATCAATATACTTGGGTACAACTAAGTTCCCAAGCATAATATCTTCTAGTTTTCTAATGACATGTATAGTAGATGGATCCTTCCTCTTCCTTCCTGGCTTCTTAATGCAGAGGTCCTTAACTAGCTTGTTGTAGATAGCACGTCCTTGATAGCTTGTATTAATGGTATCTTGACACAAATGTCTTTAAGTTGATTGACAAAGTCAGAATCATATTCCATTCTAGGATAAATCCTTTTTCTTGTAATCTTTCAGGGAATGGTGGCTCATTATCCTATGTTTTACACTTGCTAGAGTTTTGCTCAAGTTGATGTGGATCAGCCTGCATCGTCTTTTGTGATTATTGTTGGTCATCATGCAAAAACTGTGGTTCCTCTACAATTTTAGTGATGGTTGGTCCAGTTAGTGGAGGGAGTTCTCTTCCTAAGCGAAGATGGATATTATTGATATCAACATAATAAGAAGATATTGAGCTTGTTCAGTGGAATAGGTGGCTAGGCAACTTTATTGTTAGGGTTAGGCATTAGTTGAGTGGGTAGTTGTGTAGCTTTTGGTTGGGATCCTAACTGGGGATTAGGCATTAGAGCTTGTTGTTGCTGCTAGTAGGGAGAATGTTTGATAATTTTTTTGGTAATTAGGAGGTGGGTTATTCCACTATTGTCCCCTCCATGGTTGTTGCCATGATTGGGGAGGTTGTTTCCATTTTTTATGGTTGGCCTTGGTAGGGAGGTTACCACTATTATTGGTATTGGTTAGGATATGGGGCCCAAACTTGAGGGTTAGCCTAAGGTGGGGCTGCATATATGAATTATTAGACCAATTTTGAAATGAATACATATATTCTTGTGTGATACCTCCTTATCTAGGTGGCCATGGTTTTCTTTGAGCAACATAGAAAACTTTCCCATCTTCTGTTTCCAACATTTTAAAATTAGGTGAAGCCTCTCTTTCTTGAGAAATGTTGGCCAATTCTCTACATCTACAGTCTAATTTATTCCTTCTACATGAATGGAAGTACTCTATGAGTGTTACATCTGCATCTTCTTTCTTCTTTTTGGCATGTAGAGCATCTAATTGATTAGCCATATCATTTACAATCTCTTGCTTCATATTTTTGAACATGCTAACAATATCTCTTAGAGATCTCCCATTGATTTGGTAGATACTCCACCTTTTGATCTTGCATTTCTTACTCTTTTCATGGTAGCTCTTGAATAATTTTTACAGGCATCACACATATCTTCAAAGCTAGCCTTGAAATATCTCTTGCTCCTATCAAGTCTAGAGCATCCATGTCCTTCATCACTGAGTCCCTTTAAAAAGTGTATTTTAAGGGAGTCACATGGTATATCAATGGCGTGTCTTGACTTTTGAATATTAATAGGAACCGTTCTAAATAATCTTCTAATAGTTCATCCTCCTTTTGTTGCATTCTGTAGATTTCATCACTTCCTCTATTGCTTGGTCTGCAATAGTCTTGATACTTATTAAGGAATTTCTCCTTCATCTCATGTGCCCATGTAGTAACAACATTCCTTCCTAATCCCATGAACCACCTTAAAGCAACATCTTTGAGTGTTATAGGAAACAATTTCAATTTATGTGCATCAGTAGTATAATCATAGCTTCTACATAAAACATCAAACTCAAAGAGAAAGGTGTCTGGATCTTCTGACATGGCTCCATGGAAATTTGGAAAGGTTAATGGAGAAATATTATTCATCCCGATATTGCATGCATCGTTATTAATGGGGAACTTGAAAGTGGTTGCCCCATTCTGAGCATTCTAATTTACTTCTTCTACCATCCTTGGTTGTTCAGAGAAGCTACAAAACTGTCACTTAGAGGATTTTCTTAAAAATTAAACCGAGTACATGATGTTCCTTCCTCGAATCTTCATAATCATCGATGTAAACGAGGAGATTTGTGCTACTTGCAGATTAGATAAAAATTTACCATGGGCATCCCTTGGATGGTGCATGCATCAACTACTCATATCTTCAATGGTAATTAGTTGGGGGTTTATTATAAGATACATTCCTAAACCTAGATTGCTTCTAAGGAATGGAAAAACCCTCACAAAAACCTAATAACTCAGAAATATCCCCGAAAACGGTGCTAAAAATGGTGGTGCAAATTAATTAGTAGCAATTATTATGCTATTCACTAATCCACATTCATTTATTCATCAAACCTAGGGACGTAGAATTTCAACTCTTCTAGTGTTGTATGCACAGTTACATGTACTTATAAGGTATAAACTTAAATATTGTTGTCACAACAATAGAAACATAATGTTGGAAAGATAAAGGTAAATGCCAGGTAAATGTTATAGTAAATATGAAACAGATGAAAGCATAACATAAGTGGAAAAATAAACAATGCAAGTCTAATATATTCATGAAAGAAATTTAAACAACAAACAAGAAGAAAAGGGGTTAAGAATCACAAGTGGGCCTGCGCCTTGGGTGCTTATCCTTTCCTAAAGCTAGTGTCTACTAAGAATGATATAACTAAGATTTTATTGATCATCATGAAGATTACAATTACCAGTAATTCTCCTCCTATGGATCTATATCTACTACAGTCTTATCATCCCCTTTATATTCTAGAGAGATGTGAAGAGACTCTTTCAACTAATAGTTACATTTTGATTTAAGTACTAGATCACTCCCAAGAAATCCGTGCATGCAATCATAATGAAGAGAATTGTTCTAATACATCAACATGACTAAATACTTATTGAAACAATCATTTGTGAAATTGGATCAACTAGTTTCAACTTGTAGATATAGAGAATAATTAGGCATTGGCGTGAGATTTGCTTTTATTGACATAACTACTCCTTCATTGGTAGGTGTGAATTTAGATGAAGCATTATTTTCGATCACCTTTCCCATAATCATAGCTATGTAGATGTGTTTATTTTCCTTGGCCGTAGGTGCCTTACATTAGACGAGTCCCAATTGTTGTGGATGAGTCTATCTTTCTTGTGACATATTATCTTTGGCTTGCATATTAGTAATGGTACATAAAAACTTCTTGCAAAAAGTACATCATTCATATAAGCATTTAATAATCATTCATTTCATCCAAGAGACTAAAATGCACATTCAAAATCCATGAAATAAAGTAATTTAGTAGTAATTGTTGGTGTGAGTTATTCTGTGTCCTCCTCACATATTGGAGGGTCATCTCACATGGGTTAGGTTTAGGGTTTGCTATTGAGTCATGCACTAGGGTTACTCAACACCCTATATGTACCCTTTTACTATTCATTTATGAGCATGCCAAGACACTCCGTTGTCTTTTTCTTATGAGCAAGCTTTATTCTGTTATGCAAGTTATTCAGTTGTTGATCGATTCTTCCTTGTGATTACGTTGGAGCCATTGCAATTCAACTTGAGTGCAACTTCATTGTGGTGCACAGTTTTCGATACGATCCATCAACTCTTTCATGGTATCAGAGTTGAGATCGGTAAACATGCACTCATTTATTTTAGTTGTGATTACTCTTGTTTTTCATTTTTTTAACTCCTAGTGCAAGTTTTTGATCTTTATTTTCTGGTTTTTCCTTGCTAAACATATTAACAACTTTTTTTGAAAGTTGTGTCATTTTTTGTGTTTTTTTGTACATGTGCAGGCATCTCCTTGAGCTATCAGGGATTTTACAGCTAGTTTTAGCTAGTTGCAGCTATATTTAGCAGATCAGCTAAAATAGAGGTTTATTTTCTAGTTTTTTAATATTTTATTAAACTCAAAATTTTTAGTAGATCTCTATTTTTTTTGCTCTCTATGTTTTCATGGTTTCTACAGATCTTCAGGTTAGAAATTGCAGGTTTGAAGTTTGGTGTTTTAGTGCACTTCTTTGCACAGGGCTCCTCCTCTCCAACCTGAGCTCCTCAACTCGAAGCTCATGTTCTCTGCTGCATTTTTTCACCGTGGCTATGAGTTCTACCCTTCCCTCATGTTCTGCATTGAGCTCATGTTTGCTGGAGCCTGCAACTTCCTGATCTCCTACCCTCCTCCGTGCTCACTCCGCCCCGTGTCGTGCTCACACTGGATCGCTCCTGCTCACCCTAGAGTCTCTGCCTCGCCCTGGTCTTTGCCGTGACTCCCATGTCCTAGTCATCATGAGCCTGTGCTCAGCCCTTTCTTCGCGTGCACCGAACGGTCATGTAGCCTCTCCATTGTCACCTTGGCCTGCACCTCTCAAACGACTCTCCCGCATGCCGTTTAATGGCTCCTGTTTTTTCTAGAAACTTTCCAAAATAAAATCCTTCCACTTCGGGATCTCCTACAACACAGTTCTTAGTTTTTTTGGTACGTTTTTTATTTATTTTTATAATCAGAACTTTTTTCTATTAATTGTTATTAATAGAACTTAATTAGGTTCCTTGATTTTTGATTTACTAGATCTTCATAGATCTTAGTTTCAAAAAAAATAGATTTATTTAAATCAAATCAATATTCATTAGGATTTCATTATGTTAATTAGTTTTTTATTAGTTGAAATTAATTAGATTTAATTTAATTAAATTTAATGTTATTAATTTCTTCATTACGATTAGTGAAGTTTTTAATTATCGACATTTGAAATAACGTTCTACTCTTTTTTTTCGTCCTAACTTGCTCTAACTTTAGCTAACCTGGACGTTTCCGAATGATACTTTATTACACGTTATTGTCGATTTTTTTCTCTAATTGTGCGTTCAAGTGTGTAGCGACATTCTAGGCCTACTTTTGTCTTCCAGCGCATTTCAACCTTCTGAAGATCATCGAGATTCTTTTTGAATCCTTATTCAAAAATTATATTTTACCCTTATTATTGCTTTGACTAGTGAGCACATCCGCCACAGTTTGCAGCAAGGGGGTTTTTCATTTGCGACGTGGGATGCTTTTTCTCACAACCAGGATTTGCTTTCACCTCCTTCCTTATTTTTTGCTTTGTGCTTGTTTATGGTGTCCTATTGTTTTTGTTGCACTCCACAAAACACTAGTTGTGGTCTCCTCTCTTGCATTTTTATGCTGATTACAAGTTGAGTTACCAAGTGTTTCAAACTACACGCACGGACCCGATTGTAATCAACACACTAAACTATAAAGTGCCGAAAGCAGGGGGTTGTTATATTGTCCTGGGTGGTTGTGTTTCTTTTCTGTATTTCTTTCTCTCTCTCTTCACTATGGATGCACTTTCAATTCCTTTGCTTACACCGTTCAACTTCTTTGAATGGAGATCGAAAATAATAATGAAACTAAGGGGTAAAGGGTTATTCCACATCACCATGGGAACTGAGACTAAACTAGATGATGAACCTGAAAAATATAAGTGGTTAAACCATATTGATGAAGCTTTAGGTCTTCTTTGCATGTCTATTTCTCCTGACTTGCTCTTCCACATTGAGGCGTCCAAACACCTAAATCTGCATGGAAAACGCTGGATGCGATGTTTGGACAACTAGATGACATGAGAGTGCATGAGTTGGAAAACGAACTACTAGGGTTAAATCCTAGTGACTTTGAAAACCTACAAGCTTTCTTCTCGAAATTTGTCCACATTAGATTATTGTTAAAAGGATGTCAAGTAGAGAAGAAAGATTCTCAACTGATCTTGTCGATTCTCTCTAAGCTAGGTCCCGAATATTCTGTCTTCGTGTCAACTTTCTACGCTACAAAAGCTACTTTGGGTGATACTTGGACTATGCCCTCCTTTGACTATTTTTCATCCCAACTCATTCGAGAACATGACAAACTCATTCAAATGGGGTCTCTCAAGTCCAAGTCACATGCCCTTGTAGTAAGTACTAGTAAGGGAAAGAAGATTGAAAAGAAGAAAGAAACAAAGGATCAACCTAAGAAAGAAACCAAGACCAAACCTAAAAATGACACAAACACTTTGACTTCTGAGCCTAAGGCACAAAAAAGCAAGTTTTTGTGTTCCTATTACAAGAAGTTTGGTCACGATGAGCACCACTATTTTCGGAAACAAATTGATCACTTATCTCATTTACTTGAGAAGAATAAAATAAGTGTTCCTGAATCCATAAAACAAAGTGCTCCGAAGGCCGAGTCTTCTGCTGCAAAAGGTTCTAAAAATGATAAGAAGAAAGGAAAGGCCCTTGTAGCCAGAGTTTCTCCTTCATCGACGTGGATTATAGATTCCGGTGCCTCGACACCACATGGGTTCTTTACATGTTGAGTTTTCCAACATCGAACCTTGTGGAATGTCCCAAATCACGATGGGTAATGACACGACAGTGTCGGTTTCCGGTAGTGGATCGGTAGAGATGGATGGGGGAACATTTAACCAAGTGTTGAGTGTTCCTGATCTCTCTACCAATCTCCTATCGGTTTACCAAATTACTCACCTTGGTGAAGGAATGCGAGTGGAATTTGGTCCTAACTCGGTGATTATTCATGAGCTTAACAATGACACTACAGTGGCTGAGGGAAAGGCTGATCACCGTTCATGGTTATATACCTTTTCCCACTTTACTTCGATTCTATGCCCACTACCTTGCTCACTCATGCAAATGAGGTTAGTAAGTTATGGCATGAGTGTTTCGAGACATCTAAATTATCACTACCTTGAACAATTGATCCAAAATGAAATGGTCAATGGGTTAGCCCGCATCAAGTTTTCTAAGGGTCTTTGTGAGGGTTGTACCCTTGGAAAGCATCCTAAAAAGAACTTTTACAAAGGAAAAGCCTGGAGAGCTACTCGTCCCTTGGATCTTGTTCACAGTGATAATTCTGGTCCATTTCCTTCTCCTTCGTTTACTAGAGCTCTTTATGTGCTAACCTTCATTGATGACTTTTCGCGATATACTTGGGTATATTTTCTTAAGCTTAAGTTTGAAGTTTTTGAACATTTTTAGGACTTTAAGGCTCTTGCTGAGAAACAGGTGAAATGGTCTATTAAGGTTCTTCGAACCTACAATGGAGGTGAATATGTAAACAATAGTTTCATGGATTTTTGTACTTCTGAAGGGATCTCTTTATAGCATATAGTTACTTATAGCCCTTCGCAGAATGGAGTCACAGAAAGAAAGAACCATACTCTGAAGGAGATGGCCACTTATATGATTCACTCAAGTCTCTTCCTCCACAAAGATTGGGCCGAAGCAAGAATTGTGTAAATTACATTCAGAACCGTGTTCCACACAAGGCAGTAAGAGGGATGACACCCTTTGAAGCCTGGTTTGGATGTAAGCCTGATGTTGAGCACTTTCAAGTCTTCAGATCCAAGGCTATGGCTTAGATTCCCAAGAAGAAACGCAAGGCCTTGGAACCACAATCCAAACCTTGTATCTTTGTAGGGTATCCTGATGGTGTGAAGGGATATCGATTGATGAATCTACTTCTCATGAGTTGTATATTGAGAGAAGTGTTAAGTTCGATGAGTCTTCTTCAACTTCTCCACCTATTGAGGTTCTTCAGCTCACTAATTTAGATTCTGACTGATCAGATGATGATGTTGTTGAGCGTGTTCCTCTTCTAGATCCTCTTGACCATCAGACATCTAAGTCTTCTGATTCATACAGTAGTGATGATGAGGACTATGTCCCTTCTCACTCAAGTGAAGAATCTTCCAACTCTGAGCTTGATCCTCCTGGTCCTCTTTAGGCTAGGAAAACTTTGCAAAGTGCTGGAGATTTAGTTGGAGATACTTCGGATATGAGACGTACTCGCTCAGATTTCGTTAAACCCCACTCTTTCTTCACCTCTACTTTTGATCCATAGTCTTTTTGGGAGGCTTCTAGTATTCCTAAGTGGGATTCTGCCATGGATGAGGAGTATTCCTCTCTCATGAAGAACAATACTTGGGATCTCACCCCTCTTCCGAAAGGAAGAAAATTCGTTCGGTGTAAGTGGGTGTTCCAAACAAAGTATGGAGTAGATGAATATGTCGAAAAGTTTAAAGTGTGATTAGTAGCTAAGATTTCTCCCAGATAGTGGGGTTGATTATACCAAACCTTTGCTCTGGTTGCAAAGATGAATTCTATTCAATCGAACCTAGCCATTTCACGATGAATAGATGGAAAGTCCATCAAATGGATGTTAAGAGTGCCTTCCTTCATGGTAACCTAGAGGAAGAGATCTATATGGAACAACCTCCGGTTATGTCCAAGATCCTCCCTCGTTTGTAAGTTAAAGAAGTCTCTTTATGGCCTTAAACAAGCCCCTCGGGCTTGGTATGCCAAGATGGACTCCTTTTACTTACATCGTGGTTTACTTAGGTGTCATTCGATCCAAATGTTTATATTCTATGGCAAGATGACTCCATACTCATTCTTGTTCTCTATGTTGATGACTTGTTGATCACAGGCAACTCTTCCTCTATTATTGATTATGTGAAGATCGCCTTGGCCAACAAGTTTTCCATGATTGACTTAGGTCTGCTTCATTACTTCCTTGGGATCCAGATTTCACAATTTGACTCAGAATTTTGATTTCACAACCTAAGTATGCTCTTGATTTTCTAGCTCATTTTCAGATGTCCGATTACAAGTCTTCTCCTACTCCTTTTCTTTTCGGGGTTAAGTTGGTTTCAGATTACTCTACTCCCTTGGTTGATGGTACTCTTTATCGATAGTTGGTGGGGAGCTTGATTTACTTGACTCACACTTGACCGGATTTATCATATGCTATTGGGATCGTGTCCAGATTCATGCAGAGCCACATGAGCTACATTAGAAAGCAGTAGCTAAATGGATCCTTCATTATGTTCATGGCACTTATACTAATGGCATTCACTATCATGGAGGGGTAGATATTGACTTGATTGGGTTCATAGATTCTGATTGGGCCGGTGACTTAGATCATCGAAATCTACTTCTGGCTATAGTTTCTCTCTTGGTTTGGGTCCTATTAGTTGGTCTAGCAAGAAGCAGAATGCAATTGTGATATCATCTACAAAGGAAGAATACAGAGGAGCGAAGTAAAGTTGCCACATAAGCTATTTGGCTACAGGGTATTCTGACAGAGTTTGGCATCCACCTTTGGTGACCTACCATTATCTACTGTGATAACACAAGCACTATCTCCATTTGTAGAAATCCAGTTCAATTAGCGGACGAAGCACATTGAGATCCATATGCACTTCATATGAGAGCTTATTCATGATGGCATCATCGACATTCAATACATTCAAACAACTGATCAGATTGCAAATTTATTTACCAAGCCCTTCACTGAGATGAATTTTCTTCACTTACGGTCTCTTCTTGGGGTGAGGTCTTCTGCAGCTACTCATCTTCTTCGGGCTATGTATTCCTTCTTTTCTTCTTCTTCTTCTAGGAAGATTGTGTTTGTATATGGGCACCTTATCAGGCCTTTAGTTGCGAGCCCCATTAACACATCTTTCTTAGTTGTTTAGGAGTGTCTTCTCTTTCTGTCTGACTCATCATAGCCACTACCCCAACTTCGATGAAGGGGGTGTTGGTGTGAGTTATCCTATGTGTCCTCCTCACATATTGGAGGGTCATCTCACATGGGTTAGGTTTAGGGTTTGTTATTGAGTCATGCACTAGGGTTACTCAACACCCTATATGTACCCTTTTACTATTCATTTATGAGCATGCCAAGACACTCCATTGTCTTTTCTTATGAGCAAGCTTTATTCTGTTATGTAAGTTATTCAGTTGTTGATCGATTCTTCCTTGTGATTACGTTGGAGCCATTGCGATTCAACTTGAGTGCAACTTCATTGTGGTGCACAATTTCTGATACGATCCATCAACTCTTTCAAGAATTATAATAATTAATATATAAGTGCCAATACTTAGGTTTAGGTGGGAATGTTTTGAAAAAATTACAAAAGTAATAGAGTGCAAGGGTATTCAACAGATAATAAACTATAAAAGATGATACCATTAAAACAAAATTAATGGGTATCATCAAACCCGGCTAGGGTTTCTATAGAGCTGAGAAGGATGTTTTGGATATATCTTAAGAAATTTAGGGTTTCAAAACTTCAAACTTGTTTTACAATCTCTTCCCAGACCTTATCCAACTTTCTTCTTAAGATTTCTACTCATGAAAACATTCATACCACTCCCAACTATAAAGTTTTCTTCATACTTAACACAAGGAAACCATGTTTCAGGGTACACTCCTCTTATTCCTCATTCAATCTCACCTTATTGACATGTTACCTAGTTGAAAATCACTATCATCCATGTATAATCTTATTACAACTTACTATGCACTTGCATTCATTCAAGACTTAGGAGAAGATACAACTTCCTTACCCTTACCTCAATGAACACAATTTTATGACTGTTTCCTTGTCTTTTCCACCTTCAAAGACTCCTTTATCCACTCCTTGTGATTGTTCCAACTTCACACACCTGCAACAAAGTTCCTACAACATTTTCCAATGGATTTCATTGATAATTTCATAAACATTCAATCAAAAATGGAAGAATAAACATTCATACACAATTTACATTCTCAAAGAAGCTCTTTATTGATATACAACACACTTCTACATAGCTTCTTAAGCCATTAGGCTCGATATGTAAAGTGTAAAGTTTCTCCCTAAAAAAACTACTTACTTACACACCTATCCCCTCCATTCGAATACCTCCTTCTCTTAATGACCAAAAAGGTGATGAATAACCAACTTTCAACCCTAACTAAGGGTGATAACCAACAACTCATGGTTAAACAAGACTAGAGGTGGTGTAACTTTAGGATTACTAGATTGAGGTCCTTTTTAGACATATTACATCATTACATGACCTTCCTTTGCTTCATTATACCTTTCATACTTAGATTTACATTTCAAATATTCAAATTCTCATTTTTGGAGGGAAAGCTCTTGATTTCAACTTTACATTGCCAAGGAGGTCCATAAGGACTCAAAACACTCTAAGACACTAAAATAACTCCCTAGTACCTAGAGCAACCCAAAAACCTTGCTTAATTCATATATACAATTGATTCTCATGCATGAATAGATTAGACAATGTCCACATTTGTATGTGGTGATGTAAATCAATAATCCACACTTATGTGTAATTTTGTGATGATTTTAACCGACATTCATAAATTGGTGGGGTATATTCTCTCTCCCAATCACAAAATGTATATTAAAAATTGTTAAATATGCTAAATATTGTGATTGGTGGAGAGAGATAGGCCCCACCAATTTATGAGTGTGGGTTAAGCTCCACCGTAGTGTTGAGCATAAGTTACCAGGTGTGTCGGTATTAACCATCCAAGATTTAACACAAAAATGCATACAAAAAGTGCATAACAACCTGCTTACAACTTATGCACCGACCTTAGAAAAAAGTCTAAAGACACAAGCAAGATATGGGTTTTTGTGTATAGTGGAACATTCCATAGGATCCACATTTGTATGTGGTGACGTAAATCAACAACATGTTTAAATAATCATCAAGTTAATAAATTGTCAATATGTTTATGCAATCGACAATTTAATCACCAACATGGTCAAGGAACTAATTACAAGTTTTAACTTTTCTCAAATGGAGGTTTAAAATCTTAATTCATTCTTGAATTTTCACACCAAAGACAGTACATGGAATTTGTATCCTCTACTGTAATAGATGCCAACTTTTACAGACAAAAGATTGCATTATTGGTATAATCTTTCATCAACATTTGCATTGTTTCTATCTTTTGCAATAGATGTAAATCAATGAATGAAGTCAAATCAACACTGATCAAGATGGAGATGACTTGAGGATCACATAAAATGGGCATGCCATTTTTGCACAAGATTCATTGTATGTACTGCAAGGATGATTGGGTACACTGAGCAGTTATATTTTAATTTTTTATCTACTTTTCCTTTTGCAATATATATTCCCTTTTTGAATAAACTCATTGCCATTACATGTCTTAACCATAGCCATTACATATCTTGGCCTTGTGCAATATATATTGTCTTTTAAATAACCTCATTTTCATTACATTTATTGCAATGATAGTAATTCATGTTTGTAATTGCTCCAAATTATTTTCCAAATCCATTCTTTAGGTCATTCAATCACAACTTGATTGTGACTAGAATTTGGGCACTACACAATGTCATGTTTCCCCATATAGAGAGATCCAAGTATTTCATTTGAATGTGTTACTTCTAATGTTTATATGAAATGGATGATAGACCTAGTCATGGTATTGATTATACAAAATCTATTCAGTAAAAATCGATAGACCTAGTCATGGTATTGATTATGCAGTTGACTAATAATAGTATTTTTTGAAAACCTAATTACGAGACATATAATAGACTGACATGAAATTGGACAAAATGGGAACTACACCAAACAACCCCTATTAACCATTTTTCTTACTTTCAAACCCAATAATGCTATGAACCAACTCATTATGTTCAATTTCTTAGTAAAAACGTCTGCATGATCTTCATATCTACAAAAGATTAACTCAATTTCCTTGTTCTAGAATTTATTTTTTGAAGCAGTGGTAATGGAATTAAATGTTTATGAAATACAAGATTATTTGTAAGTAGGAATATATGATCATCATCAAGAGATGTGTGGCTTTAACTTAAATTAAAGTTGCCAAAGCATTTTTCTGATCCATATGCTTCATAGATTGAATTGACTCCTACTTTATACTCTGCTTCTAAGAAAATATATAATACAATAGTAGATTTCTTGCTACTCCATGAATTTAAAACTAACCCCATGTTTTATAAGTGTCTTGAGGTAAATTTCCTTTACTATAAACAACCTACCAAATCTAATTCTAAATCTCCAATCATCCTTTAGACTTGCATTGGGAATATATTCGATCTTGATGTGCATTGTTCCTTTTATGTCTTTTAAGACTATTTCTTCCTCCTTCCAATTGGTAACTTGGGAGATGCTCTAAACTATAAATACAACATCAATAACATAGTTTATATCCACTCTATTGTTGGTAAGGTATGTAAGGTTCCTGACTGTCTTTCTAAGTTTTTCATTTTTCAACTACGCTTGTGTTATTCCTTGTGATTATGAGATCATCAATATATGTCCAAAATCAATGTCTTTCTAAGTTTCATAGAGGTTTTGATATGATAGATTTCATTTCAAACCTTTGGCTCTAATATGCTCATCAAAGCTTGCATACCCAAATTCTGAATTCAAACCATAAAATGAATTTTTGAGCTTGCATACAAGATGCTTGTTTCCCTTATTTACATATCCTCATATTTGAGCCACATACACAAATCTAATTGTATTCACCTTTGTTGCATGTGCATAAGTTTCTCTGAGATGAATAACTTCTCATTGTGGAAAATTGGTAGCTACAAACCTAGTCTTATTCTTGTCAATGGAACCATCTTCTTTGTTTTTTAATGAACCCAATTGCCACCTATAATATTGTTATATTGAAGCAATTCAATTTGATAACAAGTTTGGTTCTTCATTACTGCATTATGTTATTCCTATATTGCTTTCCCCTACTCATGTGATCCTTGTGATATTTTTTCCTTCTAAAATCATCAATAATGTCATGAATCCCTTTACTCCTATAAATGGAGTCCCACAAGACTAGAAAGATCACTATGGGCCAACTCCAATTGCTTACCTTTCATGCAACTTCTGTTTCAATTTTTTTGTGTGTTGGTTGCGTGCTAAGTGGAAGCTTCTTACACATGTTTTCTTGTTGATGTCCATAACTTTGGTGCTCTAGAGATCACCTATGGAACTATTCTTAACCACTAATACTTGTCCTATTATTGTAGTCGTAAAGAAGTGAAGGCTACCTTCTTGAAACCTCAAATAATCAGATATCCCCAAATTATATACTAATTCCTAGATTATCCCAATTCACTTCCTAGCTCATATCCCTTTCGATTGATTAATCAAATTAATTAATCATGTGTATACACCCCTTGAATTAATTAAATTAATCTATAACACACTTTAGATAAGTTAATTGTTATTTATTAAACAAATGATTAATTAATAATGTTGCACATTGTAGCTAATTAAAGTTACTTAATTAGGAAAATCCACCTATTTTCCTAGTCAACTCGCTACCCCACTTCCTTCCTAGTTAACCTAACTTGAACTCAACTTCCTCATTCCAGTCAATAATCAGAATTGGAACTCAACTTCCTTACTCAAGTTGGACTCCACTTCTATATTCCTCAAGTATGGAGGAAATTGGATTGCACGTGTAATTCAATTGCCAGATGTAACTTCTTCTATTCCAAATGTCTATTACCCCTTGAAAATATGTAACTCCTAGACTTAGTCTACTTTCAAATTCCTGTGTGATTGCAATCAATAACCTTTGGAGCTTAGTTAAACTTCCAACCACTACTCACCTCTATAAAAATGCATGCTTATTCCTTTACGATCCTTTTGGTTTTTTACACAATAACGTTGTTAGTTTTACTATGTAATATCTGCATATTGGAAGCCATATCCAAGCCAAATTTTCTTGTAGCATGGTCAAATCCACATTTGGGGATTGAATCAAGAGCACTCACAAATCAAAGTTTACAAGATCGTATGTTCAAAAGATTCTACGATCTTACTTGAGGTTTGCAAGGGAGAATTGATTGGAAGGTTTACAATTGTTATTTATTATCCTTTTGTTTAGTTAGTTTTTCATTGTTCACATTTTATCATGCTCTGTGGGACCGCGCCTCCATCTTCATTCATTTTCGTTTCATATGTTATTCCTCTTATAGTGCAGATTTTTCATTTCTATTAACCGTCGTGTATCTGGTTTTTATCGAATAACATTTATTTTTAGTGTGTTTTGTTGTCTACTATGTTGTTCTATTTGTAGGATACGTTCTGGGGGATTTTTTATAGCAAAAGGTCATTTAAACAGTCACTAAATGAAATATGTTTCTTGTTGATTTATTAATATTTTTGTGAAGGTTTTTATAAGTGTTTGTTACAGGTAGAAAGCATTTACAAAAAGAAATTAGATCTGCAACAATCAAGAAAAACATTTTCTTTTAGAATTAGGTGTTTTCCCACCAAATTTGGCAAGCTATAACTAAATTTGGTGGGGTTTTTCTCGACAAAACCTTTAAAAATAAAAAAATCATCTCAAAAAAAATAATAAAAATCTTAACTACCCACCCACCAAGTTGCCCACCTAATCGACCCCGACTTGGTGAGCTAGCTAGCTCGACGAGCTAGTTGGCTTACCCCCGAACCCTCCTAACCCTTATTGTCCCCACCCAATTCCAACTAACTTGACCCTCCCGATGAGCCCAAACCCACCCTAAGACCTTGGCCGTGACCCAAATCCCCACCTCAGCCTCAACGAGTTGGCTTGCCCGCCAAGCCAACTCCCTACCACCCCGATGACCTAACGCCCTAACTCCTGCCCGACTCCCTACTCCTCGTGATCCCCCAAATCTACCTACCTCGATCCACGCCTCCCGTATCTCCCTTCTTATAGACTCCCCAAAGTCCCTACCCCCTACCATGCACCTTTTACCCAACCGCCACACCATACCCCTACAAAATTCCATGCACACAGAGCTCCAAGATCACGTAACACCTCTCGCCATTGTCACTTTGCTCCACGCTCCAAACCTCGCAAGCTCTGTAAAAAACAAAACCGTTATAGCCCGAACAAACCAAAAATGCAAAACAAACATTTAAACTATATACTTAGTTTTTTTAGGGTTTAGGTTTGCGAATTAGGTTTATATCTTAGTTTATATGTAGGGTTATATTCTTAGGTTTTTATCTTAGGTTTAATTTAGGATCTTTTTTTAATTTAATTTCTTTGTTTAACTTAAGTATCTTTGTTTAATTTAGTCTATTTCATACAATTAATTAATTTTTTTAGAATTGTTTAGTTTATTTTAATCAATTGATTAGCTTAATTAATTTAATTTGGTCTTTTTCACTAAATTAAGATCTTTTTGTTACTCTTTTTGTCAACTTTCACCAAATAGACTAATTGTGTAACTCGTTTGCTTAAAGGTTATTGGACGTTTTTGTCCAAAAATTTTGTCACTTTTGGGCATTTTGTTTAATGTTTAATTGTTTTGGCATATTAAATCACGTTATGTGGTTATTTTTGGCTAACATTTATCATCATATTTGTTTTTATAACACTAATCACGAAACAACCACATATATTCTCTTTCCTTGCGCTTCTTAAGTGATCTTAGAAATAAGAAATGTGATCATGTCTATTTGTTCTTGGGAATTAAATTTTTCTCTCTTAATCAAAGCTAACCTATGCATATGCTCTTTCTTTGCACTTTCTAAGTGATCTTGGAAATTAGAAACGTGGGTTCGCTTCACGTGCCTTATCAACTTCCTCAGAAAATGTACTAACCCTTTTTTGTAAGACCCGCCTACTCTATCTTGAAGGCCATGATTAAACTACTAACTACAAAGGCTACATTGATCATGTGCTAAGTAAACTACTAATACTTTGTGTAGTAGGAACCTCTTTAATCAAGATAAAAGAAACAATTAACACTATATTTACATGTGCAAATTGACAAGGTTATTGCCCAACTGCTAGAACTGTGGGAAGTGCTTTGACATAAGCCATTAAATTCATTTGAGGAACCCCAAAGTAGTCAACACATAGAGGGAATTGGCTAACAAAATGGGTACCTTTATCCTACCTGACTAGTACACCTTGTGAGATTAGAGTCACATATATCCTTAGTGATGACCCCAGTGTGATTCATTTCAGCAAGGTCTTTGCTCAAGGTTTCAAATGGGGTAAAGTAAAGCTGATATCTAAAAATAACATCGTGCTCGCTCAAGTATACTACTGACACCTAGTTAAGAGAAACACCTAGGAAGCCACACATTATCCAAGCCAATCTAAGGTAGAGGCAAAAATTACACTTTTGCTTTCACTTTTCCTTCTCTCTTTTCATTTAGTGAGTTGTGTTCAACACTTGTATCTTACGATTCTCACTTTCTTCTCGTTTTCACTAATTTCCCAAATACTCTTTATTTGGGTTCATTCTCCCATCTTTAATCTTTCCCAAATACTCATTATTTGGGTTCATTCTCCCATCTTCAATCTTTCCCAAATACTCCTTATTTGGGTTCATTTTCGCATCTTTGCTACTTTCCCAAATACTCCTTGTTTGGGTTCATCTTCATATCTCTCTTACATCCCCAAATACTCCTTATTTGGGCTCATTTTCACCTCTTTACACATGAGTCTAAGTCTTGAGTTGTGGACATCTCGTATCCACACGTAAGAACTTTCATCACTTTTTCCATCTAAGTCTTGACATTGTGATACTCGCTTTATCACGGTCAAGCACATTTGTGATCACTTGGTCCTTCATCTTTCTAAGTCTTGAGTTTAACTTTTCCATTGTTGAAATTTAAGCATTCATCCATCTTACGTCGTTACATTTCACATTCACTTTGTTGAATTGTTGACATCTTCCCTACTTCTTCACCCTTCTCTTTTAAAGCATTCACTTTTCTCTAATTCGAGATCCTTAACTAATCAATCTCCCATCGTCTCTCACATTCACTTTGTCGAGATTTGAGATTTTTATCATCATCTTTTCACCTCTATATTTCGACATTCACATTGTTGTCATCTGAGTGTTATCCTTCCCTTTTTAGTATCTTCTCTTAACATTCATCTCATTAAAGAGGCAAGCACTTTCATCATCTTTCCAAGTCTCCTCTCTTAGCACACATCTTGTTAAGAGTTGAGCACATTCACCATCTTTCTAAGTCTCTTCCTTCTTAACAATCATTTTGTTAAGAATTGAGCTTTTGCATTGTGATTTCAAGTCTCCTCTTATAACACTCATTTTTTTCGCAAGTTGAGCAAGCCAACCTCTTTCACCTCTTTCCTCTTTACATTCACTTTGTAAAGGGTCAATATAAATTTCATTCCTTTTTATCTCTCTTAACACTCACTTTGTTAAGATTATTTTAACTAACATTTCAATCCCCTCTTTTGCCTTAACAATACTCATTTTGTTAAGTGTTGTAAAGCCACACCCTTTCATTTCTCTTAACACTCACCTTATTAAGAGTTAACTTTTCACACCATTTTTGTCACTCTTATCACTTGGTTTGTTAAGAGTTGATCATACTAACATTGTCAAAGTATCGTCTCCTTTATACATTCACTTTTTCCAAAGTTTGAGCACATCATTTAGCTCATACAATAACTCTCCCATCTTAGCATTTCTTTTGCTAAGAGTCCCATAATTGGACTTTTTTCAAATATTCTTCTCTTCATCCATCTTGACATTCATGTTATTAAGGGTCGAATATGACAATATTTTCAAATCCCTTGTCCATCTTAACATTCATGTTGTTAAGGGTCGATTCTATTTAATATTTTCTACTCCTCTTTTCTTACATTCACTTTGTAAGGAATTGAGTAACCTTTTATCATCATTTCACATTTCATCCATCTTAACATTCATGTTGTTAAGGGTCAAACACCTCAAATCTTTTCAATCTCACTTCCTTCTTAGCATTCACATTGCTAAGGGTCACATCATTCAATCGTTTCATCATCTCTTCCATTCTAGCATTCACTTTGCTAGAGGTTGAGTACATTGCTAACTAATTAAGCTACTATGCAAATACACAAGCCTATTAAAAATGCAAGATTGCAATAAATGAATGAGAAATTCTTAGAAAACCTCCTCTGAGGTGTCGCAAGGTGTTCGCCTTTATTCTTCTTTGGTCACTCTGAGGTCACACCAAGATCACCAAGGTCCGTGTAAACCTGCAATGAAATATGAACTCATGAAACCCTCAAATAGACATCAAATCCTAAAAAAGAAAGATGCAAAACGAGGGGTCAGACTGTCCTCAACTATCACAATGGTGAAATTATGGCTGAGTGCTGCACTACATCTCATACCTAATGTAGTTCTCTATGTGTGTGTGTAAAATTGTGCCCTAGGTTGCTCTTGTGTCAGTCACACTTGGATATGAACAAGTAGCTAGGTGTAGAATGTAGTAAATGTGTGCATGAAATATAATGAACTTCCCTCCTATTTAGTGTGATGTAGAAAAATATCCCTTGCATCCCTTGTGATGGAGCTAGATGGATGCAATGGAGCTCTTAGATGCCTTGATGGATGTAACCTTAGGTGGTGATAGATAATGCTTAGTGCTTGGTCCCTTATTATGATCACATAGCTTTATATTTATATGATTCGTTTGCTTGAATTTCATAATTTACCCCAAAAGGCCAACTACCAAAAAGATAAGATGCCAAATGACTAGAAAGGACCTGGAAAGTGTGAGTAAAGTACAAAGGGGTTAGGGAACCTAGAGGGGACAAGGGCACTGATGCTGATGTCCTTATTGGGCATGGTGTCTAGGATGATAAATGCCAAAGTATAAAAAGGAATACTTGAGCAAGTAAGGGTGCAAGACTAGAAGTGACAACAAAAGAAAAATAAAGGTGGCCAAAGACATGGGTTAGTTAGTACTTTTCTTACTTAGTAATCATATGAATAATAATATGTAATCAAGACTAGATAATTACCCAAAGTGCATGATTTTGTGTCTATATTTGCCCCCACTTTATGTTGGTGAGTGGAAAGCTTGGTAACATAAAGTAGATAGAGATGCGTACCCAAAACCATGTAGATCGATGATGTAAATGTGCCGAGGGACTAGAAAAAGTGTGGAGTGATAAAAATGTGAAACATGGATGCAAAGGATGAGAAGGTGCAAAAGGTGATGAAAATTAACCTAGGGTGGAAATGCATGTGTAAAGGCCGCATGATGTACATGTTGTTTGATTGTCAATGTGGTTGTTGTTGTGATGATGTTGACAACCACTTCCCATATACGGATGGACTTGCAAAAGAGAAGTCAAACAAGTAGTCAAATATGCATGTATACGTGTAAAAACATGTAAATGATTATGTAAAATGTAAAAAGGAACATGTGCAATCGATCCATGATGAGGAAAGAGTGTAGAAAAGGATCATGTAGATGATGTCAACATGTGAGTTTTTGGGCAATCTCATGCCAATGAAATGGAAGAAATGTATGGATAATAGTCTGTGTCATCCTCCAAACTTTAATCGCTTCCCGCAATGTAGAAACCACTTCTCGATGGTGTGTATAAAAACATGTGATTAAGTACCATATGCACTGTAAAATTTGTTGTGTCTAGAGTTTTGTAGGCTATGTTGAACTACTAATCACTGTGTATCTACCCCATGGTTTTAGGCATCTAGGAAAGGTCATTGTGCTAAGGACCCAAGTTTGATTTTGAGCCATGTTCAAAACTAAAAACTATGTTGTACCAGTATTGTGTTGTGATGTGTATAATGATGTATAGGGTGATTGATTCAACCATATTATGCCCCCTCATTTGGGGTACATGTAACATCACTGAAGGAGTATGCGACCCAAAAGAAGACCGAACAATGTGTTGGATATGTGCCCGTAGGGGAAGGGAATGTGCTTGGTAGAAACCAAGGCACACACAAAAAAAGTGGCTAGAGACAAGTGTTAGTACAAGAAAAGACAAACACACATGTATAAGATGAAATGTAAGCTAAGTAAACAATGTGTAAACTAAGACACAAGTAAACACGTAAGAATACAATGTAAATTACAAAAAGTGGGTTATAAACATGGGACACCACTCATGATGTCACAATACAATCAAGGCCATAGAGGCCGAAAATAGGAAAGTGTGCACACAAGACAAATGGAAAATCCCACAAACAAGAGCATACAAAGAGCAAGCAATGAAAAACAATGTAACAAATAACCATGGAAACAAATAATCTTGTAAAACAAATGTTGCACATGAAGCACCCATGAGTATGTTAGAAAGATAAATAGTGTGTCAAAGCGTGTATAATCTGATAATGGAATGTGTTATGAAATGAAATGAAACAATAACACCTATAATGTATAAAATTGGATTCACTAGAGCTGCCATGGGACTAGTACTAAGTATTGCGTCAAACATCCATGCTTTGCATGTAATGGACCTATAAAAATTGTGATCAAAACTAGAAAGCAAGTGAACACACATGCTTGTATGGAAAGATAATAACATAAAAGATATATATCTAGCATACATAATAAGATATACATATAAAAAGTAAATGTAAGCAAGAGTAAATGCAACCAAGATATGCAATATGCTATGAATGAGGCGGAATGGAATGCAGAGTGAATGATAGGAGTGACGTGCCCCCGAGTGGATGTGAATGGAATTATATGTAGTGAGGTTCATTTATTTATGCCCCCTCAACAGTCAAGAATGAACCATAAACGAGAGTGCATCATTGGGAAATGGTTTGAGTGATGTGTTAAAAAGAGTTGGTGAATAAAGCATGGAGTGTTGATTATAGAATGATGATGTGTAGATGATATTGAATGCAACATATGGATGAGTAATCGTGAAGTTGTAGAATGAGGTGATGATTTAGCCTAAAGCATATATCACGAGGTGCGTGAGTAGGATGTCAAAAAGTGTGATGATGTAGCATAAAGCGTATATCACGAGATGAATGAATAGGAAAGCTAGAAAGGGGTGATGATTTAGCATAAAACGTATATCACGATATGTGTGAAGAAGACACTAGCTAGGAATGTCACATGGTAAGAGGATTGAATTATTGAATGTGTGAGTGTGATGAGGTCCATTTGATATTGATACCCTTAATAGTCAAGTATGGACCGTGAAACTAGAGTGCATCATTGGGTAATGTGCACAACACATAGAGGATGATGAGTAAAATGTGCAATATGTATAGTAGATGCCATAGGTGTGTGATATGTAAAGGGTGTAATGTGTAATTTAGAGCGTGTAATATGTAATGCAAGATGCATAGATTATATAAGTGTGGAAGTGTAAAAGCGCATGTGATGTTGAAGATGTGGATAATGTAAAGTGTATAATAATGTAGTGTGTAGAATGTGTATGATGTATGGGTGTATGAAGCACATAGTGTGGATTATGTAGAATAGATGGAAGATTGTATGTGTAGAAAAGTGTATGATGTGTGAAGATGTGATGTGTATTGTCGACGATGCAGTGTGAGGTTCATGTATATAAGATGCCCTCAACAATTAAGTGTGAACCATAACACAAGAGTGTGTCATAGGGAAATGATGATATAAATGTATCAAGAGGTTTGTAATAATGCTTAGAGAAGATTAGTCACTAAGCATAAAGTGTCAAGTGCATGAGATGATATTGACATTTGATAACAATGCAAGGGGGAGGAGCTATGATGCCCCCAAGTATGTAAGTGATGGAGGTCTAGTCAAAAGACACTAAGTGGATCAATGTAAGGAGTAATTTCCTTAACAAAAGTGATGGGATGCTGAGGTGGTAATGTCATAGGATTCTTGAGCGGTGGAAGTCAAAAGAGGTTAACTAGATTTTGGTGGTCTTGTATAGTGAGTGGTTGCTTATTTACCGTAGATGACTTGAGTGGAGGCCAGGTTGAACTGAGCTTTAGAGGAGGTTTCTTATATTGACTTGGTAATGTCATAGATAACTTGAGTGGAGGAGTAGGACCATCCGTAAGAGGAGGTTGAGTGGGTTGAGTGGGTTGAATAGGTGACACTTGAGTGGTCAAGAAGGCAACTTATAAGTGATAACATAATGCTCATTAGACATAGGAGTAGGTTTAAGAGCCCATTTAAATGCACCATTTATACACGGGCATGCAACAAAATGTTTTGCAATGAATGAGATAAAAAATTTATGCTTAAGATGCTTGATTACTCGTCGTAAAGCATAAAAATCATTGTCATTATGTTTGTTGATTCAATGATAATTGTAATATGGGTGACCGTGATATTTCACAAGTTGGTAAGGAGGATAGCCTTGAGTAGATGGTAAAGTGATCAATTGATGACTAAGGAGCTCAGTAAGAATATCATGTTGTTTAGTATTACAACCAAAGGTGAGAGGTTCTGGTAATGGCAAGACTTGAGGTTCACTGATATGAGCACATGTAGAAGACATAAAATGAAGATGTGATGTAGAGGGAGAACAAACACGAGCCTGAGAAGTGTCCTTAAGATGTTGGATTTCAGATTGTAGAGATGTAATCGTGGATTCCATAGCTGAAATTTATCGTAAAATAGAGTATGCAAAGCTTGAATTGACTCCAATATGGTTTGATTGGATGGAGGATCATGAAGACTAGGGTTGTCAGATAGACGATCAAAGATCAAAATTATTTTGTGTGGCGACGTATCATTAGGAAGATACATAGGGTCTAAAGTTTTTTACATGACAACTTGGCAATTGGGATGTATCTTAAGTAAATCAAACAAATAAATTTGAGGAATTTTAGGATCCATGATAGAAAAAATGATGTGCCAAAGAAGGATATGAATGATCAATCATGATTGGGGTTCACCAAAATGATTAAGCTAATATGTAAATACACAAGCCTAATCTAAATGCAAGATTGCAGTAAATGAATGATAAATTGAGTACATCAATTTACCAAAGTAATAAATAATGAAACCCTAATTGTAAAGAGAGGGTATAAATTCTTAGATGATTCATAGTAGTTATGGAGAATTCATAGAGTTATAAAATAGAAAAAGATGAAGCACGACCATTGCACCGAAGCTTAGAAAAATACAGAACTGGAGGGAAAGCCTAGACTGGAGGCACCTAGAGAGGGATAGGGGCACCCGTGGGCACCCTAGGCCTATTTTTGGGCACCTGGGTCTACAGAAATTCTTAGAAAACCTCCTTTGAGGTGTCGCAAGATGTTCACCTTAAGTCTCCTTTGGTCACTCTGAGGTCGCACCAAGATCGCCGAGGTCACTGTAAACCTGCAATGAAATATGAACTTAAAAAACTCTCAAATAGAAATCAAATCTAAAAAAAGAAAGATGCAAAATGAGTGGTTTGAATTTCCTTAGCTGTCACAATGGTGAACTTACGACTGAGCACTACACTACATCTCAGACCCAATGTAGTTTTGTGTGTGTATGTGTGTGGAATTGTGCCCTAGGTTACTCTTGTGTCAGTCAAACTTGGATAGGGAAAAAGTAGCTAGATGTAGAATGTAGTAAATGTGTGCATGAAATAAAATAAACTAGATAGATGAAATGAAGCTCTTAGATGCCTTGATGGATGTAATCTTAGGTGGTGATAGATAGTGCTTAGTGCTTGATCCCTTAGTATGATCATATAGTTTTATATTTCTATGATTCCTTTCCTTGAATTTCATTATTAACCCAAAAAGGTTGACCACCAAAAAGATAATATGCTCAAATGGCTAGAAAGGACCTAGAAAGTGTGATAAAAGTACAAAGGGGTCAGGCACCCAGAGAGAGGACGAGGGCACCCTGGTGCTTTGGCATCCTAGCTAGGCACTTTGGTGTCCGTGATGATAAATGCCAAAGTATAAAAAGATAGACTAAGCAAGTAAGGGTACAAGACCATAAGTGACAATAGAAGATAAAGAAAGGTGGCCAAAGATATGTGTTAGTTAGTACTTTTCTTACTTAGGAATCATATGAATAATAGTATGTAATTAGGACTATATAATTAGCCAAAGTGCATGATTTTGTGTCAACACTAACCTTTTCACCTCTTCCATCTTAAAATTCACTTTGCTAAGGGTTGATCTTTCAAACCTCTTCACCTCTTCCATCTTAGCATTCACTTTGCTAAGGGTCGATATTTCAAACCTTTTCCCCTCTTCCATCTTAGAATTCACTTTGCTAAGGGTTGAGTTCTTCATCACACCTTTCTTCATTCTCCCCATTTTTCATTACAATGGTGGATTCACACAATTCATCATTTTCTCAGAATGGAAAATGATGAAAGACACCATTTTGGGTATGTAAAAACAACACAAACAATTCAACTTTAATGAATTGTGTCCTTACCCTTTCAACATGGACATCTTATGCACACCCTTTCCAAAATATTTGAAACACCAAATTCAAAAAATACAAGGGAAAAACCGATCCTAGAGAGCATATCAAAGAATTTTTCATAGCATGCCACGAAGTGGCATATAATAATATCTTTCTCTTATGCCTTTTCCTAGAAGTCTAGGAGGACAAGCTTTGGACTGGTTCTTACACCTTCTAAAGGGATCTATCACCACCTTTGTGGACCTCTCGGAAGTTTGTCAAACATTTTTATTTCAACCTCAATCATAATAACCATACTAACGATCAAAACCATCCTAGCAGTTATCACAATGAATCTTGGTATGTGAACTGAAATCACCATGTCGTCACTTTAGATATCATAGATAATCGAAATGTGCACAACATACATGAACAATCAATGAAAAATGCAACCAAACAACCTAGAGAAGACACCAATCCATGCAAAGATAAATGAAATGTACACCTCTCAAAGAAATTCTCTCTAGTGTTTTTCAACAACTAAAAGAGGTTAGGATGATAAAATATCTGCTTATAAGACCTTGGGTTGAAGGATAACCTAAGCCCTAATGGTACAAACCTCATACGTATTTTTATTTTCATTACATTGATGGCCATTCAATAGATAAATGTGTGTGTTTTAAGAATTATTCCCAATACTTAATTGACAACAGAGAGATCTTTGTAGAACTTGACTACAAAGCTATAAAGCAACCAAAGACACATTAGCTACCACAACTTCTTGAGAAGAGCCGGATGTTGTCCCGACCATAATGTAATTACTTGTATAAATCTGATTATTAGCTGCAATATAACACCAATGAACACAATATTTCAGATAAATGATCTCAATTTGCAAGAAGAATAGCTTAGACACTTCAAGGGGGAACCTCCAAACCATACAATAAGACTCAAATGCTGAATATGATGATCAACTAATACCTACTAACCCCTATATATACTATTCCTATGCTATGGCCAACACCAAGGTCGACCCACTAATGAAAATATAACATATATGAAAGAGATACATAATGATAAGAAGTTATGATAGCCACAAGTCGACTATATACATCCAATATAAGATATATGATTAAGGGCGTAGCATGCCCCTCCCATTCAAAGCAACATTATCCCCAATGTTGAGAATATTTGGATGCTGCTATAGGAAATTTACATCCTCCCAAGTTGCATCTTCATTGTCTAGATTTTTCCACTTGATCAAATACTCAGTGATGACCCTTATCCTCAATCGCTTAGTGTGTTTCTGAAGGATGCATTCTGGTTCCAGGATGATTCTACCCTTTTCATCAATCTTGGGTAACACTGTTTGGGTTGATATTATCTATCCAATTACCTTCTTTAGGAAAGATACATGGAATACTGGATGAATTCAAGTAGTCGGAGGAAGTTCCAGTTTGTATGCTACATTGCCAATCTTCTGTAACACTTGATAAGGACCATAATACTTAGGTGAAAGCTTGTTGTCCTTTTTCTGTTGTTTTAAGGACATTTGCTTATATGGTTGAACGCACAAAACCCAACCACCGACTTCAAAATGTCTTTCACCGTGATGTTGGTCTCGCCACCGCTTTCATGTGGTTTTGTGACATGGCCAAATTCTCCCTGAGACTAGAAATCACCTCTTGTTGGTGTTGAATATGTTCTTCAACTACTCGAACCTTTGGTGGACTCTCAAAGATGAAGTGATAGATGGTGGATGGTACCCATATAATGCCAAGAAAGGAGACATTTAAATGAAGTATGAAAGGAGGTGTTATACCACCATTCTGCTAGTGGTAACCATTGGACCCATCTCACTTTCTTATCTAATGTAAAACAACGAAGATATTCCTCCAAGCACTTGTTTACCACCTTTGTTTGCCCATTAGACTGGGGATGATAAGAAGAACTATGAGCTAGTTGTGTTCCCAATCATGAGAATAAGTCATTTTAGAAATTGCTAGTAAAGATAGGGCCTTGATCACGTACTATAATCTTTGGTGTCCCATGTAGCTTCCGAATTATATCTCGAAAGTCACATCTTTGTAATCGCAACAAATGGATGTGATAAAGCACAAAAATGGGCATATTTGGTGAGTCTGTCCACCGCCACCATGATTACATTTTTACCTTTTGATTTAGGAAATCTTGTGATGAAGTCCATGGACACCTCTTCCCACCTCTGGCTAGGAATTGATAGAGGTTATAAAAGACTTGGGGACTTAATTGTTTCGCCCTTATTTTGCTTACAAACCATGCATTCTCGCCACAAAATTTTGGACATATCCTTTTAGCCCTTCCTTAAAAAAATCATGCTCGAGTCGATGATACGTCTTTAAGAAGCTAGAATGACCCCTAATGGATAAGCATGGAGCTCAGATAGAACCCTATTTTTAAGGATTGAATTCTTACATAGATATAATCTATCTTTATACCATAAAACATCTCCTTTCCATACAAAATTTTCTGACATGCTTGGATCTTGTTGGAGATTCTGAATGAGATTTTGTGTACCTGGGTCATTTTTCCATTCAGACCTTGCATCCTCTATCCAATCCTCCTGTAATATAGATATGGCACACAACAATGCCTGGCAGATTCATCCTTCCGAGATAAAGCATCAGCAACTACATTCTCTTTCCCTTTCTTGTATATTATCTCAAAATCATACCCCAACATTTTTGAGACCCATTTTTTTGTTCTTCTAATGATAAACGTTGCTCTAAGAAGTATTTCAAACTATCATGATCTATCTTTACTTTGAAATGTCGTCCCATTAGATATGGTCTCCATTTATTCACTGCATGAAGTATTGCTAACATTTCTTTCTCATAAAATGGTTTAGAGATATTATTACCTTTGAATTGGTGGATCTCAAAGGCAATGGGTCACCCTTCTTGTATGAGTACTGCCCCCATACCATACCCTGAAGCATCACATTCAACAATGGATATTTTTGAAAAATCTGGAGTGGCTAGAACTGGAGTGGTGCACATGGCCTCCTTCAACTTCTCAAAGACCATAGTAGCTTGCTCGTTCCAATGGAAAGAGTCCTTCTTCAATAAAGCTATGAGTGGTGCTACAGTGCTACCATAATTCCTTACAAATCTACGATAATAACCTGTAAGCCCAAAAAATCCTCGAAGATTTTTTAGGGTTTTGGGAACCTTCCATTCAATCATGGCTTTTATATTGTTAGGATCCACTTTAACACCTTTATAAGAGACAATATGACCCATATATTCAACCTCCTTGACACCAAAAGAACACTTAGAAGGATTTGCATAAAGTTGATGTTGTTCAAGAGTTTCCAACACCTTATATACATGATGCAGGTGTTCCTCCCATTTTTTACTATAGATTAATGTATCATCAAAGAACACTAAAATAAAATTTTGAAGAAATGGCTTAAAGATGGAATTCATCAAGCTTTGAAATGTAGAGGGTGCATTTCTTAGTCCAAAAGGCATTACCAAGAACTCATAATGGTCCTTCATGTGTCTTGAAGGTTTTTTTATGAATATCTTCATCCCTGATTCTAATATGATGATATCTAGAATGAAGATCAAGTTTTGTAAAGTAAACAACACCATGTAACTCATCTAGCAAATCATCAATTACAGGAATAGGAAACTTATCTTTAACTATGTACTTATTGAGTTCCTTGTAATCTGGACACTCATCTTTTTCCGTACCATCACTATAGGAGAAGAGTAAGCACTTTGACTATGACAAATAAGTCATGCTTCTAACATCTCTTGAACTATCTTCTCAATCTCAGTCTTTTGCATATAGGGGTACCTATAAGGTCTGTTGTTGGGTGGTTGACTCCCTGGTACTAGCTCGATGGCATGGTCATGGTCTCTTTTCAGAGGTAGACCCTTGGGCATTTCTCCAAACACCACTGAGTGCTCATCTATAATTGCTTGCATATTTGCAGGTATAAATGTATTAGAATGATTTGCTTCTAATGAAAATAGCTATGCCACAAACCCTTCTGCACCCTTTCTAAGCAATTTTTGCATTTGATGAGAACTTACCATCTGTGGGGACTTTGCTCTTAGTCCTTTTAGTTTAAAAGTCCTCCCTTTTGACTGAAATTGCATGAACAACTCTTGGAAATTCATTTCAATGGTTCCCAAGGTGGTAAGCCATTGAACTCCTAACAAAATGTCTGCTCCTCCCATGGCAATGGCATACATATTGCTAGTTATCAAGTAATCTACCATGGCGAGATTAATGTTATGGCATTTTCCTAAACAACTAATAGTTTTCCCATCAGCGATCATGACTTGACATTCTGGAGCTAGATAAACAAAGCAGTTCAAGTGTACCGCCAACTTATGATTGATGAAATTGTGAGTACTTCCCAAATCAATCAACACTGTTACCCTCTGTTTTTTTAAGAATCCAACTACTTTGAGAGTTTGGGGAGTGCTAATACCGAAATTGCATAGCATGATATTGTTGGCTAGGGATCTCCTAATTGCTCCTCTGGCTCTACCTCTTCGTCTTCTTCATTTTCTTCTTCTTCAGTAGGTCCCTCAATGTAGAACAATTTATTTTCAGCACACTTATGTCTTGGTCAAAATTTGTTGTCACAATTAAAACATAACCCTTTGGCTCTCTTTTCTTCAATTTGTTGAGGTGTCAGTCTCACTGGCCAAGGGAATGATGGTGGAAGGGTGCTACGATCTCTGATATTACTAACAGTTTGTTTCCTACTGGAAAGAAAATTTTCCTCTGCCCTACGTGCCATGATCATAGAGTCTGAAACCTTATGAGGATTAAACATACGCACCTCAATCTCAATTTTTTCTTTAAGACCCCCAAGAAATAAGTCATTCAAATTATCTTCAGGAATATTTTCCACCCGTAAGGAAAGGTTTTAGAATTGATGGATGTAATATTTGACTGTTCCTATTTGTCTGAGCTTTGCTAATTGACTGAAATAATTATTTGACACACTAGAACTATAGTGCAATTACAACTCTTCGGTGAATATTGTCCATGTAACATTGAGGCCACTCTTTTTCCTTTGAGCACATAACCATCGATACCAAATGAATTGGTCAGGTTCAAGATACAACGATGCCATGGTAACCTTTTGTCCCGATGGAATCTAATGAAGATCAAAGAAATTCTCCATCTGGTTAATCCAATTGAGTGGATCCTTTCCATCAAACTTACGCATTTCCACTTTTGGAATCATGTTACGGGCTTGCAAAGTGTTTTTATTTAGATTGGTCATGTTTGCAGATCCACCCTAGCTAGTTTGTCTATTACTTTGACCTAAAGATCCACCTTGGTTAATATGAGTATGATTGAGTTGTGGCTGATTAGGAAGGATATGATGACCCATGATATTGTAACTAAATTGGTGAATGAAATCCTCCAATCGTTGTCCAATCTTTTCTACATCTTCTTTGCTGGCCACTCTACCCTTGAGGTTTTGCAACTCTAACTCAAGATAGCTGACCTTATGGTCACTTGAAGTAAACCCTAAGCCCGAGGACTCTGTAGATACCCCTTCTGACTCTAACTCCTCAACTATTATCTCATCCTTATCATGGGTTTTACCTAGAGTGATGGGATTCTTTTTGCCTCTTGTGGAAGGCCCCAAATGCCATGATGCCCCAAAATGATAAGATTTAAGGATCAAGGTTGAAATTTAGGGTTTGGGATTTCAATAGGAATTTAGCCAAATTTTATAAAACTCAAAGAATGAACTCAAACTAATTTTTTAATCTTCTTTTTTGAAATGTAAATAACTTTGAAAAAACATAAAATTGCTATAACTTTTGTAAAAAACATAAAACCGCTATAACTTTTGCAAAACAAGTAAAAAATTCTTAAAATTTGGAGGGAAGCTTACTTGAATGATTTTACCACATCATAGAAAAAATTGCAGAAAAATTCACTACTGATTTTGAGATATAGATAAACCTTCACAATTAGGGTTTGACGCAACGCTGGCCGAGTTCAAGCTCTAATACCACTTGTAATGTAATTACTTGTATAAATCTGATTATTAGCAGAAATATAACACCAATGAACACAATATTTTAGATAAATGATCTCAATGTGCAAGAATAATAGCTTAGCCACTTCGAGGGGGCAACCTCCAAACCGACAAAATAAGACTCAAATGTTGAATGATGATCAACTACTACCTACTAACCCCTATATATACTATTCCTATGCTATGGCCAACACCAAGGCTAAAACAATAATGAAAATATAACATATATGGAAGAGATACATAATGATAAGAAGTTATGATAGCCACACAAGTCAACTATATACATCTAATATAAGATATATGATTAAGGGCGTAGCACAAACTCTTTTACATACTAACACTCAACAAGATCATGATGACAAAATTCAACTATCTCAAACTCAAAACAAATAAAAATCTTCTCCATATTTTCTTCCTAACACTCAATGAGATCATGATGATGAAGTTCATATATCTCCCAATCGAACCAATTAATCTCCTCTAAATATTTTCTTCCTACAATTCAAACATACATTGAAACAATTTTGAATAACAACCTTCCAACATAAAATGAGAGCTTGACCTTACTTTAAGATTCCCTTCCAACCCTTTCCATAAATGTGGACACTACAAAATATGGTTAATCATGAAGCACCATTGAGATTGATTCTATTCTTTCATCTTCGACTCCTATGCCTAATATCTCTAGTATTGTTGTAAAAACACAACCACAACAAGTTTGGACACTTGACAACACAACCTTCCATGTCCATAATCCCTCAAATGCAAAATATTGTATGCATCTCCTCAATGATGGTTCTTACATGTCAAGACATTTACATGTGTGTATTCCATGAGTTACGTATACCTAGGAATATCCTTACACAACATTTTCAAGCTTTAATTTCAAATCTATCATCAAAAAAATTAATTCACAACCTCGATGGAGCAACATTGAATATTTTCTCTCTATGGCCTATAAGGAGCCTCAAATATACATCTAGAGATCAATCCTTCTTTCCTCACATTCTTCCACTCACTGGATGAATATGAATCTCAACATATTCTCCACATTGACAATCCTTCTCTAACATCACATAGGTCTTTCGATCCCATCGAAGGAGTATCTAATCATACATCCTTTGACTTGGCTCTTGTCTGCCCAAGTCTCATACATTAGGACTCATTGAATCATTTGATTCACTCTGTTGACTTGGACCTTATCCACCCAAGTCTCATAAATCAAAACTTCTTGAATATTTTGATTCACTCCTTTGACTAGGATTTTATTTTCCCAAGTCTCATAAATTTAGACTACTTCCATCTATCATTCATAAAAATATTTTAATCCTCTCCTTTGACTTGGAACTCATCCACCCAAGTCTTGTAAGTTAGGACCATTTAATAAATTTGAACCTCTCTCTCGATGAGTCCATTACAAACCTTCATCTGTTAAAATTCAGAAAAATTCAAAAGCATAAAAAGAAAATAAAACTTCGTATTAAACCTTTTCTTAAAGCACTATTTGAAAATAAAAAGGTGGAAAATCAAGTGCAAATAACGTTAAACATTCCATTTGTTGGAAGATATCTTAATCATACCATTATCATATCTTTGCATTCTTCACCTATCACGACACAAGTTAACCTTTTTCCTATTGGGCATTGTGTGTCTCATCCCTGTTATGGTTCTTACCATTTCATATCTTTTTACTTACTATTTTGTCTCAAAGCTTACTGATAAAAACCCTCATCTTAAATAAGATATATTTAACAAAAAGATCAAACTTCTTTACCCGGACCTTTTTGATCATCCATCTCAGTCTACAGTGTTGAACCCTTGCATCCTACTAGTCGTATGCGGCTGAGACTTAGGGGCAAAATGTTCCTTCCCAATAAGCAAACTATCGACATACAAGGAAAAATCAATCTAAAATACAAAAAAATTAATCATTACACCTTTCATCCTTTATAGTCTTCGGTGATGAGCCCATACTTCTTACTAGTAGTATGAGATTGAGAATGGGGCAAGTGCCCTTACTCGCCTATAATTTGTCTTCGGTGTTGAGTCCTTGTCTCTTATTGGTGGCATGGGGAAACATGTAGGGGTCCTTCACAAAAAAATTAACCAAAAATAAATCCTTTAGAATTAAAAGTTCTTAATAAAAAATATCCCAAGAAGTAATTTAGTTGTTCATGTTAAAAGAGACAACAATTCCTTCAACCGGATTTTGCCAATCAATAAGCCATCTACGGATCTAAGTCGAGTCTAAACCTATAAAGTGGAATCATCTTGGAATTAGTCAGCTTAATCTTGACTGGAGATGCGTTACATTTTTCTTACGTGGATCATTGATACACCTTGTGTCTTATCATCCATCATATTCATTTTCATATCACTATTCACCTCGTCGTTCGTCCTTCTTGGCTCTCAATGATGAGCCCTCGCATCTTCCTAGTTGCATGGAGCCACAAGTGGAGTGAAACACCCTATCATTTTATCATCTACATTTATGCCAATGGAATGGAATGCTTCTAATTATTTGTAATTGCGTTCTAATAGTGCAACTCTTTACCGAGTCAAAAATATAAAAACATTTAAAAATGTTCAAAAATTTAAAAACATTCAAATATGTTTCCAAAACATCAAAAACATTCAAATATGTTTCTCAAAAACACAAAAACATTCAAATATGTTTTCAAAACTTCAAAACAATATAAAATTGTTCAAAAATACCAAAAACAAGATAAAGTCAGTCCCAAAAACAAAAGTAGTGTAAAACTAGCAAAAATCAAAACATTCATACATTGTTTGACCAAACTATCAACAACTGGATAACATAGTTCAAAAATTTCACCATTTGATGAAGATTTTCATGATCGTTCTAGACCATCTTTCACTAATCAATTACCCTTTCACAATATAACTTTTCTTGGGGCACACTTGGATTTCACTATTTAATCCAATATAGATCAAACTTCAATGGATCTGACAATAGTATCTTTTAGAGTATCTAAGCATCATTCTGATCTTTGACTTGATCCAATCCTCTTGCATTCTAAGATATCACTCAGGGGCATTCAAATCTTTCTATCCCTTCGATGTGGAACATATGCAGAGTGTCATTAGATGTGTTGTATCTTGTCATGCGGTTTGTCACCATTGTGATGATACTTTTGCCTTTGTTAGTTTGTTATTTTTTGTACTTTGTTTACCTTTACTATAGACCAATTGCAGGAGAAAAATCTTGGCATCTTAGTTCACATATAACTTTGGTGTCATTCATTCCTATTCATATTTTGTTTGTTTGCAAGCTTTGCTTGTGTCTTTTGACCACTTGCACATGTTGTGTTTTCCTCCTGGCTTATTAAATAAGCCATGGTGTGTTTTCCTTTTGTTGTGTATTCAAGTTTGTTTACATTTATTTGTATTTGTACTTCAAATTTCTCAAAATTTGTAAAACCATAAAAAATTATATATTCAAAAATTAAAAAAATCATATATTCAAAAATTCAAAAAAATCATATATTCAAAAATTCAAAAAAGCATATATTCAAAAATGAAAAAAATCGAAAAATCATAAAACTTTTTCGAACAAACATTCACTTATCATCAACATCCTACAATTGGAAAATATTGACATGAATATTTCAACATTTCAACATAGTCTCAATAAATTCATACTTTGTTATATACTACCCTAGTGATCGCTTCCAATCTTACAACAATTAATTTCTTCCTTTGTACGATTAATTGCTCTTGGGGCAAGTCACCAAATTATTTTCCCCTTGTGATATAAATTTTCCGGGAAATTTCTCTTAGATCATTTGCACAAAGGATCCAACAAGAGTCTCATGAGGAGTAGCTTTACTCGCTTCTTTAGTCTGATCCTGTTCCCACCTTAGAGCATTTACATCTATTTAACCTCATTTTGGCACACATTAGGGGCATAACTATTTGTCTTCTTTTTTGACTTTGTGTTACATTGTTGAAGTTTTCTTCTTTGACAAATTGTAAGTTGTGTGATAACATCTTGGTTTTTTTATAACCTTTATGCATGCACCTACTATTCATATTGGGCTTGTTTTCCTTTTTATCTTTTCTTTGTTATGCGCGTGTTTGTTTATGCACATCCGGGTTAAACATATTGATTCTTTCATAATCATGGAGATAACTCTATTGGCAACAGAAAAAAAAGTTTATCTTACATTCACGCTCTCCAAATGACACTCATGCTACAAGCACAATTTCTCCCATCCTAATTGTTCAAATTCCTTGTCTTCTTCCTATTAAGTGGTCATCCACTTCCTTAGTGTGTCATCCAACGACTTAAGGGGCATTTCTCTTCTATTCTACTCATCGGGGCATCCAAATGCTTCAATGTTTTCTCCTCATTTATCTACATGCATCTACTATCATTAAAACACTATTACTTCGCAATAACACTTTAAAGAGGGGTAAATATAGACATCCCAAAATTACATACTAATTCCTAGTATTATCCCAGTTCACTTCCTAGCTCATATCCCCTTTGTGATTAATTAATCATGTGTATACACCCCTTGGATTAATTAAATTAGTCCATAAGACACTTTAGCTAAGTTAATTATCATTTATTAACAAATGATTAATTAATTATGTTGCACATTATAGCTAATTAAATTAGTTACTTAATTAGGAAAATCCACCTATTTTCCTAGTCAACTGCCACTCCACTTCCGCATCCCGCTTAACTGAACTTGAACTCAAATTCCTCATTTGAGTCAATCGCACTGAACTCAACTTCCCTACTCAACTTGGAATCCACTTCTAGATTCCTAGAAGTGTGGGGGAAATTGGATTGTACATACAATTCAATTTCCGGATGTAACTTCTTCCATTCCAAATGTGTATTGCCCTTGAAAAGCTGCAACTCCTAGAATCGGTCTACTTTTCTATTCCTGGGTGATTGTAATCAATAACCTAGAGCTTAGTCAAAACTCCAACCACTACTCCACCTCTATAAAAGTGCATGCCTATTCCTTTACAAATCCTCTTGGATTCTTGCACAATAATTTTGTCAATTTTTCTACCCAATATCTGCATATTGGAAGCCATATCCAAGCCAAATCTATTCGTAGCATGGTCAAATCCACATTTGGGGATTGAATCAAGAGTGCCCACGAATCACATTTTGACAAGACCACACAAGCTCAAAAGCTTCTACAATCTTATTGAAAGTTTTCAAGGAAGAAATGATTGGAAGGTTTGTAGTTATTGTTATTACTTGTCTTTTTGTTTAGTTAGTTTTTCATTGTTCACGATAACCATCTTGAATTGTTCATCTCTAAGACACAATTGTCTTTATCAAATTCAACATTGAATGTTGCTTTGCTATTTAGCTAACTAACAAAGGCTTCTTCTTCAAACCTAGTACTTACACATATCATAAATGTTTTTGATGCCTTCATCTGCAATTTCTAGTGGAGTTTGAGAAGTTTTTAATCACCTTGTAGCCTAAAATAAAACTTAGTAATTAAATGTTTGAACTGATTTGCTTGCGATTTTATGTCATCTTTTTCATAAATAACGGTGTATATTACATCTAATTATTAAAATTACACTTTTTAAATAAAAATATATTTCTTAATTTAACTTACAATTTTAAAAATAGTTATAAATAATTTAAATTATATTAAAGTAAATATATATCTATATTGAATTATGGCCAAATGGTATGTCTCTTTTTAATTGTGTCAAATTTTTAATATCTCTAAATCAATATACATTATCACTTAAAAACAATATCATAAAATATTACAATAACAAATTTGATATTTTCTAGACAAATTAATATGTATTATTAATTCTAAATTTAATATGATTATTATCTTTATTTATTATATAATGGTGATGGATTGTCTCTAGATATAGTAGATACATCTCAAATATTGATATTAAATCTTAAAAAGTAAAAAAAAACCTTCAACCATTTTGTTTTTTAATAAATATATTCTTTGTTTGTAAATAGTGTGTCTTCCTAATGTGGTGTATATTTTTTTGTATAATTTTTATTTAAAACTTGGGATAGCGGTGTGAGAGCATCCAACTTAACCTATCACTACCTACATTTACACATAATTATTATTTCTTATAATTTCTTAAAGTAACAATTGTTTATCATTCTTTTCAAATTACTCTTGCATACATGTGCATGCATGGGTGGGCATAAAACACATACATGATGGGAGTGCCCCATGACCACCTGTCATTTCATTGGCAAGAATATTTTAATAATAAATCAGTTTGAAAACATAAGGTTGCATCTCGTGAAGTCAGAATTGATCAATGTGCAAGAGCATTCACATCATGCAGGTCCCCAGTTTGAATCTTGTAACCATTGCATTATATTTTTCAACAATGTTGAAAAACACACTGTGTTTTTCAACACAAAAAAATTACAAAAAAACTAAGTACCCTCATGCCTGCCACGTGGCACCGGATGGGCATTAGATGGATGCATATATATTTTATGGGATAGTGGCTATTCTCTTGATAGAATGCAATGGGGCCCATAAGAGACACATGCATCCATCCTATGCCCATCAAATGCCACGTGGTAGGTGCACCAATACTTTTTTTTCAAATTTCTATTGTTGAAAAACACTCAACATAGTCGTTTGTGGGATTCGAATTGAATACCTACCATCTAACAATGCATGTTCCCAACGATTCAACTATCATTTTACACATGAAACTACACCATTCCAAACTCATACATTTAAAAAACAATCGCCCATGATTTGATAGTTTACAACGGGCCCACCCATGCATGGTATGAATGTGTTGATGGGGTATTTTACAAGGCATGGAGCGGAGGCTATTCTCTTGATAAAATGCACCACCTGACATCCATGCCCCATCATCAACGCATGCATACCATGTATGGGAGGGCCCCACCTAAACCTGTCAAATCATGGGCAGAAATTTATTTAAATGCATAGGTTTCAAATGATGTAATGACATGTGATAAGCGATAGTGGAAATGGTGGACGCATGCACTGTTTAGGTATTCAGTTTGAATCACAGAACCAACTGTGTGAAGTTTTTTCAATAATGTGTACAAACTCGCATGATTGGTTATGTGATTTGAAATGAAGACTCGCCAATTAATAACACACACGCCCACCATTTCCACTATCGCTCGCCACATGCCATTACATCATTTGAAACCTATGCATTCAAATAAATTTCCACCCATGATCTGACAAGTTTAGATGGGCCCTCCTATGCACAATATGTATGAGTTGATGATGGGGCATGGATTTTAGGAAATGCATTTTATCGGAAGAATAACCTCCACCTGCATTAGTGGGCCCCACCGAATCCTATCAAATCATGGGCAGATTTTTTTTTAATGTATAGGTTTCGAATGATGTAGTTGCATGTGTGAAGTTAAAGTTGAACCAAAGGGATATTGCGTTGTTAGATGACATGTATTCAATTCAAATTCCACAAACAACTATGCGGAGTTTTTACAAAAATGTTGAAAAACATAGTGTGTTTTTCAACAACAAAATTTGCAAAAAAACACTAACTATTGAGTGCACCTACCACATGGCAACACATGGACATAAATGGATGCATGAATGTTTTTATGTAGGGCAAGTACATTCTATCGGGAGAATAACCTCTACTATTAATGTATGGCCGGCATTCTATCAAGAGAATAGCCTATGCACCTATCACTATCATTGTTTACCAACATTTACATGTAATCACTCTTCCAAATATTTTCTTGAAGTAAAAAAATTATCATTCATAAATGATATTTATCTAAACAAAAGTTCAAAAGTGTGAAGGGGTTGAATCTCCTTTTTATTTTATAAGTTGTCAATTGAAGAATCACAAGCTAAAATACTCACCATGGAGAAAAATACATTCACGGTTGTCAAAGCCATTATACATTTCAAGTTTTATATCCTAAACTCACATATAATAGTATTTTTTCCTGAAACCGTGGTGAAGTCGGTTCATACTCAACAATAATTGGGATCTAAAAGAGGCAATTGGATTGCCAAGGTTCAAGAGTATGATTTTGAGATCCACCCATTGAAGCTTATAAGAGGTAAAGGCTTATGCCAACTTATCACTAAATACAATGCAAATAAAAGTTAATAAGTGGAGACATATTCATGAAACGCTGACTTAGATGAAGGATTTCCTACAATACTCTTTGTAAGTACCATCTTTGAATGGTATTATGACATTGCTTATTTCTTGACATATGGTGACTTCCCACCCCATCTAAACAGAAATAAAGAAGAACCATCAAACTTATATTAGCAAGGTTTGTGGTCCGGAACCATGTATTATATAAGAGAGGATTGGATAGTTATTTTTTTATGGTGTGTTGACAAAGAGAAACAAGAAAAGTTACTCAAGGCATATCATGCCCAAGCTTGCAGTGGATACTTTTCATCCTTGGTCATGGCTCACAAGATCCCAAGACAAAGATATTATTGGCCTAATTTGTTATGGGATGCTCAAAATTAGGTAGCTAAATGCAAACCATGTCAATAATTTGTTAGAATACCTCAATTAGTTATGTTACCTCTTAGGCATGTGGTTATTGAGGTCCCATTCCAACAAAGGGGGGTCTAGAATTCATAGGTGTGCTAAATCCACATTCTAGTGTAGGTCATACCTATGTGCTCACTACTACAGATTACTTCACTAAATGGGTTGAGGCCATCCCATTCAAGCACACAAACACCAAAATAATATGCAAATTTCTCAAGGAGAACATCATAGTGCGCTTTGGTGTTCCACAAAAGATTGTTACATACAATGCTACCTATTTCTCTTCCATGGAACTCATTGATTTCTAATACAAACATGGTAGCTCTCTCCCTCATTCATCTAATTATTATCCTCAAGGTAATTGTTAGGTAGAATTTAGTAATAAGAATATTGTAATAATCATCCATACATTAGTAGATCATAATCAAAATAATTGGCACAAGAAACTATATGATGCATGTATGGGATGATTAGATCACACCTAAGAAAGTAATAAGTAAGTTTTCATTTCAGTAGTTGTACAAAATAGAGGTATAAGTACCTATATCAGGTTGAGTTACCCATCTTGTAGTTGATAAAATTAGTTGAAGATAACCAATTTTGTGATACCTTGGATAAAATGATATTGTATATCAAGAATCTCAATGAGGAAAGATTCATGTTGGTTGATAGGAGTAAATAACATCAAATGAGGGTGAAGAAATTTTTAATCGTAAAAACATGAAACAACATTCCAGAGTAAAGAATTTTTCCTACTTTGAGACAAGAGAAGAGAACCAAAAGGTAGCTATGGTACGTTTGATTCTATGTGGCTGGGACCATTTAAGGTCAATATTTTTGTGGCAATAATACATTCTACTTATCTTATGTAGACAATACACCCTTAAAATTTCCCGTGGTGGAAAATAATTGAAATTGTATAAGTAGTTAAAGTGGGTTGTTCCCCACCCGTGCCATAGGTGATTTATGTTTTTGTCATTTGCGTGCTTCCATTTCACACTGTGTGATTTGTTTCTCTCCTTATTTTTGTGTTCATCTCTTTTCATTCCATGTCCCTTCTCCGAGTCTGTTTTCCCAATGGATAAGGCATTATTCTACTAAAGGTTATGAGATTATGGTGTTCATTCTTGCCTCATTTTTGTTTCATCCAAACCAAGTCAAGTCCCCGAGTATGAGCCATTGTTGGCATGTAAAATGTCTCGCATTTTACTTGACAACCCTACGAAATTTTTTGTCACTTTTCGGTCAAGTGGGTCAAAATTGTCAAATTGTCTCTTTTCAAAGATCAACTTCTACGAAAGGTTTTGGGAGCCTTGGGTGGTTTCAAAAGCTTAGATTATAGTCAATGAAAATGTATCTGAGTCTACTTCATGATAGTGTGATTTAGGAAAGGTTTTAAGAGCTTTGAAATAGCCTTGGGAATACATTCACTTCTGGTGATTTTTTGGGAAAAGGTTCTCTTGGTTGTTAAAGGAAGATCAACTTGTGCGAAGGTTTTAGGATCCTAGGATGGTTTCGAATCCCAAACCATAGTCAATAGAAATCTATAGAGGCCCAATACATCATGGAATATTCAAGAGAAGGTTTTTGAGCATCTAAAGTGGAAACCTTTCAAACACTAAATCACAAGGGACTTTTTGGAAGAGAGAAATTACACTAAAGGTTTTAGGAACCTTGAGAAGATTTATGAGCCTAAAAAAGGTCAAATTGAATCACATTGAGTCCCCTCCATGGTCCATGAGTTAATTTTTTTCATACCCATCTCAAACCCATGTATAAAATTTGCTCACTGTTATGTTTCCCTAGGAAAAATGGTGACTTAACGAAAAACTCAAGTGTAACTAATTTTCAAGGTTTTTAAATGCTTCCATTGGATGTTTTGGCCCATTTCTTGTCAAATTCGTATATTATATACCTTGAAATGTTAAGTTTTGGTCTCAGGACAAAAAGTGCATCCCACATTCTAATGCTCTTTCCAGATGATGATGTCAAGCATCTTAAGTCTACTTAGCACACTTTGGGAGCTTGGAAACCTTTTCTACGTTCAAAACAAGTTTTTAAAGTGTCATTTGAAATCCCTTCAACAAGAGTTCCCTCGTCCTATTGGATGATGGAAAAGTAAAAAAAGTAACAAGGAAATAGAAAAATGAACTTGTTTCTTGTGTCAGACAACCCCTATGTCAACCTATGGTGCATTTTTGAAGGCTCCAAGGAATTGGTGTAATTTGGTGTGCTATTTGAACCTCCAAAGTGTGACCAAGCCTGATTGAATAACATTTTGGATGAGGAGGAGAGTAAAGTAAATTCCTTTTCCTCTTTGCACCAACATAACAAAAACCCATCCACCATTCATGTTGTTTTTAAAACATGATTTTCCTTCCCAAAATATCATCTAAAAAATATATAAAGTGCATCTGAAAACTACATTAAAATTATTTTTTCCCTCCTTTCATCACCACCAAACTAGTCATGTGTACCCTATTTTTACGAGACCTTGTTTTGCTCATATCTCATGATACCATGGTAAAAAGCTCTAAAATTTTGAGCACACATTCCCCTTAGAGAAACCTTCAAGATGATCTAAGTAGAAAAGTGTTTTATGGATTAGTTTAATTTTTTTATTCACTTGAATCTTGTTGTCACAAAAACCCTTATTTCACATGTTTTCCTCTAAAACATCAAACAAACATAACTTACAAACCTGAAGATCAAAGCTTGTAAAAATTTGTCCATGAAATCTCATCCAAAGCACCCTCATTTGGTAATTCAAACATTTTTTTCTACTTGTTCCATTTTCTAAGAAAATCGTGGAACTAGAGATCATTTCATCATTTCTCATTGATTCTAACAAGAGATCATCACAAAAATTGGAGCATCTCTTCATCTTGGAAATACCTTCCCGAAAAATCAAGTCTCATCCAATTTGGATATGTTTTTCTCCTACAATGGCCTAAACAAGATTGCAGCCTGAAATACCATTAAAAACCATTAAAAATCTTGAATTCTCGTAAAACGAATTGAAATATATTTCTGTTTGTCTCTTCAAACTCCACCAACATTATCAAACCCTTGAATACCAAAAAAACCACAAGATGAAATTACAATATTCTAGATACAATCCGATCTTGGTATTGGTCTTTAAATATTCAGATATTGGAGATAACAATGTTGAACACATGGATTTTGACAACCTGAAATAGAGGATGGAAGAAGGAACCCACACCATCCTGTCCAAAGAATATTTCACATCCAACTCTATTGAACCTTTGGGTCCCCATTCGCAATAGAAGAAATTAATTTTGTCTTCACGCACCAAGAATTATGAAGAAAAAATCCAAATTATCATTGATAACAAAGGTTCCATCATTTCCATACTATCTTTTGAAGGGATCTAAAAAAATTGCATCCTCGCACCTAAGAATACGATGATCCCAAGAAAGGAGGATGCATTTCTTGAATGGGAAAATTAGGAGTATTGTGTGTAACGGTGACAATAGGAAACTAAATGAAGATGCATTGCAAGATTTACCACATTCTCAAGACCCTCTCCCACTTTGAATTCATTAAATAAATTTTTTCTTATAAAGTATTACTTAGAAAAGTCATGGGAGAGGAATCTACTAAGGAATTTCACCCATAGATGTCAGCAATTCACTTTTATCACCACGTAAGGGACTCAAAGGATTGATTAGATCCAAATCAGTAGTGATAACCTATATTTATAGTTGGTAAACCTTAATAATAAAAATAATTTCACCATGACTTTTTATTATATATATGTCATTGAAACTTTGCAGAAGTGGCCAAATCTATCTCCAAAAGAAATCTCCCGATGAGTGTACCGTGTATCAAGTCTAACTTCAATTCATCTTGAATGAATAAAAGATTAATTATACCAAGGTTAATGATGTCTTTGTAATCCCCTCAATCAAGAAAATAGAAGGAGATATCAATCACAAGTTATCAATAGAATCTTGCATGCCGACTAAGAAGTACAAAAGCTACTTTATGTAGTTTAAAAATTTCTCCTACATCCATGTCATAGGATTTGATGATGCTATAATAAAGCTTTAGTGATACCCAAGAAACAATATGTTTATTATTGAATAGTGTTGCCAATTATCTAAAGTACATCTCAAGTGTCGTGAGATAAATAAGAAAGAGGATAAATTTTGATCCAGTTGGGTATCTACTCTTGTAGGAATTCGGGAGATGAAGGTAACATGAAGCTTCTCTTGGGTCATTCAACCTATATAGATATTATTCCAAGAGGTCATATGATAATAAATAACATATGGAATTTGAGGAAAAGTATCTCAACATTTCCCATCATCCCTAAATGGAGGACTATTGGGAATATTGTGCTGACAAGATTTAAGTCTGCCAAAGATACTTATCCATAAAGAAAATGTAGTAAATGAAAGACTTCTATCTCGAATGGGTCATAGAAGACATAGAAGATGAAATTAGTGAGTTTTTTAAACCATGTTACCTAAAGACTATTCATTTCACACCCATCCCTTCTATAGATTGGTTAGTGTAAGATCTTGTTGACATCTTGGTTCATACTATGTCAGTTCTTTAGAGGTCGAAGAAGTGGATCCTTAAGAAGGTGCAAAAATTCAGCTATACTCTTCCACCTTCTTATAGGAAATCACATAAATCATGGAGAAAAGTGCATGTTAGAGAATTGAGAGGCCTGAGGAGTGATGATACCCCTCAAATAAGGAAAATTCTCCCATAAATGTCTTTGGAGTCTTAATCAATGTTTCCCCACATGAAGTTACTAGTAAGAAGGACCGACCAATGTGCTCTCAAACTAGAATAATTCATCATTTCCCTAAAAGGAAAAAAATACAAGTCTCATTATTCTCTCATGTAGTCACCTCATAAGTCTCTTATACCTCCAATGGAATCTCACATGGGAAATGATCATGAACCATCTATTGTTCAAAATTAGGAAATAGTCTCATTATCTCATACAAGAAGTCCTATAAGACATGCTTCATCTTCCTCTCCTAGTCATGTGTTCTCATGGGTTCAAGATATCATCAAGAATTGTAAACATACCATTTTTAAGTGAAGGCTCCAGTGGTTAATATATCCCTCAAGCTTTGGAAACTCACATCCACTCCACATAAGGCCAAAATGACTTCTTGGCTCATTATTGATGCTTCGTGGTCTCAACTCATCAAGTTTTCTCACACAAGGGTGGACAATGATGAATTTGAAATGTAGAAAACTCATTACGATATGACCTAGTACCCACTGGAGAGTTAGGTCTTGAAGTATATATTCACAACTTCAATAAAATAGCTAATAAGTTGTTTTCTCGTATAAGAGAGAGTGAAAAAACTTGAGAATAGTTGTAAAGTAAAGTACGAAGTTGACCTCATATCTACAAACCTTCTTGGACCCTTAGGCTCCTCCTCTTTCCCCTTCGATTCAATTGCTCCCTTGACTAAGATCGACCCGCACATTGTTCTAGAAGTTTGACATCTTGGAAAAATGGGAAAGATGACTTAGGCATGGATTGATTCCATCATACAAAAGGGTTGTGAACTTATCCCTAAAGTAATTAAGATACACAAGATTACCACTTTGTCGAAAAATAAGGTCCAAGATGTCTTCCCAGAGTCAAGAAATAAGCTAACCATTGAATGAGCTTTTACTAACAATTCACGAGATGAGATTTGTAGACCCCAAGTTACTACTTGACAATAAAGTGTTTTTGAGCCCAAAAGATAACTTTTCCCACACATGGATTAGGAAAATTAAATGGAAAATGAGATCTCTCACCGAGGCTATTGAACATTTCCCATATCATCATAATTGAGGTCGAGAGATCAAAGAAGAAGTTAACATCTGTTGAGAAAACGAGGTGTCCTTTGTTACACTCGAGTCCATGTCATCGATGAAATCTGATAGTATTTCTAGAACATTGTGAGAGGAGAAATATCTGATCCGTAGTCCTATGGTGATGAAATCATGAACACTCTAGCTCAAATAAGAGAAGACATTTTTGATGTAGCTCATAAGATCCCAAAATGGCTCAAGCATTGCAAGATAATATAAGGGAAGTAGATCACTAGCTTGACATTATCACCAACACCATCATCCCTTGTGGAAGGGAAGTTTTAGAAGCAATGTTTAGGTTTAATTCAGCAATGGAAAGTCAAAGGATCTCTCCATTGTATCATATCAAAGGATCTTCATCTTCACATGCTCTGTTGGACCCTAAAATACTAGCTAAGTACCAAGAGGCATGCACATAAAGGATAAATAAATAGAAGGGTGCTTAGGGAAAAGCACACATGAAAAAGGGGTTTAAGAAGGTTTTAAGTGAAACCAAGGTGTGCGTGGGAGGTAGAACAAGGGTTTAAAGGACTTAGTCATATTTGACATCATGGAGTCACTTGAGGAAAAATGTGAGGACCCGACTAGGTGTGATAACCTGGATAAGGTACTAGCCTTGAATGTTAGAGGTAAATAAAAGGATATTACATGTAGGGAATATTCACAGAGGCATCATTACAATTAGTGGAAGGTTTGCAAAGAGGATAAGAATTTTCCAATAGAGGACCACATCAACACTTGGCATGCGATCTGCTCAGGAGAGAAGTCATGGTGGTGGTCGATGGTCCTATTTAAAGAAGTGCTTGGGACATGAATAGACACAAAGAGCAAGATATATGGGTGCAGAGGGTAGAGGGAAGCATAGAAGAGAAGGAGAGTAACAAAGTGCTGCGAAAATGTTAGGAAATGCTAAGGGTTTGTAGTTCATAGTGCTAGGGTTTAGAGTACTTAGTGCTAGAGGGTTGTAAGGGATACCATTAAGCATATGTGTGGGTACCGACATCTCGTAACAAGGATATAATAGGAAAAGCATAGCTAGGATCTCGGATTAGATAGGTTTGCAGGATTTAGGTCTCTGTCATTTGATTTATATGGTCTGAGATGAATCTTTTGAATGTAATATGGCTACCAGAACTCTGTTAAATAAATATACATGGATCTATTATGTAAAATTTGCTTATGGGTGTAAACCCTCATGTTATTTGGCTTACATGACTTAGATATGGTTTCTTGTTCTTCTTATAATGTTTATTAGCTTTTGCGATGCATTAATGTGTAGATCTGTTAGTTAAATCTTCTGCCTTTTTAAAGTAGATGAATATACTTCTATTTCTACAAATAATCCTCCATTAATGGCAGAAATCTCTTGTAAAGATCACATAAAGGAGGGTCTCAATGCCCACGTGTACCTCGGGTGAGCACCTAACGTATGTTGGGTGATAGGCCGATGCACTTGGGGTTAGAAAGAAGTATTGAGGGTAAAATAATGACTACACCATGGTTCTTGCCGAGAGATCTTTTAAAGCTATAATGAGATAAATGTGTGATGACATAGTACTTGACCTTGGATAGTGTCGAAGCATGGCTCAAAAACATGGAGGATGAGTTTTCTCAAAGATTTAACACTGGATTTGAGTTTGATGCACAAAAATGGGTGGAGGAGAACCTGTATCATGAACTCTATACGACATTCTTTTCTTGATTCCCAATAGAGTTGTATGAATGGCTATCAACATATGCATCAAGGATTAGTTGGTATTATAGACCTCATGCTTATACCCATAAGGAATATCAATGATTGCGCATGATGCCAACTCCGACATGAACCCGTCTTTGTTGATGGCTGGTGGAGTAGAGTGGTGACTAGTTATACCTTGGAATACACTATTTATATGTATTCTTGCCTGAAGATTACTGAGTTCAAGTTCTTGAGGGAGCCTATAGGATCATTATTGTGTGTTATTCCACTAACTATCAAGATCCTAGTCCTTACTTTAAGTTTAGAAGCCTTTCCCATGGTTGGGTAAACTCCTGTTTAGCACAGGGCATGGAAGCTGGCATGGTAGAGGATGACGGACCTTACAACGGAAATGGAGAGAGAAAAGAGGTGGATCAAGTATAATGAATCCCAGGAGAGGGAGTTGGTAAGACATCGCAAAACTGCAGGAGTGATGGATTTATGGAGGTAGACATTGCGGGAAGGATTTGAAGTTCACGCGGAGGACATGGAACCTGAGCAGTCTGAGTTACCCTATCTTGGAAAGTGCATAAGAGAAACCCCCTCATCTTCTAGAGAGATCTCATCATATGAAGAAAGGAGAAGAGCCATAGGTTCACATCTTAACCCATATGGTAACTAGACCCTTACACTTAGTTTTCCGATTCCTGAGATAAGTGTTGATAATCTAGTTGGTATCGGTATTTGTAGTCGATCGACACCTAAGAGGTATAATTTTTCATTTGGTACATCTATGGCTGCACAATCATTTCCTGAGTTATTTGGCACAACATTTGGAATTTTTTTTGGATCACAAGGTTTGAGTATCAAGTCCTGGGAGCGATGCACGGAAACACATCCGGAGTGGATTGGTATCACAGACTATTGGTGTGCGCTTTAGCATGATGGTCGGTTTGCGGGGCCTGGCACAACCGTGTCCCCTTGCCTACGATAGGAGGAGGATTTGGTGGATCTAGAGGTGTTGGTAATAGTGGATCTAGTGGGTCTGGTGGTGGAGGTAACATTAGAGGGAATCAAGGTCTTGGATCTAGCGGACAAGGTCCACAACACCATCAACAGTGTTTTATGAGATGTCACTCCACTTACATGATTACAAGGGTGTTAAGGATGTCACAAAATTTTTACAAAAGTGTGATTTACTATGGCGTACAAAGGGGATAACTACCTCGAAGAGGAAAACAAATCAGTTTGCAACCACGTTACAAGGACACACACATAGTTGGTACATGAAGTATGACCCACACCAGATAGTGGTGGATTACATTGCACTGCATAATGCCTTTTTGGTAGAGTTCCACATACTTGAGTTTGAATATAAAAGCATCAGCATGTTGAAGGATATTCAACAAGGAATGACAAAGAGTGTGTGGGAGTATGACACACATTTCAAGACTCTCCTATCCAAGTTATCTTATGACATTCATCCTTTGCAGCATGCTCAGTGGTTTTTCAGAGGACTGATCACACCATTTAGGAGGGTGATTTCACTGAAGAATTTTAAAAATATACGTGAGGCCTTGGAGGTTGCCTTGCACACTGAGGTAGTAGGAAGTGTTGATATAGGAGTTAGTCCATTCTTAGAAGCCCAAATTGCTGCAATGGAAAAACAACTGGAGAAATTGTCTACGAACTCGGCTCAAGAGACTCACAACGGATTATGGTGTATGGATTGTGAGGTAGAAGGGAATACGAAGGATAGTTGTCCTCGGAGGTCGGTGCGCATGATGACGGTAGATTGTGAGATATGCCATGGAGATCATGATGTAATTAGGTGTCCACTATTGTAGTGCGCAATCCATAAGAATGTGTCTTGCTATTACAAAATTTACACCTCTACTACTCATGACACCAAGGATTGTAGATTGATTGACCAAATACATGATGCCATTGATATTGGTGTGTGCTAGACTAGTGTTGTGAAATAGCTCCAAGGATGATGGTCATCATTATGAAGGGCACGCAGATGGAGGAGGTCAAGGAAGAGGATTTCACGAAGGATTTAGAGGCCATGGAAACTGCAGAGGTGAAAGAAGTGAGTTCCCATGTGGAACTTGTTACAACTGTGGGTCTATGGAACACTATAAGTGTGAATGCCCCGATCTGCTATAGTGCTCTTGGTGTGGAAAGAAGCACAAGTATGAGGAGTGCTTGGAATTATTTGAACACATGAGCTAGAAGTAGCGAAGGATAAGGGTGCTGGGATGGTGAGCGTAAAGTGTGCTGATCAATAGTGGATGCCTAGAATGGCACGTGAGTCAGAGTTAGAACCTATACTAGTGATGATGTGAGCTGAGGTCACGTGCAGAGAGATACCAAAGTAAAGACCACTGATTACAAGAGAAGAGGTGGTATATGGCAAGTATCCGATCGCACCCATTAGAAAGAAGTCTATCAAGTGAAAATAGACATAATTAGAAGTCTTCAAGGGGAAATTCAATGTCTAAAAGAGAAATCCAGGAGGTTAGATCAAAAGAAAAGCACTGAGGTCTCTTAGTCAGATATAGATGATGTTAGAGAAGTGTGTAATATGCTATGCTAAGAGAATATCATTCCTCTATTAAGAGAATGGATAAGAGATAAAGTACCAAGTGCTGGAGGAGAGCACGAGAGGCAGGTCTTGCACGCTAACCTTCCTCCTCATAGCCTTGAATATGATAAGGAGATTACCTTAAATGTAATTATTGATGGATGGCTCCTAAGTAATATTCTGATTGACATGGGCATGAAAGTTAATGTTCTCACCCTGACACATGGAATCAAATGGGAAGGCCCCCATTATAGCCATCCTCAAATGTGTTGTATATGGCTAACAAGACAAAGGAAATGCCCATTGGTGTTTTAAAGGATGTTGTTATCACCATCCAAGGGGAAAATTCACTAGAGACTTCAAAGTCTTAACACTTGCTAAGGCGGACAACTTTCCAACATTACTTGGGTGCCCTTGGTGCTATAAGAACAATGCTAACTTATGTTTCAATAAGGGATATATAAGTTTTGAGAACAAGGAGGAATATGTTATCATTCCTTTGACAGATGGGAATTCAATGCCCTATACTGAGCCCTTAGGAGAAGAAGACCTAGATAAAATTTATGTGCACACTATCAGGGACCCTGAGGTTGTACAACCAACAAAAGAAGGTGTTATTCAATGGGAAGACACTCAATCTATAAGTGATACAATTAGTGTGGCATGTGAAAATTGGGTACATGGGACATATGAGTTAGTCAAGGCAGTTAAGAGGATATGTGAAGAGAGTAATAAAGGCGTGATCGCTTAGGAACCCGGGAAGAAAATAATTGCCAAGTTACACTGGGGAGCCAACCCCGATGTTTTCTTATGAGAAATGGAGACCCAGTGGATATGTGAGATCGAAAGGAGAAGGATGCTTAGCTATACCTTTCTCAGACCATAACACGTTGGTGGGTGACCCATCATGATAACCTTCTAGAGTGGTGTGAGGTAAGAATCACATTCTCTGTTAGATTTCTCCAAAGTAATGCACCTAATGTTATACAAGATTATCATGGGAAGGAACCCGCCTCATTTCACATCTAGGAATGTGAGAAGGCCTAGATGGAAGGCAGGAAGCATTGCCTCCATATTTATGTGTGCATAAGATTTACTCTACCTTACAAGGCTACGTGTGGACATGGTAAATTCACTCGAGCTGTGTCACAACAGAAACCGACAGAGTTGACAAATGATCTCCTTCAAGATTTCGAGTATCGAGTACTAAGCCATTGGTGAAGGAGGCATTTCAGTGTTGTTAATTGCCTAATGTTGGGAGATAGTGCCATGGTAGAGGATATAATATTGGAATTATTGGGTGAACCTGGCTTAGAAGCACGTTTTGATGAGCAAGAATAAGAGGAGGTACAAATTGAACACGCATGCATGGAAAAAGAGAAAGGAAAATTGGTCTACATGGTAGATGGTGAAGAAGTGGAAAACTTAGATGTTAACCATACTTTTGGTACATGCGAGGTTATGGATAGTGCTTGATGAGCAAACGTGCACCTACCATGAACCCCTAAAAACCAAGAAGGTTAACATTGGTTTGGAGGCGGAACCTAAAGAGGCTACTATTGGAGATTACTAGATAGAAAAGGAAGTTTCTAAAATCATCGATCTGTTGCGTGAATTTTAGAATTTATTTCTACGTAGGTACCATGAACTTAAAGGAGTTCACCACTCTTTAAGAGAAATGAAGATCAAATTAAAGGAAGGTGCACGCCCAATTCGGAAGAGACCTTATTGAATGAATTTGAATTTGCATGTCAAATTCAAGGAGGATATTGACAAGATGATCACATCAATCATCAAGAAGGCTATTAAAGAATCGTAATGGATAAATCTAATGGTGATCAACATTAAGAAGGATAGAAGTATAAGGATTTCTATTGATTATAGGGATTTGAATGCGGTATTTTCATCGACCCTTTTCTAACCCCCTTCACCGAGGAGATCTTGGAAGGAGTAATTAGGTGTGAGATCTATTCTATCACGATGGATTTTGGATATCATCAGTTAGAATTGTAAAGGAGGACTAAGAAAAGAAAATTTTTGTCACTAAATGGGGAAGTTTTTCCTACACAATCATGCCTTTTGGAATGAAGAATGCGCCTTTGTGTTTTCACGCATTTTGGTTCAAAGTGCGTTTTAGGACTTCATCTTTAAGTTTCTACAAGTATATCCGGATGAATGGACAATATATGGATTAGAGAGGGACGATTTTGAAAATTTGGGGCTGATGTTTTAGAGATGTCGATAGTTTATTATATCCCTCAACATTAAGAAATGTGTCTCTGCTACTCCATTTGGAACCCTATTGGGACATATCATATGTAAGGAAGGCTTGCTGGCGGATCCTGCCAAAGTTGCCGTTATTGTAGGATCGGGGAACCTTCTAGCAAAAGTGCGGTACATGGATTCCTTGGGCATATGAGGTATTACCAGAAATTTATTAAGGGGTATGCTAACATTGCCGCTTTGTTGGAAAAATTGTTGAAGCACAAAAGTACATTTCATTGGGAAGAAGCGCAATAGATGGAATTTGACACATTAAAGAATATGATTATCACTACGCCCATATTATACTTTCCCTCTTGGGATAAGCCATTCCATGTACATGTTGATGCTTTAGGGATGATAATTGGAGTAATCTTAAGACAACCTAGATAGAGAATTGTTGACAACCCTTGTGCTTTTCTAGTAGGAAGCTAACCCTAGTAGAATAGAACTATACTACTACTGAGAGCGAGACATTGTCAATGATCTACACACTATAAAAATTCAAGTAGTATCTGTTGGTAACACCCTTTATATTCTACATGGACCACATGACATTGAAGTACTTGGTAAACAATCCCATTCTACAAGGGCGCATATGCCGGTGGGTCCTACTATTTCAAGAGTTTGAGTTTATGGTTGTTGTAAACCGGGTAAGAGTAATTTGGGGCTTGACCATCTATTAAGGATTGAATCAGGAGAGGATGCACAGATCATTGAGGACATAATGTCGATGCATAATCTTGTTTAGATTGTAATGTGCGCCTTTGACTTGGAAGTTATTACTTTGTTCCTCAAAATGAGTGTGATGCCAAAAGGAATAAAGACTTTGGAAAGGAAGCAATAGTCATACGTGTCTCACCCTACATGTTAATTAGTGGAGACTTATACAAGCTAGACCATGATGAGGTTTTGCACGTGCGTGTTAGAGCATGAGCACACTACAATCATGGAGGAAGCACATGGTGGAATTGCAGGAGGACACTATGCAAGGAATACAACCGCATGCAAGATTCTTTTAGCAAGATTTTAGTGGGAAACAATTTACAAAGATTATATCAAGTATTGCAAGGCTTGTGACCATATCGCCAAAGACCTTAGTAAACCAAGGAAAAGGGATGAAATGCCATTAAGATCAATTTCTAGTGCGAACCATTCGAGAAGTGGGAAATTGACTTTGTAGGCCCTATTTCTTCCGCGCGTGAAGGACAGTTCACATTATATCATTACATGCACATATTACCTTACAAGGTGGGAAGAAGCAGTGCCTACAAGGGATTGCACAACAGCAACAATAGCTAGGTTCTTGTGGGAAAATATAATCAGCAGATATGGATTTCCATTGAGCTTAACAAGTGATAAGGGTACTCATTTCTTGAATGAGATAGTTAGAATCTTATTGGAAGAATTCATGGTAGCCCATCACAAGACTACCCCTTATCACCCACAAGCTAATGGGACTATTGAGGCATTTAACAAAATTTTGAATCACATGTTAACCAAGATTTGTGATGTGGGAAGAAAGGATTGGGATGATAAATTTTTTGTTGTGTTATGGTCATATTGGACTACTTATAAGAGACTGAACAAGGCCACACCTTTGTGATTGGTGTTTGCACGAAAGTCGTGTTACCTAATGAATTCATGTTACCATGACTACATATAGTGTGCGAAGGATGGTTATATGATGAACAAGCACTTGAGGACAATATTGATAAGTTGATGTAGTTAGATGAGAGGCGGGCTATTTTTCACTGGAGTCAAAAATAGAAAAATCTAGGCAGAAGGCATGACATGATAGACACATCAAGAAAAAATAATTTGAGGTTGGGAAGATGGTTTTATTGTATGATTCCAAGTTTCTGCGCCATCCTAGGAAATTCAAAGTCCATTGGATGGGCCCGTACATTATATCCTATATACTTGATTCAGCGCTTTTTAGTTACAAACGTTGGATGGAACATAGTTTCCAGGCCATTTCAATTGAGTATGATAAAGCCCTACTATAAATAAATCTTCTTTGTGTTTGTAATAAGGTAGTTGTTTCACCTCATTCTAGAGCATTTCTTTGAAATTTGATGAAACAGATAAGGGTAAAGGGCTAGGAGGAATACATGTTAAAATGATATTTGACGGTTGTTGCACGTGTATGACTTCTTGATTCACAACCGATCGTGAGAGCTTCTTTTTTGTTAGGAGGAACTACCCGAACTACAAAATAAGACCACCAAATAAAAGTTAAATAGTATATGCAGTGGGACTCTTGGGGTATGCTAGATCCATGAAGTGTGATACTCCCTATACTACTGTCAAATCCATTATTTAAAACAACTCAATGTTAACAATAAAAGGAATCCTAGTGTAGTTAAAATGATTTAGGTATCTCATTCGAATACAATAAGCAAATTCATTTACAACACCTAAGAAATGCTTGAATCAAGGTCAAGATCTCTCGCCGACATCTTGAACCGATCAGTGATCTGGTTCTAGGCTATTTTGGGTATTTGGTAGAGGTTTTAAGCTCTGTTCTTGGTCTGAGGGTAAAAACACAGAGACCGACATCGGTCTAGTATAACCGTGTTGGTTTAGGTTAACCGGTGACGGTTGTGGGTAACCGGTGTCGGTATGGTTGGGGTACAGGAAACTTAATAAAAACTTGGTGGGGTGACAAATCTGAGGCTAAATAGAAATGGAAAGGGAAATGGTGAGGTCCGTGTGGGTCTTAGGTGTGCTCAGGGATAGTTATCAGTAGGGTATGGGTAGTTTAATGGTATGGGTGAAAGATTGATCAAGTTTGTATGAAGGCAAATGATGGGTGAATGGGAATGTAAGTAGAAACTAATAACAAAAGTAAAAGAGTCTACTAAAATGATAATGGACAAGTGCTAGTTAATAAAACACTTACTGTTGTACGAGCTTGATGTTTGGTTGGCAATGGTAGTTGGTCAGATGGATGGACCATTAGTGTGGTGATGGCACTTCCCGCATGCTCCCGTGAATGTAGGTGGCTCTGTGATTGCTTCTAGTGTTGGCTATAGATGCTCTGATGTGTGTACGAATGTTGGTTCCACTTGCATGAAGCTCTGGTTTCATCTATCACTCTCAGAAATGTGCCAACCAAGAAATAAGGTTGTTTTGGGATTAAATGGTAATCGACGATGGTTCCAGGTCGATCGTAGGTAGTTTAGGGTAACCGACATTAGGGAGGGATTTCCTAGGTTTACTAAACTGAGCAGATCCTCTTGATTTTCTTGAATCTCGTTCATTTTCTTCCATGGATTAGAATGGAAGCTTCCTTTCTAACGGGTGAAATGTGGTTAGAGGGAATGTAGGCTTTGATTTTTAGGGTTTAGGTAGGTCTTAGTTAGTTATGACAACATACTAAGAATAGGTCTTAGGGTGAGGTGTCTAGATGAGGTGGATGGTGGGCATTATCCAATTAGGATATTTTAAATAATAGATATTATGAGATCATGAATTAATTTAATTAAATTAATTAAATTAATATTAGAGTGGGGTGAAAGGGGCCATGGCTAGGTGAGTGTGTTCAAGTTAGTTATTTTGTCGAGGGACCAAGGGGAGTGTGACCCAAATTTGGTGTCTACATTTTTCCCCTTTTTTTGCGTAACTTGTATTGGTAAGCGATGTTGACAAAAATAAGATGTGGTTGCCCCATGTGTGGGTGAAGGTGACCCCCTCAAACTAGAACCGATGAGGCGAAGGAAAAATCGGTGAGTGGTTTGATAAAAGGTGAATGGGATGAAGAGAAAGGTGGATAATGGGGGTAAAAAGGGGAAATGGTCTATTTGGGTAATCTAGGTAATGGGTTAGGGTCAAATGTAGTAATGACAAACACAAGCACACATATAAACTCAACACAGTACTAGCTTGAAGAGTAGGAAAACTCTACATTGTCTAAGGTTGATAGGTTTATCCAAACAAGGTTGAGGTGATTTTGGTATCTAAGGTATAGGATATTGTTAGGAAACACAATGCGCAGTTAGGTGCGGAACATTTAGGTATGTTTCAAGACACCAAGGGTTGGGTCGGATAAACGGTCATGGTAAGAGGCAAGGTAACGGTCGATTTCTATTAACACAGGTAACAGTGCCACAAGGTATAATGAGCACATGAGGTCATAGGTCAATAGAAATGTCCCCGGTCCAAGTAACTAGGTCACGACAAGGGTAGGGCCGAGGTATGGGAAAAATAACAAGTCCCAAAATGTCCCCAAATGAGGACGAGGTGAGGTAGTATAGTAAAGGATGAGGTGAAGTGTCCAAGTCGGGTTGGGTAAGTGGGGACAATAATGGGGAATTGTGTGGGTAAGGTAGAAATGATTTAGATAAAAAAACCGACATGGGGGTAGGGGTATTCATTTGTATTGTAGGAAAAAGACTAAGCATGATGATAACCGATGACGGTGTGTTTGTTGTACATTATTATTTGTGTATGTGAAGGTTTAAGTAGTCGGTCATAGGCATGGATGGAGTTAGGTCATAGGCATGGTTGAGTCAGGTCATAGGCATGATGGAGTCAGCATGAGGCAAGATTAGGTCATAGGTAGGGTTGAGTCAGGTCATAGGCATGGATGGAGTCAGGTTGGTTTATAGATGGTTGAGTTGAAATGGGTTGAGTATGTAATTCATTAATTTGTGTAATTAATGATGATATAAGTCACGTTGAGATGTGTTGATAGTAACATGCATGATAATGGTAAAGAAAAGGTAGACATAATGAATGTATGAATGAGGATGGTAAAGATGTGAAGCAATTATTGTTGGTTTGATTTTAATTTCCAATTATTGATATAAAAAGGAAACTAACTAGGGTAGAATGTGATTTTAGGAAAAGGAAAGGGGAATTGGTTAGGGTAAAGAGTGGCTCGAGCTAACCTCCAAGGGCCCCATGCCCTCGTGTTGCCTACATAGTCTTGGCAAAAAGGGACCTTAGGCCGATGTAGTTCTCCCATAAGCTAGGGAAAAATGTGAGGAGGTATGAGAATGAGTTGGTAGTTTATAGGCATGATTGAGTCTAGGTTTTGGTTTAGGCGTGGTTGAATTGTGGGCAAATAGGTATGGGTTATATTAAGTTGATTATGGTGAAAGAGGAAAATTTCCTAGAGATAAGCGTCGAGGGGCTAGTCCTATATGAGATGATCAATCATGTAATGAAGAAGTTAAAAGATAAGAGGAGGCAAGAGAGCCACCTAATTGGAAAGGATCATAATAGTTGGATCATACCTTAGATAGGCTAGTGAACGTAAGACCCTGAAGACATTGCATGATTGATTATTCTAAAGGTGAAGAGTAGTCACATGATCACCAAATGTCACAGTCCAGTAGGTCCCTTGAGGTGGTAGGGAATGAAAATGTGAATGGTGAGAGGGTGAAAAGTGGTTAGTTTATATGGTATTTGGTAGCATGCCTTTTGGCAAGAGATCCAAGATCACTATGACAATTTTTTTTTCTATTTGAATTGTATTTGGGATAGACTGATCAAGGTGGGAAGTCTATATGGGATGAGGAAATTAACTCCTTGAGATCTTCACGAAGTTGATCGATGCGGGAAGCTTCATATTTTTTTTTTTTGCAGGATTTACATAGTTGTCCTTCGAGGGAGCAATCTATTTATAGTAGAGATGTAGAGAGAAAGATGTCCTTTTGAGGGAGTCATATTTTATTAGAAGTTTGAATCAAGGAGTTGGATCCCATGTAAGGATTTATGTCATGGACAAGACTAAGGTGAAGAATCGATTCTTGTTTAGAAAACAAGGTGAAACGACCATGGGATCTCATCTGAAAGTAGACAAAAAGTATCCATGAGAATCATGCCATGTGCAGCACCGTGGTACACATATTTAAGAGAAGATAAAAGAGTGATGGGTACGCACATGATTCTTGTTTAATCGTTGGGGTGGCATAGTGAAAGGAGGGAAGTGAAAAGTGCTCAAGGGATGAGCATGAAAAAAGGAAGAAGGTGAGGTAGGACTGAAGGTCAATAGTAGAATGGTTGAAGATGGAAGGCATTAAGGGGCGCAGGTTCAGGATTTACCATCGAGTTAAGATAAATGATAAGTACTTGATCCATAAGTATGAGTCACGACATATGGTCCAAGCCAATTAGGAGCAAATTTTCCCCATTTAATTTTTTCTTTTGGTACATGTTGATTTTCTTTCAGACAAGCTCACCAACTTGGAAGGCTCGTTCATGGACACGTTTTTCATAGGCATGTTCGATACGTTTTTGGTAAACTTAAAGATGGTCAAGAGTGTTATGATGACGTTATTCTAATAACTCAAGTTGTACTAAACGGTCCTTGTGAAAGTCATCATCATTGAGCATGTCATGAAGAGAAATATGAAGTGATGAAATCTAGACTTCGAGAGGCAGAACAACCTTTGTACTGTAGACCAGAGAAAAAGGTGTGGCAACAGTGGAAGTGTGAATACTAGTGTGGTATGCCCACAAGGCGAAAGGAATGTGCTTATGCCAGTCCTTCCTAGTATCGTTAACCACTTTCATGAGAATTTTGTTTAAGGTTTTATTAGTGGATTCGGCTTGGCCATTGGTTTGTGGGTAATAAGGTGACGAGAAACTGAGCTTAATACCGAAGGCGACACAAAGTTTTCGTAAGGTTTTATTTTTGAGTTGTTTTCCATTATCAGTGATAAGGTGGTGAGGAACACTAAAGTAAAATGATGTGATGATTGATGAACTCACATATTTTCTCAAATTTCATGGAGATGAGAGGTATGGCTTCAACCCATTTGGTGTAATATTTGGTAGCGGTGATGATCCATTGATGTCACTGGGAAGAATGGGGATTGCTTTCTCCAATAAGATCCAAACCCCATTGAGAGAAGGGCCAAAGGTCACGAGTGACTTGTAGAGCATGGCTGGGTGTATGATGAAGATTGGCATGTTGTTGGAATTTTACACAACGCTTAACGTAATCACAACAATCATGGTTAAGGGTCGGCTAGTAATAGCCTAGGCAAAGAATATGCTTAATAACAGCAAGGCCACTAAAGTGACCTCCACATATGCCATCATGAAATTCCTTAATGGTATAAAGAATTTCAGAACTCATAAGGCATCATAAGAGAATACCATCAAAGTCATGCTTATAGAGGAGGCCACCCATGATGACGTAACGAGAGACCTTTTTAAGAAAGGCACGTTGTCCATTACGAGTGAGGTTAGGAGGTAAGATGGAGAGGGAAAGGTAGTCTAAGTATTGTTTATACCAAAGGTCACTCGGGTTAGGAGCAACGGTTCCGATAGAGTAAACTTTGTGAGATAAATAAGAGGGTGATTGGAGTATTTGTACGGTGAAAAAGCTTTTAGAATTGGTGGGCAAAGTGGGTATCTGGGAAGCTAGGTAGGCCATGGTATCTACAAATTTTTGTTGGTAGAATGGGGGACGGTTTGAAGGGCGTAACGATTGAAGGTGGTCAAAAGTATGTCCACATGATGTTTATACTTTTGAAGTATCTCATTACAACATTGGTATATACCATTGACTTGGTTTACGACCAATTGAGAATCACCAAATATGTTGATTGATTTAACATTTAAGGCATAGGCAACTCGAAGACCTAATACGAGCACTTCATATTTGGAAATATTGTTTGTACAATAAAAATCAAGTTTGAAAGATAAAGACATGGGTTCACCATCAAGTGGAATGAGGATAACACCAGCCCCACCTCCATGCTGACACTTAGAACCATCAAAGAAGAGTGTCATTTGGTAAGCGGGTTCATCCAGGAAAGGGTAGTAATTGACTCATCTAGAAAGTAAAAGTTAGAGGGTTGGTCCCCAAAAATAGGTGCGTTGGTCAATTGGTCATTGATAGCTTGGTCCTTGATGGACTTTTGATGGGTGAATTCGAGGTCAAGGTCGGCTAGATGCATGAGCTAGCATGTAACTCATTGATTTTGGTAAGGTTTGGCGTACATGAAGTTTAAGGGGTCGATGTTGGTCAGAACATAGGTTTTTGGTTGAGTAGGTAATGGAAAAGTTTTGTGGCAACGAAAACTAAGGCTAAGCAAAGTTTTTTAACATGGATGTATCAGGTTTTGTAGTCCAAAAGAGTGTGGCTTATGTAATAAATTACCTGCTCCCTATGTTGTTCATTGCGATGAGAGAGCATGGCTCCCAAGGAGTGATCGGTAGCAGAGATGTATAGGTAGAAGGGTTGATCATATTTAGGTGGAATGAGTACAATGGTGGTTGGAGAAGGTATTGTTTTAAGGCTTCAAAAACTTTATGACAATCATCATCCCATTTAAAGGAGACATCCTTCTTGAGAAGATGATGGAAGGGTTGACACCGATTTGACAATTGTGAAATGAAACAGTGAATAGACTCCAACTTACCTTGCAGGATACGGAGTTGCCAAAGATTAGTGGGCAGAGGCATTTCAAGAATGGCCTTGACTTTAGTAGGGTTAACCTCTATTCCACGTAAGGAGATGATAAATCCCAAGATTTTTCCCAAGAGAACCATGAAGACACACTTCTTGGGCTGAAGGCAAACACAATATTTAATGAGGTGGTCAAAGATGGTTTTTAGGATGGCGAGGTGCTCGAGTGGTGTTTGGATTTGGCAAGGAGATCGTCCATGTAATCTTCCAATATACGATGCATGATGTCATGGAAGATGTAAGTCATAGCCCGCTGATATGTGGCACCAACATTTTTAAGGCCAAAAGGCATGACTCGATAGCAAAATGTCCCCTAAGGGGTGATGAATGTGGTTTTGTGTTGATCCTCTAGGGAAAGAAAGATTTGGTTATAACCCGAGAAGCCATCCATGAGTGATAACATCTCATGACCAACGGTAAGGTCAACCAACTGGTCAATACCAAGTAAAGGAAAGTCATCTTTCGAACAAGCTAGGTTGAGGTCATAGAAATATGTACAAATGCAGAGTCCCCCTATCACCTTAGTGACATGGATAATGTTAGAAATCCATCAAGGATAATCAATGGGTAAGATGAAGGAAATGGAAAGAAGGTGCTGAAGTTCTTCTTTGACCAAAAGAGTAATGTGAGGGTGCATTTTCCTTAGCTTTTGTTTTATGGGTTTTACCTCGGGAATGGTTAATATTGTGGACCACTATGGTGGGGTCAATACTAGGCATATCTACATAAGACCAAGTGAAAGTGTGGTTATGGTTTTGAGAAAAGAAGTGATGGCTTCCTGTTCAAAAACATCTAAAGATTGTCCGATCTTTAGAATGTGTGGGTCATCTTGAGTATGAATGTTGATCTCAATAGTCAATTCATTCAACATGGTTTGCATCTCAGATGGTAACGACTGATGAATATACGAGTCTTCTACACCAAGGTAGGTGAGTATAGATTCATCATCTTGACATTGAATGATGTTAATCAAAGGTGTATCATCATCGATCATTTCAGGATACAGGAAGGGCAGAGATGAGGGAGCCTTGCCCTCACATTGATAAGTTAGAGGCCCCAAGGAAATGGTGTTTATGAAAAAAATATAGGAGGAATGGATTCTAGATCCATTGACTCTGTCGGTGAAGGTGGTGATGGTGGTGAAGAAGATGGAGTGGGTGAAGAAGGTGGAGAAGGGCGAGATGTCCTCAATGAGTTCAATGCGGGCCTTCTTGGTAGGTGGTTCAGAAAATCCGATACCACTACGGTCATTATGTTTATGGGTAGTACATGGAATAACAGTATGGTAGCCTTGCTCATAAAAGCCAAAACCAAAACCCTTCCATGCACATCGGTGTAGGAAGGTGTGGGAGAAATGGTGATTGGTGAGTGATCGGAGATCGACAGAAAATGGGTGGGTTTGTGATGGTGGTTTAGGTGTAGTGGCGATCAGTCCCCCATAGGTGAGATTGGTACGAAGGTGAGGAAGACCATAAAAGAGGTGCTCCCCTATGTGGTGATCATAGTGAGGGTGTTGGTGAAGACTTCCATACTCTTGTGGAGTAAGGAATGTGTTGAAACTATATAGGCAATACTCCCCCAAAGTGAGGTGTTGAAAAATGCTTCTAAGGGATCGGTGGTTGATATGTGGGTAGTTGGGATGGATGACATGTTAGAGGCTGACTTGGAGGTGGAGCCAGCTTAATTTGGAGGATGATGGTTAGGCCATGGAGGTTGTGGCAGCAGTAGGAATGAAGGATGTAGGTGCGGGTGAGGTAGCGGTGGTACTGGTGAGTGGAGGTGTAGGTGAAGAGGAAGTGGTCATGGAGGTAGATGCGATTTAATGGGTATAAGCACATCATTGGGTTGGTAAAGCATGTTGCAAGTTTTAAAAGGTGATGGGTCAGCTGAATGGTATAGGTGTGTCCTTCATGCTCAAACTTCACACAACGATGCAAAGTGGAAGGAACACAACCCATAACACGAATCCAAGGTCAACCACGGAACAAATTATATAGGAATTCCCCCTCCAAGACCTAAAATAACTCTGGAACAATACGGGGGCCCACACGGACATGAGGATGATGATGCCAAGTGTGGAAGTAATAGCATCATTGAATGAATGCAACATGACAGGATGTTTATGCATGCAATTGTTAGGTATGTGCATTTGTCGAACACATGGGAGGAGATGATATTAATGCTAGTGCCCCCCATCAATCATAACATGTCATACATGGATATTATCGATATGGAAAGAGATGAAAAGAGATGGATCTGGGTCATCGGTTTGGTGCGGTGCAATCTCTTCATTCGAGAAGCTGAGTGTGGCTACTTGGTGAGTAGGTGAAGGTGTAGAAGAAGATGATAATTTGGTGAGAGAGGCTACATGATGGGGTGTAATAATGGAGGCTACGGTGTAGGATCATTGGGTAAGACCTCAATAGATTGAAGGACCTCCATGAGAGCTTGATGATGGGATTTTGAGGTTTGGATGAGGTTATATAGGGAAATTTTTAGGGGGATTGGTGTAATGGTTTGAGCATCGCACGATGTGTAACCCCATTAGAAATAGGATACGTGGGGCCACGAGATAGTGACTTTAGGTGTGGGTGCTTTGATGGTATGTTTTGTATAGGATTGGTTGGTGGGTTGGTTGCCTTTTTCCTTGCCTTTTCCTTTTGAGCACATGTAGCAATGTGGATCATGTTGATTTGAGGCGGAGAGGTGAAGTAGGTGAGATATGAAAGGTATGGCGACAAGAAGGGACAAAGCCGAGTGGCGGGAAGGAACCTTGTGAGATATGTTGGGCACACCGACATTTGGGTGGAGGTTTGGCAAGTTCTCTGATGCAAACCATGTTAATTTTGAATCTTGGGGGTGGCTTTAAGAGTTGTGTATGTGGAGGTCTTGGTCGCTGATTAGGCAATGAGGGAAGAACTACGGAAATGGGTGCTGACAAAATAGGGTCCTCATCGAGAAGGTCATCATCATCAAAATTTTCTTCTGGAGGACATAATTAGATCAAAGCAGTTTTCAAAGCCTTATAGTTCTCTACATCGTGCCCTGACACACGATGGTAGGTGTAAATTTTGGTGTCATCAAACCCCTTTGGTTTGGCTTTGAGTGGGTCATAAGGTCTGAGAGGTGGTAATGTGATGACAAAAGTTTCAAGGAGGTTAGTTAAGATTTTGGCATAGGATCCCGCTAGTGGATCACAATGAGAAGTGAAGGTGGGTTTGGGTGTAGGTGTAGTTGACTGTATAGGAAGGGTCTTTGCAAGAGGGGAGTGGGTCGTGCTACGGTTTTAGGTGCTGGTGTGGTCTTAGGTGTTGGTCATGGGGTAGGGGCATGGTAGATGAACTAGTGATAGAGTGTGTGGTTGGTTTGACTACCTTATTGGAGGGTAGCGGATTTTTGTCTTTAGGTTGCACCTTCTTGGGTAAAGGTGATATGGGCGCATGATATCTAGAGGGAAAAGTGGATGGTGGAAGAGGGCGAGTTACCCATGGGGATAATTGAGGTGTTGTGAAGGTAGATGACACGGGTCATGTAGGAGGTGTGAGGGAAAGAGACTGAAGTGTCATGGGTAGTGAAGAAGTTATCAATGGTATTGATGGTATGGGTGGTAAAAATGTTGTAGGTGTGGGCGGAAGTCATGTCGGGTGCTTGGGTATGTTAGAGGTTTGCGATGGAGGAATGGGATGCTGCATTTTTAGTTTACGGTGGGTGAAGGTTTCTTAGCCAAGGCTAGAAGGGTGAGGTCCTAAGACGGACGGAAGGGGTGAAGGTGATGAAGGTGTGATCAATGAGGTTGGGGTATGAGATCTAGGGGATTGGTTCTTCTGTTTGGGGGTTGGATTAAGTTTGGTGTTAGCTTTGGAGGATGTAGCTAAATCTAATTTGATGGGCGGATGAGTAAGGTTGCCGTTGGGATGACCCCTAAGGTAGTAATAGGTTTAGGCAGGAAGATGATGTAGGTGTAGGTTTGGATGCAGAAGCATGTTGAGTTATGGGTAGAGGTGTGAGTTGAGCCATGAGTGGTATCGTGGGGGAATTTGTGATAGTTGTGGTTGTGTTTGGTTCGATCACCGAAATATTTTTGGATAGATAGTGGAAGTGTCAGTGAGTGACATCTGCATTTGTGTTGAGACAGGAAGTAGAAGATGCCCCCAAAGTAAGGCTCTATCCACATAATCCAGATAGTTGGCTAAGCATGAGATCGAAATTATAGTGGGTGAGGTTGATGAGGATCTAATGACGATTCCCATAAAACGTGTCTTAGAAATGCGGAATTCGCTAGCTTCAGGTTCTGTGGGTAAGAGAGCTGAAAGTAAGTCTGCATGATCTTGGGTAACTGATGGAGAATGGTCACCTAGAGGTAAAGGCATTTCTAAGGTATCTTTGATAGGTGAAGGAGATGACGAGTGTTCCTCTATGGATAGAGGAGATAAACAAGCATCTTCCATGGGTCGAGAGGTATTATCATGGTGATGAATCTCCGTGGAGAAGCCAAAGGTGAAATGGTCTCGATGTTAATAGAAGGCTCTCTCATAGGTGAGGGAAGAGATGAAGGGTGTTCCTCATGGGTGGAGAAATAGGTGAAGTGGGTTCAAGTGTAGTGTGGAGGTTTTCCTCTATGGAAGGAATATGAGGTAATTGGGAAGCAATGGGTGCGTCACTAAAAATAGCATGGATCTCACGGGTATGGCTATCATGAGTTGAGGTCTCTTTGGTTTGATCAGAAGAAGGGGCATGATTAGGAAATGGTTTCTTGAAGATGTGTAGATTTTGATTGGTAGGTACATTAAGATTATCCAAGGTTAACTCTCCTTTCTCAAGCATTTCTTGGACAATGTTCTTAAAAGTGATGCAATTTCTTTCACTATGACCCTTTACTCAATGATAGTTGCAGAAGTCGTGATCTTTTTACCACGTGGGTATGGGGCGAGTAGGATCAAAACTAGTGTGTGGTTTTACGGGAGGAAGAGTGATGGCCCCACTTTAATGAGCTTTTTAAGATAGAAGAATAAGGCTCCCAATTAGGGTGTATTTCCTTTGTTCTCATTCTGAATTGAAAAGTCTAGATAGGCGAGATTAGATGAGGGGTTAGCTTGATTTGAGGGATGAGTTGGGCCAGCCTTGAGTACCACTACGTTAGCGGTTCCCTTGGTTTTTAAATAATTTTTCTATGGTTTTGAAGAAGAAGAGGTATCATTTGACTTAAATTCCAAATTCTTATTGCGTAGTTGAATTTTTTTTCCTTCGAGGGCCCAAATATTTAGCTTTCATGCCATGATGAATGCCTCATCAAAGGTTTAGAAAGTCTACACCTGTAGGGTTAGTGAGATATGTCTAGCACAAGCCCATGTGAAGAGCTCTATGAGTTTGGTTTGTGGTAATTGGAACGTGAGTTGATTGATCAGGCTACGCCAATGAGTGACAAAATATGTGATAGATTCGTTGTCATATTGACATGTAGAGTAGAGGTCAGTTATGGTAACCTTCTTAACAACATTGATGGAGAAGTGATCCAAGAAGGCTTAGGCTACCTGATTAAATGAGAAGATAGAATGTCTAGCTAACCCAATATACCAATAATGCATGCCCGATCAGAGACATGGGAAAGGTCCTCAAGAGTAAAGCATCATCATGGGTAATAAGATAACACCCATGTTTGAAAGACCAAAAATGTTGTTGCAGGGTCCTCTTTATTGTTGAAGTAGTTAAATTTAGGCATTTCCCAATGTATGGGATATGGATGAATAGGAATGGATGGGTGGATGGGCTCATTACAAATCTCATCGTAGGTGAGAGAGTTATGTGTGCTAGAAACCGATGCCTCCAATGTCTACATCTTGTCCATCATTAACTTGATTAGGTCATTGGTAGGTTGTGATGGCTGGGTACCTCCTATAGTGTACGAGGGCTGGTGTTGGACATATGACAGAGGTGGCATTCTAGTATATGGCGATGCCGTATAGGTGGATTGAGAAGGAGGGAGTGAAATAGGGGGTACGTACCCAGAATGAATGATAGATGAAATAAGAGGCTACTGATAGTACGTATATGGAGGTGGAAGGGTCGTGGTGACCCTAGTGGAAATGGGGCTAAGGATTGTGGAATAGAAAGGAAAATGCTTTGAAAAGGAGTAGGGGTCACCGACACACCGAGGGGTGGTTATGTAGCTATGGGTATATGTGAGACAATAGGCGCAGATGAGGTTATGTTCAGGTGGTTGGTCAAGGTATAGTGGATGTAGCGGGTGCAATAGATGTGGCGGTCTTAACAGTATAGGACCTAGCTGCAAAAATGGAGGAAAGGTAGATACGAGCAACGCAGAGATAGCACAGGCTAGAGCAAAAGTAGGAGCAAGTGTCAGGAGGATAGATATAGGTATGCCATATATCAGCTGACCGAAGGCATCTCAAGTGGATGAGTGGGAAAGATAAAACTGTAAGGCAGCAGGGTTCTGGTCAAGGAGTCGTGTAAACTCCTCATCCCTTGTGGCGATAGTGATAGGTTGGGTAGGATCCATGGGTGATAAAATAGAAGGTGGCAAAGGGCTAGGTGGGAGTGGTTGAAAACTAGCATGGAATATGAGGGTGTTTTCTTGGCTACGCATCAACACCATGTAGACAAGTAGTGACGTGGTAGGATTACTTTCGTAAATGACACAGAAATACAACGAAGATAGGAAAAATAGGTGGTGGTAGGTGGATTTGGTATAAAATGTTAGCTGGAAATTTGAACAAAGCTAACCGAATGCCGTTAGGTAAACCGATGCAGGCACAGGTAACCATGGTCAGTCACTGTGGAAAATGGACAGTTTGTCAAGACAAGGCAAAAGGCTAACAATCTACTAAGTAGATAAGATGCTGATGAATTTTTCAGGACAATGAATATGATGAGAGTGACAGAGACTCGACAAAAAGAAGGTGCCCTTTTGGGAAGGTTAACCAAAATAACAGTAAACTAACGCCATTTGTGTAAAACCGATGATGGTCAGAGGGTAACCGATGATGGTCACTGGACCGACACTGATTACTATGAATTTGAAATAGAGATGAAGAAAAGGTGGTTGTGAGTTAAAATCAGACCCAAAATTCTGAGAATGATAAAAATAGGTCCAGGCACACTCAGATAAAGTGGAATACACCAACTATGATGAGGAGCATGCAAGGAGAAATGAAAAGAGGAAGAATGTATCCTCTCACCTCAAAATGCAAGCCAAGCAGAAACACTAAGAAAAATATGATCCTAAAAGTGCTTTTTCTATTATGTTTTTGTTAGCTTATGCTATTAAGGACTGACTCATGAACTTTAGAATAGAATTTTTGTCGAGGAAGGCTTCCTACGAAGAAATATATCTAAAGGGAGAGGTTTCAGGTATGTTATGGTGGGGGCATCTTCTAAAGTATGACTTATCGATCGGTGTGATCATTGATAGGCGTTCCCAGGAAAGATGTTGTTTAAGAATGTGTATATTTTTGAATTTGTGTAGTTTGGTAAGACATAGAGAGAGAGAAGATGTGCTTTCTATGATTCATTTATCAACCATCAGCTGGGAATGACTTCCAATATAGGTTGCCCTCAGTTAATGTGAGCTAATGTAGAAAAGCAGAATGAACTGAAATGATTTTTAAACCCAAATTGAAATATTGAATTTGATGACACAAAAGGATGAACAGGAGAAGGGATGCTCTTTCACTAATGCGATACCAATGAAAGGAAAGAAATTTTCATTTTAAAGCACCAAAATATGATTTCTCTTAGACAATAGAAGAAGAGAAGATTCCAGGGAGAAATTTTAATGTGAGAACCTTTTAGAAAGGAAAAAAACATGCAAATTTTCACCTAGAAATGAAGAAATGCAAAGAACCCCAAATGGGTCCCACCGGGTCGTCCAAAATGTTTCACCTCATTCTAGAGCGTTTCTTTGAAATTTGACGAAACAGATAAGGGTAAAGGGCTAGGAGGAATACCTGTTAAAATGCTAGTTGAAGGTTGTTGCGCGCGTATGACTTCTTGATCCAAAAATTAGCATGATAGCTTCCTTTTGGATAGGAGGAACTACCTGAACTAGAAACAAGACCACCAAATAAAAGTTAAACAATATATGCAATTGACTACCTAGCGTATGCTAGATCCGGGAAGTGTGATACTCCCTATACATCTATCAATCCACTATTTAAAGCAACTCAATGTTAACAATAAAGGAAATCCTACTGTAGTTAAAATGAATTAGGTATCTCATTCGACTACAATAATCAAATTCATTCACAACAGGCTAAGCTATGCTTGAATCTGAAGGTCAAGATCTTTGTCGATTATTGGAACCCGATCGAGTCAGTTCTAGTGATGTTTTGGATATTTGGTAGAGGTTTTAAGCTTTGTTCTGGTCTAAGGGTAAAAACACAGAGACTGACGTCGGTATGGTATGACCGGTGTCGGTTTAGGTTAACCGACGATGGTTGTGGGTAACCGGTGTCGATATGGTCGGGGTACAGGTAAAATTAATAAAAACTTGGTGGGGTGATAGATCTGAGGCTAAATGGAAATGGAAAGGGAAATGACGAGGTCTGTGTGGGTCTTAGGTGTGCTTAGGGATAGTTATCAGTAGGGTATGGGTAGTTTAATGGTATGGGTGAAAGATTGATCAAGTTTTATGAAGGCAAATGATGGGTGAATGGGAATGCAAGTAGAAACTAATAACAAAAGTAAAAGAGTCTACTAAAATGACAATGGACAAGTGTTGGTTAACAAAACACTTACTGTTGTATGAGCTTGATGTCTAGTTGGAAATGGTAGTTGGTCAGATGGATGGAGCTTTGGTGTGGTGATGGTGCTTCCCCAGATGCTCCCGTGAATGCGATGGCTCTGTGATTGCTTCTAGTGTTGGTTGTAGATGCTTTGATGCATGTATGAATGCTAGTTCCACTTGCATGCAGCTCTGGTTTTATCTCTTTCTCTTAGAAAATGTGCCAACCTAGAAATAAGGTTGTTTTGGGGATTAAATGGTAACCGAAGATAGTTCCGGGTTGACCGGCGGCGGTTTAGGGTAACCGGCGTCGGTTAGGGCGGGATTTCCTAGGTTTACTAAACTGAGCAGATCCTCTTGATTTTCTTGGATCTCGTTCATTTTCTTCCATGGATTAGAATGGAAGATTCCTTTCTAATGGGTGGGAATGTGGTTAGAGGGAATGTAGGCTTTGATTTTTAGGGTTTAGGTAGGTCTTAGTTAGTTATGACAACATACTAAGAATAGGTCTTAGGGTGAGGTGGCTAGATGAGGTGTATAGGTGAGGTGGATGGTGGGCATTATCCAATTAGGATATTTTAAATAATAGATATTATGAGATCATGAATTAATTTAATTTAATTAATTAAATTAATATTAGAGTGGGGTGAAAGGGGCCATGGTTAGGTGAGTGTGTTCAAGTTAGTTATTTTGTCGAAGGGACCAAGGGGAGTGTGACCTAATTTTGGTGTCTACAGGCAGGATTGCCAGTTAGCCTAGGATTTAATTTGATGCGCTTTCCTTTCTTTGTGTTTCCCTTTCTTGTTGCTTTATTTTATGCGCGTTTGTGCACTGGTAGCCACTTTTATTTTCAAAAGTTTTCTATGCTTAGAGGACCACACATCCATTTTTGTGGGGTGGAGTGATGTGAAAAGTCTTTGGAAGCTATGGTTATGGATGGACTAGGTTGAAAAATAAAAAACACGTGGATTGGAAGATCATGCATGAAAAAGGTGAACATAAGGGAAGGATGGTGTCAAAAGGCTTTGAGAAACCACATACAAGGGTAAAAAGCACAGGAGCAACATGAGGTAGGTAACATAAAGAACTTGGTCCAAGACATAGAGGAAGAATTCACTTGACACAGGGAGAAAGTACGGAGAATTATATGGTCAAGGAAGTTCGCGCCAAAAGGTTGCGAAGTGTTTGCTTAGGATTGAGCACGGAGAAAAAGCATTGAAGGTTGGCGTTGGAAAAAATGATGCCTTTATTGCAAAAGTACATTAGTAGGTGGCATGACATTTATTACGAGAGAAGAGAAAAATTTATAAATAGAAGATTAGGGGTGCATTATTTTCTACCTTGCGTTTTAAGTTATCAAAGAGCTCTTGTGAACTAGGGCATCCTTATGAAGAAGGTTTGAGAAGATTTGTGAAGATTTGTGTGCATAGCTAGTTTGATTAGAAACCAAGAGTAGAAAGGAGTACACATGCATAAGTGGAGAAGGTTGTGTGGAAGAATCCCACAGGTGTTATGCCATCTTGTGGAAAAAGGTTTTTCTAGGTTAGGGTTGCATAGCTAGGGCATGGGGTTTGAAGGAATTTTCGCAAAGGAGTGGAGCCATGAAGTTGGGAAGAGCCAAGACCAGGAGAGAGGAAGAAGTTTTAAGGACCCGATGAAGGAATGACACCAAGGAAAGTAGCAATTTTTTCACCAAATAAGGGCAAGGGCAAGGGCAAGGAAAACAAGCAATTTCTACTAGTTTCAATGAAGAATGGTACGTAGAAATGTAGTACCCAGACAACGTATTACTTGGTAAAGAATGGGTGTCTCACATCAGGAAGATGGCCATTAGTGATTATAACCATCGAAAAGCACCACAGAAAATGAAATGACACTAGAACTGGTTCACCCTATAGAGAAGAGGACACCAAATGGAATGCCCATCTATGACGATGAGGTAAAGGTGAAAATGGAGAAGGTTAGGTTGTTGCAACTCTATGAGTTGCCCTATTTTAGAAATCCTAAGAGACTATACCAATGGTTGATGTTGCACATGCATGAAGACCACTTCTATTTCGTAGGTCGAGGATGCACATAAACCCCCAACTAATTTCTAAGTTCATCAACCTTATCTATGAAGGAGATTCATTAGATGATGATTTGGAAGAAAAGGAAGCCATTAAAAAGACCGTTGAGGCTTATGACTACAAGAAGGGTTCACACTACTTTGAAATTTCTTTAATTAATGACCTAGTGATGAGGATGGCCATGCACTTGGCTACAAAGCTGAATGATAAATAGAGGTGGAAACAGATTAACAAGGCTGGTTGAATGTGTGCCGCAAGATCTCATAGGTAATCATCTAAAACCTCTCATCTTTTACTACGAGAGGAGATCATAAATTCTGCGCATGACAGAGAAGATGATGTTTCATAATGTCCTCCTCATCATTTCCTTTTCGAGAGATTTGAGTGCCGATGGGCCGGATAAGTTTGTTTGGGAATACCTAGATGAGAATCCCTCCCCGCCAAGAGGTTTGAATAATATACTTGTGACACCATGATGACCACTCATAAGGCGCGCTTGGAAAGGTCGTATAAGTAGATGCGTGACACATTCGGGGATGAATGGAGAATACCCAAGCAGTTGCCTTTACTAGTGTAAGGAGAGGCGAGTTCGATGTATACCGACATTTTAGTATTGACATATTTACTTTGGTAGATGGCACCAAGATTCCTTGGTGTAAATTGCCTTTCTCCTTCATAACACAATACTTCTAAGCCGAGGTTAATCGATTCAAAGAGGTGAAGAAACTTAGATTTGATCTAAGTGTAGTAGATCAAGACTACCAAAAATTGCGCAAGAAACTAATATACCCCAAGAACCACACCTATGTGGAGAAGTATGTCTCCATGACATGCACATGTTAAAACCAAGTAACATTACATGTTGCAGGGAGGACAACAATGAGGGTGTATTTGTGCATAAGGCCTAAGTATGAAAAGGAACTTATGTTGAAGATGATGTCTCCATTCTTGAGGACCCCACCACATGAAAAAATACTATGTAAAGGAAAAGAGACAGAGGAGAGGATCTTGAGAAAAAGGTCTTTGAGATCACAAATAATATAGACAATATAAGGCACGAGGCCGAGCACGGGACACAGTACTTACGTCCATTAGAAGAGGTCTCCCATGAGAAAATAATCACCACAGAAGGAGGAATCACCATAGAAGGAAGATTTTATATAGAAGGAATAGTTTCTATAAGGGGAGAGTCACCTGAGAAAGAAGAAAAAGAGAAGTCCCCTGAATTGGAGTCACCAAGTAAGGAAGAAGCAGAGGGTGACAAAAGGGTCATACTTAGGTGAAACAGAAAGCATGGAGGCCGAAAAGGGTGATGAAGATGATGAAGAGTGTGATGAGGCTCAGAATCATCTTGTGTATGATGTACACAAGTCAAGAGAAGAAGGAAATGAAGAGAATAATGATAATGAAGGAGGTTATCACAACAAAGGGGGGAGTGAGGATTTAAACATGAAAGATAGAAGACCTTGATTTCGACCAAGGAGCAGATGGATAATACTTTAGAGAGGGAAGTGGTAGGAATTATCCAACAGATGGTGGAGCACGAATTTGATTGAAGTTACAAAAGAAGTGATGAAGGAAACTGAGGAGAGCATGAGTGTAGGAAAGGAGTATGAGAGCATGGGTGAAGACCCTAGCTTAGCAGTAAGCTTCCCAAAGGAAGCACACATAGGTGGAAAGGGCATAATAACAGTGCATGAACAAGAGAGGACTTAAATTAATGATCCAAACAAGGTATTATGTGCGTGCTTCCAAAGTACCGTGCCCACAAACCAACTCCTCACTTGGTCTTCTTTTGATGAAGAAGGTGCATACCTATGCATAAGGAAAATGCTATCTTGGGATTTTGAGTCCCACGTTGATGAACCCAAGTTTGAGGTAAATCGAGATGCATTGATGAAGATACCAGATGCTAAGGGAGTAAACCCTCTGGTAAATTCCCAAAAATTGTCCAATGAGCAAGTTTTCAATGCACTCAACAAAGCATTGGTGGAGGTGGAGGAAAGACTCTTCAGCAAAAATGACAGAATAAGGGTCTTGGAGGAAGAGCTTGAGAAAAAGAATGAGGAGATCATTGAGCGGGACAAAGAAATAAAACAGAAGGAATTGATCAGTGCACAATTAAGGCATGAGTTGAGGGATGAAAAGGCAAAGGTGCGTGAAGTCCATAAGAAGATAAAGGCCATTTCAGATGCCATTATCTTAAAGCACCTCAAATTGGCCCCTCTTGAGTAGAAATATGAGTCAACCATGCACTTTGCTTGGAAGACTTAACCCACATCCTCACCATGGAAAGGTGACCAATTGTATTAGATTCAATAGAGAAGGTGATGACATGCCAAAAGGAGGAGGAAAAGCGTAAGATTGGGGTTACAGTGACTTGGTACTCTGAGCTTCTTGCCATAGTAAAGACCGCCGCACACGAGATGGCCGAAGTTGTGTATGACAACTATGCCAACAGAGATAGGGTAACAAACATATTGGTTGTTACACATGAGGTAGATCTAAAATAATTTTAGGAGAAGCACAAAGGAAATAGGGTGGAGCACAACAAGATCCTAGCTAAAGTTGAGAAGAATTTGGAAGCAATTGAAACCTTGTGGGGTTTGATTAAGAATAAGCTAAAGGAACTATACCCCCAAGTCATGCAAGATGGATGCGCTAGGAAATCTTAGAAAACAACTAGAAAGCATTGTAGATACGCTGAAAGCTAAGAGCGAGGAAATTATTTTTGATGAAGTAAGCACATTAGTGGGTGACCTACTTCAGCAGCGTAGGGAGAAGTAGACACTTGGGAGAAGATTGAGGCATCTATGAAGGAGTTCCCACTCCTCATGCAGTAGTAGCATATTCTTCTATTCTTCCATTCTTCCATCCTTCCATTCTTTAATTGTTTCAATACCTCTATTCTTTATTCTTTGAGGAAGTAGAATGTTTCTGAGGACAAAGAACACGTGTAGTGTGGGGTGATGTTGGACCCTAAAATATTGGCTAAGTACCAAGAGGCGTACACGTGCAGGATAAGTAAATAGAAGGGAACTCATAGAAAAGTGTGTAGGAAAAAGGGTTTTAAGAAGGGTTTAAGTGAAGCCGGGGTGTGTGCGAGAGGAAGAACAAGGGTTTAAAGGACTTAGCCATATTTGACATCATGGAGTCACTTGAGGAAAAATGTGAGGACCCGAATAGGCATGATAAGTGGATAAGGTACCATCCTGGAACCTTGGAGGTCAAGAAAAGGATATTCCACGTAGGGAATATTCCCAGAGGCATCATTACAGTTAGTGGAAGGTTTGTAAAGAGGATAAGCATTCACCAATGGAGGACCACATCGACACTTGACACATGATCTTCTCAAGAGAGAAGTCATGGCGGTGGTCGATGGTCCTATTTAAAGAAGTTCTTGGGATAGGAACAAACACATAGAGAGAGATATATGGGTGTAGAGTGCAAAGGGGAGAAAAGAAAGAGAAGGAGAGTAACGAAGTGTTGTAGAAATGTTAGGAAATGCTAAGGGTTTGGAGTTCATGGTGCTAGGGTTTAGAGTACTTAGTGCTAGAGGGTTGTAAGGGATACCATTAAGCATATGTATGGGTATTGAGATTTGTAACAAGGGATATAATGGGGAAAAGCATAGTTAGGATCTTTGATCAGATAGGTTTGCAGGAGTTGAGTCTCTGTCATTTGATGAATATGGTCTGAGATGACCCTTTTGAATGTAATATGGATACGAACTCTATTAAATCAATATACATGGATCTATTCTATATAAATTGCTTATGGGTGTAAACCCTTATGTTATTTGGCTTATCATGACTTAGATCTAGTTTCTTGTACTTCTTACAATGTTTATTAGCTTTTGTGATGCATTAATGTGTAGATCTATTAGTTATATCTTCTACCTTTTTAAAGTAGATGAATGTACTTTTATATATAATCCTCAATTAATGGAAGAAATTTCTTACAAAACTCACATAAAGGAGGGGCTCGGTGCTTGTGTGCACCTTAGGTGAGCGCCCAACTTATGTTGGGTGATAGGTAGATGTGATTGGGGTTAGAAAGAAGTATTGAGGGTAAAATAATGACTACATGCTCCATCTATTGAATGATGCTTTCCTCCTTTCTTTCTCTTTCATTCTTTCATGTCACAATTAGATTTTTCCAAAAAGTAATTTAAGTGACTTCCTTTCCCCTTTTATAAAAGCACTTTTCTTGAAAAGAAGAAAAGTGTCTTATTTTGGAAAGGAATGTGAACAGTCATATAGGAATACGAAAGTTCATCTGTCTTGGGCTATATATTGAGGCCTCTTCTCTATTGTAAAGGATCAATTTTTGCTCCTTCTATATCATATTGTCATTCTTCCATTCCCATCTAGTAATTTTCCTCCATTCTCTCTCTTTCACTCATTCGATGCATGTGAATTTTGTAAGGACAAAAGGGATTTTTACCTATTGACAATGGAATGAAAATCAACTTTTGACATTTGTGTCAATCTCTATTTTCATTTCATGTTCTTTACATAAGTTATGTTTTTTTGTATGTGTCTTCTAATTAAACTGGAAATATCTCCGAGTTGTAGTTAGTGAAATCTAGGTCCACTCACTAATGTAATTCCTCTTCCCCATTCTCCTCCACTCACTCACATATACTTTTTCCTATCTCTCTCTCATTGATGACATTGTAGTTACCACAAGGGAATTTCTTGAAATTATGCGGTCTATGACCATCGTAAGAGATAGTTTAGTTTACAATTTTCTAGATTTCAATAAATGAGAGCCACTCCATCTAGAAGTGGAGGGACCTAGTCCCGTGAGCATTGATGAAATACCCTTTTTTCCTCGAAAAAATATTTTTCCAACAAATTCCTCAAAGAAAATATAATATTTGATCAACAAAAATTAAAGTGGAATATAATAAATATCTTGCTAGCTCCCTCATTAGTCATGTTAATATCCACATCCTATTCTTGCCTTGGGGCATGTGTGTGATTTATCTAGGTGTATTTATTATTCTTTGTGTGACCATGGCTTGATTTCATGCCTTGCGGAAACATAATGTTTATTATCCCTTTAACTAGATCCTTACCACTTATGAGTTTATAAGGCATGCTGTTCCCTCTTAATATTCTGATATGGATGACATAGTACAAAATTATGATCAAGAGGTCAATCCTCTTGTATTTCAAGAAATACCACCCCACTTTTTCCATACACCTAGGTCCCCTCCTAGTCATTCTACTATAGAAATCACTACCCTAGAATATTTCATGGAATTTCTATCTCCCACTTCCACTACACATAGTGATGATGATCATAACTTTGAGGGTAATGTGGATGGTTGGAGTAGTGATGTTGAACAAACTCATTTTCCTCTACTAGTGAATGGTAATCCTAATGCCATAGAGGCTATAGATTCTAGTGATGGAAAAATTGTTTCTTGGTTACATAAGGATGATGTTTCTTCCATTTATACATTCATTGATAGTGTTTCGTATGTTTTTGATGGTGATCTAGGATCAATTCCTACTTAATGTCATAATGATGACACAAATGATGATTCTTCTCTCCTTCTTATTGTTGGGCTGATGGAATACAACCTAAGTATTAAAAACACATAAGGGTTGGGCACGCGGGCATAGGGCATGTATATGTGCATAGAACTATAGTGAAACAAGGTGCTCCTAGGGAAACAAGAAATCATGACTTAGCCGTTTTGCAATATGAGGCTAATTATAAACATGGAGTGTGGAACACTTGTTGTATAAGAATGAAGAACACACAAAGGCTATTTTGGATGAGTAGAAGATCAAGCGCTATGCATAGTTTTGAGGATATTAATAGGATTAGACTGCAATTATATTATTAGATAGTCTATTATTAGCAAGCTTGTATGCTCTTGTATTTATCATGTAAGGGCGCATGGCTATTATTAACATGTAGCCTATTTTTGGAAGGTGTATGGGTGGTGAAGGGAAATTCCCCACCCCTATAAATATGTATTTATTTTCACGGTTTGGAGAGACCAAATATTATTAGTGTTATGCTATGAGTTTGTGAGCACACATGACTATGGTGACTATACTATGTATGTATGAAGCTTCTATGTTTTACAACAATTAATATAATGGATATTTGTGGCTGGATATTGATTATTGATACACCTTTTACTTGGTTCATGCATGGTAAAGTTAATATTGGTTGTTATTTAATCAATATTGCATATGGTTAAGAACTAGATCTGGTTTATGCGAATGTATATACTTAATTATCTGTTATGGATCTAGAATATTTGTATGATCATGCTAACTTCTTGAGAAATATGTCGGGACGTAGTACCCTTGCGCACTTTGGGTGAGCACTTAGTTCAGGATGAGTGATGTGCCAACGCGCCTTGGGATGTTGGTGGTAAAATCTAGGCTATATTTTAGTTCCGTTGCTAGGATATTGCATGATGAAGATGTACCGGTTGACCTTGGCTAGTATTGAGGAGTGGTTAGAAAATTTAGAGGAAGAGTATGTTCATGTATTTAGCACTAGACCTAATTTTAATGCACACGCGTGGGTTAAAAAAAATCTTGTATCATGAGATGTATGAGACATTCTTTGCTATCTTTCCTATAGAGCTATACAAGTGGCTGGTTACTTATGCATCAAAGAGAAATTAGAGGTTTCACATACTTGTTTGGATGTAGGAAGAATTCTAGGATTTATATGATGTAGATCTGACTTAGACATGTAATGTGGATCATTGGTGGAGTCATGTTTTGAATAGCTATATTCTAGAGTATGTAGTTTCTACTTATTCATGTCTAGAGGTTATTGAGTTCCGAGTTCTTGTGCGAGCCTAGAAGATATTATTTGTGCAATATTCCTTTAGCGGTAAAGATCTTGATCGTGACCTTGGATTTGGAAGAGCATCTTATGGCTAGCTAAACCCCACCATGTGTGGGGGTAGGAGTAGGTGTGGTGAAAGATGGTGGAATTGGTAGCAGAGAGACAGAAAAAGAATAAAGATGACTTAAGTTTAATGAGGCGCATGAGATGGAATTGGAGAAGAGACATGAAGTTGCGGAAGGAATGAAGTTATGGAGAGAGATGAATCATGAAGGATTTAGAGCTCACACAAAGGACGTGGAGTCAGAGCATCTAGAACTCCCCATTTGGGAAAGCATGGTAGGGAACCCTCTTCAACCTCAGATGAGAGCACGCGGTGGAAGCTACATGGACCAGTAGGTGTGCATTTGATCCCTCCTGGTGACCTAGCCCTTGTACTTGGTTTTCTAGTTTCTATGATAGATATCAGTAAGAAAAAATAGTGTGGGCAGTAGAGTAGTGACATATAGAGTTAGTTTTCATCAAGTTTAGGAGTTAATCAGGTAGCATATTCATCTATGGTGGCGTAATCATCATCTATGTTATTTGGAGGTTTGACTGGAGGCATATTTTTTAGCACATCATCAAAATAGAATGTTGGAGTCACATCTGGAAGTAGCACAACTTCATAGACTGTGGGAGTTTAGTTTAACACAACCGTAGGAGCACAAGGTAGTGCATCCTCTAGTCCATTGCCTAATATAGGGGGATGATTAGGAGGATCAAGTGGCTTGAGATCTAGAGGATCTGGTGGTTCGGGGTAGAGGAAACATAGGAGGCAATACGAGTTTTGGATTTTGTGGGCATGGACCACCCAAATCCCAATAGATCTTTATGGAGATTGTAGTCTCCCGAAAACTACTCTATGTTTTCATAGCCAAATTCAAATTTTTTGAGCTCATGCCCTTCGTTGGTGTTTAAGCCAAATTAGAGATTCAAGAAATTAGTAGAAGTCGTGCCCTAGAGCTGTTTAAACCTCTGTTTTGCTCATTTTGAGAAATTCTCCATTTCTTAGTCATGCACATAATATCCTCTTTGCAACCTCCATTTTTGATCAAAATTGTTCACTTGTTCTATGGCCTAGGTCATCAAATCATTGTTTTGCCTCCATGCCTCTGGTTCATGAATTGGACTCAAAACGATGAAGTTTTCTTCTTCTACATATTTTCCACAGTTCGGGATGACGGGCGTCTTTTCCCCATCAAATTTTGACTCCAATGAATGCATGTACGTGGTCAGATCCTATTGGATGGGGAGGAATGAGATTTTTGGTGAACTTAACATTTTGGTCACTTTTGGCAAAAATGGTAAATTTTCCCCGCGGCCCCGATCAGGCTATAAAGGAAAAAGTCAAAGTTGAAGCCCGCAGGGAAAAAGTCAAAGTTGAAGCCCACTATTGAAAAGTCAAAGCAGACGAGTGGGCCATCGGGCACTTTTGGAAATTTAACCAAATTCCCAAAAGTGAAGTAAAAGTTCTAAAATGCTCATGGCTCCGCCAAGGTCTCGGGCCCGAAGTTGAAAAGTCAAAGTGGAAGAGTGGGCTGGTGGAGGAATTTGTGTTTTTGAGCCTTTTTGTAAAAAAGGTGAAAATTTAAAAAATGATCTGCAGCCCCGATCAAGCTATAAAGGAAAAAGTCAAGGTGAAGCCCACCGTTGAAAAGTCAAAGTGGGAGAGTGGGCCGGCAGAGGAAATTGAGGTTTTGAGCCTTTTTCCCAAAAAGGTTAAAATGTTTAGAAAGGAGCCTGTGACCCTATCTCCAACTAGAACGTGCCACATGTCCTAGTCAAATCGGAGCAGTGGGCTGGCGGAGGAAATTGAGTTTTTGAGCCTTTTTCCAAAAAGGTTAAAATGTTGAGAAAAGGGCCGCAACCCCATTTCCAATCAGAAGCAACCACGTGTCTAAGTTGAAAATTCAAAGTGGGGTGCAGGCCAATTTGTTCCAAATTGCCAAATCTCTAAAAAATCACAAAATGTAAAGGGCTTCCCCGTAACCGCTCCAATCCCTTCCTACCATGTGGACGACCCGATTTCAGAGTTAGAGGAGCAAATCTAACGGTCTGTATTTAAACTGGAAAATCAAATGTAATGGTTACTTTGCAAGATCTGGTTTTAACCCACCATGAGTGTTTTCTTCACAATAGAGGGATTCAAAAAGGCGTTGAGGATTTGTGAAGTTGTAATGGTTTCTTGCAAAGAATATAATGGCTTCTTGATGTCATTCCAAAGGGGCGATTGATTTTCAAAAAAACTAGAGTGCTCTATACCTAAAAGACAAAAATGCCATTCTTCTTCTATTTTCTCTTCTTCCTCAAATTTATTCCATTCTCAAGCTATGTACAAACTCTTCTCAAGCTTCAATAAGAAAAGAAGGAATTTTTTCCTCCTTGATTGAGGAATTAATTGGTACTTTGTGACCAATGAGTTTCATTCGGTCTTGTAGCTTCTCCCGTGGATTTATTTTTCTTCTGATTATAAATGCATGTAAATGAAGTTTCTAATTGATGTGTGTGGGCATCTGATATTCTACCATGACATTAGTTTTTCCTACCTCCATTCTCACTCCCTTTTCCCTTCTCAGACAAAGTTCTTCTCTAGTGAGAAATTGCTAGCTTTGCCACAGGGATAGTGGAGTGCCCCTACTAGATCTCTGGTCAAAATACCACCATTGAAATCCACTTTTTCATGCATGCACATACGGAAGCTACACTGTTCAAGTAGAGGGACTTAGATTCCCATAGCGTTGGCCTGAAACCCACCAATTTGTCCACAAGACAAATTTTCTTGCCCACAGTTTTTGACACCCACCGTGGGGTAGATTTTATAGCATATGCACCTAAAAATGACCTCAAGGTCATAAAATACAAAAATATTCTAGAAGAAAAGTTCCTAGAGATTGAATAATCACACAGACTACATGGATGTAAATCATGGCTATTCTGGAAATGCTCCTGTTGAGAGACTTGATTTTCTCTTTCACATCCAAGAAGACATTGCTTCCAATATGAGAGAAGCTATTTGGTATAAGAGACAAAGTGTCAATCAATACTTCATTGCCATAAGGATTCTGGACCTGGAAGAGGAACATGTTGTCAAACTGGAAAGGCAGAGACAATTTCCAGCACCCTGGGAGGAGAGAATAAACTTTCAAGGTGGGCCGATAGAAGATACACCCTGGAAACTAAGGAAAGGAGGACAAATTGATCCCACATTTGAAGAGATTGAAAGAGAGGTAGTTTTCGAGGAGGAGATAAGGGATTAACTTGAAGAAATAGAAAGACTCCAAATCGAAGCAGAAGAAAGAGCAGCAACAGAAGTAGCCTTAGCAAGACTGGAGGATAGAAACAGGAATAGAATGGGTGATTGTGAGCATGAGGAATGCAGACCCAACGTACCATGGGGGAGAAATAATAGTCCACTGGCTCTTGCTCAACCACTCCATGAGCTCCCAAGAGGTTCGAGAAAGAACTTCCCAAAATTCAAAGGGGATGGTTCTCAGCTCCTATAAGAACATGTAGCAACATTCATCATTGCTTGTGGAGTGTTGGGAGTTAAGATGAAGATGTTTCAGTCAGGATCTTTGTGGAGCCACTCCAAGAAAAGGCTGCTTGAATGGTTCTACATGTTTCCCCCAAGATCTATCACATGTTGGGAAGATATAAGAAGTGTGTTTAAACATAGGTTCAAGAACACAGAAGGTGTTCGGGACTCTGCTGTCCAATTGGTTTAGATGAAGAAGGAGACCTCCGAATCAATGAGAGATTTTGTAGCAAGGTATGATAGGTTGACAAGGAGGATCCCAAAAGATGTGTTACCCTCTGAAAATAACTTGAAAAGATTCTTCATCAGTGCTTTGCCACCAAAAGTTGGTTTCTTCCTCAGAAGAGCCCAACCAAGAACCTTGAGGGACGCTAAAGACTTTGCAATTGAGACTGATGATGATATAATTATTTCTAGCAAAGTGAAAGGACCAAATGGGAAGTAAAAAGGTCAAAGTTCAAATCCAGTCACCACTGATCCAATGTTCCAAAAAATGGCAAATGACCTAGTTGCTTTGAAGAAGCAGCTATCACAAATCACAATGAGGAATACTCCAAGGAGATCAAATACTCCTGATAGATCAAGAATTGCTCCACCTCCTCATAGGATTTCTCTTGAAACACCATCACTCAATGCTGTTTGTAATACTAGAGAATCAGAAGAAGGAACAAACATTGAGGAAACTAAGAAGAAAGCATGGACGACTACGAAAACTATCTTGAAATTTAAGAGGTCAGCATGCACAATGGCTTGATTGAATACGTTGATGATGAGGAGGAAGGTGATGAAGAAGCTCCAAGTTTTTCATGTGCTGTTTTCACTCATGCACAATCCAAGAATGGTGTTTCAGCCTTAGTAGTTACAACTGAGAGTAGGAAGAACAAAGAAGATAACTCTTCAAAGCCTCCACAAAACAAGATCATCAATAGAGGATCACCATTACCACCTTCCATGGAATCAACCAAAGAGAAACTAGATTCACTGGTTGTCAAGGATCACCTTTGTGCCAAGTAAGTCATCTGATTCTCCTCTCAACCCAAAAGTTGTTAAGAGAAATTCTCTTCTTAATACTGGTTTTGCAAGAACATCTAAATTTCAATCGAGGGCTACACCCTCACCTCCTTCCAAGCCAATTGCTACATTTGAAAAGGATAACCCAACACCAAAAGTAACAAAACCTCTACCATTTAAGTCCTCATCCACTGCTGGAACCTCTTCCTCACCTACCATAGCTCCATTTGACTTTGTGGAGCATGCAAGAAAAACCAAAGTTCAACTCTCTGAGATTGAATACCTACAAACACATCCTGCCCAATTTGACAGATTCATCAAGGCAGTCAGGGTGGTAACTCTACACCCCAAATCTCTAATTCTAAAGGCTTACTTCCCACACCATCCATACCACCTTCTCAAAACATGCTAGCCCTCAGTGCTTCCAACACCAACAGAGTTGAGCCTTTCTACTTGTCACTTCTCATCAAAGGCTTCCAGTTGAACAATTACATCATAGACTCTGGAGCCTCAGATAATGTGATGCCAACAAAAGTTACAAATTCTCTTGGCCTCACTTTGACCGGGAAAATGGCACATGCTATTCAATGGAATCCAAACAAGTTCCATTAGTAGGAAGAATCAAGGATGCTCAGGTTACACTAGCTGATTACCCTGACAAGAAGATACTCTTGACCATTTTGGTGGCAGATATCCCAACATCTTTTGGTATGCTTTTGAGTAGAAGTTTTTGCAGAGATCTAGGTGGAGAAATAAAAATGGATTGGTCATTTGTAACTATCCCAGTGAAAGGAGAAATGAAGAAGCTACTACCAGTCAGGAAAATGAAATTCACAGTAAGGAAATCTGATGATCCAAGAGCTAACATCCTCTTTCAAGATTGTGGGCTAGGAAACTACTTCCTTACATCACAAAAGGAAGAGAAATTTCCACTCCTCATGGAGGAAGAAGAAGATCAGATTTGGACAATGGAGTTTGATGGCAGTCATTCCAGAGCAGGTTTAGGAGCTGGTGTAGTATTATACTCTCCCTCCAATGAGATATACCCTTTTTCCTATAAGCTGCAATTTGATAATACAAACAATACTAGTAGAGTATGAAGCATTTCTCTTAGGCATGAATGCAGCAGAGGACATGGGGATCAAGAAGCTAAGATGCAAAGGTGATGCTAAGATTGTGGTGAAGCAGTCTCGCCAACAATATCAGGTAAAAAATCCAAGGCTCAGAACTATAGAAATAGAGTGTGGGACTGCATTGAATCCTTTGATGCATTCTCCATTGAAGCTATCCCTAGGGAGCAGAATGAAAAGGCTGATTCTCTAGTAGTGTCAGCTTCCTTAGTGACACCTCACCCTTCTTTTGGAAAAGATAAGGTGACCATTGAGATGGTTTTCAAACCTAGTGTACCAGATAATATAAATCATTGTCAGGTCTTCAATGATGACAATCATATCCTAACCTTCTTAGAACAAAGGGATAACTTCAATAATTTGTTCTTTGAAGGAAGTGAAAACCCACACCGTGAATCAATACCCAAAGAAGAGAAGGAAGGAATTGAGGAAATTGATGAAGAGGGGGTAATTAAATTGAAAGGAAACAAAATCCCCAAAGGCCTAGTTTCTTTGGAAGATCTCTTTGACAAGCATGACAGGTTCATCCAAGAGAAAGAAAAATAGTCTTCTTGGTGCCCATCTGATTTCGATCAAGAAAACATTGGCACTTTAGAGAATCCAAGGATGGTTAACATTGGTAAATTTTGCTCACTAGAAGAGAAGAGAAAGTTTGTTGCTCTGCTAAAAAAGTACTCAGATGTCCTAGCCTACTCCTATGATGAACTCAAGTCTTTTCAGCCAAAGGAAATGCATCATTCCATTCCTTTGAAGCAAGGAGCTAAGCCCTTTAGGAAAAAACAAAGGCCCTACAATCCAAAGATTGCTGATGTTATCAAAGAAGAGGTGACAAAGATGCTCAATGCTAGAATCATCTTCCCCATCCACCATTCAACATGGGTGGCTAACATTGTGCTAGTAAGGAAGAAGAACGGGGAAATAAGGATTTGTGTAGACTTTTGAAATTTGAATCAGGCATCTCTCAAGGAAAACTACCCTCTTCTAATCATGGATCATATTTTGCAAGCAATCACTAGATTTGAGATGCTCTCTTTGCTTGATGGATTCTCGTGGTATAAAAAAATATAGGTGGCGAAGAGGATTGCAACAAAGCAACCTTCACAACACCCCGGAGCAATTTTTCCTACAACATAATGCCTTTTGGATTGATTAATGTCAGGCCACTTTCTATAGAGCAATGGACTTGGATTTCAAAGATTTGAAATATTGCATTGTCATTTACCTTGATGACCTCATGGTTTTCTCAAAGAGGAGGGGAGACCATATCAGTCATTTGGAGCAAGTCCTTGTAAGGTGTAGGAAACATGGCATTTCTCTAAATCCAAAGAAGTGTATTTTTGGAGTCACAAAAGGTAAGTTGCTGGGACACATTGTGAAAAAACATGGAGCACACATTGATCTTGAGAGGGTCAGAGCTATCCAAGCATTAGCCTTACCAACCAGCAAAAAGGGAGTTCATTCATTCTTTGGAAAGGTAAACTTCCTTCATCATTTTGTGCCTGAGTTTTCTGAACTGACTAAGCATATAACTTCCATGATGAAGCCTCAAGCAAATTTCAAGTGGAATAAGGAGGGAAAAAACATTTGAGAATATCAAGAAAGCCATTGCCAAAGCTCCAACTCTTGTATCTCCAAATTTCAACAAGGATTTCATCATGTATTGCTATGCATTAGAACATACACTCTATGCTGTCCTTGTGCAGAAAAATGATGAAGGCTTGGAAGAACCCATTGCTTTCATGAGCTGTCCTTTGAAAAATCATGAGCTAAAGTACAACTAACTAGAGAAGCATGCCTACACAGTGGTTAAAGCTATTAAAAATTTCAGATTCTACATTCTCAATTCCCATACAGTGGTGATGGTCCCTGGAAGTGCAATCAAGTCCATTTTGACTCAACAAGATCCTGGGGCTAAGAGAGGAAGTTGGATTGCAAAGACCCAAGAGTATGACTTAGAGATTAGGCCCTCTAATCTGGTAAGAGGAAATGGTTTGTGCAAGCTGATTGCTAAAGATGAAACTCTCAAGGCTCAGCAGGGAGAAAAGGATGATGTTTGCCCAACCTATTTAGAAGACAGTCCACAAGTGCTCTTTTTCACCACTACTGATGAGTGGTATGCGGATATTGCTTACTACCTCACTTATGGAGAATGTCCTCCTCATCTTGACTACAAACAAAGAAGGACACTCAAGCTAAAGGTAGCCAAGTTTGTGATTTGGAATCATGCACTTTACAAGAGAGGCCTAGATGGTTGTTTCCTCAGGTGTGTAGATAAGGAGCAACAAGAAAAGTTACTCAGGGCATATCATGATCAAGCTTGTGGTGGACATTTCTTAGCAATGGTCACTGCACATAAGATTCTCAAGGGGAGATATTATTGGCCCTCCATCTTTGCAGATACTCAAGACTGGGTTTCCAAATGCAAAGCATGCCAACAATTTGTTGGAAATCCACAACTAGCTGCATTACCACTCAGGCCTGTGGTGATTGAGGAACCATTTCAGCAATGGGGCTAGATTTTATTGGTGTTTTGAATCCTCATTCTAGTGCAGGGAATACTTATGTACTCATTGCAACTGATTACTTCACTAAATGGGTGGAGGCCATTCCAACCAAGCAAGCCAACTCAAAACAATCAGAACTTCATCAAGGAGAATATCATTGTACACTTTGGAGTACCACAGAAGATTATTGTAGACAATTCCACCTATTTCTCTTCAAAGGATCTCACAGAGTTTTGTTATGGTTCTGGAATCTCCTTATCTCACTCTTCTGACTACTATCCATAGGGAAATGGTCAAGCTGAGTCAAGCAACAAGAACATTGTGACCATTGTTCATAAGTTGGTAGATGAGAATCAAAGGAACTGGCACAAGAAGTTATATGATGCATTATGGGACGATAGGATCAATCCTAAGAAGGCAATAGGTATATCACCTTTCCAAATGTTGTATTGAATTGAGGTAGATATTCCTCTCACAATTGAGATGCCAGCTCTCAAGTTGTTACAAGAAATCGAAGATGGTCAATACAAAGACTCCATTGACAAGAGGATCCTCTTCCTGGAGAAGTTGGAGGAAAGCAAATGCCAAGTGGTGGATAGAATTAAGGAACATCAGTTGTAAGTGAATAATTTTTTTGACAAGAAGACCAAAGAAAGGAATTTCAAAGTTGGAGATTTGGTCCTACTGTGGGACAAAAGAAAATAACCAAAGGGCAACCATGGAAAGTTTGTTTCATTATGGCTCAGCCCATTCCAAATCCATGAAGCTTGTTGCGAGAATGTTTTTCTCCTCTCTTAATTGGATGGAATGCCATTGGAATTGCCTTGAAGTTGGAAATACTTGAAACTGTATCATTTGTGAAAGCGGGTTGTCCCCGCCCTGTATCATAGGTGATTTGCGTAGGTGTGTTTTTCCTTTTCTGCTTCGTGGTTTTGGTTTTAGTTTTTGTTCAGTTTTTGTTGTGTGTGGTTTGGCTTGTGTGTTTCCTTCTTCTTTCATTCTTATTATTATTGGCAAATAGTTTTTTGAAAGGGACTATACCCTTGAATACAAAAGAAGGCCTGAGAGCCGGAATAAGAGTGAGAAACAGAGAGAATGGATCAAGATCCAAGTGTTACAATGAAGCTCTAAGTAGCTCAGAAACAGCTACTCAAACGAGACAAAACAGCAAAACAACAGCAAAAAAAAATAGTAAACCGACCGCAGAGAAACAACAAAAAAACAACTAAAAGCAGCAGAAGCATCCAGAACTACTTCTTGGCAGCTTTATCGATACTGATCTTGACTCTCTTCCAGGCATGAAACATACTCAAAGCAGTCATATGGGCAGCATCAGTCTTATCAAGCTCCTCAATGGTTCTTTTGCTTTCTTTTTCGTTGCCCCAAAGTGCAGCCGGGACACCGCTGAGGTTGGAAACACTTTTGGCATGACCCTCGATGAACTCCTCAATCGCCCTAAAGGCGGCAATGTTGTAATCATGTCTAGTCTTGGCCTTCCCTAAGTGGGAGTCTAAGGAGGTCAGCTTCTTGTATATGTCATCAATCTGACTGCTATCAATGTTCCCCTCCCCCTCCATGCTTTTCTTGCCTTTCTGTTTAGCTAGGTTCTTGACCTCATCCTTCAGCAATTTCATCTCAGCCTCTAAGGCCTCCAACCTCTTAGAAGAGCTATCCATCTACACTTCCCGGGGACTGGCACTACTGATATTCAGCAGGTCATGTGCAATCTCAAGTTCAAAAGGCTCCTTCTCCACAGCAAGAGTCTCAAGGTTGAGCCTCCTGGAAGCCCTGGTGACTGGTCTTTTAGAGGTAGAGGCGAGGTGGGTGACGGGAGCAGCAGCAGGGGGAATGGAAGGAGAAGTTTGTGCAGCCGGCATGGGGTGGCGGCAATGATGGTGGCGGGGGCAGCGGCGGGGGGCAACAGAGAGAAGCAGGGGCTTGCGGCAGCGCAGAGCCCATCAAAGGGGGAGCCGGGCTAGGAGAGGAAGGAAGACCAGGGTACTTAAGAAGGTAACATTTATGAATCAACAAAATAAGTCCTTGATGCAAGGGAACCACCCGGTGTGCTTCTGAAACTCCAAAATGGAGCGTTCAAGGGAGTTCAATGCAGATAATGGGGGAAGCAAACCAATCGATTCCTACGGAAGTGGTTTAAAAAGATAAGATGTTTAGCAGGGACAGTGACAAACCTACCTTCCAGGGAGATGAATCGAATCATCATGCGAGTGACCTCATCATAGGGTGGTGGAATTGAGCTGACAAGCAGGCCCGCAGTGCCAAATGTGAGCTTCTCAGTTCCCTCCACAAATCTTCTTTCTTCAGCATCTCTGTCAACCCTTTTGTTGAAGAAGTGGTATCCCTCCAAACTAAGGCCGGTCGCTTCAGCAATAAGATCTTCATTGACTAATATCTTCTGTCCCCCATAGTCGACAGTCCACTCTTTCCACTCCTTAGCAAAGCATACAGAAATGCTTTGGTCATGCCCCTGCACCTTATCAATGAAGTTGGTGAAGCCTCCTTTGCTGAGAGTGTTCCAAAGCTCTGTATTTTCCTTCCAGTCGGGGTCCGCACATGGCTCAATTTGGCAGGGAGGTCCTCCCATCTTCTCTGTGATATCCTGGTTACAGCAATTTCTCAAATGTCTGTGAGCGTAGAGACCTGTCCGCTTCTTGCTGTTGAAGGCCACACAAAACTGGGAACTATAGCCATTGCTCTTCTCACGAACAGCTGCGTAACTGCTGAACTGAGCCTATGGGAAGTCACGCGTGAGAGTAACCCTTTCCCTATCAACAATCACATTACATCTATCATCGGTTTCCGAGGAGCTATGAATCCGGATATCAACAGCTGTAGTACATCCCGCATGCGCGATTTTCAAATCTAGATAACTCCACTTGAAGTTCCCCAAATAATTCTTACTATCATGTATATTTGATATTATTTGCCTCATCATATTCATTAAAGTAACACGTGTGAGAGTGTTATTGATGCTGATCTTCCTCCAAAGATTAAGACTCATCTCTAGGGATTGCTTGCATATGAAGGTCCGCATGAATGCTGTTGTGTAGCTGATTAGGGATACTGTTATTATCCCAGACGGTGAAATTTATATTAATGCCATAATTGGCCAGTGCATCCGCCAATTTATTGCCCTCCCTGTAAGTATGCATGATTCTGATGCTATTGAAGGTTTGACTGATGCTTATGGATTCAGAGATAAAATCCTTAATACTCCAACTAGGAGATGAGGACTGATTAAGAAGTTTAATGATATTTAGGGAGTCCCCTTCAACAACAAGGTTCTGAATATTTTGAGCCCGTGCAACTCTCAAGCCCCAGAGAGCAGATAATGCTTCGCAAAATGATTGGTTTGAATTCCCATTTTTCCAGCATATGCAGCAATCAAATTACCTTTGTGGTCCCGTATTGCTCCTCCTCCTCCTGCTGTCCCAGGGTTTCCCTTAGAGGCCCCATCAAAGTTCAGCTTGTACCAATTAGAATCAGGAGGATGCCATTTGATCGAAGATCTATCTATACTATTCCCAGGATTGCTCCAATTTCCAATCTGCCAATTGGATAAGATGTACTCTTCATTCTCAGGATAACTCTTGTTCTTGGGAGGTTTAAATCTGGCAATATCCTCTTTGATACCTTTAGAAATTTTGCCAATACTGAGTTTATAATTTTGTTTCTTATTTCTGAAAATGATATCATTTCTATCCTTCCAAATCCTCCAGATTAAATGTGGGATAGCCAATTTCCAGATCCTTTTGATAACACAATGCCTGAAGGGTGGGTTCCATTGATTCCATAGCTGATTAAGATCCTTCGGCAACACCCAGAGCTTCGAATTTAGAAAGGACAAAGTTCCAAATTCTATTGGCATAATCACAATGTATGAACAGGTGACTGATATCTTCATAGTCATTCCTACAAAGATGGCACCAATTAGGAATTATAAATCCTCTTCTCATCAAATTGTCAGTGGTGAGAATTCTACCTCTGATGGCCAGCCAAAGAAAGAAATTTATTTTGGGAGTTAATTCAGGCATCCAAATCTTGTTCCAATTAAAATCAGATTGATTACTATGAAAAAGATTGATATAACCAGATTTGACTGAGTATTTCCCATCATGGGAATTATTCCAAACCAGCTCATCCTTGGAATCCAGCTGACTTAAAGGAAAGAGATCTAAAAGATCCTGAAGGGAGGAAGTAATTTGTTTCAGATCAATTCGCTCCACAGTAAGTTTTTTCCAATTCTTGTTGGTGCCATTTCCTTCAATGTAGTCCTTGATTTTAGTACCATACTTGCTTATAAGGCTGTCCTTAGCCATCCCAAATCTATCCAAGAGATTGCCACTAAACCAGTTATCCTCCCAGAAGTTTATCTCCCTGCCATCCCCCACTTTCCATTTGCTACCCTGCTTGATGAAGTTTCTGCTCTTGACCAAATTATTCCAAAAATGGAGCCATAGGGGAGGTGTTCATCATGCAGAAAGGAGTAAACAACTTGATGATTTAAGTATTTTGCTTTAATTAAATCAATCCAGGGTTGTTTCTCAGACAACATTCTCCAGCCCATCTTAGCAATGAGTGCCTCATTCATTTTCTCAATATTTTTTATGCCCAGCCCTCCCATAAACTTCGGGGTGCAGACCTTATCCCAGGCCACTAAGTGAAATTTGAACTTCTCTTCCATGCCTTGCCATAAATTTTTTTTCTGAGTCCTCTCAATTTTCTCTCTGAAGGAAGATGGGATTTTGAAAAGTGACATGATATAGATGGGCAGACTTTGGAGAGTACTTTTAATGAGTAGGCACTTACCAGCACTAGAAAGAGTGGCACCTTTCCAACCAGCCATTTTTTTCTGAAATCTCACCAATAATTCATCCCACACCTTGTGAGAGACTTTCTTAGTGCCGAGAGGGAGGCCTAAGTAAGTGGCTGGAAGTGCACTTATTTGACAGCCCAGAATTTTAGCAATTTTGAGCTGTCTTTCCACAGGGGTGTTGAAAAAGAATATGGTGCTTTTATCATAATTAATCTCTTGCCCAGAAGCAGATTCATAGAGTTGTAATAGAGCCTTAATAGCCTTAGCTTCCACAACTGAAGCCAGAAGAAGAAGGATAGTGTCGTCCGCAAACTGTTGATGGGAAACAACTTGGCTGATGGAAGTGGGTTTAGATCCATTTAAAAGGCCGTCTTCAACCGCTTTGCCAATTGTTCTACTAAGGCTGTCAGCTAAAAGAATGAAGAGTAAGGGGGAGATGGGGTCTCCTTGTCTTAGACCTCTCTGCTGGTGAAAAAACCCACAGGCTCCCCATTAACAACCATAGAGAACCTGGCTGTAGATATACAAGACTTAATAATTCTTCTAAATTTTTCCGTGAACCCAAATTTAGTTAAAAATTTTCAAGGAAGACCCAAGATACCTTGTCAAAAGCTTTATTCATATCAAGCTTAAGGACCATATTTGCCTTTTTATTATTTTCCATGGAATGTATAGTCTCGTGAACCATAATCACTCCGTCTTGTATTATCCTGCCTTTAATAAAGCCACTCTGCTGCCTTGAGATGAGATCATTCATTATGAGCTGTAGTCTAGTAGTAATAATTTTGGTAAAGATTCTAAAAATGGCATTAACAAGACTGATAGGTCTGAAGTCCTTGAAATCTTTTGCATCCATTTTTTTAGGTGCCAGCACAATGTGAGTGTTATTGAGCTCTTTTAGAAGATTTCCCATTCTATAGAATTCATTCACCGCTTTGAGAAGATCCTCCGAGCAGATTTCCCAGAACTTCTGAAAAAAATTAATAGAGAACCCATCCGGTCCAGGAGCCTTATCCCCCTCAAGAGAAAAAACAGCCTTTTGCAGTTCTTCAAGCGTGACAGCTTTAGTGATGTCTCTGAATTTCTGGTCCTCGATATTATTCTGAGGGATGGCCTCCAACATAAAGGAAATAGCTTCAGAGTTGCTGACATTTCTCTCTTTAAGAAGATTTTTGTAGAAGTCAAGCGCTTCTTTCTTAATGTTGTTGGGATCTTTTATGATACTCCCGTTGTTTTTAGAAACCTCTAAGATCCTGTTACAGGCTCTGTGTTTCAAAGTAGTCATGTGAAAGAACTTCGTGTTCCTGTCTCCCTCTTTAAGCCAGATAGCTCTAGATTTAAGGCGCCATAAAGATTCTTCTCTACTGCAGATCGTATGCAACTCAGATAGAATATTCTTCTCATTTACTTCATCTTCAACCGATCTCCCCAAAGTATCCATTTTTAACTCCAGATCCTGAAGCTTCTGTTTTAACTCTTTCTTTTTTTCAAATACATTTCCAAAAACACTTTTATTCCAGATTTTGACTTGCTTTTTGACATTTTTGAGTTTTTGAACCAATCTAAATTGAGCAGTGCCTTCACCATTCCATTCCCACCATTCTTTTATCTTATCATAGATATTGTCATGCTCCATCCACATCTTTTCAAATTTGAATGAGCTTCTTGCGGGTTTAGTCCAATTGAGAAAGTTTAGAGCAATCGGATTATGATCCGATCCAATTCTGGGTAGGGAAGAGAGATGGAAGTCTTGACTAAGAATCCAGCTTGCTGAGATTAGAGCCCTATCCAATCTCACCTGAATGAACTCCTTTCCCAACCTTCTATTATTCCAAGTATACTTATTACCATGTAGATCCACATCTAAGAGGTTTTGTTCAGCAATAAAATCAGCAAAATCCTCCATTCCATTAGAGAAGGTGGAGGTACCTCCAAACTTCTCACCTGGGTTTAGTGGGGAGTTGAAATCCCCCATGATAAGCCAGTTAGCAGAGCAATGTTGGTTTCTAAAGATTTTAAGATCAGCCCAAAGTTTTCTTCTACCACTAGCAGAGTTAGGGGCATAAATGTTAGACAAGATCCATTCACTCTTATTCTCAATAGTGACAAATTTGATTGCAAGATGATTAATATTATCATTAAGAATCATACCAGTACAGTGCCTTCTATCCCAAAGAGTAGCCAGCCCTCCGGAAGCTCCCTGAGAGTCAACAGCCGCCATTTCAGAGTTATCCCAAAAAAAAAAATTAATATTTTCAATGGTCTTTGCTTTCATCTTAGTTTCTTGTAGAATCAAAATGCTGGGGTTACTGGAATCCCATAACTCCTTGATGGTTCTTTGCTTGGAGTTTCCATTTAGGCCTCTAATATTCCAAGATATAATCTTCATTTGGAATGATTGGTGGTTGGAATTGCTTGCTGGTTCAGCTGACGCTGAACACCATCTGCAATATCCCTCTCCATCTTTTTAGATCTAAGAGTCTTTTTAGAAGGTCTTCCTCTTTTTGAACTTCCTCCAAAATCAGCTATTCATCTAGCAGAAGACCTAGTTGTTCTGGAAGTAGAGGTGTCCCAATTGTCTATTTTCTTTTTTTTATCACTATATAATGATTCTGGATCCTTTCAAAACCTTTCAATCTTTTTTTCTTTTTTGAAATGACCATTGTGAATCCAGAGTCTGGATCTTCCGTTTCCATGGCAGGCGTAACTTCCCCCTCTTCTCGTTCTTTATGAATCCTGCCAGGGCGTGAACAAGGCGATCTAGTGCTACAAGCCCAAATGAAGCCACTTTGTTGTAATCTTTGGGACATGACAGTAGATCCGCATTACCATTTTCCCCAGAAGAGAATATCTCCAAAGGCTCTTTTGGAGTCATACCTTCCTTGTTCCAAGTTTCCTCCCTAATGCATGACTGTGACATATCAATATGAAAATGCCCAAAAGGGACTATATTAACCTTCACAGAGCCATCTTGCTCGTTCACTTCCATGGATACCTTAACATAGTCTTCTTTATTAGATGCTTCAAAAGGTTTATCCAAGGATGTCTTCACAGATTTGTCCAAGACTTCTTTGTTAGGAGCTTCAGGAAGAGCTATTGTTGTGGCTTTGGGACGCCAGACGAGATGTTTCTTTATTTGAGTTCTAAAACCCCTTTTTTTACCTTTTCTATTTAACTCCAAATCCTTCTGGCTAGGAGCTTTGTCATCAATCTTCCTATCCGTGCTTGGATCCCTGCTAACTTTGTTTAGATCTGAGTCTATCCCAGGCTGTTCAGTATCCAAAGGAGGGGTCTTCTTCTTGGAACAGTTTTTGTCAGAGTGACCAATGCTATGACATAGTTTACATCTTAAAGTTTCGACCTCAATTTTTGGGTCCAAGACCCAAATCTAGTTTTCAAGATTATGTGCTCCGGAAACTCCTGATCCATAGCTGAGAAAATGCAGAACCGAGAAAAAGCAAGCCTGGATCTGTTTCTTGTGGGTCCATCCAGCCCAATAGGTGCACCTAGGGATTTTGCAATATTTAGCAGTATTTCATCATCCCATAAATGCAATGGCAGTCCTGGTAACCTACACCAGATTGGGATGGTGTTTATATTTTCAGTATTCGGATCAAAACCCGGATACCATTTTTTCAAAAAAAGACCCATATTACCCAGCCACCAGGGGCCTCCCAGTAGCACTGAATCCAAATCCTCTTGCTGATTAAATTTAGCCAGGAAAAACCTTTTGGCATAATGGTAATATTTAGGGCTCCCTTAGGTTTCCATTTTCTCAAAGCCCATTTTCTAATGAAATCAATATTAGGTCTAGAGCCAAGAAACTTACCAACAAGGGAGAGATTCGCTTTGCTTAAGGCTCTATCAACAAATCCATCTGGGACCCTTAGACAGGTGGCACCCTCTTTGTCCATTTCCCATGTGAACTGATCAGTGATTTTCGGACCCACCTTGAGGTTAGGGCTTTGAAATAGCTTATTCCAGGCCATAGGTGTGGATCCCAGCATTTCCCCATTTTCGTTTATAGCCGTCCGATTGTGGCCTGAGATCTGCTTTTCCTCAGTAAACTTTGTCATATTGCGCAGACTTTCCACGGCGAACTGCAGAAACCGCACTGACAGTACCTCCAAATTTTTCTGCGTTCGTACTCGTGCCCACAAGCATCCGATTCTGGCTATAGATCAGCCTTTCCTCAGCATTTTTAACCTTAGTTCGCAGACATTCTGCAGCCAAAACTGCAGAGACCGCGTCACCATAGTTTTCTCCATCACTAGTTTTCTCCATCGGTGCTTAGAAAAACGAAAAAGTCATGTCCTAGAGTTGTTTAAACCTTTGTTTTGCTCATTTTGAGAAATTATCCATTTCCTAGTCTGTGCACGTAATATCCTCTTTATAACCTCCATTTTTGATCAAAATTGTTCACTTGTTCTATGGCCTAGGTCACCAAATCATTGTTTTTCCTCCATGCCTCTGGTTCATGAAGGAAATTTGAAAATTGGACTCAAAACGATGAAGTTTTCTTCTTTTGCATATTTTCCACAGTCGGGATGACAGGCGTCTTTTCCCATCAAATTTTGACTCCAATGAATGTAGGTATGTGGTCAGATCCTATTGGATGGGGAGGAACAAGATTTTTGGTGAACTTAACACTTTTGGTCACTTTTGGCAAAAATGGTAAATTTGCCCCGCGGCCCCGATCAAGCTATAAAGGAAAAATTCAAAGTTGAAGCCCATAGGAAAAAATTCAAAGTTGAAGCCCACTGTTGAAAAGTCAAAGTGGATGAGTGGGCCATCGGGGCACTTTTGGAAATTTAACCAAATTCCCAAAAGTGAAGTAAAAGTTCTAAAATGCTTTGCGGCTCTGCCAAGGTCTCGGGCCTGAAGTTGAAAAGTCAAAGCGGAAGAGCGGGTCAAGGAGGAAATTGTGTTTTTGAGCCTTTTTGTAAAAATAAAAAAGTTAAAAAATGATCCGCAGCCCCGATTAGGCTATAAAGGAAAAAGTCAAGGTGAAGCCTGCCGTTGAAAAGTCAAAGCAGGAGAGCGAGCCAATGGAGGAAATTGAGGTTTTGAGCCTTTTTCCCAAAAAGGTTAAAATGTTTAGAAAGGATCCATGACCCCATCTCTAACCAGAACATGCCACGTGTCCTAGTCAAATTGGAGTAGCGGGCTGGTGAAGGAAATTGAGTTTTGAGCCTTTTTCCAAAAAAGGTTAAAATGTTGAGAAAAGGGCCACGACCCCATTTCCAATCAGAAGCAACCATGTGTCTAATTTAAAAATTCAAAGCGAGGGTGTGGGCCAATTTGTTTGAAATTTCCAAATCTCTAAAAATTACAAAATGCAAAGGGCTTCCTTGTAACCGCTCTAATTCCTTCATGCCATGTGAACAAACCGATTTTAGAGTTAGAGGACCAAATCTAATGGTTTGTATTTAAACTGGAAAATCGAATGTAAGTTGCTTTTTGCAAGATCTAGTTTTAACCCGCCATGAGCATTTTCTTCACAACATAGGAGTCAAAAAGGTGCTTTGAGGATTTGTGAAGTTGTAATGGTTTCTTGCAAAGAATATAATGCCTTCTCGACATCGTTTGAAAGGGGTGATTGATTTAAAAAAAACCCAGTCTTTGTGTACTGGAAAAGATAGAAAATGCCATTCTTCTTCTATTTTCTCTTCTTCCTCGAATTTCTTCCATTCTCAAGTTATGTACAAACTCTGCTCGAGCTTCAATAATAAAATAAGGAATTTTTACCTCCTTAATTGAGGAATTAATTGGTACTTTGTGACCAATGAGTTTCATTCGGTCTTGTAGCTTCTCCCACGATTTTTTTCTTCGATTATAAATGCATGTAAATGAAGTTTCTAACTCGACGTGTGTGGGCATCCGATATTATACCGTAACATTAGTTTTCACTACCTCTATTCTCACTCCCTTTTCCCTTCTCAGACAAAGTTCTTCTCTAGTGAGAAATTGCTAGCATTGCCACAGGGATAGTGGAGTGCCCTGCTTTGGATCTCTCTGGTCAAAAGACCACCATTGAAATCCACTTTTTCACACATGCACATATGGAAGCTACACCATTTACGTAGAGGGATTTATATTCCCATAGCATTGGCCCGAAACCCACCAATTTTTCCACAAGTGAAATTTTCTCGCTAATAGAGATGTAACTTCATATCCTAGAACACGATTCTCGCTAATTTTCTCGCTAATGGAGATGTATATGTGTGAGATACTATGGTGTGTGAAGGGGATTATAGCTCCAGAGTGTAAGGAAGTTAGTTTGTAACTACATTGCAAGGGTACGCGCGTATAGTTGGTATAGGAAATTTGATCTCGAACTAGACTTGTGTGGCCTATACTTTGTCTACACAATGCCTTCTTAAGCAGATTTTTATATCCTTGAGTTTGAGTAGAAGAGCATCAACATGCTTGAAGGAAATAAAGGAGGGCATAACTAAGAGTATTCGGAGTATGATGCATAGTTCAAGACCCTTTTTAAAAAGTTATATTATGAAATTCACTTGAGCCAACATGCTCAATGGTTCATTTCATGAATGATCATGCCTTTCAAAAGGGTGATCTCATACAAGACTTATACAAATCTACATGAAGCACTTGAAGTATCTCTACGCATTGAGGTCATGGGGAGTATAGAAACATGAGTGAGCCCATTTTTAGAGGATCATATTGCGGTGATGGTAAAATAGTTAGAAAAATTATTGGCTAATTCAGTACATGAGACACGCAACAAAATTTGGTGCATAGATTGTGAAGTATAAGGGCATACTAAGGATAGTTTTCCTCATAAATTGGTGTGCGCCATGTTGCTAGATTATGAGATATTTCACGTGGATCGCGATTCAAGCAGGTTTCTATTGTTATAACACACAATAAGGAAGAATGTGTCTTATTACTACAAGATTAGCAGTCTACCACTCATGATATTGAGAATTATAGGTTGATCAATGAGATTCATGATGCTATTGATACTGGTGTGCAATAGACCAATGTTGCAAATAATTCTAAGGAACAAGGTGAGCATCATGAGCATAATCACAATGAAGGGTGCTCTAATGGAGGCCGAGGTAGAGGTTGAGGTTACCGTGGAGGTTTTAGAGATCGAGGTCATGGAAGTGGAAAAGGAGTTTCCTCGTGGATCATGTTACACATGCGAGATCCCATGATCATTATAGGCATGACTTGCCAACAAAACATTATTTTTTATTTTTGCAAAAAGAACCACAATTATGAAGAATGTCTGGACTTGTATGAATGCTTGAGTAAGAAGCACAAGGGCATGGAAATGTTTAGAGTACAACGCACTATGGAGGATTTGTGGATGCCGAAGTTACTTCCCGATCTAGAGTTGGTACTTGTGAATATCACTACACACGATGAGGTTGCACACGCTAGGAAGTTCCAAAGTAGAATCCTATCATTACAAAGGAGGAGGTACATGCAAAGTATCTAGACCCTATGCATTAGAAGGAATTTTATCAAGAAGCCATGGAGGTGATTAAGAATTTGCAAGGTGAGATATAATATTTGAAAGAACAATTGTGGAAGTTAGAAACAGAGAAAGCCGATGAGATACCTCGAAAGATGTTGATGATTTAAAAGAGGTTTGCAAGATGCTTTGCGAAAAGTATTTATGAACATCATTCCTTTGTTGGAGTAATGGTTAAGGGAAAGACTCCACACACTAGAGTTGAGCATGACAGATAAATTTTGCATGCTAACCTTCCTCCTTATAGTCTGGATTATGACAAGAGATCACTCAATGCTTGTTGTTAATGGATGGCTCTTGACTAACATTTTGATTGATACAAGTGTAAAAGTGAATGTACTCACTTTAGATGCATGGATTTAGATGGGGATACTGCCATTACATCCATATTTAAATGTGATTTTTATGGAAAACAGGACTAAAGCCATGCCCATTGGATTTTTAAAATATGTCACGATTACTATACACGGGGCAAAATTTACAGGGACTTTGATGTCCTTGTTGTTGTAGAAGAAGACAATTTTCCAAAGCATTACTTGGGCACCCTTGGTGTTATACAAACAACATTGATTTGCACTTCAACAAAGGATATATAAGTTTTGAGAACAAGGAAGAGCGCACGATCATTCCTTTGACAAATGGGAAAGCTACACCTTATGTAGAGCCCTTAAGTGAAGAGGATTTGAAAAAAATTTATGTGCACACCATTAGAGATCCAGAAATCCTTGAGCCATCAAAGGAAGGGGTTCTCCAATGGGATGATGCATAGTCTATGAGCAATAGTACAAGTGTTGCATGTGATAACTGGGCACACGACACTTATGAAATGGTTGGGTGTGAAGTAAGGAGTGTAGTTACGTGTGTAAGCAGGCCGTGTTGTGTTATGCGTCTAGCGCAAAGCACAGTACCAAGGTACACTAATGAGGGGAATTTTGAAGTATTCCTATGAGCTATGGAAGTTCAGTGGATAGATCAAGTAGAAAGTAGGAATATGATAGTTTATACTCTGCATTGGACAACATCACACTGGTGGATGGTTTATAGGGATAATCTCTTAGAGTGGTGAGAATTGAGAATCACCTTCTCTACTAGATTCCTTTGGAGCAATGTGCCTACTCAGATATGTGAATTCCAAGGTAAAGGCCCTATTCAACACCACGTTCAATAGTGTGAGATACTTTGGATAGAAGGATAGGAAGCTTTACCACCTTCGCTATGGTTTCACAATCTCTACTACACCTTGCAAGGCTACACACACGTATGGTATATCTATGTAGAGTTGAATAGGAGACATGGAATTGACAAGAACTGATTGTAGGTATGATTCAAACCTTTGACTATTTTTCCACTAAACCTCTAGTGAATGAAGTATTACAGTTATGAAGCGCTTGACTATGGGAGATAGTGCAAAGGTTGAGGAAATTATTCAGGAGTTACTAGGTGAGTCAGACATGGAGGCAAACTTTGAAGAAGAAGAGATAAATGCATAACATCTTGGGTGCACTGCTTAGAGAAAGAGAAAGGTAAGATGGTCTATGTGATTGATGATGAATAAGTGGATAATTTGGATGTTGAGCATACTAAGGGTATGTGCGAGCTCTTAGATAGTGTATATGGGAAGGTGTACACCTACCATGAGTCCATGAAAATGAATAAGGTCAACATTGGAATAGATGCTGAACCTAAGGAGGCCATCATTGGAGATTATTCATCTAACTTTGAGGTTGCTAAGATAATTGAGATGATTCACGACTTCCATGACTTGTTCCCTAGATGTTATCATGAATTGAAATGGGTACATGAACCTTTGGGTGAGATGAGGATCAAGCAAAAGGAAGGTGCATGCTTGGTTAGGAAGATGCCTTATAAGATGAGTCCTAACCTACATGCTAATGTCAATGAGTCCTAACCTACATTCTGGAATCATTGAGCCCATTAAGGAGTCAAAGTGGGTTAGCCCTATAGTGATTAGTATCAAGAAAGATGACATAATAAGAATTTGTGTGGATTATAGGGAGTTGAATACTATGTGTGTAATAGATCCCTTTCCTACACCATTTACAGAGAGATTCCTAAGGCATTACAGGGCATGAGATCTACTCATTTATTGATGGTTTTTCTAGATATCATCAGGTGAGGATAGATAAAGAGGATCAAGAGAAGGAAACTTTCACCACACAATGGGGAAGTTTTGCGTACACCGTTATGCCCTTTAGATTAAATAATGCGCATGTAATATTTTCATGCATTGTTGTTCAAGCATTTCAAGATTTTATTCATAAGTTATTGTAGGTTTATCTGGATGATTGGACAATGTATGGGCTATTGAAAGATCATTATGATAATTTGAGACTTATGTTTGAGAGGTGCCGTAGTTGAGCATCTCCTTGAACATTAAGAAGTGCATTTTGCTACACCTTTTGGGACTTTTCTTGGACACATCATCTGTAAAGAAGGCTTGTTAGTGGATCCTACTAAGGTTGCTGTTATTTTGGGCTTAGAGGAACCTATTAACCAGAGTAAGGTGTGTGGATTCTTGGGGTACACATGTTATTACAAGAAGTTTATCAAAGGTTATGCTAAGATTTCCATGCCCTTAGAAGAATTATTGAAGAGTAAAGGCAAGTTCCATTGGGGTGAAGCGCAACAACACACATTTGAGACATTGAAGGAAAGGATTACTACAACACCTATTATGTGCTTTCCTTCATGGACCAAACCTTTTCATGTGCATGTGGATGCCTCTAGCATGGCCATTGGCATGGTATTAGCCCAACATGGAGAAGGTATTGTTGATCATCCTATTTGTTTTGCAAAAGCGGAATTTAAGTCCGATTGAACAAAACTATACAACTACGGAGCACGAGGCCTTGTTTATGATTTACACACTGCATAAGTTTTGACAATACTTTCTGTAAACACCTTTTATTTTCTATACATATCACATGACATTGAAGTACTTGGTGAACAAGCCCATTCTGTAGGGGTGCATATGCCGTTGGATTCTGTTATTTCAAGAGTTTGATTTTATAGTGGTGGTTAAGCTAGGAAAGAGTAATTTTGGACTAGATCATTTATCAAGGATTAATATAGGTGAGAATGTGCGAAGCATTGATGATACAATGCCAGATGTATAACTATTTAGATTGAACTGTGCACCCTCTGACCTAGAAGATATTTGTGTCTTTTGTGAACTGGTGTGGTGCCTTATAGAATGAAGGCTTTGGAAAAGAAACAACTTACCATCCACGTCACGACTTACATGTTGATTAGTGGATACTTATAAAAACTAGTCCAGGATGAAGTTTTGTGCCAGTGCATACTTGAACATGAGTGGGGAGCTATTATAGAGGAGGCCCATGATAGTATTGTAGGTCAAAATTATGTAGGAGATGCTGCCACACGTAATATTTTATTGGTCAGTTTGTGGTGGGAAACATTGCATAAGGATTGTAAAGAATATTGTAAGGCTTGTGGCCATTGTCATCTCCTTGCGAAGCTTGGGAATAGGGATGAAATGCCTTTGAGGCCTATTTTTAGTGAAAAACCTTTTGAAAAGTGGGTAATTAAATTTTTGGGTCCTATTTCCCCACCCGCGTGGAGGACTGGATCGTGCTACATCATAACTTGTACATATTATCTTACAAGGTGGGAAGAAGTGGCACCTATAAAGGATTACATGACAGTTACAATAACAAAGTTTCTATAGGAAAACATCATCAACAGGTATGGATGTCTGTTGAGTTTAACAAGTGATAGGGGTACTCATCTTCTTAATGAGACCATCAGGATACTATTTCAGAATTTATAGTTGTACACCACAAAACAACACCTTATCACCCTCAGGCTAATGGAACTACTTAGGATTTCAATAAGATATTGAGCCACACATTGAGTAAAATTTATGATTTTGAAGGAAAGAATGGGATGATAAAATATATACTATACTTTGGCCATACAAGACAACCTACAAGAGGTTGAATAAGGCCACACCCTTTCAATTGGTGTTTGGTGTGGAGGCTATTCTACTAGTGGAATTCATGTTACCTTCTCTATGTATTTCTCACGTAGGAGGTTTGGTTGATGAGAAGGAACTTAAAGAGTGCATTGATAAGATGATGTCATTGGATGAGAGGCACACTATGACATGATGGAGTTAGAAGATAGAAAAGGCTAGGAAGAAGGCATGACATGATAGACATATTAAGGATAAGAAGCTTGAAGTTGGACAGATGGTTCTTCTTTATGACTCAAAGTTCTTGTGCCACCCTAGAAAGCTTAAAGTGCATTGGTTGGGACTATATATTATGACTTATATACTTGATTTAGGTGCTTTCCAGTTAGAGGCACTAGATGGAACACAGTTTCCCGATTATTTCAATGGGAGTAGGATGAATCCCTACTATAAATAAGTCTTCTTGGTGTTTGTAATAAGGTAGTATTTCCATTAGATTAGATTTCCTTAATGCATTTCCTTTATATGTGTTTCCTTCATTGTTGATATTTATTTTTAATTTAGTTCAGTGTTTTTATAATAAGCGTGCTTGCACACAAGTGTGATTACTTATCTATCTAAGTGTTTTCATGCGCAGAGGACCACACATACCCTTAGTGTGGGGTGGAGTATATATAGGGTACATGGACTAGGTTTGGATGTTCTCTAAAGATGGGTATGCATAAAGAGATATTGTGCAGGTGCTTGAAGTAAAGGTGCAGATAGAGAAATTTTTCTCATGATTGAAAACCACGTATGGATGGATGGATGCACAATGTAATGTAAGGGAGGCTATAGTAGTGGAAACTACTTGGTGAAAGGCATAGTGGATAGGTACTTTGGCACTTGAAGGTATACAAAAGGAGGTTTTTAGCCGAGGAGTAGTAGGTGCACAAGAAGCTTATGATTATGATGTAGAAAAATCATTGTGGGAAAATGAAAGAAAATGAAAAGTTAATGTTGAGTATGGTGGTAGGTGGAGATCAATAAATGCAATTTTTTTTTGAAAAGCTATATAAGGAAGTGTTGGGAAATCATTTTTACCTTTACGATCAAGATCATTCAAGTGATTTGAAGTTGAGTGAGCTAGCAAACAAGTTGTGAAGTGTGGAGAGCTATGAACTAGTCGGATTTGTCATATTTATGCACGAGATTATCTGGTGCTCCATTGGAGAAGGTGTTTGAGTGACACAAAGGCATGTGGGAAGGAGAAATCAACTGTTAGGGTTTGGATTTAAGCTAGGACATGTAGAGTTGAGCTAGGGCATGTGGATTTGGAATTGTAGAGCTCGAATAAGTTACAAGAACACACTTTTATAGCTACTATGAAACCAAAGAGAGAACCTACAGTAGCCACAAGGGGAAAGAAGTAGAAGGAAGTCAAGGTCGAGGTGGAGGATGGCCCTGAAAGCCATTTTCATGAGATGTAATACCTAGAAGGGGTTTTTATGATTCACGATTAGGATTCACATAATCACCATTGTAAAGTAAGTGATTACATCCATAGAAACAAAGATAATAAGGATGAATTGGATAAGTTACTAGTGGTAAAGATAACAAAGAGAACAACAGATGACATGACCATGTATGATGATGCATGCAACAAATTATTAACAAAGGTGGGAGTTTTGTAGTTGTATGAAATCCCTTACTTTGGAAAACCAAAAAAGTTGTACTAGTGGTTGATGAGCAAAGTCCATGAGGATTTTTATATTTTTGGGCAACGAATGAGGCTCACCATGCCCTTGATTGGGAGTTTGATAGGACTAAGGAGTTTGAGTACTGAATTAAGCAGTGATCTCATTGAAAAGGAGGCAATAAAAGAAACAAAGAAGGTGCTAGGATATATGAAGGGATGACACGAGATGGATATCCCTAAGTTACAAAAGTATCCAGTTATTTAGGCGGTAGCACACCTCTTGACTAAGTTGAACAATCAAGAGTGCTGGTCACATGTAAACAAGACATGGTTGCATGTGGCAAAAAATATGACAGAAGGTGTAGTTTATAATTTGTCTAGTTTCATTGCTGAAACTATTATTGAGGAGGTGCACCAAGGTGAGAAAATAAGTTTTGGCACGATCCTTTTGTCCCTTATCTTTGTAGAAATTGGAGTGCCCAATGGGCCAAAGGATAAAATTTGGCAATATATTGAGGAGAAGAAATCTCTTGTGGAGAGATTAGTTAAGTACACATGTGATGGGACCATGAGTGGACCCTTTAAGTAGAGATAAGAGTTGTGGTATGAGTGAATCCACGCCACATTTGAGGAGGAATGGAGAATACCCAAGGATATTCCTTTGGTATTAGATAAATAAGTACAATTTGTGTATCAACACTTTTATATAGGGCACTTTGGGATGAAGGATGGGAAGTGGAGCCCTTGGTGTAAGCTCCCTTATGCCTTCACCACACTTACTTCCAGCATCTATACAAAGGGTTTTTAGATTTGCACCGGTTTTACGTTTAATGCGAGATAAGGTAGAATGTTACTATCATACACTCAGGGAAGACTTACATTTATCCAAGTAAGTCTGCATATATTGAGAGATTAATTTCAGATGATATTAACATGAAGGCAATGAGCTTGGAAATTGGAAAGTTTGGGGCAGCCTTGGTATATATTCACCTCAAGCCAAGGTTGGAAAATGGAAAGTATGTTGAAAATGAATTCAAGCTCCCTGGACCACCCAAGGGGAAGCATACTATGGGCACATTACAAGATGAATAAGACACTTTTCCCCTTTGTGAGGAAGAAGGATAAGGTAAAGAGAAGGAGCTTAAGGGAGATAGTGGTGGCTTGGAGTACAGGGGTAAAAAATAAATAGTTTTAGGAGAGAAAAGAGAGCGTGAGGTAACCCCTCCACAACAGTAAGAAGATGAAGTGTTAGAGACCAACGCAGTGGAGGTGGACATAGAACAAAATAATGAGGAACCTTAGTTTAAAAGAGTGTTAAGAAGAATAAAGACTTGGAGCATGGGGACAACACAACCCCTTAGGAGGTCACCTAGGAATTCACCTGTGAAAGTAGAACATAAAAAGAAGAAAATGCGCAAGTACATTCCTTGGAAGGATGATGAGGAAGATAAATCTGAAGACAACATGCCAAATACTCTAGGGAAAGACTAAGGATGTAGAAGAGACTCAAGAAGATGAATCAAAGAAGGAAATAGAGGAGTTGAAGGAAACAACGCTAGAAATGAGATAAGGCGGGCTTTCAGGTGTGCCCCATATTAAACACACAGAGGTAAGGGACCGGTGTTGGATTCAGGAGTAAACACCCGTAAGTGTAAGCTCTCAAGGAAAGGAAAGGATGAAGAAATTTATGAGACACCAATAGTTGGGTACATTGATGATCCAACCAAGATCATAATTATGCGCGTTCCAAAGCACTTTGGAACCTAAAGACCTTTATGGCTGGGAGCTGATGGATGAAGACATGACAACTACGTGTACATGGAAACAACTATCGCGGAGCATGAAAAATCATTTATATGAGATTGAATTCAATGTATGTGAGGAATCAAGTGTGTTGTGTAGGTTGAAAAAGGCACCATAATCGTGCCATGTCACAGTTAATCCTATTGTGATTTTTGATGAGCATGTGAGCAATGCTTTATCGAAGGTATCTCTAGAAGTTACGCGCTGAAACATAGACAAAGTGGAAACTATTTGGGCTATCTTGGATGATAAGAAGGATAAGGATACTAAAATCAAATGCCTAATAGAAGAAAAAGAAACAACTGAGGTGATGGGGCATTCGATACTCAACATGGTTGAACAACTTTGTGATGAGATATTGAAAAAGAGGCTAGATTTGGAGGACAAAGTTATAAAGGAATTACCATTTACTTTGCACTATTTATGCACATTGGTTCACATGATCCTAGATGAGGGACCCGTACACATGCCAAAACCCAAGGATGCTACGAAACAAAGCACAAAAAGCTAAGGTAATGGTAACACGTAAGATTACAAGCTATGTGGCCTTATTGTAAACATTGAAGGATGAGTTAAAGAAAACATATTTGACATTAAACATGTGTGTAGCCAAAGATGTGATTATCAAGACAAGAACCATGGCTGAAGAGGATGAGGTTAAGAAATTATTAAAGAATGAAACACTTGGATGTGTGGAGAGGCTTACTTTGATAATAGAGAAGCACGACACGCTTGTAACATCCTAGGACCCACACAAGGAGAAAATAAAGAACATCGGGAAATTTATAGCACATAGAATGGATGTCATGGATAGGATGGTATCAAGCATGGCCAATGTTCTCAGAGTGCTACAAAATGAAGGTGAGAACATGGACCTTGATGAAAAGGAGGAGGAATTCTAATAGATATTCCAGATAAGATAAATAAGGTGCTAAGTGATTGGAATGAATTGGAAACAAAGATTAAAAATGAATATCTAGAGTTGATTCTTCCTGTGGAAGAATAGGGCGCCAAGTATTTTCTCATTATTTGTACAATTATTCTTTCATTCTTTATTCTTTTTCATGGAGACATAAGTTATGATTACCCATTGCCGAGGATGACAATGAAATTAGTGTGGGGTAATGTTGGGCTAATGAAATACAACCTAAGTATGGAAAACACAAAAGGATTGGGCACACGAACATAGGGCACGTATATGTGTGCAGAACTATAGTGAAACATGGTGCACCCAGGAAAATAGGAAATTAGGACTTAGCCATTTTATAGTACAAGGCTAATTATAGACATGGAGTGTGGAACATGTTTTGTAGAAGACTTAAAGAACACACAAAGGCTATTTTGGATGAGTAGAAGATCAAGTGCTATGCATATTTTTGAGGCTATTAATAGGATTAGACTGTAGTTATATTATTAGATAGTCTATTATTAGCGAGCTTGCATGCTCTTGTATTTATCATGTAAGGGCACATGGCTATTATTAGCATGTAGCCTATTTTTGAAAGGTGCATGGGTGGTGAAGGAAAGTCCCCACCCCTATAAATATGTATTGATTTGCATGGTTTGGAGAGACCAAATATTGTTAGTGTTATACTTGTGAGTTTGTGGGTATGCATGACTATGGTGACTATGCTATGTATGTATGAAGCTTATGTGTTTTACAAAAATTAATATAATGGATCTTTGTGGTTGGATATTGATTGTTGACACACATTGTTACTAGTTCATGCATGGTAAAGTTAATCTTGGTTCTTGTTTAATTAATCCTTCATATGGTTAAGAACTAGATCTGGTTTATACTTAATTATCTATTATGGATTTGGAATATTTGTATGATTATGCTAAATTATTGAGCAAGTCTTTGTTATCCAAAATTCACCCCTAGGGTAATTTTGATAACATGCATCAGAATATTCAAGTCCCAGGCAAATAGATTGATTCAAGGCCCAAAATCATGTTTTTGGGTCCCCTCAGCTTCTTTCTAACTCTCCTATCCAAGAAGAAAACCCAATAGGTTAGAAAAGGTGAAAAAATTGCAGAAAACCAAGCTTGGGGCCGAAAAAATGAAGAGAATTGGCTAAGTCCTAGTCCAGGTAGTCTAGGACAGTTGGGACGTCGGGCACACGAATCGGCCGAAAAGTTGCAGTAGTTTGTGCAGCATTTGGGACATCGGGACGCGCTGGGCGCGAAAAGCCGAATCGACGGAAAAATGAAGAAAATCGGCTAAGTCTTTTATTTCGCTTTCAGTTAGGGACAGTTAGGGACAAAAGTACGCATGGGGCCGCGGATCGGCGGTTTAGGCGCAAGTCAATCCATTTTAGGCGGTTTGAGAAAATTTGTCCCGAGCGATCGGGACGATTGGGATAAAAGTACGTGAGGACACGAACCGGCCGGTTCGCCAAAACAAGAAACTTTCGTCCAAACAGCTTGGGAAAAAGTACGTGGAGGACGTGAAAAGCCAAAAGAGCCGAGAGCGAATGGAATCTTGCCATGTGTCTTCACCATAAACAAAAACAAGGAAGTCCGAATCGGGTGGTTTGGAGAAATTTGTCCCAGACAGTTTGGGACATCCGGGCCAAAGGTACGCGTGGGACGCGAAAAGTCAAGACCCGCGGACGAATCGTAAACGGGACATGTGTCCTAAGGTAGGGGAGTTGAGAGCCGAGGAAAGACTTAGGAAAATTTGACAAAAGTCGTGGGCCAAAAAATTAAAAGAAAAGGATGACCCCGCGCCCTGTCCTCCAACCAGATCACGCCACGTGTCCCAAGTGGCGGGGCGCGGAAAAAATGGAAAATTTTCCAAAGTTATAGAAAGTTAAAATTTTCAAAGGAAAACCCACGAAAGGGAAGGAGAGAGAATTGCTCATCCAATCGCATGGTTCCCGACATGTCTCATCCAAGTGGCGGTGCGTGGGAAAAATTCAAGTATTTTCCCGCCGATCCGTTTTGGCCTTTTTTTTTCCCTAAATCTTCGATCGCCATAACTTTCGATCCAGTACTCGATTTTCATGTTCTTTATATCAATGGAAAGCTGGAAAAATTATCTACACGATTCTAGGTTCAATCTTGCATTTTGGTTAATTTTGGAGAAAGCAAATCAAGAAACATCTCTGGCACGTGGTAATGGCCAGAAGTGATGTTTCAACAACCAGCTTTAATACAACAGACAGTTCACCGTTTTTGCCAGACACTCCGCTATTTTGCCAGGATTCGCCACTTCTGCCATAATGAGATGAGTTAAATGCAACCTAGAAGTGGTTGGGGTAGATCTGAAATTCCTCTCTCTTCCCTCTCTCATTCTTCCTATTTATTGTAAAGAGGGGCTTCTTTCTAAGGGATGAACATTCGTGTGGTTCATCTTTTCAGCTCTGTCCTCCCTTCTTTTCTTCTCCAGGGTTAAAAATGGAGTTTGAACCTCCTCCCCTACTCTGTAATGGCGTTTTTTCCTTTTACCATTAAATGATGTTCTGTGCAAACTTCTAGAGCAACAAAAACGTGTTTTGTGATGCATCTGTCCATCCTTGCTCGTTTTTCACTTGTTCCCTTCTTGCCTCTCTTCATTGTAGGTATTTGTGCATGTTCTAATGTTCATTATAGGTCTGGAGCTATGTTCATGGAGTTTTGGGACATTTTCTGTGTGAAATCTATCCTTGGGCCTGTGATGCATCTGTCCATCCTTCCCATTGCTCACCTCTCTTTGTTCCATGGCAGTTTTGATAGATGTTCAACATTTTCCTTCTCTGGTGTATCACCGTTTTAGTGTAGGCTCTGTTTTTCCCTTTTCTCTCTCTCTCTCTGTCTCCTTGGCATGGTTAGATTAGGTTTAGATTAGCTTGCCTGCACTGGAATAGCTTGTGGCAGGTAGTTTAGGAAGAGGAACCAACCTTCTCTGGAGATTCCTTTCTCATTTTCACGAGTCCCACACTCAAAGAAAGGATTCAATGTTGTGCAATCACACTGGATGCTAGAGTGATCAACCTAGAAATCTGATCAACATCCAGGGGTGCTGTGATTCTGCATCAACAGTTTTGGCATGCCCGGTGGGACCTTAGAGGTCTTCCACTTCATCTTTTGCAGGTTGGTGTGTTCCTGTGAAGATTTCAGCCTTTGGAGGCACTTGCAAACACATCTGGCGACTCCATCTGATCAGCAACCCATTTCTGAAGTTGCAGACCTGTTTTTCATCCATTTCCATCCATCCTTCTTTCCATCCCTTTCATTCTTTTCCATTCCATGAAGTTGTGTAATCATGACTTCATTTCCATCATGGGACTCACGTTTAACAACAAAGCAATGTTTCCCACCTCCAACATGTTTTTAAATCCTCCAAATCAGCATTTTGAACAAATTAAAAATCAGCATGCATACCCATATGAGCAGCAATGCCAAAATCAGTTTGGCTATGGATCTTTCCAAGAGAAAGAGTATGCATATAATGAAGACCATCGATGCAAGATGCTGGTCTCATTGGAGAAAATCCAAAATATGGAGGTAAAGATGGTGCGAGTCCAGAAACTGCTGACTCAAATGAGAGCTTTCGCATTGGTTGTAGGACTCCTTGTCCATGGGGAGGCCCTTTTCCAAGACACTTCAGCCCTCAGGAGAAGCTGGACTTCATGATGAAGATGCTGCCCCAACTTGCACAATGGACAGCAGAAATAGAGGCCTATACACTTGTTGTTGAACAACCTTGTCAATGGGTAAGTTCTACACCATCATTTGGTTTTTCTCTTCCCATTACTCAAGCAACATCATCTCATTTGGAATTACAAATTCTAAATTCCCCATCTGTTGTCCCAAATGTTGATCCCATGTCTCCACCTCTCAGTCTTCCACCACACCTCAATTCTTCTTTCCTTTTTCCTTCCAAACAGTCATCCCCTCCACAAGAGCTAACAGAAATACCCCCTCCTCCAAAGAAACAAGAGGTTTCACCTCCTCTACCACCACAAAAAATTGCCAAATCAATTGAGTTACAACCCATCCCTCCTCTTGCATTCCCAATTCCATGTGGGGAAGAAGAAATTGCAAAAATCAGTCATCAAGGACAGCAAGAAGAGGAGCCCAACAGAAAAGAAATGACAGATGACTTGAGGGTTTGGGCTGCCAAGTTTGGGATGACAAAGATCCCCTCGATGGTTAAACCTATAGAAGAGGCTGAGGTTGAACAAATGGTGGTCAGGACTGATTTTGTTGCATTAACAGAAGAAGATCTTGCAGTCCCAACTTGTCCTCTAGAGCAGCAGATTGAAGAGTTTGACTTGACAACATTCATGTTAGAGGAAGAGTTCAATCAAGAGCAAGATTGTCTTCAAACATTGGAGGAAGGAGAAGCTGCTCCAAATCCAAAAGAAGAGGAGCACATTCTAGTTGTGGAGGAGAAAAGTGCAGATCCAAGGGCTTTGAGCACAAAGTAGGCTACAGGAGAACCTTCAGTTCTTCTTTCTACTTCACCTCTCTCAAGTTCTAGTACTGAAGAGGAGTTTGATCTCTCAAACTCAATGTTGGAGGGAGAAAGAAACCATGGTGGTCAAGTTACAGATCAAGAAGACACCATGGAGGAAGTGGAGCATTTGCAGCAAGACAACCATGAGGCAGTTTATCTGTTAGATTTGGAGGATTGTTTTGATGGAGAAGAGCCGGTTGAGTTACCAAAGCATTCTCTCTTTCATCATCCACATTCCAAACACTTGAGTCTACTTGTCATGAAGGAGAACATTCATTTGCGGTAGAGCTTTGCATCTTATAACAGCTCTTTGGAACCAAGATTGGAAGATTTTAATCTTTCATGTCCTTCATTGGAGGAAGAGAAAGGACAAAGGAATTTCACCATTTCTTCCACACCATCTATTCAAGAAGGTCTACAAGAAGACTCCATTTTTGGAGTTGAAAATAAGAGCTATGGGCATATCAAACAGATCCGACCTTGCCCAATCGGTATTTGGCTTCATTGGAGCCAAAGGAGAAGCCACAACCACCATGCTTGCTTCTAAGCATGAGGATGAGCTACAAAGTACCAAGGATCAGCTGTCATACCTCTTCAATCCAAATGCAGAGCAACTAAAAGAGGTATTGAATTTGCCTTCACCGATACCTTGATGATCCGGTGGAAGACCAACTTCTTGTTGATTTTCCACTCATCCTAACACCATGTTCAATGCCAAAGCAATTGCATGGTTGCCACTTTTGAGAAAGGAAGCTATTTTGCACAACCAATTGCAGGGGTTTGTTTAGCTTGCCTTTGCTTCTTCCAGCTAGAGTAGAGTAGATAGGTTTTTTTCAGCGGAAGAAGTGCTTGTGCACACTCTGCATGTTCCATTTGGAGCATGTATGATTTTCAGTTACATACATAGTTTTGTGGTGCTGGTTTTTCTCCCGCATCCCATTTCAATGGCATTTTGGTGAGAACAACTCCATGTCCAAAGGGGATTCAAGTGGTTCGAAAGAGGTTTTCAAAGTTCGAGATCGGTTGTAGGTTACAACTCATGACTCCATGCCCAATGGATGCTTCAGTAACTCGGTAACTTCATCTAGCAGGGCAGGATGACTGGTGAGTCGCTAAATCGTTATCCAAAATTCACCCCGGGTAATTTTGATAACATGCATCGAATATTCAAGTCCTGAGCAAATAGATTGATTTAAGGGCCAAAATCATGTTTTTTGGGTCCCCTCGGCTTCTTTCTAACTCTCCTGTCCAAGAAAAAACCCAACAGTTAGAAAAGGTGAAAAAATTACAGAAACCCAAGCTTGGGGCCGAAAAATGAAGAGAATCGGCTAAGTCCTAGTCCAGGCAGTCCGGGACAGTTGGGACATCGGGGCACGAATCGGTTGAAAAGCCACCGGGTGGTCTCGCAACATTTGGGACAAGCTGGGACATCGGGACGCCGCAGGCGCGAAAAGCCAACCGGTCGGAAAAATGAAGAAAAGCAACTAATTCTTTTGTTTCGCTTCTTAGGGACAGTTGGGAAAAAAGTATGCGCGGACGCGGATCGGCCGGTTTGGCGCAAGTCAGTCCATTTCGGGCGGTTCGGAGAAATTTGTCCCAGTCATCTGCAGGGCGGTTGGGACAATAAGACGCAGAGGACGTGAACCGGCCGGTTCGGCCGAAACAAGAAACTTTCATCTGGAACAGTTGGGACAAAAGTACGCGGAGGACGCGAAAAGCCGAAAGAGCCGAGAGTGAATGGAATCTTGCCACGTGTCTTCGCCACAAATAGAAACAAGGAAGCCCGAATCGGGCGGTTCGGAGAAATTTGTCCCAAATAGTTTGGGACATCCGGGCCAAAGGTACGCGTGGGACGCGAAAAAGCCGAAGACCCGTGGTTGAATCGTAACAGGACACATGTCCTAAGGCGAGGGAGTTTGGAGCCAGGGAAAGACTTAGGAAAATTTGACAAAAGTCTTGGGCCAAAAAATTAAAAGACAAGGATGACCCTGCACCCCTGTCCTCCAACCAGATCACGCCACGTGTCCCGAGTGGCGGGGGTGCGGGGAAAAAATGATTTTTTTTCCAAAGTTATAGAAAGTCAAAATTTTCAAAGGAAAACCCACGGAAAGGGAAGGAGAGAGAATTACTCATCCAATCGCTGATTGACACGTGTCATCCAGTGGCAGTGCGCGGGAAAAATTCAAGTATTTTCCCGCCGATCCGTTTTGGCCTATTATTTGCCCTAAATCTTCATATCACCATAACTTTCGATCAAGAGCTCAGATTTTCACGTTCTTTATATCAATGGAAAGCTGGCAAAATTCTCTGCATGATTCCAAGTTCAATCTTGCATTTGGTTCAGTTTGGAGAGAGAAAATCAAGAAATGTCTCTGGCGTGTGGTAATGGCCAGAAGTGACGTTTCAACAACCAGCTTTAATACAACAGATAGTTCGACGCTTTACGCCGATACCTGCCATTTTGCCAGATTCCCGCTTTTGCCATAATGAGATGAGTTAAATGCAACCTAGAAGTGGTTGGAGTAGATCTGACTTTCCTCTCTCTTCCCTCTCTCATTCTTCCTATATATTGTAAAGAGGGGCTTCTTTCTAAGGGTTGAACATTCGTGTGGTTCATCTTTTCAGCTCTGCCCTTCCTTCTTTTCTTCTCCAGGGTTGAAAATGGAGTTCGAACCTCCTCCTCTGCTCTGTAATGGCCTTTTTTCCTTTTACCATTAAATGATGTTCTGTGCAAACTTCTAGAGCAACAAAAACGTGTTTTGTGATGCATCTGTCCATCCTTGCTCATTTTTCGCTTGTTCTCTTCTTGCCTCTCTTCATTGCAGGTATTTGTGCATGTTCTAATGTTCATTACAGGTTTGGAGCTGTGTTCATGGAGTTTTGGGACATTTTCTGTGTGAAATCTATCCTTGGGCCTGTGATGCATCTGTCCATCCTTCCCATTGCTCACCTCTCCTTATTCCATGGTAGTTTTGATAGATGTTCAACATTTTCCTTCTCTGGTGTATCACCGTTTTAGTGTAGGCTCTATTTTTCCCTTTTCTCTCTCTCTCTCTCTCTCTGTCTCCTTGGCATGGTTAGATTAGGTTTAGATTAGCTTGCCTGCACTGGAATAGCTTGTGGCAGGTAGTTTAGGAAGAGGAACCAGCCTTCTCTGGAGGTTCCTTTCTCATTTTCACGAGTCCCACACTCAAAGAAAGGATTCAATGTTGTGCAATCACACTGGATGCTAGAGTGATCAACCTAGAAATTTGATCAACATCCAGGGGTGCTGTGATTTTGCATCAACACTTTGCCATAAAGAGGGACACAGTACCCTTGCGCTCTTCGAGTGAGTGCTCAGCTTAGGCCGAGTGATGTGCCAGTGTGCCTTGGGCTATTGGTGTTAAAATATAGGCTATACTTGCACATGATATGAATGAAAAAAATTATATCTCTACCACTTATCTTGAATGAAAAAATGAATATGTGGCATTGTTTCTATTTCTATTAGAAAATGAATGTTTTTCCTCCTATGTGATACACATAGTATATTTTCCTCTTAGAGTATGGATGTTTTTCTTATGGAGAATGGTAATCTTCCTTTAGAGCCTCTGTGTGAGACAAAACCCATAGAGCCCCAAGCTCTACCTTATGTGGTTTTAAATGACACATAATCTCATATTACTTTTTAAAAAAATAGTGTCTCTATGGCTATTAATAATGGAAAATTACAACCTTTGAATGAGAATTTATATAGCTATGTCATACTTCATCAAGAGGTCCTTTCTCTTATGTGTGTTATAAGTGATTTAAAATGTAACATCGATTCTAGAGATAAAAGCTTAATATGCTAGCATCGATTCTAATACTTTTTATGGCCTCACATACCAATGATAGAATGCTTCTCAAATCTCTCCATAAGAGTCTCACAGGTGATGTTATGTATTGGTTTACTCATCTTCCTAGAGGGTCTTTTAACACTTTTCTAGAACTTGAAGATGCTTTTATATTTCCCTTAAGTCAAAATAAATTCCCTAGAGCTACATATGAGTGTTTATCCTCCTTTCATCAAGGTGAGATTGAATTTCATATTTTGTTTGGTGTATTTAAAATTATATATTCTATTGTAGTGTTATCTATTACCCATTTTGTGGGATCAATATCTACAACAAAGTGTCCATCAATGGTGGGTTTAATAATATTATTTTTGTTGTTCTCCTCTTTTTGTGTCTTCTCATCTCCTATGGACTCTAATTATTTATTTACTTGGTAACATTAGAATTAAAAGAATAACTCTCATGTTCATTATAAACTACATTTGGGCATAAATTTTTATTTGATGCACTTAAAAATATATTTATTTTTGGTATCTTTTTCAAAAGGTTAGTTCCTCGCTCAATGCATTCTATAATTTTTGGTTTGATATCGAGAGGAAATAACCTATTTAGAAATAAATTTGATGAATTTACCTAGTGGTATTAGATATTAGGGTCCTACACAATATGAAATGGATGAGAATTTAGAAAACAATCGTGTACCACTTCAACATTCATCAACCTCTATGCACCCATCATGGATGTACAAGTTTATAATACTTTGTAATTCAATAATATTTTTCATATTTAAAATTATAATTATATATCTTCATAATGACATTTATAATACTCATAGAGACATACAGGAGCCATCTTATCTTAGGGTGTCCCCTATATAAAGGTATAAATTTGTAATTTATTTGTATATATAAATGTTTTCTCTTAATTGAACAATTATAATAAAAATTAATTATGATTTGTATACATCCCATATCAACCGACATGAGGATGAGGGAAACCATAAGATGATGTGTCATCTGCCTTTGAAGTATAAAGTATTCATTTACAATTTAAAGTATTTTGAATTAATTATATTATAACGAGTCGACATTTATTTGCAGATCCTCGTGAGAGGCAGTCCCTCTCAACTCCGTTAGCAATAAAAATTAAAAAAATTAAATGGTGAGAGACTACCCCAAAAGTATGAATGACCTACTCCCAAGTGGATTAAGGGGGATGAAAATGCACTCTCACCCCCTCTAACAACAAATGTTGATAGACCCTCTCATCTTGTTCATAGTAATTATAAACATCGGGTGCAAGGGGACCTCAAAATGGACCTCTATGTAAATGATGATATGAAGATATTAATGGATATTTGGGGCAAGTAAGTATTTTAATATATTTTATTTGAGATAGAATAATTATCATTGTATTAGTTTAATTTTTCCCATTTATTTTATATGTCATTTTTAGTGATTTCTATTTTTTTGGTTACAGAAGTATTTAAAAAAGAATAGTTAACCGAACACAAAAATTGATTCATTCATATTGTCATCTAGAGTGGTTGCAAATCCCACTTGAGAGATGGAGAATGTTGGTTGATGTAACTTTCACCAAGTTTGGGAGGACCCAATAAAACCTAAATATAATTATAAAATATTCTTCACAAGGGTTTAGGAAAATAAAGTGAAATTTAAGGGTACTTACGTTTCATCAATATTTTTTAATAAAACAATATATAGTTTGAAAATAATTTTTTATATTTAAAATTTGGTGTGGATCACTACCAAATAAATATATATGATGAAAGGAGACATTTTTAGCCTTACAAAATAGAGAAATATGTTTGGTTTAGTTTGTGTGACAAGTGGCTAGTAGAGGACACTAATAGGGCTATAGGTTAGTTAATGAAAGAAATGATATATGTTGACATTTGAACTATAAAGAGGACTATTTAAAGCTTTGCATTTTGGTTGATAAACACATTTTATTTAATTTTATATTTTATGTTGTCTACTTTTTCTATTAACGTCTTATAAAAGACAAATATGGTCTACAATCAGAATGCAATGGTAATTGTATAACATGGTGATCAATTAAAAATTTAATACATATTGCAATTGATGTAGGTATCAAAAGTAATGTGCTCAAGGGGTATGAATAAAAAGTCCAAAAGTGTTGATGGTGACTCACCATTTGGGTAGATAAACTTATAAGAGACCACTAATAAATTTTTAAGTTCTATATAAGTTATTTATATAGTTATATATATTTGTTTTAATATATTTAAAAAAAAATTACAAATATTTTTGGCATGAGTGAGTTTGAGTGTTGTAATGGATGTAAATTCTCATTAATGACAAATAAAGTGATATAGGAGTGGTATAATGTTCTTGGTATGATGATGACATGGTCAATCAGGTTGTAGTATGATAACAAAAGTGAAAACAAAGTGAGAATGGCTTGGCCTAAGAGGCCCAATCAAGCGACCTAGCTAGCCTGTGGTGATGGTACATGATGGTTTAAGCTATATGGTGACTTGAGGAGCATGGTAGAGGATGATATAGGAGTTATAGAAGATTATTTTATGATGATGACATGGTCAATTAGGTTGTAACATGATGACAAGAGTGGAAACAATGAGAATGGCTTAGCCTAGTAGGCCTAATCAGGTGACCTAGCTATCCTAGGTGATGGTACAAGATGATTTGAGTTGTATGGTGACTTAAGGAGCATGGTAGATGCTTTGTTAACATGAGGAGAGTGTGTTGAGACACTCATGTAACTCTTATATTACAAGTACATGTTGAAGACATGGTTGCAGGTGCTCATCTAGATCCAGTCTAGGTCTTTGAAGACATAATGAGGCATGTTCATTAGGTTTAGAGCTATGTGAGCTCATGGAGGAATGCATGGGTATGAGACATGTTGTATAAGGTGTGTTAAGTGCTTTTGGAGAGCTTGGAATTAGAGGTATGGTGTTTTCCTACTTGGTCTAGGTCTAAACTAGACCTAATCTTAGTGTTTGAGGCCTATTGGAGTATAATAGTCACTTGAATATGTGTGCAAGCCATTAGAAACACTTATAAAGGTATGTAAGGATATATTAATCATGTAGAGTAAGTTTTTGATGGTTTTGAGCATGATTTTTTTGTTGGTTTAGTTGGTTGTGACCTAAAACATGCAAAACCCTAAGGCTTAGTCATGCAAGACATGGCGGTTGAGAAGATGCGAGAACTATTTGAGAAAATTTGATGATTGGATATGTTAGAATAGGGTGATTTAGAGAGTGTGATAAAATTTTTAGAGTCCCATGATGATAATTTTGTAAGATATTGTGTTTTGACCAAAATAAGGTGCAAGAGAGCATGTTTTCTAGCTTGATATGAGAGAAATTTGCCTGGTTGGAACGTGTAAGCTATACATGGGAACTTGAGCCTTTTAGGGATAATGGATCATAGATCTAAAAGGTCTCAGAGTTGGAATGAGTTTAAATGAGGGTTTATTCTTTATGAATGATTGTTAAGAAGGTAAGAAGGTCAAAACCCTCTAAAAACCCTAGTTCTTGAGCGATGAGGAAAACTTATTTTTTGAGCCTAGAATGGATTTTATCATCAAATTTGATGATTATATGATGGATAGGAATCTCCTAGATTTCATATGGTGGTGGTTTCAAGTCATGACACTTAGTGGAGCCCACTAGATTTTCTTATTTCTAGGAAAGAAGATTTTAATCTTAGGTTTTCCATTAGACCATATGACTAATTTAGTGTTATGAGATATATGGGAGATATGATACATGTTTGAAGTCATTTTAGATCTTGGTGAGGTGTTTTGATGACTTATAAGTCAAAACATATTTTTTGGTTTTTGGGCCTAAAAGGGTAGTTTTGCAGTCTTGGTGAATGGAAGTGCTTGAGAACTTGTAGGAATGATAATGATGTTTGATGAATTTGAAGGTGTTTTAGAAATATCATATGAGGTTTTAGATGCTTTTTTTGATCTCTGCAAGTGATTTGATGTGGTCATGAAGAAGGTCACATGTGACTAGTTCAGACAACACTATTTTGGTGAGAAGATTGATGTAGAAGACCAATGTTTTGGCTTAGCTGATGATATATATCCACTTGAGAGTTAAGAGGGATGAATTTTTTTCTTATTTAATGCATTTGTAGTACTTTAATATGTCATCAAGGGTCTAAACATGTTGAGTTTCCAAAGTGGTTCCTGGGTAATTCAATTTTTGAAGAGGAGAAGTTGTTCTATTTAATTTTTTATTGTTTGATGAGGTCTAGCATACATGGTGATGTTATACATGTTATTGGATTTCCAATGAGTGGTTATATTTCATATTTGAGTTGTTTTGGTGAGATCATGGACTCCATTGATGAAAATTGCTTCTTAGAAGTTCTTGATTTGAGTAAGAAACAATCCTACTTGGTGGTGATAAGAAGAAAATGAATAATGTAGAGGTTATTGGTTAGGTTTATGATTTTGATATGGTGTCCTTGACATATGTGGAGCCTTTTGAGACATTACATAGCTGGAGTAGGTGCTTGGAGTCCTTGATGAGATTGATGGAGAAGGATTTAGATTTCTTGGCCTAGTTGTGCAAGTTTGAGTGGTTTGATGCATTGCTGAGCCATATGGGTATTTAATGATGATTTATATGATGAATATGTAGGTCTATGTTTAAGTTAATATTACTAACCTTAAGGGTCACGTGTGGCCTAGTCATCTTTAGAAGAATAGTCATGTATAAAAGTGCATGTATGAGTTCATTTTGAACTAGTGTTGTGAGAGGGAAAAAGTACAAGCTAGGTGAGAGAGTGAAAGTGATATAAGGGAATAAAAATAGAGTTGAGAGTGTGTGTGAATGTATAAAGAGTGATGAAAAGATAGTGTGTAGGGGTGTTTTCCCAAATCAATCCATGTTTGAGAAAGTTTGAGAAAAGTAGAAGAGTGTGTGTTTGAAGGTGTATGAGCTGAATTTTGTGATCACTATCAGCTGTGTGTGTTGAAACATATCTTCAATGGTATTCTAATCAAAACTTGTGTGATGAGTAATATTCATACAAGTCCTTTATTGTGAGTAATATTAACAAGATTTTCTAGGGGTTGGTGCTCCTTATGGGGTTGGTGCCTCACTAAACAAATATTATGTGATGTGTCATATTCATGCAAGTATTTTGGTTTGTGTAATATAATCAAAAGTTTCAGTGGGTTTTATTCCCTTGAGGGTTTCCCACTTACATCTTGTGTTCTTGTGTACTCTCTCATGATTATGCTCTTGTGAATGATTATTATATGATGTTAAGATCACATTAATGCATGTATGAATGATAAATGGTTTATGCATGTTAATTTTAATTGGATAAGGGTTTTAAATGACTGATTAATCCCCTCTCTTAGTCCAATTGTTATTCTAACAATTGGTATTAGAGCAGGTCCTTTTGGAGAAGTTTAATCACTTGAAAGGATATCCTTTGAAGCACTAATATGGTAGGTAGACTAGGTTCAAGTTGAAGAATTTCCTCTAATTAGAATGATATCTTGTTTGAAACCCTTAGGGTTTGACAGATGGGATTCCATACTTGATGTATGTTCTCCATCTCCATCTACTTTTAAGGTTGATGAAGAATGCAAAGAAGATAAGGAGGAGCATGCTTTGGTTTTAGGTCTTGTAGAATCAAGGACAAAAGATGAAGAGTGTCAAATTTCTCAAACTTCCTTTCATAGTCAAGATGAAAATCTGATATGGTATATTGACAGTGGGTGTTCTTGTCACATGATTAGTGAAAAATAAAATTCACTTATTTAAATAAAAATGCATCATGGTATGTTAGGTTTGGTGATAACATTGCTATAAAAATTACATGGGAAGAGGCACATTGAGTTTGGATAATGGGAAGACTCTCACTAAGAATGTCCTATATGTTGAGGGACTGAAAAAAACCTTCTCAGTGTAAGTCAAATGTGAAAACAAGGGTATATCCTAACCTTTGATGATAAGGGATGTAAAATTAGAAAAAGAGAAATATGTAAGCTTGTTGCCAAAGCCAAGAGGACTGAAAATAACATGTATATATTGAAAGAGGTCAAAAAAGAAATATGTATTATGAGAAAGTTGAATGATAGTTGGTTGTGACATAGGAGATTAGGCCATGTAAATTTTGATAATCTTGTCAAGATCAGTTCTAACAATTGTGTGAAGAACATGCCAAGAATCAACAAACCAAAGATACTCTATGTAAAGCATGCCTTCATGGAAAATAGACTAGAATAATATTTAAGACCAAGGAACACGACTCTACCATTAGTCCTCTACAATCCACACTGATCTCTGTGGACCTATGAGAACTGAAAGTACTTCAAGAGATTATTATTTCATGCTACTAATTGATGACTATACAAGATATACTTGGGTTTCTTGTTTGAGGAACAAATCAAATGCATTTGAGGTTTTCAAGTCATTCAAGGATCTTATTGAAAATGAGAAAAATGGGAGAATCAAAATCATTAGATCAGATAATGGAGGTGAGTTTTGGTATGATTTATTTGATGATTTTTTAGAACTCATGACATTAGAAGGGAATTTTCAGCCTTTAGTACACCACAACAAAATGGTGTAGTTGAAAGAAAGAATAGGAATGTTCAAGAGATGGAAAGGAACATCCTAAATGAATCTAAGTTACATGATGGTTATTGGAAGGAAGCAATTTGTATAACTATTTACACCCTCAATAGATGCAGATAAGGGTAAAAATTGAAAAAGACCCCATATGAACTATGGAAAGGAAGGCCAAAAAATTTAGAACACTTTAGATTTTTTGGATGCAAGTGTTTTATCAAGAGAAAAAGGAGAATCTAGGTAAATTTTACTCCAAGTTTGATGAAGGTATATTTCTTAGATTCTCTTCAAGGAGCTCAAATTACATTTTCTACAATAAAAGGTTGAAGACCATAGTTGAAAGTGCAAGTGTGAAATTTGATGAATCCTATCCCATGAGGTCTACTCTCAAGAAAAAAAGGCACTACTAATGACTGATCCCAAAGAAGAAGAAGAGGCTATGTAGATAGGTGAAGAAGAAGATGATGAAGAAGAAAGATAAGACACCAAATCTCCACCAAGACAGATCAGAAGAGACCACCCTAAAAATCAAATCCTATAAAAAGGATGTTGGAGTAACAACAAGAAGAAATTGGTGTCTTAAAAATAAGAATATACTAAATTTTAATCTAAATTTGAGCCTAAAATGTCGAAGAAGTAAACAAGGATGACTTTATTAGGTAAATGCTATGAATGAAGAACTAGATCAGATTGAAAATAATAAAACTTGGGAATTGGTGCCTAGACCTAAGGTTAAGAATGTTATTGGAACTAAATGGGTACTCATAAATAAACTCAATGAGAAGGGAGAAGTTATAAGAAACAAGGATAGATTAGTCTTGTAAGGGATATGCACAAGTTGAGGGAGTTGATTTGATGAAACTTTTTCTCTAGTAGCTAGAATGGAAGCCATTATATTGTTTCTAGCATATGCAGGGTTTAAAGGATTTAAGGTGTATCAAATGGATGTAAAATCTATATTTTTGAATGGTAATCTAGAATAAGAAGTGTACATTAAGAAACCTGATGGTTTTTCCATGAAAAATGAGAAGGATTATGTATGTAAACTAAAAAAGGAACTTTATGGACTAAAACAAGCCCCTAGAGCCTAGTATGGAAGACTTGACAAGTACTTGATTGAACAAGGTTTCAAGAGAGGAGTTGTTGATAGTAACTTGTATATAAAAATGAAAGGAAATTTATTAATTGTTGTAGTATATGTGGATGATATCATATTTGGGGGAAACAATGAACTTATGACTCATAAATTTGTAGATGCTATGAAAAGAGAATTTGAAATGTCCATGCTTGGAGATTTGTCCTTATTTCTAGGACTACAAGTCAATTAGTCTAAGGAAGGTATATTCATATCCAAATCTAAGTACATAAAGGATATGTTAAATACGTTCCAAATGGAATATTGCAATCCTGTTGGAACACCCATGGTCACATGATGTAAACTAAGCAAGGAGGATAACTCACCTAAGGTGAATCAAACTGAGTACAAATACATGATTGTGAGTCTATTGTATGCTACTGCCTCTAGACTAGACATATTACAGTGTATGTAGTCTTGTTGGAAGGTTTCAGGAGGATATAAAGGAAACTCACTTGTAAGAAGTGAAGAGAATATTCAGATATCTCAAAGGGATGGTTGGGTATGGGCTATGGTATCTAAAGATCAAAAAAATTAAGTCGAAGGCTTTCACATATGTTGATTAGGTAGGAAAATTAGATGAAAAAAAGAACAAAATTGGAGGAGGATTTTTTTTTTTTGATAAGTTTCTTGTTTCTTGGATGAGTAAAAATAATATTTAGTAGCTCTTTCCACATGTGAAGCTGAATATGTTGCAGAGAACTATGTTGTGCACAAGTCTTATGGATGAGACAAACTCTAGATGATTATAAGGTGGAGTGTGATGGGCCTACCCCTATCTAATGTGATAGTATAAGTGCTATTAGTGTTTCTAAAAACCCTGTGTTGCATTCCAAAACTAAGCACATTCCAATCAAATACCATTTCTTGAGAGATTAGTTGAGTGAACAAAAATCAAATTGGAATATGTATCCACTAAGGAAGAGATAGCTTAAATTATGATAAAACCACTTCCAAAACCAAAATTTTAACTCATAAGGGTAAGATTGGGAGTGATTCCTTCCTACAATAGTCATTAAGAGATCAAATACCTGAGAGGGAGCAAGACAAATAAATCATCAGCTCCAAGAAACTATGGAAAAATGTAAAAGTAGGAAAGAAGGTATGTAAGTTGTGAAAGTATTTAAAATTTAAGGTAATAAGTTTCATGAAGAAAAACTCAATCATTCAACATGATGAATTGATCATACCATCTGTAGAAGGTGATAATGGTGTTCTCTCGGGTATTCTTATGAGTTGACTTAGTCCATGTATTGTGTCACAAACCTCGAGCTATGAATTGAAGTGTATCAAGTAAGTATAGGCACAATAGAGAGTGTATAGAGAAATTTTATGTATTGGTAGGGTAAAATTTTTCATAAAGGAATGAAATGGGATGATAAAGGTATGAGAGCTAGTTGACATGGTCTATGATGAGTTGTTAGCCCTTGAAAAAATGCTTGAGATGTTTCTAAGAATGTTCTTGTATCATAGAAATTATATAGATATAATTAAGAATTGTTAGGACTGTGAAGTTAAATGGATAAGTTTTCTCATTTGATGAGCATGATTTCAAGTTTCACATGGATGTTTGGGTTTGTAAAGAATACTTGTCTCGATAGGTGTTTGAGAAGACAATATGGTTGGAAAGGTATCCTTGGCCTAGAATGAAGAGTTAAGATCTTATATAGGTCTGTTGAACATATAAAAAGATCATCATGAACTAAGGTATGTATTCTGTGCTCATTCATGGAGTAGCTACAATGTTGAGAGAAGTATGAATGTAGTGTTATAGGTTGTGCATGATGTATTAGAGGGTTTTAAGTGTGAATCTCTATTGAGGTAGGGGAGTGAGTATTGACCTCCAATAAGGGGCATAAGGTCTATAAGAGTGCTAGAATGGTAGAGTTGTTGGTGATTATAGGGAAAATCCAAGGGGATAAAGCCTTTGAATCAAATAGGTATGAGAGAAATGCAAAGAAGGCAATGGTGGATTGTAAAAACATGGTACAAGTGTGTGAAGACTCCATGACACGAGGGGCTAGTATTGATCTCTTAGGAGGTGTCCAAGATGCTGAGTAAGCTTGTTTGAATGGGTTATTAATTATTTGAAAGCATGATTGTATGGGGAGAAAGTTATGAGTCAAATAAGTCATGATAGCATGAGAAAAAGGTAGAGATCGCTGAAAAGTGGCTTCATATTGTGCTATTGTTGATGATCCATTTTCATGGCGTGTATACAAGGTAAGTGCTTGAATTTATACATAGGTGGTTAGAAGAGGATAATGTATTGTCAAGGGGAGTCGAGATTGATGTTTCATGAGCTTATTATGCTTCTATATGATTGAGAAGTTGGATAAAATTGGGGAAGTTGTTAAGGGCTCTTGGCCCTAAGAATTGGTGACAATCTACTGTATGGAAAGATAAAAAACAAAATAATGATATCTTCAATAGTGATTAGTATAAAAGAGACTAGGAATGGTGTTTTATTTCATTGAAGCATGATTGTTGACATGTGTGTATGCAATGAAAGCATCTGCCTAGGGGGAGCTACAGTTCTTCCATGATGAAATGGAGTCAAAAATAAGGTCAAGGAAAAAATGACAGTTTGTGAGACTTATTGATTAATTTGGTTGATGTTTCCAACCAAAAGATGTTCCAAAGAAGTTGAAGGATGATTAAGATCATGTGATACTAGTATTATTTGTCATTAATGTAAAAAGGGGGAAGAACTAGGTTGTTTTCCATCAATGACAAAGGGGGAGATTGTTGGCATGAGTGAGTTTAAGTGTTGTCATTGATGTAAAAGCTCATTAATGAAAAAGAGGATGATCTAGGAGTGCTAGAATATGCTTGGTATGATGATAACATGGTAAATTAGGTTATAAAATTATGAAAAGAGTGGAAATACTGAGAATGGCTTAGCCTAAGTAGGCCTAATTAGGTGACCTAGCTAGCCTAGGTGATAGAACATGATGGTTTGAGTTGTATGGTGACTTGAGGAGCATGGTAGAGGCTTGGTGAGCATGAGGAGAGTGTGTTGAGACACTCATGTGAGCCTCAAAGTGCAGGTATAGGTTGAATACTTGGTTGTAGATGCTCATCTAGACATAATATTGGTACTTGGAGACCTATTGAGTCATGGTCATCAGGTTTAGAGATATGTAAGCTCATGGAGGCATGTAAGGTTATGAGACATGTTTTCTCAAGTGTGTTAAGTCCTTTTAGAGAGCTTGGAAACAAATGTATGGTGTTTTACTACTTGGTTTAGGTCTAAAAAAGACATAATCCTAGTGTTTGGAGGCCTATTGGAGTATGATAGTCACTTGCAAATGTTTGTGAGCCCTTAAAAAACATTCATGAAGGTATGTAAGGAAATATTCATCATGTAGAGGTTTTGATGATTCTTAGTATTGTTGTTGTGTTATTTTACTTGGTTATGACCTAAAACATGTAAAACCCCAAGGCCTAGTCATGCAAGTCATGGTGGTTGAGAAGATGCTAACCTATTTGAGATAAGATGATGATTGGAGATGTTAGCATAGGGTGACCTAGATGTGTGAGAAAAATTTCATAGCCCATGATGAGAATTTTACAAGATATTGTGTTTTGACCAAAATAAGGTGTAAGAGAGCATGTTTTCTAGCTCGATATGGGATATTTTTCTTGGTTGACATGTGTAACCTTTGTATGGACCCCTGAGAATTTCAAGGATGATGGGTCATAGAGCTAAAAATGTATTGGAGTTATAATGAGGTTAAATGAGGGTATATTATTTATGAACGATTGTTAAGAAGGTTAAATATCTCCAAAAACCCTAGTTTACTAGTGATGGAAGAAAAATTATTTGTTTGAGCCTATAATGGATTGGATCATTAAATTTTATGATTAGATGATGGAGAAGACTTTCCTAGATTTCATATAGTGGTGGTTTTAGGTCACGAAACTTAGTGGAGCCCATTCAAATTTTCTTGTTTCCAGGAAATAAGGTTTTACTCTTAGATTTTCCATTAAACCATATGACTAATTTAGTGTTCTAAGATATATGGGAGATATGTTATATGTTTGAAGTAATTTCAGATCTTGGTGAGGTGTTTTGATGACCTGCATAATTAAAAACATGTTGAATTGTTTTTGGGCCTAAAAGAAAGTTTTGCAGTCTTGTTGAATGGAAGTGATTGAGAACATGTAGTCATGATGATGATGTTTGATGAATTTTGAGGTGTTTTATACATCTCATCTGAGATTTTGGATGATTTTTTTGAGATCTGAAAGTGAGTTGAGGTGGCATGAAGAAGGTCACAAGTTGACCTAGTTTGATTGGTTCATGACATCACTTCTTTGGTAAGAAGATTGATGTAGAAGACCAATGTTTTGGATTAGCTGATGATATATATACACTTGAGAGTGAAGAGGGATGAATTTTTTTATTATTGAATTAATTTATAGGTATTTAACATGTCAAAAAGGGTGCAAACATGTTGAGTTTCCAAAATGGTTCCTAGGCAACTCGGTTTACAAACAAGAGAAGTGGTTATATTTAATTTTTGATTGTTTCATGAGGTATAACATGCATGGTGATGTTATAAATGTTAGTGTATTTCTAATGAGAGGCTATATGGAATATCTGAGTTGTGTTGGTGAGATCGTGGAATCCATTGATGAAGATTAGTTCTGGAAGTGCTTGATTTGAGTTAGAAACAATCCTACTTGGTGCTGATATGAAGGAAATGAATGATGCAAAGGTTATTTTTATGTTAATGACGTTGATATGGTGTCCTTGACATATGTGGATCCTTTGGAGGCATGAAATATCTAGAGTAGGTGCCTTAATTCCCGATGAGCTCGGTGGAGAAGGCTTTAGCCTTCATGGCCTAGTTGTGTAAGTTTGAGTTTCTTGATGCATTGATGACCCATATGGGTCTTTCATGTTGATTTATATGAATGTTTAGGTCTATTTTTAAGTTGGTATGATTGAACTTAAGGGTCATGGCCGACCTAGTCATGTTTAGAATAAGAGTCATGTATAAAATACATGTATGAGTTCATTTTGAACTAGTGTTGTGAGAGGAAAAAAGTACAAGCTAGGTGAGAGAGTGAAAGTGATATGAGGGAATCAAGATAGAGATGAGAGAGTGTGTGAATGTCTAAAGAGTGATGAAGAGCTAGTGTGCAAGGGTATTTTCCAAATCAATCCATGTTTGACCAAGTTTGAGTGAAGTAGAAGAGTGTGTTTGAAGAGGGTTTGAAGGTGTATGAGATGAATGTTGTGATCACTATTAATTGTGTGTGTTGGAATCATATATTCAGTTGTATTCTAATTAAAAATTGCGTGACAAGTCATTTTTTGTGAGTAATATAAACAAGGGGTTCTAGGGGTTTGTGCTCCTTGTGGGGTTGATTCCTCACAAAAAAATCTCGTGTAATGTGTATATTCATGTAAGTCTTCTTTTGTGTAATAGAATCAAAAGTTTCAATGGGTTTTCTTCCCCTTGAGGGTTTCCCACTTACATCTTATGTTCTTGTGTAATCTATTATGATTATGCTCTTGTGAATGATTATTATAGGATGTTAACATCGCATTAATGCATGAATGAATGATAAATGGTTTACGCATGTTAATTTTAATTGGCTAAAGGTTTTTAAGGACTGATGCACCCCCTCAATCTATTGTGCTTTGAAAAAATATATTTAATTTAATCATATACTTATATTCACAGGAAGATCGCTATAAGAAGTGCACAACAAATAAAGTGCATGTGGCATTAAAATATTTTGGATGGAACACAAAAACCTTTAATTAATGGGCCCAAGATAGTCTGTTTGTATTGGTGATACATGTAGTGTTCAATTTGTTCTACACATAAAATATAAATTAAAATTAAACAATTTTAACATTTTATCATTAATTTTTTTCAAGGTAAAACAAATTGGAAGGATGAAGAGGATTTAGAGAAGGATGAGGATGATCAAGTTCAGGAAGAGAAAGAATATTGTGAGGATCATGATGAATAACATGAGCATGATGAAGAGGATGATTATGACGATGATGAGGAATAATTTCAAAGAGTAAATAAGATTGTGAGGATCAAGGGGAGAACAACAAGACCAATCACTTGGATATTTAGGATGTAATTTTACATCTATTTGTTTCATATTTTTGAAGGGACTCCTTAATACTCCCTTGAAATTAAACTTTTATATATTATTATAAATCACATTTTGAATTTAAGCAATGCATTCTTTTATTATTAATAATAATATTTGGATACTTTTCAAATTCTTGTACAATTTCTCTATGACAATACAATGTAAATAATATTTTAGTATCTAATGTTAATAGTTCTAAACAAACAAATAAATGCAATATAATAATTCATAATTATACCATTTGCAATTATGAATAATTATATTAGGTTTTTTAATATATCGAACAAATTTTAAATCGAGTTTTGCACTACCCTTTATTGTTAATATTGTAGGTCTTACGTAGATTTCATCAAAAGTAGATGAAAAATAGGCACAAACACAATGTAAAATTGATGCAATTAAAATAGTCTAGTCACATTGATGTTGTGCCACTTTTACATTACACAAATCGACAAGAATTACTCTAAGAAACGTGTCAAAAATTCCCAAAGATGTATATTTTTGACACAAAAATGACCTAAAATGTGGCACTATTTATACATTGTGTAGCATTGAATATAAATAGTATAGATATAACATAAAACATCATAGATTTTCACATGAAAATGGGTGTCACACAAGTATTTAGGTCATGCATGACTTTACATAATGCATGTATTTATAAAAATTTACTAACCCTTGTGCATATAAGGAGGGGGAGAGTTATTTAACCTAAGTGGTAAACTTTAAGGGGGTAGTAACGGTGGTAGGTTATCCTAATTAATTAGTTTCCGAATAAAATTGTAGAAATATCAAGAATAATCATTAAATAAATATAAATAATAATAGACAGCAGTGCAACAAAGCATGAACAATGATAAGGAGAAGAAAACTTAGCTGATATCCCGACTTTTGTGCTAATTTGAGATGAGATGGCGATTGGAGATGGTTGTAAATGATTTGGAAAAGCTTTTATATTGAAATTGTGTCCTAAAAATATGTCCTGGCCCAAGGCATATGGTACGAACCATAACATACCCCCACTATAGTCCTTTTTGTATACCCTTTTCCCTCTAAACTTTCAGCTCCTAAAACTTCTTAGGTTGGTGCACTACTATCTAATCTACTCTTGTCCGTAATTTGGACCTTAGACACTATGTGATGATCGTTGTGTATGTGATTGAATATTTAAAACCATAGATGGTGAAGGATTACTACAAAACAAAAATTAGTTTGGTTGTGGGAATCCATGTACACTACTCGACATCGCCTCTACTCTAAAGAGGATCAAACAACATGGCATTTTGACATAGTATGTGATATCTAGAATGTATGCCACCAAATTGTTAATAATAAACTTGCAACAATGAGATTATACTTGACCCTTTCCCTAGTTTGACTTGAGAGGATGTAATCTTTTTACTTACAAATGTGAGTAGAGGATTTCCCTAAATGAATATGCAAAGTATATGAAGCTTAAGGGAGTCTTGTAGTAGCTTTACTTGTGATTTCTCTTTGTGCATGCTCATTAGAATGACAGAGTTCAATAAATAGGATTCCCTCATTAATTAGAGATGAATAACTTGCTTATATATGCATACTAGATAAGTAAAACTCATATAAGATGTACTAACAATGTTCCAAAAAAATTTAAATGGAGAAAAGGATTGTTGGAGGGAAAGAGACCACAGCATCTAGGTCATCCCATAGCATAAGGACGTTATGGTCCTAGAAACATGTGTGAATGATTTGTATTATGTGAGGGTATATCTTGATTTAATGAATTAATATGACTGTTATGTGAACAATTAGTTTGTTTGTGCAAAAAGAATGAGTGAGATATATCTAGCGATAGAACAATTGGCCAAATTAAGAAAGTGCGGGTTAATGAAAAAGTGTTGTACAATTTGTGCTGCTACAAGACATGAATTATTAAAATGAGTGTCTATAGAGAGAGTGAGTGAGGGAGGAGGTAGGGGATGGGGGATGAAGGGAGAGGGGGAGGAAGAGAGGGAGGGGGAAAAAGGGAGAGATGGAGAAAAAGAGGGAGTGAGAAAGAGAGGGAGGAGGGAGAGAGAGAGGAGAGGGAGAGATGGAGAGGGAGAAAGGGAGATGGAGTATAAGGGAGAGGGAGGGAGAGGTATGGAGAGTGAGAGAGGGAAAGATAGGGAGGGATAAGGGAGAGAGGGAGAAAGAGAGTAGGGAAAAAGAGGGGGTAGGGGAAAAGAGGGGAGGGCGATATTGATTAAATAAATATTGAATAAATAAATGCCTAATTCTAAATGTGTAACAACAAAATGATATAAACAATTAACTACAGATTTGATCCAACTAAATAAGTAAATTTAAATTTGAAACCATAGTTGAAAATGAAAAGATAAAAAGACTTAGCTAATTCGTAGTAATCCAAGACTATGCGGAGTTGACAAAATGATGAATAGGAGGAAGGAAGTGTCACACCGAAGCTCAAAAAATTGCAGGAGTGTCGAAATGCCAAGACCATGGTGCCTATGGAGGGTCAGGGGCACCTAGGGTGCTGTAGACCTGTTATAGGCACCTGTGACTACTTAGAAGCTGTGAAACTCAGTTTCACATGTTGGGAGATGTTCGCTATCCTTTCTTGCATGTCACTAGTATGTTGCACTAAGTTTGTAGATGTTGCCTATAACGTGCAATGAAGAAATGACCTATAAAATCCCAAAATGCATGAAATACCAAAATAAAATAATGAAAATGGGGGGTTAGACTGTCCTCAACTATCAACAAACTAAACTTATGACCGAGTGTTGCACTACATCTCATACCCAATGTAGTTATATGTGTGTGTGTTTGTGTGTGAAGAATTATGCCCTAGGTGGCTCTTGTGCATGTCACACTTGAATAATGAGAAAGTAGCTAGATGTATAAAATGTAGATAGATGTGTGCATGAAAGAATGAACTTCCCCTCCTATGTGTGTATGTAGAAATAATATTCCCTTGTCCCTTGTGTTGAGCTAGATGGCTGCTTGAATGCTCTTAGAATGCTTTTGGATGCAACCTTAGGTAGTGATAACTAATACTTAGTGTTTGGTCCTTTATTATGATCACATAGCTTTATATTTATATGATTCCCTTGTTTGAATTTATTAATTAGCCACTAAAAGGAAAAATAGTAAAAAGAAAGATGCCTAAATGGCTAGAAAGGACCTAAAAGATACGAGCAAAGTATAAAAAGGTCGGGCGCCTAAAGGGGATGGGGGCACCTAGAGCTGGCATCCTGGCTGGGTGTTGGTGTCTAGAATGAGAAATACCAAAGTATGAAAAGAAAAATTGAGCAAGGAGTGTAATACCAAAATAGGTAACATAAATCAAGAAAATATGGCCAAATCTTGCTCAATTAGTACTTTTCTCGCTTAGGAATCATATGAATAGTAGTATGTGATCAGGACTAGATAGATACCCAAAGTGCATGATTTAGTGTCTACATTTTCCCCACTTTATGTTGTTAAGAAAATTATTAATAACATAAAGTAGATAAGAGATGTGTACCTGATAATTATGAAGGTCGATGGAAAAAAGCATGTTGAGAGACAAGAAAAAGCATGGAGTGATAAAAATGTGAAGCATGGAAGCTAGAGAAGAGGAAGTAAAAAAGTGATGATGATGACCCTAGGGTGAGAGTGTATGTGTAGATGTCACATTTGTACCTATTTTTGATGTTGTTTGATGTGTGTGATTGATGTGACTACCACTTCCCATAAGGACAAACTCTGCAAAAGAGAAGAACAAACAAGTAGTCAAATATACATATATGATCAAAACGAGTAAAAAGTATGTAAGAAAACATGTAAAAATGTGAAAAGGAACATGTGCACCTGATTTGTGATGAGTAAAAGGTTTAGAAAGGATCCTAAAGATGTTGTTTAAGAACAATTTTTGGGGTGATCTCACGCCAAATGCACTTTGAATATGAGTTTTTGGGTGATCTCATGCCGACCGTGTGCCAAGTATAGAAGAAGTGTAGGGAGAAAAGTCTAGTGTCATTCTCCAACATTTGACTACTTCCCAAAGTAAAAACACCACTACAGATGGTGTGTAAAAATATGATCCATTTCGATCCAATGCAAAAGTAGAAAAGAAGGTGTAGTGCATATATGTCGAGTGTTGAAAGAGTATGTTTTTCATGTAAAATTTACTATGTAAACTTCCAAAAGCTCAGTTAAAGCGAGAAAATATGTGTAATAACCCATGGTCACAGGCATCTAGGAAGGGTCGGGGCACCCAAACGCTACTATATGGTGCTTTGGTGCTAGAGACCCAAGTAATATTCTAGGCCATTGTTGTGACTAAATCTCTGTGCTATACCATATTGAAGTGTGACCGTAATGATGCCCCTCATTTGGGGTGCATGTGACATTGCTAAGGAGTATCCGCCCAAAGGAGGATTGACCGTTAAATCGAAAGTGATCCCCTATAGGGGAGGAGGGAATGTGCTTGGTAGAAACCAAGGCACACACAAGTAAAGTGGATGGAAACAAGTGTTAGTGCAAACATCATAAACACACATGCGAAGATAATGTTGTCCCAAATAACTTCCCAGCTTATTTGGACAACTTATATTTGTAGTATGACTCGATGTTTCACATTTAAGGTTTCTTGCACTCTGTAGTTCCTTGGCACAACTCTGCTCCTCACGTGCACCTCTATGTGTCCTCCCTACTTGATATGTGCGCTCCTTCTTCCTTTTCCATTTACTCATATTTCCCTCCATTTCCCCTTTACGCCTTCCTCATGTGCACTCGCTTTCATTACCGATTTTCACACACTCCTCGCACGTACATCTGCAGGATTTCCTTCAAGTAGGCTAAGTCCCTTGCATGTATTTACACTTGTGCACTGTGTGCTTCCTTCCTTCCTAGCTTGGTCCATGTGCCCTTTCCTTTCAATCACCGTGAATTCCTCAACGAGATGCCTGCACCTCACTTGTATACTTGTCTCATGCAACTATGCATCAATTTTTACATCGTGCACATAACCTTTGCACATTTTTTCTTCTCTTTACCGCTTCCGCACACACTTTGCACCTTATTCATGATAGTTATTATGCCACGTGGAAACTTGTCGAATTGAGTGTGCTACACATAACCTATCAAATAATACCAATAGGACACCGAATATTGACAATGAACCAAAGTGTGTACAATGTGTCTTGCATGTTTAGTTTGCATTGTGGATCTTCTGACAACCATAACTTTTACTACAATGCTCGATTCCCACACGCGTAGGCTCATTTAAAAGTTACTGATGTGGGATACACATTGGAATTTTCAAATTTAGATTTTGGATGGATTTGGAGGTGGAAAATAGGGAAAAATATTTCAGGTCATCAATACAGACATTTAATTGAGCCATCCACCAGATTTCATTCAGATTTGACCTTCTTCCTTCTTCTACATGCCAAATAGACATGGGGAGGAACATTTGACAACATCATAGGTGGATTTGCAGGCATTCATTACTTTCTATTGGTGGTTGGAAGTTTGAAGCTGAGTTTCCCTCTTCTTTCTCCACTTATTCTCTCTTTCTTTTGATATAAATTGTAGAGCTCTACTCATTAAAATGGATCCCTCTTTGTTGTAACGACACCATGCCAAAATGGTGGCCAAATTCCCACAAGTTTTAGACCTTAGAATTGGTCTCTGTAATGTATTCCCACCTCCTACTATGAGTGTAAACTACTCGCATCCTTCAAGCAATAAAATTTGTTTTCATGGCACTCATTTCTAACCTTTTCTTATTTTTTTCATGTCTTGCCTCTCTGTTCACATTTTTTTGGCATGCTGTGCATATTTCCCACTTTTAGGTTCCATCTTCACATGTTTTCAATACGCTAGAAGATGAGTCTACATGGTTTTCTATGGCACACACCTATTCACCCTCCCTCCCGTATTTTCTCTCTTTCTTCCCCGAGAGAGTGATCGACTCTCTTTCTAGCACTATCACCTTCCCTTAGCTTAAAATTTCCCTTATGCATCTCCTTCTATCCCTGGTCCCTTGGGATGTTTAGGTTAGGATTTTTTCAGCATTAGGATTAGTGTTAGTGGTAGAAATAGGTAGAGGATCCAACCTTATCGGAGGTTTTTCTCAAGCGCGTAAGGTTCCACAACTTGGAGATAGTCCCATTGTTGCCTCGAATTCTTGATCCATTACAATCACATCGTGGTGTAATTTTGAGCTCCAAAATTTCTCTGCATGCCCGACAGACCAATTTGAGGAGCTATACATCTTCATCTCAGTAAGGTTGGTGTATTATTATTGAGATCCAGCATTTAGAGGCATCCTTTAATACATCTAGTGACTCCATTGATTCAAATCCACCCATTATCTCATTCATGACCAGTTTCCCCTCCTTCCCTTCATTCATTTTCCTTCTACCATTGTTCCACATTCCCCTTTTGAAGTCATACAACATCATGACTACTTTCCCTTCCTAGAATTATCATTTTCTCGCATAACTATTTCCCTCCATCCCCACAGTTTCAAAATCTTGCTCTAAATTAGTTTTTTGAGCCCCATCAACAATATGCATATAACCCACCTCCCACTGGCCCATATGGTTATTTTTCTAACCAAAATGTTTATGAATAATAGGGTTTTGCGAGATGATAGTGGTATTTCCATGGCTGAAGATGATTTTTAGAGGTAGGTGAAAGAAATGGAGTTGAACATGATGAATCTCAAAGTTAAATGCTCTATAAAGGCAGTTAGAGTTGGCTTTAAGATCCCTTGTCCATGGATCAGCTCTGTGTCAGGCTTGTTTAGTGCCTAGAAAAAGCTACATCTCATTATTGAAATGATTCACTAGATTATAGAGTGGGTTTAAGAAATGGAGGCTCAAAATCTAGTGCTAGGAAACCCTATCAATGGGCCAACCCTACACTACCATCCTACAACCCACCCATTCCTCCTCCCCAACTTGCACTATCTCATCCCACCTGTCCATGTTCCTAGCTTTCTGCGTGATGCCCCCACTAAGAATTCCATTCCACCACCCTATCCCCTTCCATTTCACCTTCATACCTCTTCCATCATCGCTCCCTCGCATGCCCCCACTTTTTCTATGTGTACACCTTCTTCCTCTTCTCTTCCAATTTCCCCATCTTCTTCCAAGTCTCCTCTACCTAGCTATGATAAAAATGAATAGCCCCTCACCTATGTATTGTTACCAAATAATGTCATCATGTTCGGCGAGCGACTAAAACTATCAAATAATGGTAAGAATTTGATTTAGATGACGAGATCATACAAAGTGAAAAAAATGGGACACATTTTTCAGAGTAGAAGATCAATTAGATTCGAGAGGGCACAATTTTGAAGGAGACAAAGTTTCTTACAGAGGTAGAACCACGTGTGTCTCAATAAAGTCTACAAAATAGTCCCATATATGGGATTGAGACTCAAGAAAATGGGAAAATAAAAGGATTAGGCCATGCCTCGATCATATATCTGGTTAGTCTAGAGACAAAGACATAGTTCTTCTCTTGGTCATGCTAAATTTAGAGCATGAAGTAGAGCTTGATGCACCAAAGGTTAGTAGCAAGTGCCTCCCGAATCCAAATGCACAAAAACCAAAGGAGGCATATATTGTGTTTGTTGATACTTTGAGGAGGGTGAAAGGCCATATGTGAGCCAGATTTTCACCCTTATCATAGACCACGTTCAACACCAAATTAGTTACATGGTCACAATTTGTGAGGAAAGGTAGTTACTTCCCCTTGCCTATTGTAGGTTTTTCTTGAGTGCCTTTTCCTCTGGTTAGTATAGGTTAGTTTAGGTTTGATTTTAGTAAAAAAAGTACTTGTGCACACTCTAAATGTTTCATTTGAAACATGTATTTTTTTCAACTTCTGTACATATTTATTTCTCGATGCACGCATTTTGGCGCTATTTCCTTTCTGTTGTGCACCACACACCCTTTTGTTGCCTAGGATGGAATTTTAGTTTTGAGAAAGATGTAGTTCTGACAGTTCATGCATAGTTTTCCACTCTTTAAATCCAAGTCAGAATATCTTAAATGAGAGCAACAATCATTCTAGAGTTTAGACAGTGCTTCAAGTGACTTCAAGAGTGTTCTTCAAGCTGCAGATCAAATCTGCATGTTTCCAGGAAGAATCCATGCCTAATGGATGCTTCTAAGGCTACAAGTATCTTCATCTAGAAGGTAGAAAGTCCTTGAAAGTCACCAAACTGTTGTCCCAAATAACTTCCCTAGTTATTTAGAAAACTTATATTTGTATTCTGACTCTGATGTTTCACATTTCAGGTTACATGCACTTTGGCAGTTCCTTAGCATAACTACTTCTCCTCACACACACCTTTGTGCGCCCTTCCGGATTTCCCCTTGTGTTACCTCTTCCCTTCACTTCTGCTTGTGCTTTATCTATGTGCTCCTTCTTCCTTTTCCATTTCCTCCCTGTTCATCCAATTCCCCTTTTTCTTCCTCCTGCACACCCGATTTCATTCCTAGTTTTTCGCACTCCTCACGAGCACCTCTGTAGACTTTTCTTCAATTCATCTAAGTCCCTTACATGTCTTCATGCTTGTGTGTTATATGCTTCCTTCCTAGCTTGGTCCATGTGCCATTTCATTTCTATCACGATGCATTCCTCAAAATATTCTCATTCCCACTTGCATACTTGTCTCCATAACTATGCATCCATTTCTTCCACATGCGTTAACTTTACGTGTTTGTCTTCTACTTACCACTTCCGCACCTCCTGTTTCCACACGTACTTTGTACCTTCTTCATGCTAGTTACTTTACCACATGGTAACATGTCATACTTGAGTGTGCTACACATAACCTATCAAAGGGCACCAATAGGACATTGAATCTTGACAATGAACCAATGTGTGCCATGTGTCTTACGTGTTTAGTTTGCACCTTGTAAATCTTCGATAACCATAACCTTTACTACGGTGTTTAGATTTCTATGTGCCTAAGTGCATTTGAAATATACTAACATGGGCTACATGTTGGAATTTTAAAATTTATATTTTGGCAAGATTTTGAGGAAGAAAATAGGGAAACATCTTTTAGGTCATCAATGGAAATATCTAATTGACCCAACCACCATATTTCATTCAGATTTGACCTTCTTCCTTCATCTACAAGCCAAACAGACATGGGGAGGCACAACTGAAAACATTACGGGAAGATTTGAGGCATTCATTACTTTCTTTTGGTGGTTGGAAGTTTGAATTTGAGTTTCCCTCTTCTTTCTCCTCCTCTTATCTCCTTCTTCTTCTATAAATTGTAGAGATCTACTCATTAAAACGGATCCCTCTTTGTTGTAACGACACCATGCCAAAATGGTGGCTGAATTCCCATGAGTTTTAGACCTTGGACTTGGTCTTTGCAATGTATTCTCGCCTCCTTCCATGAATGTAAATGAATGTGCATCCTTCAAGTAATAAAATCGAGTTTCATGGCACTTATGTATGCCATTTTCTCATTTTTGTTGTGCCTTTCCTTTTTGTTCACATTTTTGGCATGTTGTACATATTTCCGTCTTATAGGTTCTATCTTCATGTGTTTTCAATGCGCTGGAAGACGATTCTACATGGTTATGACGTGCTCTATCCTCCTCCTCTCATATTTTATCTCTTTCATTCCCATCACAGAGAGTGATTGACCCTATTTTTGGCGCTATCACCTTCGATTAGCTTAGGATTTCCATTATGCATTTCCTTCTATCCCCGATCCCTTGACATATTTAGGTTAGGATTTTTTTTAGCATTATGATTAGTGTTAGTGGTAGAAATAGGTAGAGGAACCATCCTTCTTCGGAGGTCTGTCTCAAGCACGCAAGGTCCCACAACTTGGAGACAGTCCCATTGTTTCCTCATAATTCTTGATCCATCACAATCTCATCATGGGTGAAATTTTGAGCTCCAAAAATAATATGTAATCTAGCAAGCAAGAAAATGTGTAATTTATCATGTAATAAAACAATGTAGACCATGAAAAAGTGGGTTACAAACATGGGACATCACTCATGATGTCATAATACAATCGAGGTGGAAGTCACCAAAAACATACAATGTGCACACATGAAAAGATGTAAAGCCCATAAAAATTACATACAATAACAAGAAAAGTAAAATCCCCCTCAACAATCGATAAGGAATAGTAGAAAAGATCACATCATCGGAAGTTAGCACAATGTGTAGAAGTAGATGCAAGAAAAATACGTCAAGAATGTGTATAATGTGCAGTGCATATGGTGTGTGATAGAAGCTGTGAGAAAGAGATGCCATGAATATGCAATGTGTGAAATATGGTGTGTGAGGTTCATGTATGTAGTATTCCCTCAATAGTCAAGTGTGAACCATAGCATGAGAGTGTGTCATCAGGTAATGATGATACCCAAGTGTATCAAGATGTGTATGATGTGTGTGAAAGAATAGATATGACATGTGTAGTATGGAAGAAAAATGATAGTACTAGGGGAAGGAGATAAGAATGATTCCCCACAAGTGTGCTAATGATGGAGATCTATGTGGTGACGTGAGAGGTACCATGCCATTATGGGAGAGTGTCATCTATGTCATGATAATAAAGAGGGCCAACACATTGGTAGGCATAAGTAACAATAGGAGCATCACATGTTGGAAAAGTTAGAAATGGGTCCTAAGGATCAAAATAAGGAGTAGATCATTTGACAAGATGATTGGCTACTGAAGTGGTGGATTATTGCATAACACTATAACATACTCAGTAGGAAGAGGTGTCTGGTGTTGAAATGATTTTTAGAAGATGTTGCTTAGGTTGACTTGGTAGTTTCATACATAACTTGAGAGGAGGCGGATTGAGACTAATTTTGAGAGGAAATTTCCTAATTTGAGTAGATTACAGAGGTGGTGCTTGAGTAATCGTGAAAGGAACATGAGAAGTGATAACATGATGCTCATTATACATAGATAAATCAGATTTAGGAACCTATTGGGACATAATAATTAGAGATGACCAAATAATAGAATGTCGTGTAGGGAATGAGATAAAACCTTGATGCTCTAGATGCTTGATTTGTCATTTTAAAGCATAGAAATTATTGTCATCATGTCTATTGATTTGATGATAAGCATAAAATGAGATACCTTGATATTTGATTAGTCGATAAGTAGGATAATAATGAGTATTTGGAAAACTGATCAACTGATGAGCTATGAGCTATAGAAGAAAATATTGTTTCTTAACATTTGAATAAAACTTTAGAGGCATGGAGAGTGGTAAGACTCGGGGTTCACATATATGAGAAAATGTAGAAGACATAAAATGAGGATGCGAAGAAGAACTAACGTGAGCCCTGAGAAGCATCCTTAAGATGTTGGATTTCAGATTTAAGAGATATAATCGTGGATTCCATAGCCTGAAATTTGTCTTGAAATAAAGAATGCAAATCTTGAATTGACTCTAACATGGGTTTATTAGATGGAGGATCATGAAGGCTAGGGTCATTGGATAGACGATTGAAAATAACACTCACTTGATGTGGTGATGTATCTCTAGGGAGATACATGGTGTCTAGGGATTTTTAGAATAAACTTGCAATTGAGATGCATTTGAAGTAACTCATACAAAGAAATTTGAGGAATTTTAGGAGCCATGAGAGAATAAAAAGGAGGATCCTAAGCATGAAAGAGTTGGGACCACCAAAATGATTAAACAAATATTGAATAAATAGATTCCTAATTCTAAGTATGTAACCGTTTAATGATATAAATAATTAAGTATATATTTGATCCAAGAAAATAAGTAATTTAAATTTAAAACACTAGTTACAAATGAAAATATAAAAGACTTAGCTGATTCATAGTAATTTGGGACTGTATGGAGCCAACAAACTAATGAACAAAAGGAAGAAAGTGTCACACTAAAGCTCATAAAATTTTAGGAGTGTCAGAAATTCTAGGACCAGGGTGCCTATGGAGGGTCAGGGGCACCGGGTGCCAGAGACCTATTCTAGGTGCCTATGACTACTTAGACACTATGATTCTAAGTTTCATAGGGTTGCGAGATGTTTTATGTCCTTTGTTGTCTCTCGCTAGTATGTTGCACTAAGTCGGTAGATGTTTCCTATAACCTACAATGAAGAAATGACCTACAAAACCCCAAAACGCATCAAATCCCAAAAAGAAAATAATGAAAATGGGGGTCAGACTATCCTCACTGTCAACAAAGTGAACTTATGATTGAGTGCTGCACTACATCTCAGAACCAATGTAGTTCTATATGTGTGTGAAGAATCATGCCCTAGGTGGCTCTTTTGCATGTCACACTTGAATAACGAGCAAGTAGTTAGATGTAGAAAATGTAAATAGATCGTGTATGAAGGGATGAAATTCACCTCCTATGCGTGTATGCAGAAATAAAAATCCCTTGTCCCTTATGTGGAGCTATATGGATGCTTGAATACTCTTAGAATGCTCTTGGATGTAACCTTAGGTGGTGATAGATAATGCTTAGTGTTTGGTCCTTTATTATGATCACATAGCTTTGTATTTATATGATTCCCTTGTTTGAATTTCGTAATTAACCACTAAAAGGCCGACTAGTAAAAATCAAGATGCCCAAAAGGCTAGAAAGGACCCAAAAGATGCGAGCAAAGTAAAAGATGTCGGGGGATCCCAGAGGGGATGGGGGTGCCTAGCGCTAGTGTCCTGGTTAGGCGGGTGTCCATAATGAGATATACTTGAAGTATGAAAAATAGAATGAGAAAGGAGTGTAAGACCAAAAGAGGTAACAAAAAGTAAGAAAATATGGCCAAATTTAGTGATAGATTAGTACTTTTCTTACATAGGAATAATATGAATAGTAGTATGTGACCAAGACTAGATAGATACCCAAAGTGCGTGATTTAGTGTCTACAAATATAGGGAGGAAAAGTAGGAGAGGGGGAGGGAGAGGGAGATGATAGGAGGGAGATAGGGGTAGAGAGAGGGTGAGGGATGGAGGGAGGGAGGAAGGGAGAGGGGGAGAGGGAGGGAGAGGGAGAGAGGAATATAAAATGAGGGAGAGAGATGGAGAAAGAGGTATATAGGGAGGGAGGGATTGATAGAGGGAGGGATAAGGAGAGGGAGATAAGGAAGGAGGGAGGGAGGGGGAGAGAGGGAGAGGGATAATAAAGGGTAGTGGATGGGAGAGGGATGGGGAGGGGGAGAGGGGGATGGAGAGGGAGGGAGGAGAGAGGGAGAGAGGGAGAGGGAGGGTGATTTAACAAAAGTGAAATTTTTATAAAACCCTAATTATACAAATCACATATGATAAATAATTGATAAAGCATAGATGTGACACAAATAATAAGATAAATAAAAATAAAACCCTAGGTGTAAGAGAGAGGATAAAAGAATTAGTTGTATTCACTTAATCTTGAAGTGTTCTAGATTAGAAGGATGATGAACAGGAGGATGGGACTCTTGCAACTACACTCAAAAAATTATTTAATTTTTGAATGATCCAAGACTAGGGTACTAGGACCGGGGTGAGGGTGCTTAGGTGTTAGAGACCTCTTATGGGTGCCTATGACTATGCAGGATCTTAGAAAATAAAATTTCTAGTGTCTCAAGGTGGTCACTAACCTTCACTGTTGATCACTTGTATGTCGCTATATGATCACAAAATTCACCTATAACATGCAAAACATGAAACTACATCAAATCCTAAAAAATAAATATGTAAATAGGGATTCAAACCTGACCCCAACGGTCATTAGATAGAGTGAACTTATAAACAAGCACCGCACTACATCTCATACTCCATGTAGTTCTTGTGTATGTGTGATAGAATTGTTCCCTATGAAGCTCTTATGCAATATGCACTTGATAATGAACGCTAACTAGATGTAGCAATGTAAATAGATGTGTGGATGGAAAAATGAACTTCCCCTCCTATGCGTGTATATAAAAAATGCAGCCCCTTATCCCTTGAGTGAGTTCTAGATGAATGCCTTTGATGCTCTTAGAATGCCTTTAGATTCAACCTTAGGTGGTGATAATAGATGCTTAGAGTTTGTGTTAGGAATTAGAGAAAAATATGCGAAACAATTCCTCAAACCACAACAAGAGGAAACTATATAGAAGAATTATACTTGCGAAATATAACATCATAAATGAATAATGCACAAAAGAATACAAGACAATATTTAATGTGGTTCACCCAATGTGGGCTACGTCCACCAAGAACTTGCTCAGATTTTATTATCAATAAGAGTAAAACAACTCTCATAGTCTTCTCTCAATTATGAACTCACAACAGATTTCCAAAGATGCTAAACCACATCTAAACCACAATTGAAACCCAATTGCATAACCTTGATCACTCTTGATCACCTCTTGATCATTAAGACTCAAGACCTCTTGAACACTCAAGATATATTTAAGATACCCTAACACCTCTATTTATAGGATTACAATCCTTCTAAGAAGCCCTAAAGCCGACCCTATAATTTTGAAAGTCATGATCTTTCAACTTCCCATGGCTGGAAAAAAAATCCCGACGTTAACGAGTGTGTTAACAACAATGGCACAACAACGTCACAATGACTACATAACCACGTCATAACAAATGACTACAGAATACTCTTGAAGTCTCTAAACTTAACTGTTCAAGCTCAAACACTTCAACACTGATTTAAGAAGACCAAAAATAGGCTCCACACCCCAAAAATTTCCCACTTAGAGACTGTTTCCACTGAGCAAAGTTATTAACCCTTCATTATCAACCATGAAGGCCAATCAAAGTTGAACACAACTTCAACTTCTCCCTTGTGACCACCTTGGTCATCATATCTATAGGATTATGACTGGTATGAATCTTTTCCAGCTTCAACTTATCTTCTTCCAAAGTTGTCTTGATGAAATGATATCTCAGTTGAATGTGCTTCGTCCTAGAGTGGAAAGTGGAGTTCTTCACCAAATGAATAACACTCTAACTATCATTGTGTAGTCTCCCAACTTCTTTCTTATGAACCAACTCATCAAGCAACTGCTGTAGCCAAATCATCTCCTTGTTTGCCTCTGTGGTAGCAACATACTCAACCTCTATGGTTGACAAAGCCACAACCTTTTATAACCATGAAATCCAACTCACCACTATATCACCAACTCGTAAATACATAACCTTTCGTGCTCCTCTTGCTGTCCAAATCTCCTGCCATGTCCAAATCTACATAGCCACATAATGTAGTGTTTGATCCACCAAAACAAAATGCTGCTCCCATGGTCCCTCTCAAATACCGAAGGATCCACTTTATTGCCTGCCAGTGCTCTCTACCTGGATCACTCATAAACCTTCTCACTACTCCCACTACATGGGCAATATCAGGCCTAGTACATACCATAGCATACATCAAGCTACCAACTACTGATGAGTATAGTACCTGGACATCTGGTATTCTATCCTCCTTAGTCTTGGGACTCTGCTCCTTTGATAATTTAAAGTGACCTGCCAAAGGAGTACCAACCGGTTTAGCATCTTGCATACTAAACCTCTCCAAGACCTTCTTTATGTACTCTTCTTGAGATAATACCAGCTTCCTCTCCTTCCTGTTCCGATTTATTCTCATACTAAGGATTTGTTTTGCTTCCCCAAATCCTTCATAGTAAAGGAGTCACCTAGCTACTTCTTGAGTACCTTTATTTCCTGCATGTTCTTCCCTGCAACAAGCATATCATCTACATACAGGCACATAATAATATAACTACCATCAAGAAACTTCTTGATGTACACGCAATGGTCTGAGTGACACTTGGAGTAACCCTACTCCTACATAAAACTATCAAACTTCATGTACCATTCTTTGTGGAGCTTGTTTCAGGCCATACAAGCTCTTCTTCAATTTTCACACTAACCTCTCCTTCCCTTTGACCTCATAACCCTGTGGTTGCTGCATGTACAATTCCTCCTCCAACTCACCATGAAGGAATGCAATCTTCACATCCAATTGTTCTAAGTGTAGGTCTTCTACTGCAACTAAACCAAGAACAATCCTAATAGAATTCATTTTGACAACCGGAGAAAAAATTTCATCAAAGTATATACCTTTCTTCTGTGCAAATACTTTGACCACCAACCGGCCTTGTATCGTTTCATGCCTCCATCTTCCTCTTTGATTCTATACACCACTTGTTTTGCAATGCTCTCTTTCCCTCGGGTAGCTCCACCGATCCCAAATCTAGTTTTCCATCGAGATCTATGCTCTTCATCCATGGCCTTCTCCCACTTATTCCTGGCATCCACCTGTACTACTTCCTCAAAGCAGCTTCGCTCTCCACACGGTGAGAAATAAATAATTCAAATATGGAGTAAATCATTCAGGTTCCTTCTTACCCTAGAAGAACTTCTCACCTCAAGAGTTTGGGGTTCCCGATGAGTAGGTATCCGAATGCTATGCCGGAACATGCTGTAACTAAACCGGCCCCTTGGACACCTTGCATGCCTCGCAATGTCCTCTAACACTGTATTCTTTCTTTGATTCCTCTTTCTGTTTCGCAACTAGTATTTATACATGATTTTTTCATTAAAGACAATATCTCTAGATCAAGTATTTTCTTGTCTTTAAGACTCCAAACACAGAAACCAAAATCATCTTCACCATATCCAATAAAGGTGCATTTCTCGAGACATAGCCTTTAACTTGGTCCTATCATATTTATGAATGTGAACACATACCTCACATCCAAATACTCTAAGAAATGAGTAATCAATTTTATTACTAGACCAAGCCTCCTTAGGTATACCTCCATCCAAGGCCATAGAGGGTCCTCTGTTAATCAAATAAACAACTGTTCTTACCACTTCCGCCCAAAACATGAGTGGCAGCCCCACATGTAACCTCATGCACCTAGCACGCTCCATGATTTTCCTGTTCATTCTCTCTCGACACTCCATGATTTTCCTGTTCATTCTCTCTGACACTCCATTTTCTTGTGGAGTATTTGGAACCGTTCTTTGCTTGCAGATCCCATTTACCAAACAATAATCAATAAATTCATTACTACAATATTCCCCTCCATTATTTGACCTAAGAAATTTCAACTTGAGACCTGTTTCATTCTCAACCAAGGCTTTCCATATTTTGAAAGTTTCAAACACATCATATTTCTTTCTAATGCAATATACCCAAACTTTTCTAGTTGCATCATCAATGAAAGTGACGTAATAACATGAACCACTAATAGATTTTACCTTAGCTGGCCCCCATACATCTGTATGTACTAACTCCAACTTACCCTCCTTCCTGGTAGGTCCAACCTTGAGGAATCTCACTCGCTTCTATTTCTCATAAATATAGTCCTCACAGAAGTCCAAATCTAACTCCTTTAATCTAGGTAGCTTTGTCCTTTATAATCTGCATGCCCTTATGACTCATATGACCGAGTCTCTGGTGCCACAAAGTTGCATCTCCATCTGCAGCAACTAAATTGCAATAATCAGCACCACTAGTTAAATACAAAGTACCATTTTTCTTACCTCTTGCAACCATAAGAGCTCCCTTGGTAACCTTCCAAGAATCCACTATAAAATTGACCATACAACCATCACTACCCAACTGTCCCACTGATATCAAGTTCTACCTCAACTTAGGCACATGCTTGACATCCTTAAGTAACCATGTGTTCCCATTCTACATTTTCACCCGAACACAACCTTTCCCTACTATGCTACATGGTTCATCATCACCAAGATATACATGTCCAAAATCACCTTGAACAAAATCAATAAAGTAATGTCTATGTGGGGTGGCATGGAAAGAAGCCCCTGAATCTAACACCCAAGATTTAACAATATTATCTAAAGAAAGAATTAAGGAATCTTGACAAACATCACCTGCTGCCACATTTACCTCTTTAGTTTCCTCCTTGTTCTTCTTATCCCGAAGAGCCTAGAAATCTTTCTTAGCATGACCAACCTTCCCACAATTCCAACATTCTAACTTACTCTTGAACTTTGACCTTATGTGATCATTTGAATTCTCATGGTTTTGTCTCCTTCTGCTCTCCACCATCAAAGCAATTCCAGAAGTAGAAGAATCTCTGGTGCTCTTCCTTCACATTTCCTCGCTTAGGATCACACCTATTACATCCTCAAACTTCAGATTTGAGTTATTAGAGACTGAATTACTTACAACCATAACCAAGCTGTCCTAGCTATTTGGCAAGGAGCAAAAAATCAACAAAGCCTTGACCTCATCATCAAAGTCAATTTTTACCGAGTTTAACATACTCACAACCGTATTAAATTCATTCAAATGATCAACAACATAACCATTCTCAGACATCTTCATATTAAATAACTTTTCATCAAAAATATTTTATTAGAGGCAGAGGGTTTTTCATATAACTTCCCTAACGCACTCATGAGACCTTCCGTGGTCTTCTCCTACGATATGTTGAAAGCAATCAAGATGCAAGGCATAAACGAATTTCCCGAGCACCTTTCTATCCAGCAACTCCCAATCCTCATTCGACATGGCTGTAGGTTTCTTTGATTTTCCATCCAAAGGAACATGGAGGTCCTTTTGATATAAGTAATCCTCCATTTGCATCTTCCATAAACCAAAGTTCTACCCATTGAACTTCTCAACCCTCGATCTTCCCTCATCTTCCATAGCTCCCACTCAAGCTAAACTTTCCCTATGATTTACAACTTCAGCAAAAAACCACCAAAGCTCTGATACCAATTGTTAGGAATTAGAGAACAAATATGCGGAAACAATTCCTCAAACCACAATAGTAGGAACCTATATAACAAAATTGTACTTGTAGAAATATAACATCATAAATGAATAATGCACAAAAGAAGACAAGACAAGATTTAACGTGTTTCACCCAATGTGGGCTACATCCACCAAGAACTTTCTCAAATTTTATTATAAAAAAGAGTAAAACAACTCTCACATTCTTCTCTCAGTTATGAACTCACAACAGAATTCCAAAGATGCTAAACCACATCTAAACCACAATTGACACCCAATTGCATAACCTTGATCACTCTTGATCACCTCTTGATCATTAAGACTCAAGACCTCTTGAACACTCAAGATATCTTTAAGATACCCTAACACCTCTATTTATAGGATTACAATCCTTCTAAGAAGCCATAAAGCCGACCCTAGAAGTTTGAAAGTCGTGATCTTTCAACTTCCCACGGCTGGAAAAAAGTCTGACGTTAACATCAATGGCACAACAATGACACAACGACTACACACCATATCACAACAAATGATTACGAGAATACGCTTGACATCTCCAAACTTAACTGTTTGAGCTCTAGCACTTCAACACTGATTCAAGAAGACTAAAAAATAGGCTCCACACCCCAACAGTTTGGTCATTTATTATGGTTGCATAACTTTTTATTTATATTATTCTCTTGTTTGAGTTTCATAATTGACAACTAAAAGGCTGACCCATAAGAAAAAAAAGATGCCCAAAAGATGAAAGACACCAAAAGAGGTGAGTAAGATACAAAGAGGTCGGGGGTGCTCGGGGGGATGAGGGTGTCTAGGTGATGACATCCTTACCGGGCACCGGTGTCTAGAGTCAATAAAGATAAATAATTAAATATCATAATGGGTCAATGGGTGTGTAAGACCAAAGAGGAAACAAGAAAGACCTAGAAACCATAGGAATCATATGAATCATAATTAGTAGTTTTCTTTCTTAGGAATCATATGAATAGTAGTATGTGATTAGGACCTATAAATGTACCCAAGTACATGATTTTGTGTCCACAGATGGAGAGGGAGAGAGAAGGAGAGTGAGTGAGGGAGGGAAATAGAGGGAGAGAGGGAAAGGTGCATGGAGAGGGGAAGGGAATGCACATGAGTATGCTCAAGGACCAAAAAGCAATACAAGTATGTAAAGGTGTGTGTAGAAGAGGGAGATACATTAGGGTGTGAAGGTCCATGCACAAAGACAATTCAAGAGTTAGCCGAATAATCAATGAATAGGCTAAAAATAGGAAAAATCGAGTTAGCGTGAATACCAAGGCAAGTCTCGAAATAGACCTAGATTGGGTAAAACACATGTAGGTTGATAAAGCACATACAAAGTGGATAAACCATAAATGTTTAATTATAGGATGTGGACATGGATGAGATTGAGATATTTATAGCACGAGTTGGAGAATAAAACAGAAGTTGAAAAAATGGATTCTAGTTTTAGGAGGTCTATTACTAGAGTTAAAGCATGTAAATGGTGAAGGACAAGTTCCCATCATTTATAAATAGGTATGCTACACCTATTGTAAGGGTCATGTTTTCTATGTGATAGAGTCTGTATGAGAGGTGTGCATCAACATTGAATATGTAAGATAGTGCTATTATGATGTATTGCTCATATTTTTGTAATGGGTAACATTGTATGGGTTTCGAGGATCAAGAGAAGTGAACACGATGTAATTTCCATTCAGATTTTGCTATTAGTTATTTGTGAATGAATGATCAAAAATCTTGTTATTCTCATCTCAGTATTTTGTTCTCATTTATTTTATCTTATATTTTGTGTTGCATAATGGTTATTGATGAATCCACATCTTTCATGAGAAAATAAAGAGGGACCTAGTAGATTGCACACACTTCAGGTGAGCACTTGGAAATTAGTCTAAGTGATGTGCCAACATGCCCGACTAGGTGTTGGTAAATAGAAAGGCTATAATTTGGTTTCATTACCAAGACTTCTTTTCATTCTACTCATCAAGATGTGGCATGCACCTGACATTCCACTGTCTCGGGAGAATATTGAGTGTTGGGTACATGAAGGCCATGAATTATTTTCTTAGATATATAACACTAGAAGAGGTTTCAATACGCATAAATGGGTGGAAGATAATTTATATGATTCACTTATCGAGATATTTTTTTAGTTTCTTCCTAGTAGAGTTATATAAATGGTTAACAACTTATGCACACAATAGAGGTATCAGCGGGGAAGAAGCAAGTGTGGAGCTAAGAAAAGTAACATGTACTCTTTAATTTGGATGAACTGTGGAAAGGTGTGGTACATCATTGGTGTGAAGATGTGTTGTATAATTACACCTTGGAGTACATAATCTCAACATACTCATGCTAAGAAGAAGAAGATTTCCGGTTTTGCGTGAGCCAAGAAGATCATACTACGTGCATTTTAGCTAACAAAAAGATCTTAATGATTGAACTAGGGATGTAGAACTTACTTATGGAAGGATAAACCCCACTTGTGCTCAAGGACATGAAAAGGTTTGTGAAGGATGGTGTTGATTCAAGATGAAGAGAGAGACAAATAATAGAGACTTCACGAGATATAATGATGCGTGAGAGAGGGCGATTGACGAGGTGCTAAGAATGAAAGAAATGGGGCGAGGCGGAAGTGATGAGAACCCTACGAAGGAAAGGGACCACTAGACCATGTCCCTTAGATATTTGGGAAGCGCAATAGTATGAACCTTTCAGAATTTGATGAAAGTAAGTCTCTTGAGAGATTAAATACCGTTGGCATGCATCGACCCACCTGGACCCCTAGCCCTTAGACTTGGTGTTTATAATTAAGAAATTATAGAAGATCATCATAGTGATAGTGAGTAAGAATGCAATCAAGAATCATCACGTTGGGTTAGATATACATGAAGAAACATTTTAGTATCAATACATGAGGCATAATAGATAAATGAAAAACATATGGAAACACAACAAGATTTCATATCCGCACAATTTTTTTTAAAGTAATTTGGTAGGTGTGACATCAAGACAAAATGTTGACACACTAATCTGTAGGAGTAATCCTTTTAGAGGAATATAAGGGAAAAAAATTGGCACAAAATACAACTCTCTACAATGGCCGCACGAGACTAGTTATTCATTGTGACCACCGTTTGTTCTAGCAACAGAGGATTGGGAGGATTTTTTCCTCCCTCGAGTGGAGGAAACCCAAGTGGATGTTCGGGTTCATGATTAGGCCCACCAAAAATAAATCTAGGACAAGGGATTAACCAACCACCAAAGAAACCCCCACATATCTTCTTTGAAATATCCCTTCATTTTTCGGAGTATCAAGATATGGAAGATGAAACAAAACACGTGCAAAAGTGCAAACTTTTGTGTAGGGATAAGGGAATAACATCCCCAGATAGAAAGGATAGACATTTTTCTACCACACTTCAAGGCCACATCCATATTTGGTATAGGAAGTATGATCCACACCAGACAATAGTGAACTATGATGCTTTGTGTGCCACTTTCTTAGCTGAATTCTACATACCTAAATTTGAGCAACAAAGTATTAACACACTAAAATACATTAAACAAGGCTTGGCTAAGAGTGTTAGGGAGTATGATGCACATTTCAAGACCTTAATATCCAAGCTTTCCTATGACATCCATTAGAGTCAACATGCACAATGGTTTATAGGAGGATTTTGCTTGACACCTTTTCGAAGGGCATTATCACATAAAACATTCACCAACCCGTGCAAGAATTTAGAAGCAACACTACAAGTAGAAGTAGTTGGGATCATAGATACTAGAGTAAGCCCATTCCTTGAAGCTTAGATTGCAGCCATGGCTTCTCAGCTAGAGAAGTTATCTGCTAACTCAGTGCATGATACCCACGAGGATTGTGGTGCATATATTTTGAAGTAAAGGGGCACACGAAGGATAGTTTTCTACATAAGAGTGTGCACACACTACTCTTGGCTTGTGAGATATGCCATAAAAACCATGATGTCTGAGACTTCCTGTTGTTGCAGTGTGCCACACAGAAGAAGGTGTCTATGTATTATAAAATTTGTGATGCACACACCCATGAAAACCAAAATTCTAGTTGATTGACCATATCCATAAGGCTTGTGAGACAAGTTTATCATAGGATAGTAAATAAAGTAGCTACCGGGACATGAATCGAGAAAATGATAGTACGAGCTAGATAGAATAATGGTGGAAATAATCATGGTAATGGGGATACGTAGGAGGATATCGTTATATAGGATGTGGTGGTGCAGAGAGGTAAATTCAGGTCGAGGAACATGTCACATATCCGGGTCTCGAGATAATTATTAGTGTGAATGTATATAGAACCAGTATTGTCCATACTCTGGTGAGGGGTGTGTAACACCCGCTTTGCAATACTTCATAATTAAGGGATTTTTTTTTTTCCCAAGCTAATATATGCCTTCAATGATTTAAATGTACAACCTAACATTTAAATCCAATAAAATTACAATTCTTCAGATAAAAATCAATTTAAACATGTGCATAAATATGGGTCAACTAGATCTATTGATCCCCCATAGATTACTCTTTCGAGTTGGTATGAATAGTATACATTTAGTGCCCTTCTTAGTATTGATTTACAAGTGTTATTCTAAGTGTCTACTTAGAATTCAGTCAATCAAATCCCATCCGACATCTCACACTTTTGTTAGAACTAGGTGCATCCTAACAATGTAATGAATTACACTACTTCAACCAAAGTTTAAGAGTCATGCGTTGCATGCTTAATTTCTATATGACACATTCATCAACATAAACATGTCCCATAATAGTGTCACTTGGATCGGTTATCGACTTGAATCAATTAGTTAAGTTAAATTAATTTCAAGTTACGCACAAGGTACAAAATTTGTTTCCCCCATGCGATGAAGCATGCCTATGCCAAATTAGGTTGCATATGGGAGAGAAAGTGCTCATGTAATGAATTACATCATGACACGATCAATTTATTCCCCATAGACAACATAAGTTAGTACTAAGGTGAATTGACCGAACATGAAAACAACATTCATATCTTAGCATTACATAATTCCTTATTTATTATGACATACATAATAGGTGGAGTTCGAGGGACAAATTAGAATATCTATTGTATGGAACTATTCATTGAATGCCTTACGTCATTTAATGATTAGTGAACTATAACAACCATCTGAAGTTGACCTGATGAGTCCCATGCATTAGGAGTGTCGTAATTTTTAACTTATTTCATTACATTGAATTAGTTTTATGACAATTTTATTTTTCATAATGCAGCGATAATTTATCACGTATGAATTTGATCCTAACGTCTATAACTTAGTTCCAACAACTGTTCACAATCATTTCCATAAGTTAATATATGTACAACAATTAAACATCTTCAATATAATTAGGACAACATATTGCTTTATTAACATAGTCCATAATTATTAAATTATGACAATGTCGTTTAGTTACTAAAGTGCATGTTTACTTGAACTCATCAACATAATAGAATACAATCATACTTAATAGTATCAATTCCATTCTTATGACTATATATTAAATAGTCATCAACCATTTACCATAATAGAATGAGTTCATGCTTTTAACTATAAAATAGTAATCCTTATTTATTTATTTTAATCGTTAATAACTCATTAACCTTCATGTAGCTTTAATTCAATCATAACTGTTTAAAGCTAATTTTCATAAGTAAACTATTTCATAAATGTTGCTCAATCAACCATATGAATTTACAAAACTCGTTAAATCAGATTTTTAATTCATACACACTTTATACTTTTTAGAAGTACTATAATAATTTATATGATCAACCAAGATATTTATTACAACAAATATCCAAAATTGAATACAAAATTTATATTTCTTTTCCCAAAATTATACAATAACTTTAGAGGCCATAATGCCTTCAACCAAATATACAACAAAGCGTAAGCTCACTTTTGTAATCAAGTCATGTAATAAATACAACTTTCAATCATAATCATCAATGAATCAACATAGTCATTTTAAAATCATCCGCTAGATAAGACTTAAATTCTGCCATCTATAAAAATGTTAGGCAATGGTCAGTTTGAAAGAACTGGCATGAAAAATTCATCACTCTTATCTTTACAATTTATAGCACTAAAATATTTCAATGAACATAATCCAACTAAACCATCATATTCAAAACCCCATAAAGAGAACATTCAATTATTTCCCTTTTATTTCTTTTTCCTAACTTTCATAAATCATAAAGAAGGAAACATATGATTTAATTACCTCAAATCATTTAAAGAATAATCAGAATACTTAGCAGATCATAAATATGAATTCCGAATTCTAGGAACATGTTAACTATGTTTTTCTACCCAATAAGGGTCATACCATAACAGTAAGGTAAGTATTTCAACAATTTATCAAACCTTCATCATTGTTTATACCATCAAAATGTATTACTATGCTTAGTCAAAAGATGACAATCAATTCAAACAACCTTCAATCAAGGTTCAAATACTTGTTTAAGAAGAAGAGAATAAAATCACTCCAGTCCTTTACTAATAATAAGAGCCAATATTTGGTAATGATAATAATAAAATATTCAAAACACAATACCTTAATATTATCAAACTACCGTAGCCAACCCGAAACACATTTATTCCTTATCACAAAATTAACAAGAAAATCACTATTAATCCTTCAAATAAAATCTAAAAATCCTGCGCATGGTAATGATGACTCGGCACAATGAGTTTTGACTAGGTCCACAACTCTCCTAACAACAAGCCATATCGACATATTCTGGGTTTGACTGTAACCCAGACTCATAGCTATCAATAGTTATTATACAATAATAAGATTCAAATAGGGTTGAAAGAATCTAAACATATAAAGCATCGACCATAGAGTGGTTGTTTCAAAACAAGAAGATAACAAGGTACAAATCAAAGTAACATTACTACTCTTCGACATGGGTTAAGTCATTCGACACCCATTTTCAATTCTAGAAAACATAGACTAAGGATGATGGTGTTCATAGTTTAAAAATGCCAGATATATTCACAACTAAAAACCCAAACGGTTTGTTTGAAAGGTAACTATATTGCCAAAGCTTAATATATTTCCACAGTCGATACATCAACCAGTCGTATCAACCATCTAAATGCGGTTATAAAGAAATATAACACCCATAAATCCATACCACTTCAAGTTGAGGAAATAATACACTATGTACAAATTATATATATATATATATATATATATATATATATATAAACAATACCCATTACTCAAAGCTTCCCTTGAATTAGTTATTTGAGAGGAAAATAAAACTATACGTAGGTATCAAACCTTATACCGAATGAAATCCAATAAAGGGTATTCATAACTTAATAAATGTATATATATATCAAAATACATGGACTTATGAGAATCATAACCAATTCAAGTTGAGTACAAATAGTGGCTAAAAAAATTTACTATGTTCGATTGAGCTAACAAGACAACCTAAAAATGATTCAACCACCCACAGGCGAGGTTATATGTAGTCAAATAATATGCATGCAATAAGGTATGCAAACAATATTCACAACCAAGTAAGAAAACAAATGAAGATAATCACACATAGATAATCTTAAGCAATATCCATCATCGTTGATAAAAAAAGTAGCACAAAAGGACACTTTGAAAAACACAAGCCATTAAAATATTTAAATGTTATAAATGATAAAGATGAGAAAGAAAATAATTCCATACATATAAGTATTTGTAAAGGTTCTCCTTAATACTTTCTTCACAGTTGACATTCCAAAAACTTTCAAAATCACAAGAAAACCAAAAATAGAGTATATCCTCAAATCAACCGAAGAGCTTCATTAAATCCAATGCAATAACCTTATATAATCCCTAAAAAGCTCAATGGAAGTTAAAATTACACGCAAGGAAAAAAAATAGTTGAACAATAATAACCATGCTAGGATTTGCATGTAGACCTTTCAAGGGTGAGAAAACAATTAACAAAAAACAATGAAGCTTAAATAGCTCAAGTTTTGTGATAAATTCCTTGAGAAGTTGCTTCTCCCGAGGACTACATGAATAAATTTAATTAATTTTAATGGAATGGGTACTAACTCTCCCAAAATTCCTCTCTCTCTCCCCTGTAATCTACCGTCTTCCAGCTTTGGCAATCCCACTACTTGCCATCAAATCTCCACCCTCCATCTAGGTGGTTACTATATGGATGAAAATTGACACGTGACCTTCAATCACACTCGACTCCCCGAGGTTTTTCTAAGGAAGTAGATGTGGAAATGTGGATGGCTAAATTATAAAGAAATGTGTAGGTGGGCGAAAGTGTGTGTAAATGGTATGGACAAGTTGTCAAGGAAAAATAATGTCTTCGACGCGTAATAGTGGTGTCTTCTCATCAAGCGTAAGGAAAGCCCTTCTAACCTAAACTGGTCTGATAGATGGATCTGAAAGGATAGCTACACAAAGACTCCAGTCAATATCAAGCTCTGTGGAGATCCTTTCTACTAGTTGTGGAATTCATGGGAAACTAATGGGAGCCTCATAAATATGTCTAGATAGGGTCATGGAACAAGCAAGAGAGGCTTAGCTTCATGAAATCAGATCCAGTTGGTGGGAGAGGTCCAAAATTCAAGGGCTCAATGAGCTTCCTCATTTAGAATGTTCAATTGTGATATGATGTCGGGTGGTAATGGTGATGTGTGGAAAACCAACGTGTGTAGACTTGTGTCGATATCAGTGAGTAATTCGACACATTTGGTTGTGGGACTCTAGGATCACTACCATATGTTCTTGGTTGTTGGGGTCCTTGTATGGTCATGTGAATATCTAAACCCTATTTCTAGCCAAAACTCGTAGGCCTTATCATCTGTGATGTTTAGGACGTTTAACTATTGAATCTTCTTGGAGTATCGAAATGACGCGTTCTAAGGAAAATAATACAGTCCCGTATCTATGTCCGTGAATAAATTAGGATCGTTTAGTTTTGGTACCTGGATCACTTCCATATGTACATTCTTGTTCGGGACCATTGATGGTCATGTATGCTATGCCCTTAATCATATATCTTATATTGGATGTATATAGCCAACTTGGGGGGCCATCATAATTTCTTATCATTATGTATCTCTTTCATATATGTTATATTTTCATTAGTGGGTTGGCCTTGGTGTTGGCCATAACATAGGAATAGTATATATAAGGGTTAGTAGGTAGTAGTCGATCATCATATTCAACATTTGAGTCTTATTGTCTGGTTTGGAGGTTGCCCCCTCGAAGTGGCTAAGCTATTCTTCTTGCACATTGAGATAATTTATATGAAATATTGTGTTCATTGGTGTTATATTGCTGCTGATAATCATATTTATACAAGTAATTACATTACAAGTGGTATCAGAGCTTGAACTTGGCCAACACTGTGTCAAACCCTAATTGTGAAGGTTCATCCATATCTCAAAATAGATAGTGAATTTTAGTGCAATTTTTTTTGTGGTGTGGTGAAATCAGTCAAGTAAGCTTCCCACCAAATTTTAAATTTTTTTGACATGTTTTGCAAAATTTATAGCAGTTTTATGTTTTTTCATAATTCACTACTTAGGGTGCAATTTGTGGAATTTTTCAAAGTTATTTACATTTCCAGAAAGAAGATTAAAAATTAGTTTGAGTTTGTTCTTTTATTTTTATAAAAATTTCTGAATTCCTATTGAAATCCCAAACCCTAAATTTCGACCTTGATCCTTAAATCTTACCATTTTGGGGCATCATGGTGGGCCTTCGACAAGAGGCAAAAAGAATCCCATCACTTCAAGTAAAACCCCTGATAAGGATGAGATAATAGTTGAGGAGTTAGAGATAGAAGGGGTATCTAAAGAGTCCTCAAGGTTAGGTTTTACTTCAACTGACCATAAGGTCAGCTATCTTGAGTTAGAGTTGTGAAACCTCAAGGGCAAAGTGGCCAACAAAGAAGATGTAGAAAATATTGGACAACGATTGGAGGATTTCATTCACCAATTTAGTTACAATATCATGGGTCATCATATCCTTCCTAAATAGCCACAATTCAATCATACTCATATTAACCAGGGTGGATCTTTAGTTCAAAGTAATAGACAAACTAGCCAGGGTGGATCTGCAAACATGACCAATCCAAATACAAACACTCTGCAAGCCCATAACATGATTCCAAAATTGGAAATGTGTAATTTTGATGGAAAGGATCCATTCAATTGGAATAACCAGATGGAGAATTTATTTTATCTTCATCAAATTCCATCAGGAAAAAAGGTTACCATGACATCGTTGTATCTTGAACCTGACCAATTCATTTGGTATCGATGGGTATGTACTTAAAGGGAAAAGAGTGGCCTCAATGTTACATGTAGATTATTCATCAAAGAGTTGTAATTGCACTATAGTTCTAGTGTTTCAAAGAATTATTTTAGTCAATTAGCAAATCTCATACAAACAGGAACAATTAAAGATTACATCCATCAATTCCAAAACCTTTCCTTATGGGTGGAAAATATTCTTGAAGATAATTTGAATGACTTATTTCTTGGGGTCTTAAAGAAAAAATTGAGACTAAGGTGTGTATGTTTAATCCTCATAAGGTTTCAAACTCTATGATCATGGCACGTAGGCCAAAGGAAAAAATTCTTTCCAGTAGGAAACAAATTGTCAGTAATATCAGAGATCGTAACACCCTTCCACCATCATTCCCTCGTCTAGTGAGACTGAAACCTCAACAAATTGAAGAAAAGAGAGCCAAAGGGTTATGTTTTAATTGTGACAAAAATTTGGACCAGGACATAAGTGTGCTAAAAAGAAGTTGTTCTACATTGAGTGACCTCTTGAAGAAGAATAAAATGAAGAAGATGAAGAGGTAGAGCTAGAGGAGGAATTAGGAGATCCCTAGCCAACAATATCATGCCATGCAATTTCTGGTATTAGCACTCCCAAAATCTCAAAGTAGTTGGATTCTTAAAAAAATAGAGGGTAACAGTGTTGATTGATTCAGGAAGTACTCACAATTTCATCAATCATAAGTTGGCGGTACGCTTGAACTACTTTGTTTATCCAGCTCTAGAATGTCAAGTCATGATCGCTGATGGGAAAATTGTTAGTTGTTCAGGAAAATGCCATAACATTAATCTCGCCATGGGAGATTACTTGCTAACTAGAAATATGTATGCCATTGCCATGGGAGGAGCAGACATTGTGTTAGGAGTTCAGTGGCTTACCACCTTGGGAACCATTGAAATGAATTTCCAAGAGTTATTCATGCAATTTCAGTCAGAAGGGAGGAATTTTAAACTAAAAGGACTAAGAGAAAAGTCCCCAGATGGTAAGTTCTCATCATATGCAAAAATTTCTTAGAAAGGGTGTAGAAGGGTTTGTGGCACAACTATTTTCATTAGAAGCACATCATTCCAATACATTTATACCCGCAGATATGTAAGCAATTATAGATGAGCACTCAGTGGTGTTTGGAGAAATTCCCAAGGGCCTGCCTCTAAAAAGAGACCATGACCATGCCATCCAACTAGTACCAAGGAGTCAACCACCCAACATCAGACCTTATAGGTACCCCTATATGCAAAAGAGTGAGATTGAGAAAATAGTTCAAGAGATGTTAGAAGCAGGACTTATTTTTCATAGTCAAAGTGCTTACTCTTCTCCTGTAGTGATGGTATAGAAAAAATATGACAATTGGTGCATGTGTCCAGATTACAGGGAACTCAATAAGTACATAGTTAAAGATAAGTTTCCTATTCCTGTAATTGATGATTTTCTAGATGAGTTACATGGTGTTGTTTACTTTACAAAACTTGATCTTCATTCGGATATCATTAGATTAGAATCAAGGATGAAGATATTCATAAAATAGCCTTCAGGACACTATGATTTCTTGGTAATGCCTTTTGGACTAACAAATGCACCCTCTACATTTCAAAGCTTGATGAATTCCATCTTTAAGCCATTTCTTCGAAAGTTTGTTTTAGTGTTCTTTGATGATATATTAATCTATAGCAAAACATGGGAGGAACACTTGCATCATGTAAATAAGGTGTTGGAAACTCTTGAACAACATCAAATTTATGCAAAGCCTTCTAAGTGTTATTTTGGTGTAAAGGAGGTTGAATATCTAGGTCATATTGTCTCTTATGAAGGTGTTAAAGTGGATCCTAACAAGATAAAAGCCATGCTTGAATGGAAGGTTCCCAAAACCCTAAAAAATCTCCAAGGATTTTTGGGGCTTACAAGTTATTATCGTAGATTTGTAAGGAATTATGGCAGCATCGCAGCACCACTCACAACTTTATTGAAGAAGGACTCTTTCCATTAGAATGAGCAAGCTACTATGGCCTTTGAGAAGTTGAAGGAGGCCATGTGCACCACTCTAGTTCTAGCCACCCCAGATTTTTCAAAAACATTCATTGTTGAATGTGATGCTACGGGTATGGTATGGGGGCAGTACTCATGCAAGAAGGGCAACCCATTGCCTTTGAGAGCTGTCAATTCAAAGGTAAGAATATCTCTAAACCAGTTTATGAGAAAGAAATGTTAGCAATACTTCATATAGTGAAGCAATGGAGACCATATCTAATGGGATGACATTTCAAAGTAAAGAAAATCATGATAGTTTGAAATACTTCTTAGAGAAATGTTTATCATTAGAAGAACAACATAAATGGGTCTCAAAAATTTTGGGGTATAATTTTGAGATAATATACAAGAAAGGGAAAGAGAATGTAATTACGATGCTTTATCTCGAGTCTACCTGCATTGTTGTTGTGCCATATATATCTCATATTACAAGAGGATTGGATAGAGGATGCAAGGTCTGAATGGAAAAATTACCCAGGTACACAAAATCTCATTTAGAATCTCCAACAAGATCCAAGCATGTCAAAAAAATTTGTATGGAAAGGAGATGTTTTATGGTATAAAGATAGATTATATCTATGTAAGAATTCAATCCTTAAAAATAGGGTTCTATCTGAGCTCCATGCTTCTCTAGTAGGGGTCATTTTGGCTTCTTAAAGACTTATCATTGAATCAAGCATGATTTTTTTTGGGAAGGGCTAAAAGGAGATGTCCAAAATTTTGTGGTAGAATGCATGGTTTGTCAGCAAAATAAGGGTGAAACAATTAAGTCCCTAGGTATTTTACAACCTCTATCTATTCCTAGCCAGAGGTGGGAAGAGGTGTCCATGGACTTCATCACAGGATTGCCTAAATCATAAGGTAAAAATGTAATCATGGTGGTGGTGGATAGAATCACCAAATATGCCCATTTTTGTGCTTTATCACATCCATTTGTTGCGAGTACAGTAGCAACGGCCTTCAGGATACAATTTAGAAGCTACATGGGACACCAAAGATTATAGTAAGTGATTGAGACCCTATCTTTACTAGTAATTTTTGGACTGACTTGTTCTCATGCCTGGGCACACAAATAGCTCATAGTTCCTCTTATCATCCCCAATCTGATGGGGAAACATAGGTGGTAAACAAGTGCTTGGAGGGATATCTTCATTGTTTTAGAGCCGATAAGCAAGTGAGATGGGTCCAATGGTTACCGCTGACAGAATGGTGGTATAACACCTCCTTTCATACTTCATCTAAAATGTCTCTTTTCTTAGCATTATATGGGTACTATCCACCATCTATCACTTCATATTTGAGAGTCTATCCAAAGGTTTGAGCAGTTGTAGAACATATTTAACACCAACAATAGGTGCTTTCTAGTCTCGGGGAGAATTTGGCCATGTCACAAAACCGCATGAAGCGTGGCAAAGAAGACCAACATCGCAGATGAAAGAAATTTTGAAGTCGGTGGTTGGGTTTTTGTGTGTTTACAACCATAGAAGAAAATTTCCTTAAAACAACAGAAAAAGGATAACAAGGTTTCACCTAAGCATTATGGTCCTTATCAAGTGTTACAGAAGATTGGAAATGTAGCATACAAACTGGAACTTCCTGGCTACTTGAATTCATCCAGTATTTTATGTATCTTGCCTAAAGAAGGTAATTGGATAGACAATATCAACCCATACTTGTAATAACCAAGCTTGATGAAGAGGGAAGAATCATCCTAGAACTAGAATGCATCCTTCAGACACACACTAAGCAATTGAGGACAAGGGTCATCACTGAGTATTTGATCAAGTGGAAAAATCTAGACAATGAAGATGCAACTTGGGAGGATGTAAATTTCCTGCAGTAGCATCCATATATTCTCAACATTGGGGAAAATGTTGCTTTGAAGGGGAGGGGCATGCTACGCCCTTAATCATATATCTTATATTGGATGTATATAGCTGACTTGTGGCTATCATAACTTCTTATCATTATGTATCTCTTTCATATATGTTATATTTTCATTAGTGGGTCAGCCTTGGTGTTGGCCATAACATAGGAATAATATATATATGGGTTAGTAGGTAGTAGTTTATCATCATATTCAACATTTGAGTCTTATTGTCTGGTTTGGAGGTTTCCCCCTCAAAGTGGCTAAGCTATTCTTCTTGCACATTGAGATAATTTATTTGAAATATTGTGTTCATTGGTGTTATATTGCTGCTGATAATAAGATTTATACAAGTAATTACATTACAATGTATTTGAAAAGATCTAATTTAATAAATAACAACTAATCTATTTAAATTGAAACTATTCTATGTTTTTGGTATTTTGCAAGATATAAGTGCAATAAAATAATTAAAAGCTGCTAATCTAATGAAATGAATATTTTTGGTTCTTTTATGGATTTTAAGAAGAAAATAGGAAATAAAAGCTTCTACTCTAATTAACAAATCTAAAACAAATAAACAACCGGATGTAGTTATTTATCTGTGCAGAAGAGATCTATTCTATTTTAAATGATGAAAGATTTACTCTAAACTATGTATCCAAATCTAACCTTCCACCTTACCTCGAAGTAGGGAATAAATCAGATATTCTCGAAAGATTTTCTTCCCTATAACTTCCCCGACAACAATAAAGAATACTTCTATTGAGGATTTCCTATATGAATTGATCTACTATGATTATTGATTGATTGCAACAATTGAAATTATTCTTTTCTACTCTATTTGATATAAATGTATGCATTTGATTCAGAAATAAAAATGTAAATAATTGAAGAAACCAATATCAAATCCAACCTAGAAGGATAGAGTAATGGAAAATCCAGTTGTTTTGTTCTTTGTCCCCTCAACTTGTCTGCTTGATTCTCTTATATTCATGTGAGTCCTAGGGATTAGGAATGTATAGAAGTAGTAGTGAGAGGGAATTGGAGAAATGAAAACTTAGATGATAGTTTGGTAGCAATGCAGGTGGAAGAGAGATAACACAAGTGAATAGAGCTTGGCTATGTAATTTCCAACAAGAATGAGGCAACTCAACAATGCAAGAATACTCAAAATGATCTCTCGGCCATTTTCTTGAGAACAAGCGATTAATTTATAGAAGGTTGGATGGGTTGTTCAATACAACACTTGACAACCATGGAGTGCCACATAAAAAATGAAGGGGAGGTTTGAACAATCAATCACAATCAATTACAAATTACAAGTGAAGAAGAGAATGCCACAAGGTAGTTAGGCTTGAAATAAGCTAAAATGGGTAAAAAAGTGCATTCAAAGTGAAAGTTAAGTGAAGAAAGATGTATCTTAAATCACGTTGGAAGATTCTAGAAATTTTGCACAAGACCTCCGCCTGTGCAGAGTAATGGTTATAGGGGTATTGCCAACTCGCTCGCTCGGGTGGTAGTTACAAAACTGCCGCTCAGGTGGGGTGGCGGTTTTGACACTAAATGTCAAAACTGAGCTAAAAAAGAAGCAAGAAGTTACATAAAAGTTGTAAATGGATAAGTAAGGAAAACTAGGCTACAAATATAAGTTGCAAGGAGGTTTAGGAGCTTGAACACCTTTGGAAAAGACATGAATCATCATTGGGGACCTTTTGTAACTATTTTATGACAATGTAGCATGTGAAAATTTGGGTGCGTACATTTCCCACCCTCAGAGAAGCATTTTATCCATGAAGAGGTGTAAAACATAGAGTCTGAGTTTGACATTACTGAAATGGGGAGTTTGAAGCTATACCTAACATGCCCGTGTGCCTAAATATCAACATCTCCGGCTACCTATAGGATGAAAGGAAAACTTAAGTGTAGATAGATAAATTATCAAAAAATAAATACTAAATCAAAATGACAAGAGGACTTACCATTTTCACAGGGATAGAAATATACCTGTGCCAAAATTCTATCCCTGTGGTCACATACACTTAAAATGAAGTTAAAAAAGCCTATATATATATCAAAACAACTCATTTTTCAATTCATTTGCACATATCCTATTGGTGAATTTTGAGCTCTGGGCCCACTATGAATGTTTCAAGTGAGAGTGTAGTCAAAATGATTAGTGTGAGGTCATGATCATGGATCCGAGACTGAGAGATCCATCAGCGTGAACAAAGGTTAGTATTTTATAGTTGTTTGTTTAAAACTTAAATATGTAAAATGTTGAAAATCTTCACCTAGGGTGATTTTTTTTAAAATTTCTTGTTTTATAATAATCCCTAGGAATAACATACATGGGTTAGCCTTTTATTTTTTCAAAAATGAAATATTTTTTTGTTTTTGCAAATTTTTAGGGTCAAGGGGACGACACGTCAATTTTGATAGGACCGTTGCCTTGTATGCTGGGTAAGCGGTAATAGGACCGCCACCTTCCCGGGGTAGGGGTTACAAGACCACCCCCATGAGAAGGTGGTGGTCAAAAACCACCACTCTGCAGAGGGTAACGGTCTTGTAATTGTCAAGACAACAAGCTTATTTAGTCAAGTTAGACTAATTTTATTTGTATTTTTGTTGTTTTGTACTATTTTTGATGAGCTTTCTCATTTGAACATGTTACTAACTTGCTCTTTTTCATGTTTTTGAACGTAAAATGAGGAATAAGTTCACTAGAGCTGAGAGAGTGTGTGTGAATGACTCCTAGTTGTCCTTGGGTGATTGACTCCTAATTGTCCTTGGTTAGGTGAATTAGGTGAGATAGATTAATTGCACTAAGGTTCGGATATGGAGGATCACACGGGTGCCACACATTGCACCTACTAGCCATAAAATGTGTGACCTATTTTATTATTGGGATGTGGACTAAAACACTTTCTGTTTTCCAGGTGTGAGAGGAGAGTGGACCATCACTCTCGAGGACATGTACAATATACTTGGAGTTCCTATACTTGGGAGATGTTTTCCTTTTGATACTACATGGTCTAAAACCAAAGCTAGGCAGTGGGCCACTTATATGGGGGATGATGGGATGTCAATGGGCACCAAGTAGGGTATGAGGCTCCTTTCTATATTAACCACTCCTATGCCTACACTCCGTAAGGCCATCATGGGTATTTTAGCTTCACAGTTGATATGAGATAAGGGCGGGGATAAGTTATTATATTGTTGGTCCCCAATTGTGATGCAAATTGAGCAGTATGGGAAGACTTATGATTGTGAAGTAGATATCTTAAGGACCACATACCATGATTTATACCGGTGGTTTAGGCTACACGGAAAAACATTGAGCTATCGCATACACATGATGAGTTGGGTATATGAGAGGATCATCCCCTATCAGAGGGGAGTAGGGGTATAGGAACCAGGGGCCATCGGTGTGAGATGGACCGTTATGTTATTCTTGAGAGTACCACATTAGTCAGTGGCTACCTTGACTACAACCGGCATTTTTCCTATACCCTACGAGGATATGACATGAGTATGGGGATAGGATGGGACCACCGTGTGATAACTTGTGCACTACCAAAAATTAGTGGATAAATCATCGAGGTGGAGACTCATCCATTTGATAGAGTTCCTTAGTAGTTCAGACTACCATACATTGATATCCTTCCTCCCATGGTAGTTGTTTATAAGAGCATCAAGGAGTCTTGAGGTGGCCCTATGGGTGATCATGGTTAGAATATTGCAAATCCAAGGGTTCCCATTGTAGTGAGACGTGTTATCTGTGCTTAACAAGAACCTAGGACCACACCACTCCTTCGATTGAGGTTACACCCACTCACAACAGGGAGGAGGGGTAGGAGATACCTATTAATGTGGATGCTTGAGGTCAAGAAAAGATGGGGAGTAAAATGATGAGGAGGCGGTGAGGAGACTCGTGTGGAGGGGGTTGGTGATGATGAGGAGGATAATGACATGAAGTGGTATAATACTCAGGAGAGATCCATGACTAAGAGAGAGGAGGCGGAGGTAGAGATGGAGACATTGGTTTCTAAGGAGCCACCTCCTCACGAGTGAGGTGGAGATGAGGAGTGTGTCATGGGGAATCATGTTGCTTCGAGGAGGGAGAGACAAAATAGGTTCCCTAATAGTAGATACACTAACCAATCCTACATGGATGCTTGGAGATATGAGTATGTGGACACTCTTTTCTCGACCTTATTAGCTACAAAAATTTAATAACTACACATTGTACTTCTATTTTTTTAGTGTTTATGATTTTCTAACTTTCTGTTGTTTTCTTTGTTTTATAGCCATAGCTCAAAATGATGGAGAGATATTATTCATTCGGTATACGTGGATACTTTGTTGATCCCTTCAAGGAAGACTGTGTGGAGTTGACCGCTGAGGAATCGGGAGATAACCACTTTGGGTGGCTGCCATCTTCCGACGTGTTCACGCCTATTTAGAGAGTGATGAAGATCATGGATACTTAGAACACACGGATCGCCACATATGAGATGGATGAGAGATTGATGAGGTGGAGATATTCATGTAGTGAGGCCATGGTTAGTGACCATTCTCATGGTCACTCACACCACTTAGTGCATTCACACCATCGTAGCCACAATAGGATCCCCAATCGTAGCTATGTACCATCTTCGGTTCCTTGAGAGAGGGCTAGGCCATTAAGCCTTTATTGCTTCGTTGCCATTTTGTGAGGCATATATGATGTTTTTAATTTTCATGCTCATTGTGAGTGTTTTGACCACACCTAGCATGTGATGGAATTGTACAAAACTTGACTTATTATGATATATATATATATATATATATATATATACCTCTTTTGTTCGGCTATCCTTTGCATTAGAGTTGAATTCATTTGTGGTTTTCTTTGCATGTGTACTCTAGATGTTTAGAATTTATGATTTTATATGATTTTAGAATATATATATATATATATATATATATATATATATATATATATTTTTGCAATGCTGATATGTGATGATTATGTAGACACATTGTAATGTTGAACTTTAGCTTTTCAAGTAATGTTTGGTACTTATTTTTATTTTGAAAATGTGTGATGAACAATGATATGATATTAAAATGAACCATCTCCACTCCTAACCCCACGCAACCTATAAGATGTGAGGGCTCAACACCGAGATCTAGGAGGGACAAAAGTTGTATGGTTTTGATAGAGATGGAAATGGTGAGAGAAAGACAAGATTTTGACATAAACCCAATTAGGAACATACAACTTATCTTTGCATATAGTTTACTAAACCTAGAATTTTATTGCTTGTAAGTTTATATAGAATTAGATCCGTAGATTGCCTCTTGATTGACAAAATTTTGTTTTAAGGTTTTAACTCTCTTGGAACATACACACCTAATTCTCTTTTCTTAGGATTTTAAGATTTTCAAAGCACTTTTATTGAATGAAATTGCTTTAACTTATTAATTTATTCATAGATACCCCCTACACCTTGCCCCATGCTACTAGTAGGAATCATGGTCTCATCAACCGAACAATGCATAGGTGAGTAACGGAACTTCCCTCCTTTCCCAACCTCACGCCACTTATAAGAGGCACATAATTAACATTGAAGGTTGGTAGGGAAAAGAAGTGTGTAAATGAAAATTTTGATTTTGATTTGAGATACATACCATTTTTTTGTTTTTGTTTTAAGTTTATAAGTTGTGTTTTTGGGAAGGAGAGATTTCCCCTAGCCTCAGCCTCACACATCCAAGTAAGATGTGAGGGCTCAACACCGAAGGTTGAGATAGGCAAACAAGCATCTCGAGTGAAAATTTTTAGAATGATTTACTACCAAAGAGGTATTTTTGGGAAAGATGTGACATCATGAAGCTTCTAGAATAGACTATGGGCAATGACAACTATGCTAGAAGAAATCTATAGGTAGAACCAAGTATGCATGCCTTGGTAGGATTAGTGTCAAAATTTCATCTTGTCCTATTGAACTGATGAAGTGATAAGAAATGTTGATGAAAATGTTATGGATGTTGAGATGTGATTTGAATGATTTCTAATGTTTTTAGAAGTTTTTGAAAGTCACTTGAAAATAAGTTCCTTGATTACAAATTTTACAGAATGAGCTAGCAGATGATAATGCAATGAAGATGTAATAGTATACATATAAAGATGTTGATGGATCATGCGTAGTATATTTTTAGGTAAAGAGAGTTGACGGATTCACACAATTCCTCACCTTCTAGTGTACATAGGTGGTATGCCCCATTTTTATAGTCCTCTATGACTCGATATGGGCCCAACCACTTGAAAAAGGTAGAAGGAATAACAACAATCAATTTCAAAACTATAATCAAGGTTATAATCAACAATAATAAGACACTTATAAAAGGCCAAGAAATTATGATCCTAACCCATATCATGGTTTTCATAAGGTTCAAGGTCATGATGATAAAAATTTCTCGTGATTGCAACAAGTTTCTACAAAGACTTCCCGAAAACCAAAGGTAGTTCTTTATAGACATATTCTTAGAAAATATTGAAACAAACATGTAGTCTAATCATACGGGGCCCGTTGCACCTTAGAACAAAAACCTAAAAATATTTCAGGATCCATTCCCTAAACATCTAGGCGATGCTAAAGTGAATCCTCAGAACATAAACAAGGGAATTCCTAAAGGGAACAATGACCATAAGGCCTCAACTTCTTATAACTCTTGGGTTGCTCCTAACCTTGGCTTAAACGATAATATAAATATTTTGGGATTAGTTGAGCTAGAGGTTGAGTTGGACATTAATGCAAAAAATCAGATAAGGGAGTATGTTTCACAACCCCTACCCACTCTTTCCTTCTTACAGGATGACATTTTTACAATCTCAAAACTGGTAGGAGCTTATTGATCCAAAAATGATCAAGTTTTTATCTACTCCGATCTCGACCCTTGTAGGCATTTGATATTTGATGACAAGTTGTTGAATGCAAAAATATAATGATAATTGCACATGATTGATTATGGAGTTTGGCAATAGCCTACATCTCTGGGTTCTTTCAAACCGTTCCACTAGTAAAAATTTAAGTACAATGTTATTTCTTACAATAAAACCTAATGGAATTTCCACTTATGTGGTAGTACACCAGTCCTTTAAAGAAATTTTGATGATCAGTTGAATCATTCTCTATCTTCCTGATGCACAACCTCCTTCGAACTCGATCGGCCTTCCCAATGCTTCCTTGCATCTTTCGGTACTCTGGTCAATACTCTAGGCGTCACAAGTGAAAAATACTGTGGCTTAAGGCCTATTGGGTAGTGTAAAAATAATCCCAATCACAAATATTTCATCTGATATTGCCTAAAAATAATAGGCCAATAAATAATATTTTCCTATAGTATTAATATAGTGCACAAAGCTATATTAAAAACCCTAATACTATCCCAAATCCCACAATTAAGCTTAAGAAATAATAAGCTCTGTGTGTTTTTACAATGAGGGAGAGGTCTCTTTTTATAGTGTAAATGGGACCCAAAATTTATTATAAGGGCCTTATCGGCCAACTCCCATTCCAACTAACTCGTTGGTGACCGAGTTGGGCTGCTAATTTCTATTGCCAACGCGAGGATAAAATCCGCCTCACGTATAGCTCGACTACTTTTTTTTTTTCTTGGGCCGATTTGATTTAGTGGGGAAATCCCACATTGACTCGACATAGAGGGGGAAGTCATTTTTATTGGGCTTGCTACCTTATACACCTCGTGGCCTTAACCACGTCTTAATCCTTTTGTTTGGCCACATACATGGCGAGCTCTACTATGCCGAGTTCTTCAACCAAGTCATGTGGGTTCTGCCGTTGGTTTGTTGGTTTGTTGATGTACCGATTATGTTGGATGTTTGGTGCTATGCATTGAAGTTTGTTTGGTGTCTTTGGCTGGTGGACCGAGCCATGTGGCAAGGCATTCATTGAGGTGGGTGGTTGGTTATGTCACCATGTTATCTACTGCACCGATTAGATCGAGTCTCGGGCTGAGCTAAGGCAATGCCACATTGTGGCAAGATGGTTTGGTTTAAATCTAAGTTGAATGGGAAAATATACATCCCCAAAATTGTGGAAATGTCACTGTGATTAACTCAGTACCAATTAAAATAGCTCACCAAGTTAAGATCAATGTAACTCTGCCATAAGTGTACACTAGTCAATTCTCAATAGACAAATTGAGAAAAATCGAACTCGTCGTAATTTGATCAACTTGGTGGGGAGTTGATCACCTCACTAAGAAAAAAATAATATCTCATCGAGCTAACTCAATGTCGACATGGTGGTTTGAGAGCCCACCATGTTGGTAGCACCACTAGCTCCCATAGCAACCAAGCTCCCTTCTGTCATAAAAGTTGAGCCTCTTGTTACTGCAACCACCAAATTTTTACACTTGATGAAGACCAGAGGTCTATAACCAAAATAATGAATCTTTTTTTCCTTTTCTCCGCCCCACCTTTGCCACATGTTAGGTCCATATTGGAATTTTGGCCAGGGTTAAATTTCCACCGGCCAAACTTTGACCACACCCAATGTGTATACAAACTTCATTTTTGACGTTCAAATAGTCGTGGAAATCTCTCGAGTCATATTTTTCACTTTAGTGATCCTCGGAGATTTAGGGAACTTATTTCCTCCGTAATGTCCTCTAGATCACCTATGATTTAGTATTAGATTTGATCAATACCTTTTCTCACATTTCGTTCCTAGATTTATCAAGAATTATCTTGTGCATCATTGTGCATTTCTCGATGCACTAGGTATTGGTCATCTAATCCATGTTACGCCTCCTCCTATTGCTTAAATAAATCATATTGAATTTGACATACATCCTCCAGGACAAAGAGTGATAGGGATACTGTGTTTGTTTTTGATATAGACAAGATGCCATCTAATGTTAAAATAGCCCAAAGAGGTGATCCTTCCTTATATTTACAGGTCTAGGTTTACAAAAATTTCATTAAGAGAGCCATAATCGATGATGGGGCTGTTGTAAATGTGGTTCCCTTCTCTTTCTTACAGAAGTTAGGGTATGGAGAGACTAATTGATCCTATATAAGAAACACGTTGTGAGGGTATGATAGTCTTAAGGCTACTTCGATTGGAACTATAGTTCTTCCTGTCACCATTGGGCTAAAAACCATCTTGATGGAGTTTTACATCACGAACAGGGAAATAAATTATAACATGATCCTTAGGAGATGTTAGATTCATCGAATGGAGGCTATTCCTTCTACCTTGTTTGAGGAAGTTAGATTCCTCCATTTACGGAAAGTATTCATCACCTAAGGGGATCCTAAGCCATTCAATATAAACTTAAAGAACCTCAATAAGAAAAGAGGAGTCCATTCGGAATATGATCTCCCTACAAACTAGTTAAACAAATCACCTCCATCAAACTAATTTTTCACAACCACCTCGAACATTCCAAAGGATGAAGTTGTTGACCCAAAAACATTTGAGGTGACAAAAATAGATAAGGGTAAATCAATATCTGTAGAAACGGTATCCAATAAAACTACAATGAAGATCATGAAACTCCTAGAGAGTGATGAGCCGATCTTCCTCCCATTTGAACCACAAGGAATGGGTAACCTTCTTGGGATGACCTCTCTTCTCACCGATGGTCTTGGGATAGATGTAAACATGATAGAATTGAAAAAATAAGAAGAGAGTGATGAAATAAATATGCTTCTAATCAAATCCATCCCTTGGACTTGTTCTATTCCGAACCTTGGTTTAGATATGAACGTGTCGAAATCAAGTATGTTATCTCTACGGGATGTTATCCCATAACACAACAAAGGTCAAGCAAAATCAATGTGTTTCACGTAAAAGATAGGGTTGAGAAATGTAGTCATGCTCACCTAAATATGATATGTCAAGAACATGACAGAGAGGTTCTCGAATACCTCCTTCAAATAGGAAAATTGGATAAACATACATACACAATCATGGGTAGGGGTTGTAAGTTTAAACCCTAGATAATAAGTCCTTGTCAAGAGAATGGAAATTTCAAAGATCATGTTTCTTCATTGTGTACTCTTGGGGGTGAGGAGTTTGACATCCTTCAACTCTCTTCACCTTAGAAATTTCAACATGTAGTTCATCTACATTTCCACATGTAAACTATTGCATCTGCTTTTCATTTCATCCGATAGATCATTTGTAAAATTTTTAGTTGAGACACTTTTCTCTTAAGCAACTTTCAAAAACTTCTAAAAACATTAGCAAGACATCCAATCACATTTATTCAAGTATCCAAAATACTATCATAAATTTTTTTGATCATTTCATCAATCCAACAAGATAAGAAATATTTTTGAAACTAATCCTACCAAGGCCTGCATACTTGGTTCTATTCACATCTTCCTGCCAACATAGGTCTATTTGCCCATAGTTTGTTCTAGAATCTTCTTGATGTCACATATTTCCCATAAAACCTATTTGGTAGAAAAAACATTCTAAACATTTTACTTAGACTGCTTTCTCACCTATCTCAGCCTTCGGTGATGAGCCCTCGCATCTTACTGGTTGCATGGGGTTGAGGCTAGGGGCAAGCTCTCCCTCCCAAAAGCAAAACTCAAATTTAAAAATAAAAAAAGTATATATGTCAAGTCAAAATCAATACAAAATTTTCATTTACACACTTCCTTTCCCCGCCAACCTTTCGTGATGAGCCCATGCATCTTACTAGTGGTGTGAGGTTGGAAAGGGAGGGAAGTGCCCTTGCTTTTTCCTTTGCCTTTTCCTTTGTAATGAGCCCAAGCTTCCTACTAGTAGCATGGGGTAAGGTGTAGGGGTTGCTGCAAATAAATTATTAAGTTAAAAACAATTTTATTCAATAAAAGGTGCTTTAAAATCTTAAAATCCCAAGAAAGTGAGTTATATGTGTATGTTTCCAAAAGAGTTAAAGAATTTAAACCAGATTTTTTCAATTAGAGAGGCCATTTATGGATCAAATTCTATATAAAATTGTTGGAAAATAACACTCTAGATTGCGTAGTAAACTATGTGTAGATTTAGGTTGTAGGTTCCTAATAGGATTTATGTCAAAATATTGTCTTTATCTCACCATTCCATATATCAAACTCATATAGCTTGGATCCCTCCCGGCTCTCAAAGTGATAAGCCCTCACATCTTACAAGTTGTGTGGAACTAGAAGTGGAGTGAGTTCATTTTATTATCATACCATTCATCAAATTTTTCCAATCAAGCAAGAAATATTAAATATTTCTTGAAAAACCAAAGTTTCAACATTACATTGTTTTTTGCATCAGTGTCACATAAAAGTAAAAACAAAAAATAAATCATTCTATTTAGCATATCATCATCCACTTTGCACACATTCTGAAAAAGCATACAAAATTGTAAATTCTAAACATCTAGAGTACACATGCGAAGAAAACAAAAATGAAGTCAACTCTAATGCAAAGGATAGAAAAAAAAAGAGGCATCTGTATATATATCATAATAAGTCAAGTTTGTGTACAATTCCATCACATGCTAGGTGTGGTCAAAACACTCGCAATGAGCGTGAAAATACAAAAACATCATATATGCCTCACAAATGGCAATGAAGGAATAAAGTCTCAATAACCTAGCCCTCTCTCCAAGAACCTCAAGATGGTGCATGGCTACAACCATGTCTCTTACTATAGCTATGGTGGCATGAATGCACTGATTGGTGTGAGTGAACATGGGAATGACCACTAGCCATGGCCTCATTGCATGAATAGCTCTGCTTCATCAATCTCTTAGCCATCTCATATGCAACGATCCATGTGTTCTGAGTATCCATAATCTCCTCTGCTCTCTAAACGGGTGCCAATATGTTAGTATGGTAGTCAACCCATAGTGGATGTTGTAAGTCCTTAGTCAACTCCGCATGGGTCTTCCCCGAAGGGATAAAAAAAGTATCCATGTAGACCTGATGAATAAGATCTCACTAGCCCTGAGTGGTGGTTGCACAAAAAGAAAACAATGATGAGTTAGAAAACCATAAAATAGAAGTACAATGTGTAGTTATTAACATTTCTAGCTAGTAAGGTCAAGAAAAGAGTGTCCACATACTCGGATCTCTAGGAATCCATGAAGGATCGACTAGTGCAATTGGTGGTGGTGGTGCTACTATAGGCACTGTTGTGCCTCCCCACTCCCGAAGCAACATGTTGCCCCATGATGGACTCCTCATCTCCACCTCCCTCACAAGGAATTGGATCCTCAGAAACTAATGTCTCCATCTCTACCTTCGGCTCTCTCTCTTGGCCATAGATCTCTCATGAGTATCATGCCACTCTATGTCACTATCCTCCTCATCATAAAAATGACCTCTACATGAGTATCCTCACTTGTCTCCTCATTTGTCTCCTTGCCAGTATCCTCCCCATCTTTGCTTTAGCCTCGGTATACACATTAATGGGTAACCCCGCTCTTCCTTGCCACCGTAAGTGCGTGCATCTTCAATCGGAAGGAGAGTCATGTGCCGGGGTGATTGTCGAGCACAAACAACCTGTCTCACTACAATAGGGACCCCTAGAGTCACACCAATCCAACCATGGTCACCCCTAGGGCCTCCTCTAGACTCCCTATTGTTCATGTACACAATTTCCATGTGAGGAATAATCTATACATAGGGAAAAGTGAATTTCTGGGAACTCTATCAAATGGGTGATTTTGATGATTATATTTACTGAGATGAACCATTAAAGTCATGGGAAATATAAGAGACGTGGAACCTAGCCTCTAAGATAACCTCCATATTTTATAGAAGCTAGATCTTCTCTTCAAGTGTTGAGATAAAGGTTATAAGGGAAAGTAAATAACCGTAAATCCTAATCTAAGGTGATGCACAAAGATTCACCATAAGGCACAAAGATACATACCCAAACCTCAACAAGATAAGTTAAAGAATATTGAGCATGATTAACCTAGCAGAAAGATTCACTATTATCTAAGGATAGAAAGAAATAAAATGTAACCATGTAAATGGGAAGATGAATAGAAAATAATCTAAGGGCGTATATCACAAGAGAAAGCTCAAAACATATATATGGGAGTTAAATAAAAGCATGTAGAAGGAAATAAAGATTAAACGTATTGTGAATCCTTTGTACATGGAACAAGAATATTTTAATTATAGAGAGAACAATACATAAGGCTGATAATGACACATATTATAGTGCTTCTTTACAACATAACCTTATTAAGGATAATAAACACAAACTATTAAAACTAAAATCCTTTGGATCTTTCTCGGATAATTTCTCTTATCTCTCTATCCTCTCTTTTCACTACTTTAGGACTATCTTATATAAATCCTATGGCTCTTTCTCCAAAGTTGTTCCCGTCATCATGACCTACACCATTTGCATTTAGTTCTTCATTTCCCGATCTTTGACCCATGCGGTAGATCTCAACTACTCACTTCGGGACTCGAGATTGCATTCAATTCACTGAATGCGAGTCCTTTTGCTTCTTTGGTAGGCTCTACGGATGGTGATAACTTATTTGAGTGACACATGGAGGTCGCATGTTGATTTGGTGCTACCTTCTATTTTCTCCCTTTGGAGTTACACCTAGGTGACATGTGGGGCTCTACAGGCTTGTGTCCTTCTCTTTTGACTTTTCAGCCCATTCGGGCTATGTTGCTGTGACTTAATCACATGGAGGTCACACAATGATTTTGAAAATCCCAGCTCTTTGTGCTTCCTCCAAAACAAAATGAAAAGACACGTGGATACCCTCTGTTCTTGGCTCCATACTTAAACAAAATCGTGCTCCTAAGGAGTAAAGAACACCAAAAAAATAGGAATGGGGAAAAAAAAACCAAGAGATGCCTGCAAATGTAGAAATTATTCTACAGTTATAGCGATTCATTGAGGGACTCCGTGGCTATCATGGAAGAATATGGAAATCCTTACCTAACTCAAAACAAAAAAAATTGTGGCTAAAAAAACTCCACTCGATTTGCTTTAAAGAATCCTAGTTCCCGATCCATGCCTCTTCCGTTGGGTATGTTATTATTTATATATCCCGAAAGCTCTATATAGCTTGATAATATCCTTGTGTGAGAGGGTTTGAATATTCTGCACCATTACGTGCAAGTAGAACTCCAATTTCCTATCGATTCATAATGATCTCCACCTCAGCCACACTTAATTCCTCTTTTAAAGACTAGAAAATAGTCTTGTCTTGTTCCTTTGCTATGAGTAGCTATTGGATTTGGTCCTTTAAAAGGACCATGGAGTCATTAGGAAAGGGAGAGGGGAAGCCCAATTAGACCAAATCCTCAATGTGCTACTTCCGTTCTCGATTCTAAGATTGAGCTATGTGAGGAGGTTCAAACACTTAAGTGTGACTTTGTTGCAACTTAGGATCTCGTTGATTTTCACCGCCGTCCATCCACCTATCTTGCAATACCAGCCCCTTATAGGGAAGAGTCTAAGGAATCGTACAATTTTTGGACCAATGCTTGTGCTTCAGAACCTTGGCGGAGATGACATTACTAATGGTGGATGTGGAGGACTCCACATTGGCACAAAATCCCTGTGCATTAGATATAAATCTGAGTGCAGTGACCGGTCCTTTTCCATAGTGGAAATTCTTTTACAACAGGAGGTATATAGCCCCTACACTAATGTGATGATTCCTCCCTTTTGTGGTTTCTTGGTGATTTTATGGGTCAAATATTTTACGATGTCCTATGATAACTGGTATTTTTTTATGGGCTCCCTTCTCAACCTCTTTGGTGCACAACTTCTCTTGAAGCATGGCAACATCCTTTTTCCTTGCTTCAAGCTCCCACTGAAGTGAACCAACCGAGGTCCTAGAGGTTGAAAGCTTGACTTTAATTGAATCAATCTCCTACTGTAATGAAATGGTCGTGGCCTTAGAGGTTGCTAAATCAGCCTCTAATTTCTTGACTTATTCTTCGGAAGCTGTAAGAGTTTCCTTTGAAACTTCTTCGTTCAATTCTTTGTGGAGTTGCTCCAACTCTTTGTTTTTACCTTTGATTTCTGAGTTGAGGTGGCCAACAATGCCCTCCATTTTTCTGAGGCTAGCCTCCACTTTTTTCAGCTTACTGCTAACCTTCAGGTTATCCGTAGTGACAATAAAAATTGATTGGTTCATCAACTCAACCTTATCTTGGGGCTGAAATTGAGTCATGTCTACTACCACTGCATTGATAGTGTAATCATCCAGCTTGAATCTGTCTTGTAGGTTTGGAGACATTAGGAATCTTTTACGCAATAGTGAGGGATCTCTATTGATGGTCATATAATTACCACGTGCTTCATTTCTCCACTTGTCATATCCTTGTCCTTTTTCTTATCCTTTCTCCTACTCAAGCGGGCTACTTTTTCCAAATAAACCTAATTTATAAACTATGTAGGGGAAGGAACAATCCTCCCTAAAAAATGGGAACCCTTGTGACATTCTATATGGAATGGTAGTGGGTTGCAAGCGCTAGGATGTTACAAGAGCCAAAGACAAGAGTGTCAGGACCTTAGGAGAGAAGGAAGGAATGGTGACAAGTGGTGGAGGAATAAGAGGGGAGCCGGGGAGTGGATGGATTTGAGTCGAGGTGACTAGAAAAAGACATACTAGTTGAATAAATGAAATACGGAGGAGGAGGGAGCGGTGAGTGCCGGGAGGTGAAGAAAATGAAGGAACCAAAATAGAGGAAGGGGTAGAGGAAGATGGTACCTCAAATGATCTCTTCTTCTTTCTCGGTGGGCTAGGAGGGCTGACTATCTCGGTGGTGGAAACCGAGGGGTTGACCAATGGATGTGTAGAAATGGGACCCTGGGTTGGGTTCGACACCGATTGATTGATTTCCTATTTCCAAACCATGAGGACTTAGTATCACCTGACTCATGGGCATATGCTCAATGTAGCCTATTAGGAGACTAAGGGAGGGAACTATGGTGGCACTTGCTATTAGGGAGGATCCTATTATGGGGCTTGTGATGTATTCCTCACCATCTGAATTGGTCCCATGCTCATCTTCCCACAATTCTTCGCATTTCTCTTCAGTGGACACCTCCTTAAAATTTTGGGCAGTTTTCTCCATCTCCTGCCTATATTTCCAAAAGGCATCAATTTTTCCATGCCCCAATATCTCCCTTTTAGGGCTATCCTCAAATGCTTGTCTATTGTAATAGAGGGGTCATGACTATGCAGGACCTGATAAAATGACTCCCATGTTGGGGTTGGGATATCTTTTAATTTAACAAAAATATCAGGAGCCTCTTCCTTAGGAGACCTCCTATCTTCAAAGAAATTTCTTCACTCATGCTTGCATGAGCCTGAGACCTATTTTGGGCCAATATAGTAGCAATTTTCCCATTGAGGTCATATATCCATCTATTCTTGATCAAGGCGAAACCATAGTGGACCAAATTCTATGTGAGGATATGTCTCACCTTGTGCTTCATCACAATAATGCCTCCTTTACTCCAGGGGAGTTCAAACAATGTTTTCTTCTTGTGGGTAGAGCCAAACTCTTCATCCAGGATTTCTAGTTGTTTGGCTATCTCTAAGTCTAGCTCTGTGCTATGATGACTTTGGGGAGCATGAAGGGTTATCTCTAAACCCATGCACTCTTATCATTGAATGTGTTGCCCCAAAAAAAGTAGTAGTCCGGTGTGTACCTTGTCTTTAAGGATGGCTCGGGTTGAGTGGCTCATTCTATTATCAACCCCATCCTTATCCAACTCGGGAAGAAGTGTCACAACAAAAATATTGCAAAATCATATGCATATGAAGTAGAGGATATCACATGGGTCCATGCTAATACTTGGTATTATACTTGGAGGGTTGACTTATGTATCCTAGGTTGATAAAGGCATATACTGGCTAAAGTATGCTTGGTCCTGGGACAAAATGAGGTGGAACAAGTATTAGGAATACTTAAAGGTGGAGTTGATGTGGAAATGGGCCAGTTGGTAGTAAATATTCAGTGTAATGACTTCAGAGAAGTTGAACTTATATGCTTTCTCTTTTCCCATCACCCTCATTATAAAAAGGGCTCCCATTTACCAGTCATGGATCTCTCTATCCATATCTTGACCAAAAATGAAGGTTAACATAAAGCATGCATCCTATGCATTCAATGTGAACATTTTCAATAGAATTGGAAATTACAGTAATTTAGGGCTGCTCGAATCACCTTGCTACAATTCCTTGCAGAGGAAAATAGTATTATTTTGGCATGAAGACTAGATTTATTGAAGCTTTCCCATGCTATAAAAGTTGGCACTTGGGTCATATGGTAGGGACAACATCTCCCTGATAGCTTGTGATGTTATTTCCACCTGCATATCCTTGCCATTGATGGTATAGGCGGTGATGTCAAAATGATGTGCACACATCTGTACAAGATCTAGATATGGGTACACAAGGGGCATCATGTACTAAGCCAATGTGGTGGTCTAAAGCCTAGAGATGAAGGAACCATCATCTCTACGGTTGTGTAATCTGGTGTGGGCTCCGTCTTTGAGGGATTTTAGCTTCTTGCTCAAGACAGGGCTCAAAAACATCATCTCGCATAGTCAAAGAACAAAAAAGTGTCTCTATAGTATGTACCCTTCTCAGTGTAAGCCAATTTTAGATGCTAAGTGCATGGTGGCTTGAAGCTTCTTGCATAAGACTTTGATTGAGAGGCTGCGATGGGTACATGCTGTTCGAGGCTAAAGGAGACTCGATTCTTTCTCTAGTGATTTAGAGACTTGACAAGAGACTCTTTAGCATGTGGAATCAAAATTGGGTAATCCACTACCTTCCTTAAATAGCCTCCATGATTTTTGTGAATTAATGGCTTGCACACAACCAACTCGTCACATCTTGCAACAACTCCTAGGCTTAATGACCTCCAACGCTTGAATTTCACATTTCCCAAGATATTTTCCATTACTTCCTCAATCCTTTTTAATAAGTACTCCAAAAAGTTTTGGATCATAACTTCGGAAACAAAGGAAGGTACACCCTTCCCAAAAATTTCAAAAAGGGCATGGGAGTCTCTCAGTAATGTATACATGTCCAAGGACACTTATTTGAAGGAACAAAACCAGTGAAACAAAAGAGACAAAAGAAGCAACTATACATATGATACACTATACAATATCTCAAAAATATTTAATGAAAGGGTTTAAGATGGATTCCATTTACCGAATTCTGCTAAGGGTTCACCTTTCATGGTCTTAAGTTTGAAAGCATTATGCTACTTACATGTGGTGATTTTGAATGGACCAAGTCCATAGGGGGTAAAATTTCTTGTGATTTCTAGGATTGGCGGTGCTCGCATCCCATTTCAATACCAAAGTGCCAACTCAAAGATCAGGCTTTGAAGTTTTACGGTCAAACCAGTTTTGACAACCTGTTGACTGATCATAGAATCATGAGCTGACTCCCACTTCTCTTGTAGTTCTATCAATTTAGCAAGCCTCACCTACATTTCTCCATGTTCCTCAATCTCTACCTACTTTAATAATTGTAATGTTAGGAGTTCTACCATGATAGGCATCACCACGATCTTATCATAGACTAACTCGTATGGTGAAGTCTTCAAAATCTGCTTTGGTGTGATCTCGATCAGCCCATAAGGTTGTCTTGATGTGTTCATGCCATGACCTCTTGTGCTCGTCACCCATTCTTTTTATGAGCCTTATCAGATTTTTATTTTTGGACTCTGCCAAACCATTACCCTATAGGTAGTAGTTGGAAGATGTCTTTAAGTAAATTCCATGCCTCATGGAAAAGTCAGATACTTTAGCACCTAGAAAATCTTTAGCATTATCTGATATAATTATACGCGGGGGTCCAAAATGGATGGTGATGTCATGGAGAAGCTCTAGGATCATATTCTCGGTAGCTTCTTTTAGTGGTACTACTTCCACCCACCTGGTAAAATAATCAGTGGCTATTAGGATCCACTTATGGCCTGTGCTTGATACTGGGTTTACCATCCCGATGAAATCCAAACCCCATTGCATGAATGGTTCTTTAATAAGAATTGGATTAAGGGGTAATGTGGCATTTCTCCTAAAACCTATGTAATACTGGCAAGTTTTGCACTTGTTCACCATCTGATAACAATCAGAAACAAGTTGGGCCAAAAATATCCTGCTTGTAAGACTTTTATGGCCGTAGTTTTGGCCAAGAAATGGCCTCCTAAGCTACCATGATGTAACTCATGTAAGACCCTTTTAGCTTCCTCTTTCTCTAGGAATCTAAGTAGAATCCTGTCGAAGTTCCTTTTGAAAAGGATATTGTCAATTATGATGAACTCAGATCCTTGTTGTCGGTAATACCTTCTCTTTTTGAGAGGAAGGTGACTTAGATATTCACCTATTTACATAAAATGTATTCTATCAGATACCCAACCTTTGTGTTCATTTTATTAAATTTGTAACACCATCTCAGATTCATCATCAATTGGTGTCATTAAGTCCTAGATGAGATACTGGCACATGCCTTTTCTCCTTACTAACTTTTTGGGTTTAATCTCAACATCATGCTCTAAAAGCTTGATGATCCAGTTAGCTCTCTTGTCAGTTATTTAACCTTCTGAATATATTCTTGGACATTGGAGTTTTCCACCAAGATCATGATTCTATTTTTAGTCACAAGATGCATGAATTTCTTTAGTCCTTTAATAATGACATAAGCTTTCTTCTCTACAAATTTATACCTGGTTTGGTAATCATGGAGAGTCTTTGAAAAGAAGGCTACTGGATGCTCCTCTCCTTATGAATCTCCCTTCTGTGTTAGCACAAAGGATACACTGTGTTTGATTCCATATACATACATGATAAAATCCTTAGGGAAAGGTGGATTCCATAGTAACAACTGGTGTAAAAAAATGCTCCCTTGATTAACTTAAAGGCTTGTCGACCTTCGGTGGTCCACTTAAAATTTAGGTCTTTTTCAGCATCAAAGTGATTAGGTGGATAATTCTAACAAAGTCTGAAATGAACCTACTAACAAAGTTAATATTTCCTAGAAATATTGAACTTGCCTTCTTATTGACTGATAGGGACAACTCTAAAATAGCTCCAATCCTTTCTAGGTCAATAGAGATTCCATATTTTGAGATGATATGCCTCGGATTTTTCCTTGTAGGACCCTAAAAACAAACTTTTAGGATTCAGAGAGATCCCAAATTCTGACACTTTTTGAACACGACCTCTAGTGCATCAAAATGATCCTCTCCTTTTTAGTGAACACCATGAGATCATCCAAGTATATCAGAATCACTTTGTTGATAATCTCTCCAAATGCAACATCCATGGCTCTCTAGAAGGTTGACCTAGCATTGGTGAGTCCAAATGGCATATTTGCATATGTGAAGGTTCCCCACTTCATTGTGAAGGTGGTATTATGTTGATCTTCTTCCATGAGCCATATTTGATTGTAGCCCAAAAAACCATCCAATAGAGAAAACCTTTATGAACCTACCACCATTTGTAATATTTTCTCCATGGAAGGCAAGGGGTAGTGATCCTTAAGAGATACCTTATTCAGATCTCTGAAATCCACACAGAGTCTGATCTCACCATTTTTCTTCCTCACAGGCACTAGGTTAGACACCCACATGGAATGCTTGATTGGAAAGATTATTTTGGCTTCTAAGAGCTTCCTGAGCTCCTCAGCCATGAGAGATTCTATTTTTGGGTTCATCGGCCTCTGCTTTTGATGCACAAGATTTGTTCCTTTCTCCAAATCAATGGTATGTTGAATGATATATTTGTTATAACCATGTAGGTCATCATAAGTCCAGGCCACCACCTTATCATATTTATGGAATAAAGCCACAAGCCTTTCTCTTTCTTTCTGGGTGACTCATTTCCCTACTTTTAACTTCCTTCCGTGAGCTACTTCTATTTTAGCATAATCTTCTTTGACCTTAAATGAACTTTCTCCTATCTATGTTAGCATCATTGGTATCAAAGAGATTCTCCAATGTTATTAGCCCTCTTGAAAGCTTGTTCATTCTAAGATGAATAACTTGATATCCATATGCTTCTTCAATTTTTGGTTGGAGTTGGTCTACAAATTCCTCAGATTGCTACAAGAAAAGCAATATCTGCTGGTCACTCTCAAAGACTTTCCAATGGTCTATATTGTTAGGTATATAGGGTGTATGAAAACATTTACTAGTTGTTCTCTAGAAGATATTTGGTGGCATAGAACTACGATTTGATCTCGAGCCATCCTGTCTACCTCTATGTTTTGTCCCGAGGGATAACCTTGATATCAAAGGCTTCAAATTATTCAATAAGATCCCATACCCTATGTTGGTAGGACCTCATTCTTGGGTTCTTTTCCATAGCAATGTTCCTAACCTGTGTTACCACTAACTCAGAGTCTCCAAAGACTCTTAGTTTCTTTATACCTTCCTTGCATGCCAAGGTCAAACCATGCACTAAGGCTTCATACTCCACTTCATTGCTGGTGCAAGTGAATTGGAAATAGAATGCTTGGAGTATCTTTCTTCCACTTGGTGGAGTTAAGAAGATACTGGCTCCAGAGCCATTTCTGCTTCTAGCACCATCAAAGTGTAGAGTCCATATCTGTGGATCCTTTGTGGGATTCTTTTCACTTTTATTATCCTCTTTCATGATCTTTGGAATGCTGGTGTTTTCATTGAAAATCACATAAGTGCCCAATCCAGTGGAGTCAAAATTTCCAAAGGGATCCCCTGGTGATAGGTCAACTAGATAGTTTCCACTTTTATGGTCACCCTCTTCTATGTATGACTCTTCTTCTCTAGTGATCATGGCGTGTGAGGCTTCAAAACATAAGTCTACCTTTATGTGATATTCTCTTATACGAGAGGATCTAATAACACCTTCATTTTGGACCCATACTTAGTCCGTAGAATAATATGTGACCAATCAAGAGACATATAGCCCCTAATTTTTTCTATGAAGTCATGGGATAGACATAGTCAAGACTGGTGGTACATCAATCACCACTATGTCTCGGAACTATTATGTTTGGGCAGGAATAGAGTTATAATGGGAGACCTCTGATGACTCTAATGGTTTGCACTGATTTTCCATCTAACTACATGACTCCTTTCCTCAAGGGTTCATATTTGATTCCCAAGGCATCTGTTATTGCTTTAGGCATCACTATTGTGTTTGCACCATAATCTATCATGGAATTATGTAATAACTTCTTACCAATAATAAGAGTCATAAAGAAGGGTTGGGGTCTTGGTTTTCTTCCTTCCCCTTTCTGATTCATCATCATTGAATCTTTTAGATCTTGAGATGCTCCGAGTTGTTCTTTACCCTTTTTGGCCACACTTGATCCGCCACTAGATTTTAATGCATGTTGCAACAATTCCTTTTGTTCCAGAATGCCCAAGATATCCCACAAGGATACATTAGTTGGTGCTTTCTTGAGTTTATCTACTACGTTTATGGGCTCGAGTGATTGTACCTTGGGGACTTGATGATATTTTGGCCTTTTTACCACTGGATAGAAGGTATTTTCATTCTAAGTTGTTACTAAGATCTCTTGTTTAGCTGCGGGTGAAGGAGAAATGAATGCAAGAGGCCCTCTTCCTACTTCATTTGTTGTTGTAGGAACTAGACTTGTGGCTTCCATCATTTACCTCTTGAACGAGTGTTGTAATTTGATTGTACTGGATTTGAAGTAGACACTTCATTTGTGAATACAAACTCCTCTCCTTTGATCCAAGAGAAAAGTGTGTGCTCATGGAGTAATCTCTACTTCTTGTTCCAGGACATTCCTTACATCTGCACAACAAGGGCCACATTCTGGATTCCCTAGGACTGGTATGGTCTACCTTCGTTGACCTCAAACCCTCCATTTCCTTTTCTCTACTACCTTTTGCTGTAGATTCCCTTGAGGGAAATCTCTTGGCATATGAGGGGTGTTGCAAGGAAAGCACCAAGCATTGGGGTCTTCTACTAGATTGTTCTATCTTGGAATCATTTCTCTCCCCTTATTAGGTGGGAGAGTCTAGAGCAGTGTTCGGGACTGGGACAATTTGGTTAGAAGGTTGGGCCAAAAGCGGTCTCTGGGAATTTTGATATTGCAGAGAGTAAGCGGGATTATTTCCTTGGTAGCCTTGATAATTTTGTCTGGGGTAAGCACCTTGATTCCTCTTGAGGTTAACTATCTCATTGAAGAAGATCCTAAGGATATTTTTCATTTCTTCTATCTCCGGGAAGATGATGATGCTATTGCGGGGGAAAAAATCCTTGAGGGGATGGGTAATTATATATGGATGTAGGAGTTTGGGTGAGCCTGAGGTCTAGGCTTGCGAAAGTAGGGATATTTCTAGATATACTGGAAAATGAACCTTGGGGGAAGTTTACCAACATCTATCAAATTGTTCTCGAGACATGACCACAATATCATATGCTTGTGGAAAATTATCTCCTCCTAACGACTTAATCATTACAAAGATATCTAAGTTCAAATATTTTAAATAGAAAATAATAGCCATACCTATAGGTGGCCTAGCTTGAACTAGAATTCTTTGCCATGTATTATGGAATCTGTATTGAATTTAGTCATAGGCTCTTACGGAGCCTTTTTGATGTTGATCAGTTGTTGAAGAAGTGAAGATCTATCTCCTTTTCACATAACCTTTAAAAAATACATTCCCAAGCTCATCCCAGGTACCAATAGAATTAGGAGTTAAGGATCTGTACCAATCAAGAGATTTTCCTTTGAATGAGGCCACCATAAGTCTCAAGGCTATATCTTTCTCCATGATGAAATGTACTACACATATCTCTATGACATCTTGGAGATGTTCCTCACAGTGGTCTTAAAGTCTTCACCGCTTGAACTTGGGTAGTTCTTTCATTGCATTTGCTAGAATAGGGTTCCATGTTTCTAGATGTACTGGTGTAATAAGTGGACTCCCTTGATTCCACGGGATGAATTTCCTAGGAGGTTGAGGCTATTGATAGACCATTTGATAGGTCTAAGGTCTCTAGAATATTATGAGAAGGGTCTCCCAGGTGGAGGTGCTGAAAGAGTTTGGTTTGGAGGAGATGGAGATCTCTAGATCTACCTTCCTCTTCTTTTCAACCATGAGATAGCTGCTGCAAGTACTCAAATATGCATTATTTTATTTCTCTTTACCATTTTTGTATCCTTCTCATGAATCAAAACTAATTTGGGATATCCTTGTGGCTCTTTTCCTACTGAAATAAGTACTACATGCCTCTTGATCAAGCTTTATATTGGTCCCACCAGTGCCCAGAAAAATGTTGATGATTATCTTTGTGATGAACCATCAAAGTCATGGAAAATCTTAGAGACGTGGAACCTTGTCGTTAAGATAACCTCCGTTGTATAGAATTTGGATCTTCTCTTCAAGTGTTGAGTTAAGGGTTAGAAGGAAAACTAAATAACTCAAATCCTAATCTAAGGTGATGTGACAAGATTCACCATAAGGCAAAAAGATACATACCCAAACCTCAACAAGATAAGTTAAGGAGCATTGAGTATGATTAACCTACTTACCAAAAGATTCATTGTTTCCTAAGGCTAGAAAGAACTAAAACGTAACCATGTAAATTGACAAATGAATGTAAAAGAATCTAAGGGGGTATAACACGGTAGAAACTAAACATATATATGAGAGTAAAATAAAAGCATGCATAAGGAAATAAAGATTCGAGTGTTGTGAATCCTTTTGTACAAAATAAGAACCCTCTAATTATAGAGAGAACAATACATAAGGCTGATAATGGAATATATTATAGTACATCTTTGCAATGTAACCTTGTTAAGGCTTATAAACATAAACTACGAAACTAAAATCCTCTAGAGATTTCTGGAAAATTTCTCCCATATCTCTATCCTCTCTTTTCAACAGGTTCAATAGCTCTATTATATTGATCATGAGGATCTCACTCCAACATGTCTGTCATCATGACCTCTACCATCTCATTTATTTAGTTCTTGATCTCGCCTAATCTTTGACCAATGCGGTAGATCTCAATCTGCTCACTTCGGTATTGCATTCAATCCGCTAAATGTAATTCCTTTCACTTCTTTGGTAGGTTCTACAGATGGTGATAAATTATTTGAGTGACACATGAGATGTGCGCTGATTTGGGGCAGCCTTCTATTTTCTCCCTTTGGAGTTGTGGCTGGGTGACACATGGGGCTCTGGTCTCCTTCTCTTTTGACTTTTTATCCCATTTGGGCTATATTGTTGTGCCTTAACCATGTGGAGGCTGCAAAATAATTTAAAAATCCTAGATCTTTATGGTTCCTCTAACATGTGCCTAAGAGACATGTGGATACCCTCCGCGTTTGGCTCCATACTTAACCAAAATCATGCTCTAAAGGAACAAAGAATGCCAAAAAACAAGGATGTGGTGACAAAAACCAAGAGATCCCTGTAGATGTAGAAATTATTCTACAGGTGAACCTCCACCCTCCCTGATCTATCCACTAATTGTCCAATAGTAGCACAAGCAACCATAGTAGTCCCATCTTGGCCTCATACTCCAACCATATCCTGATAGGGAGTAGCAATAAAATCAACTATTGTCAAGGTGGCCAATGGCTGATGTGGCCCTCTAAGAGCTAACATGCCAATCCATCTCACATCCTTAACGACCCATGGGTCTTGTATCCCAACTCCCCTCTGATAGGGGACAATCCTCTCACACACCCAACTCATCACTAATGTGTTATGGCTTAATGATTGTCCCTATAACCTCACCACCCTGCATACAAGTTTTGGTAGGTGGTCCCAAAATATCTACTCCCCAAGCGTAAGTCCATCCATACTACTCAATCTATATAAAAAATGGATCCCAACAATACAATAACTTGTCACCACCCTTATCTCCTATCAATCGTGAAGCCAAAATACCCATGATGGCCTTGTGGAGAGTAGGTATAAGAGCATAGTAAATAGAAAGGAGCCTCATACCCTGCTTGGTACTGGTGACATCCCATCACCCCCATATAAGTGGCCCACCGCCTAGCTTTGGTGGTAGGACCCGTAGTTTCAAGAGTCAAATGTCTCCCAAGTATAGGAACTCCAAGTATCTTGTACACGTCCTCGAGAGTGATGGTTCACTCACACGTCCTTGAGAGTGATGGTTCACTCTCCTCTAACACTGGAAATTGGAAAGTGTTTTGGTTTGCATCCAAATAATAAAAGAGGTAACACAACATATGGCTAGTAGGTGTAATGTGTCGCACTTGTGCAATCCTCCATATCCAAACTTAGTGCAATAAATTTATCTCACCTAAGTAAGCTAATTAAAGACAATGGGATCCAATCACACACTCTCTCTTAGATCCAAAGTGAATGTATTCCTCCTTTTGCATTCACATAACATAAAAAGAGAAAGTTAGTAACATGTTTCAATAAAAAGATCATAAAAAACAATAGAAAACAACATAAAATACAAAAATTTAGTCTAACTCGGCTAAATAAGCTTGTTGTCTTGACAATTACAAGACCGCCACCCCGTGAGAGCAAGAGCTTTGTGACATTGCTTTTTCAGGATGATGGTATTGTAACCACCACCCCGTGAAGGCAACTATCCTCTAACCACCACCCTACATAGGGGGAAGATCTTGTCAAAAATGATGGGCCATCCCCTTGACCCTAAAAACTTGGAAAAACCCAAAAATAGCTCATTTTTGACAAAATAAAAGGCTAACCCACGTGCGTTACTCCCTAGGGATCATTCTAAAACAAGAAATTTCAAAAATTCCCCATAGGTGAATATTTTTAACATTTAACATATTTAGGTTTCAACTAAACAACTATAAAATACTAATATTATTCCATGCTACCGGATCTCTCGGTCTCAAAGCCATGATTACGACCTCACAAAGTGATCGCTTTTGACTACACTCTCACCGAAAATGGTCACCATGGGCCCATATATAAAAAATATCCAATAGGATACATGCAAATGAATTAAAAAATGAGTTGTTTTGATATATATATATATATATATATATATATATATATATATATATATATATATATATATATATATATATATGCTTTATTTTAACTTTGTTTTGAGTGTATGTGACCATAGGGCTAGAGCATCTACACAAGTATATTTCTATCCCCACGTAAATGGTAAGTCCTCTTGTCAGTTTGATTTAGTGTTTATTTTTTGATAATTTATATATTTGAACTTGAGTTTTCCTTTTTTATAGGTATTGGGAGCTTGGACGATGACATTTCATCACATAGGTATGTCAGGTATAGCTTCTAACTCCCCATTTCAGGAACACCATACTTGGACTCTATGTTTTACGCCTCTTCATGGCTAAAATGATTCTCCAAGGGGAAAATATGTACAAACCCAAATTCACACATGCGACATTGTGAGAAAATGGTTAAAAAGGTCTCTAATGATGATTCATGTCTTTTCCAAAGGTGTTCGAGGTCTTAAACCTCCTTACATCTTATGTTTGTAGTCTAGTTTGCCTTACTTATCCATTTACCACTTTTCTCAGTAGCTTCCCACTTGTTTTTACCTCGCTTTTGACCTTTAGTGTCAAAACCGCCGCCCTACCCGTTCAACAGGTTTGTAACCGCTACCCTACTCAAGGTGGCAATCTTGTAACCACTGCTCTACACAGGGAGGCTTTCATGTGCAAAATTTCTAGAATCTTTAAACGTGATTTAGGACGCATCTTGCTTCACTTAACTTCACTTTGAATGCACATTTCTTACCCATTTTAGCCGATTTCAATCCTGACTTCCTTATGGCATTCTATTCTTCATTTTTAATTTGTAATTGATTGTTCAAACTATCACTTCATTGTTGATGTGGCACTCCATGGATTCCAAGTGTTGTATTATATAACTCAACTAACCTTCTATAAATTGATCACTTGTTCTCAAGAAAAGGAAAAAGATCATTTTGAGTTTTCTTGCATTGTTGAGCTGCCTCATTCTTGCTGGAAATTGCATAGCCAAGCTCTGTTCACTTGTGTTATCCCTCTTCTACCCGCATTGTTACTGCACTACCATACAAGATGTCATTTCTCCAACACCTTCTCACTATCGCTTCTATGCATTCCCAATCCCTTGGAATCACATGAACATAGGAGGATAAAAAGACAAGATGAGGGGAAAAAGAATAAAACAACTAGATTTTCCATTACTTTATGCTTCCAGTTAGATTTGATATTGGTTTCTTCAATTATTCACATTATTATTTCTCAATCAAATTCATACATTTATATCAAATAGAGTATAAAAGAAACATTTACATTGTTAAAATCATTCATTAGTTACAATAAATCAATTCAAATATGAAATCCTCCATAGAAATATTCTTTACTCTTGTCGGGAAGTTGTAGGGAAGAAAAGCTTCTGAGAAGCTCGATTTCTTCCCGTGCTTCTAAGGTAGGAACAAAAGGTTAGATCTGCATCCATAGTTTAGTGAATCTTTCATTAATTAAATTAGAATAAATACACTCAACACAGGTGAATAACTACACCAAAGTTTATTTACTTTTTTAGTTTTAGTGTAGAAGTAACTTTAATTATTTAGAATAGAAGAAATTTGTTATCTTTATTTGTTACATTTTAGTTTAGTTGATTTACTTAATTAGTTTCCCTTCAAGTAAGTAGATTAAATTGTCAAATTTCATCTTGGTTAAAATGGATACTTCAACATAGTTCAATATCTAGATTTAATTAAGAGGTTTAACCATGGGAATTCACACTACTAGATATTAGTCATTGATTCTCATGTAACTGGCCATCCACATGTCCACATTGGCTGCCTCAACATGAGCTCGAGGAGTCGAGTGCAGTTGAAGGTCACATGTTGATTTTCTTTCATACGTAGCTACACATTGAGGGTTTTGCAAAGGGCCTTTGAATTTGATAGTAGCTACTTGGTGTGGGAGTGATGGATGTGGCCAACAAGATATTCATGTTGAAATGGTACGTGATGGTAGTTAATGTGATTAAAATGGTGGGTGAATGATTGAAGGTTTTTTCCAGAATTCTAATAAACCTAATTTGATACATGGGTTTGGCCATGATTAGGAAGTGGATTCTGATAGATCCCAAGATTCTGATTTTGAGAGGAGGAAGATGCATTATCCTCAATTTCAATTTCACCTTAGTCAATTAGATCTTGGATATAATTTTTGAGTTTCATACACCTATTGGTAGCATGACCCTTGATTTTATGAAATTTGTAGTAGTTTTTTTCTTTAACCATGAGGGTTTGGGTCAAGATTGATCAATTGACCGAGTTTAAGAGAAAACGACCATATTAGCAGTAAATAGTTTGTCAAGGAATTATTTGATAGACTCGGTAAGGGGGTGTATGTTATTTGTTTTGGGTATTGGGTGGATCGAGGTTGACCTTTGGGGATGGATATAAAAGTGCATCTATGGATGTGATGGACATGTTTAGTTCTTTGTCACTCTATCGTTGACAACATTTTTATTCTTATTGACATACTTAGGATTCTCTGATGTGGAAGGTTGAATGGATTGGTTGTAGTTATTACAAGAATACAACTTAAAGAGGCCTTTTGTGACAAGGGTTTTTTCAATTTGGATTCCATTCTCTATGATGTTATTGAAGGTATTAACGCAATGGAATTAGAGATGGAAGGATAGCTCCCGATGGATATTGGTGATGAAAATGGTGATGAATTGTTTTTAAGGATAGGCCATGTAATGCTGCTGACAAGGGCTTGCCATCATTATAGGAAAGAACATAAGCTTTCACCATTGCGTTGTTTAGTGTTGCATAGGTTGATCACGGTGACATCGTGTTCCAAATTATATGAGAAGTGTTTGATTTTTTTTTCATATAATTCAATGAATGTAGTGATAGAACCTTTAGGTAGTTGATGGAACCATTCAAGTGTAGGACCTCATAGACTTCTATAGAAGAGTCTTAAGTGGTAAGAGTTGTCAAATGTTACTTCTTGACATAACATATAAAACTCCTTGACATGTTCATGGGGATCACCTTTTTCATTATATTTTTTGAATTTAGGTGGTTCAAAGTATGGTGGAAAAGGGACCCAGAGGATATCATGGTCAAATGGATAGGGAAAAATTTCCTTAAATTTGTATTTTTGTCCCTATTTTCCGAGTTGCAACCCTTGAAGCGTTTCCTTCATAGACTTTATTTCTTGCTCCAAGGTGGGTTCTTGAGACCAATGGGTGGTGGATTGAAGTTGGGTTGTTGGGAATGTTTTGATCCATGGTCATTTTGTAATAGCTTACAAGTACAATCAAGAATTTAACAAGATTATCATCTTCGACCGATCATGACATCAAGCAGAAGAGAAACAAGTGTTTTCAATAAAGGTTGAGAAAACAAGACAAAGGAAATGATATGGTTATTAAGAACTGATGTTGATCTGGTGATTATCTAAACTAAGGGTGTTGTTGATAATTAATGCCTTAGAATAGTATTATTGTTACTGGCTTAAGCTTGTAAGCACTAAGTCAATAAGTCTCACAATGTATTGCGAATGACTTAAGGGCCAAAAGTACTCGCTTCATGATATCATATTAATCCTAGTCTAAATATTTCTAAGACTAATATACATATTTATGAGATAATGTATCATTGTGACAACCTTAAATGGTAATGTGTTTTAAACATTAGAGTTGAGTGGAGAGATTCACTTAACCCATATTAATGATTAATCACCTAGTAGATTGATTGATTGGGGCTTGTAAATTTTGGATCAAGGTGTTAATTTTGGGACCTTTGAATTATTGAAAATAGATTGTGTGATTTATAGGTAATTCTATTGGGGTGCTGGAGATTGTTGAAAAATGATGAAATGACCGTAAAATGGTAGAACCAAACCCACTATGTATAGATCATTGAGGAGGTCATAGACCTTAAGAGACTTGCCAACATAAGTAAAATTATGTATTGTAACCCCATGGACTTCGGGAATTATGGGGCATTTAAATAATAATTTTAAATCCATGCATGTTTTATAATGTTGGTCTTATACTATATTTTAATTCATTCTCTCCAGTAGTTATTCGATCTATGTTATAGAAAGAAATTAAGTGAATGATATTGGTTAACTTGTTGGAAAAGGAAAATGAGGAATTTAAATCTGTAGTAAGCCTACCAATTTTGGAGGAGAGTTGGAGGGCGGTGGTAGTTGAATGGACCACTAGCATGGTACTCCAACATTGAACACCATTAATTGTGCATTTAAAATTTACGAAAATCCGTAAAGCTCCCTAAGGAAGAAAACCACATGCAACTACTCCATTTTTTTTTGTTGTTGAAATCTAGGGGAAAAGCTCCACTTTAGGTAGCAATGCATGATGATCAAGATATGAGTTCATGTAGCTATTTTTAGAAGAGGAATTTTATTTATGTGGGAAAATTTATAAGATGAGGGACATCATTATGTGGCTTTGAAGGAGGGTTGAATTGTTTGGCTGGTTCGAGGTGGATAGTTTTGAGTCCATAGACTCTTTGTTGCTGTAACACTTGCTAGAGATAGATCTCAAAGGATTTAGGAATCAAATTCTCAAGAAAGAAATGTTCCTTATCCCCTTTATCTTGTTATTTCATCGATATTAGAGTAAATACATATTGCAATTGTGTTTGAGCTAAGGAAAAAGTGGGTACATGATATTTGGAGGTTGTTGTTTTTATACTCTATTTTATGCGAAAAGAAATGGTAAATTGTATGACTGTAAAACATGGGTATTTGATATTTTTATCTTTTATACTACTCAAATCATGTTTGCCAATTATGATTGTAAAGGATACTCCAGGAGAGGTTTTGATCCACTACAATTTGTTTGCATTGTTTCGATTAGATTGACCTAGTTAGTAGTGGGTTTTTGTGCAAATATTATAATATTATGTAAAATCAAATTTGGGTGCATGGGTTTTCTTTTATCTGACCAAAATCTTGATATATGGATCTGGTAATAAACTGATTCTAGATACTAGTGTTTATTTCTTTCACTTCTGTCTATGTGTAACATCTAGTAGAAAACAGAGGTGTATTTGGGCATGTGCCAAGGTTGAGCTGGTGATATCTAGTTGGTGTTTCTATCTCATGCATAGGATATTTAATATACTTCTTTTTCCATCGATTTGACTGATAGTGAGATAGGATTTCCGCTTGCGGCTTAGAATTTTCTAGTTTACCCAACGTAATCTTTTACCTTTAATGGGTCTGTAAGAAAATTTTATTTACCACTCCCTCTTCATAAAGTAAACCTAGGTATAAACCTTTCTGAAATGGCTCAGTTTGAATGGCGTGTTTATAAATTGATAACACTTCTTGTTATCCTTTTCTGATATGTTGATCTTTGTAATTCCTAGGGAATTTTATTGGGAAGTAGTTGGGATTACTCCTGGTTTCATAGTAGTTAGACAACAATAAATAGATGAGTTGTAGAATGCATCTTATTTTGCCACCATTCAGTCTGGTGTAGGTTGTAAGCTCAACATTAATGTTCCTTTTCTTAGGATATGGAAATTTCCTTTAGTTGTTGTAATAGAATGTTGATTATGTCAAGCCTTTAGCTCAATCCAATTTTAAGGAATTTAATTATTTTCTATCTTCTTAAGTGGTTGTCTAAACTAGTTTGAATTGATACTAGAGAACAAAAATGAATTTGGGGATTAGGTTTCAAAGGAATGAGCCTAACTTATCTTATGCTAGGTATGGAAAACCATTTATTCCTCCTTAAGGAAGCCTTGATGGATAAGGATTGGAAAAAATGATTGATTGTATCATGTTTATAAGAAAGACTGAAAAGCCTTATTTGAAACCAAGGGGTCTTGGTTGGTTGGCACCCTGGATATGTTTGTTAAGTTATTATTGATCCATTTATAAGGTGCAACCATGGAACTGAAACTTAGTTTTGTTTCCATTTCTTTAAATTGATTTTTAATGAAGATTATTTTATTTGTATTATGTGGATCTTATGTAACTAAATGAATCTCTGTTGGATGATAAAATCAAGTGTATTAATTTCCCATTATAGAGGAGTAGTATGTACTAGTCAATATGACAAACTCGGGAAGTTTAGACTTCTATACATAAGTACAATCAAGCTTCGGTAGTGGCTGTGTTTTTGGATTCTTATTGTAGCGGAATATAGTAAGATATAATTCGAGGTGTTGTGTTGTATTAAAGAATACACAAGACTGTACAATTGAGAAATGAAGTCTATATTTAATTCCTATAAGTTATTACAATATATAACTTTGAGATATATAATTCTCTTTCCTTATTAGGATATTAATGGTTAATACAAAATATGTTGTTTTATGAAGTTATGACATATAAACTTCATGGAATTAAAGCAATAAGAATGCAGTGTTTAGACCAGACTTATTGACGGATATTTTGGTATTGCTGAAACTGGTTGGTTTCATTTGCGTAGCATGGATTACCTTGTGTGTGTCCAAGGTTAATACTTGTTTGAATTGCTTGAGAAACAATAATAGTTGCAACAAATTCTAGTTATGAATGGGATGATATAGATACATACCGTGATTTATAAGAGTTTGATATTTCTATTTAACGTATGTGGGATTCATTGTTGTATTTATAATATGTGGTATTGATTAGTTGATGGTCATTATTGGATATGAATATATTTATCTAGTTTTACTTAAACTTATTTATGAGAAGTACTAATAAGACTCACACCATTATGGAAATACTTTAGAAGGTAAAAAGAGTTTTACTATTAAGTGCAAATCAAGTTAATAGAGTATGATGTTTGTTGCATTACATGTTTAAATTGTAAGAATGAGATTATTATTGTAGTATATATTATTTCTAATATTTAATGACATAAATTGATAAATGGGATAAAGGACTTTTCTTGCTCAGTTTAGTTGAACTGACCTTTCCTAACCATTGCAGGAAAGTGAGTGAATATAATAGGCATAAAGTAAAGAAATTCCTTGGTTATCTAATTGAACCATATGCTTACTTTTAAAGGATAAAGTTGTAGTCAAATTTTTGAATTGAGATATTCTTATTTATGTTAAATAAGTTATTTGTTGTCATCGAGTAATGTTTTTCTTGTGAAAATCTACTGAGTACATTTATGATATATTGTAACATGGTAAAGATTCCATATTTTGATCAATATATACTTGCTTCATATCATTAAAATACTATTGATGCCTCTCTGCAATCTCTGTAACAACTTATACTATGTTGTAGTAATATTAGTACAGACATGGCTATATGCTTGTGATATTTTATGAAAATTGAATCATTGGATGATCGTATTGGAGGGCTGTTATAACTCTTTGATTCCGTAATGTATTAACTATCTTATGGACTAGTTGAACCTAGTAATTTCAATGATTGAAATGGGAGGTTATGAATCAGTAATATAACTGATAGGTTAATGGAATACATTATGGACTAGTGTTGAAGTATTCTTTTAAATCTAAACCGATTAACTTATGGGAAATTAAAAGTATTGTTGGTAAGAGGTTGTGATTTCTCACAAGCCAAGTTAAAGGTCTAATGCTTGGTAGATGAGAAATCATCTAGGTATGAATCTTGATATATATGCATATGTATACACATTTATGGGATTTTCTTCTAGTAAAGTTTGAGTAACTATACTAGAGGTAAAATAATATGACAAAACTTCTGGATGATAAGATAAAGATTAACATATAAGGGTTAGGTCTTTAAAACTTAATTGATGTTAATTTTGGACAACACTCAAAAATTTATGGGAATTAAGCTGAATTATTATGTAAAACTAACCCAACTCTTGTAACATGATGGGAAGGTCAACATAATACTGTAAGGTGAAATAATAAATAAGAATAGAACACGATGTTATTTGACACCTAAGTGAACTATCATTCCATGAAGTGGAGAAATGAAGTTTAAGATCTATCAGATTACCATCATTCACAATATGATGTGATGAACATTAATTATGAAGTTTACTCTAACTAGCAAGATGTAATGAAGACAATTCATTATTAAGCATGTTAAAATTAAATACTAAAAGGACCCATAAGAGATGGGATATAAAGTTGGTGAAGAAATTTATGGGAGACTAAACTCTTGAACACCAAACTTATATGAAACCTTGGTTATGATGCCTAATGTAAATGATGAAATTGTTGTTAGGAACATGTAGATTGTGCTCACCTTGAGTACTTATTATTAGATCCATGGTGAAATTTTGGTATCTATGCTCCTAAAATAGTGAGTTTAAATCAACCATAATTAAGATATGATGGTGTAGTCATATAAAGGATAATGACGATCTGATAGCTGGAATGCATAGAATATATTTTTGGATGCCAAGGAAATTGGTATGAAGATCCAAGAAAAATAAATATACTGCCAAGATGATAGTAACCATGCAAATAAACCTAAGTTGGGTTTGGGCATTTTGTAGAAGTCCTCAAGAGAATTAGAATATTACTAAAATAAGAAACTTAAAATGAGTAAGATTCATATATAGATAAATTAGACTTGGCTAATATAAATGTTGAAGTAAAACTGAATAACATGATTATACTATATAACATAAGTGTTATTAAAAAGAGGATAACGGGAATGACTCCATATGTCCCTAATGATGAGTGATTATGTAGCTTGCATGATTGCTTATAGGAGTAAGAACAACATTAATGGTTATTACTCCTTGATAATGTGAGGCATTATTTTATTCAGTTTGAATTTGAATCATTAATAATAACAAGATTGGGAATTCAGATCTAAAGAGTGATCTATCTTATATCTGGAATATAGGTAGAAATGAGTATTATTAGAACTATATTTGACCTATCGGGATACTATGGGACATGACTCTAGATACGTTTCATTAAGTGATGAGGAAGACATGGAAACTAGAACAACCTGTCATGTTTAATTTATTAAGATACCATGTTTTAGTTTAGGACTCTTGATAGGTCAACTCACTACAACCATTATGTGGTCATATCCATTTAATGACATTTTTCATTATTTGAATACTACCACTTAACAACTATACTGAGTTTCCTTTTCAAGACCTTAAATGTGGCATGGAATTGATTAAGTACAAGCTTGTTAAAGTTATAAAGATGGATGGAACCCCATGGGTTGGTACCCCGATGCCAACATATGATGGCTACAAGAAGGGAAGCATTCTAGTAATGATGCGAATCATTACAAAGACACTTGATTTCCCATAGGCATCATAGGATGACATCGAGGTACAACTTCATGTAGGTTAATCCAGACTTGTACCTTATACAAGACTTGTAGCTGTTTACATCATCATTGATTGCAATTCCATATAACTGAATGAGTGATTAAGGTGTGATGACAAGATTTCAATGGCGAGTGTGTCATCATGGAACCGAGAATGGCATACATGACTATGAAACCTTGCGCAAGGTAGTGTAAGTTGTTGATTACATTATCGTGATCTCACCAAGATCTAAGCTATGAGATGCCTATGGAATTTCATAAGTGGAACCCAGGTGTACACTTAGATATCTTCACTTAATTATCATATCTTGAAAAAGGGAAAACCAAAGGATACATCTGATGTATTGTCTTATAAAGAGTATTGAGGGAGATCGAGTAGGATTTGTTTATCCTCAAACAACTACACATGGTTTATGACAGTTATCGAAATGGATTGCATTAAGGTTTATGTTGGATTTAAATATATGGGTATTTAAATCAGCTACATAAATTTAAAAAAAAAAACATATATGTGAAGTGAAAAAAGTGGATGTTACACATTTTATGGTTGTGGCCAAGTTGTGAGGCTAATTGAGTGATCTGTTTACTCATTTGTTGGAGTTGAGACAATATTGATTCTTTTGATACATGTGGATTGTTAGTGTTCTCTCTGCTATCATGTCCGTACATAGCATGATGATTATTTGGATTGAAATGATGTGGGGATGGTGGTAATTGTCCAATGCAGTCACTTTCATCATGGAGGAGACTATGAAGTTGATCATGTGTATAATTGAGAGGAAGTTTTTCTCCCATATGATATAATTGGAGTAAGAGAGCGTCTTTATTTTTATCGATGAAACAAGTTAACATCTCTCATTGTCTTCATTATGTGAAATATGTGCTAAAATCTTCATCACTACTGGTGTTGACCATGGTTTCTTCATTGTCTCCTTGGTGGAAATTATCTTCTGCGTTGGCATCATAATAGTTGTGATTGAATATGTCATGTCCTATGTCATGGTGGTTATTTTCTTCATCATTTCCTGATTGGGATCGAGTAGGCATTCTCCTAGGTGCCATGAGATCCTAGTAATATTAAAATGAATGGATGATATGAAATGTGTACTAAATTGACAAGATATATGCGGGGTAAGATCCTTTATTGGTCTGATGTATAATGTTAATAATTGAACCTTATTTTTGGGACATAAGAATTTGAGAAGCTATTAGGGATAGCAGAAGGATTTTCCTCATTAGTAGAGGGATTTGGATGTGCCCTTATGTAAGGGCTTAGAAGAATAAGATAAGTGATAAGGATGTTTTTTCCATATGCAAGGTATTGATTAGAAAGATTAGGTTAATTGTGCTAATAAACGATCTTAGATAGGGTGTTTAGGTACGAAAAATTGTATGGGTAGATTTGGGTGAAGATGTAAAGATGTAGTAAATGTTGTGATTGAAAGGGACACATGATATGATAGATTTTAGGATCTCTTAGACCTAGGTAGGTATAGGGATACCAATAGGAAACATCATACTATTAAGAGAGGTTTGTGATGATGAAAGGGGTGGTTGTTTAGGTTGGATGTGGTGGTATGGGATAAGTTACGTAGATAAGATGAGATGTATTAAGAAGGCTTTGTAAGATGTGTTTTTTGAAATGTGGGGGGATGTTTATAAATGTCCTTTTGTGAATTTTAAATTTTATTGATGGGGTGGAAAGGTTTATTAGTTATTTTATTTTTTTATTAATGGGGTGATGTAAAAGGATTGGATGGCGATAGAATTATGAAAGATAAATGGTGTATGGTCAAAGTTTTATTATAATTTTTTTGATTAGGTGAAGAGGTCTATTGATTATTTTTATTTGTGAAAGGTGTGAATGATGGTAGGTGGATGAAAGGAAAATGATGTGTGGTCAAATTTTTTGTTATTGTAAGGTTTATTGATTAAGTGGAAAAGATAATTATTTTATTTTGTATTTATAGGATGATGTCAAAGGTGTGAGTGATGGTGGGTGTGTGATGGATAAAAAATATGATAAATGATGTGTGGTCAAAATCGAGGTCAAGGGTCATGGTCAAAATGGATGGATGATAGGTGTATGGTTTAATTAGAAGGATTGGTGTGAGGGTTGTTCATTGGTTTTGAAAAAACACTCAAACAAGTACAATCATGCAATCACAACCCTAACTAGTCAAGTGGGATTGCAACCGAACTATAGCTTGCTTTCAATACCACCATTTACATAATTGGATCTCCACCTATGTGCCAATGTGAGTTCTCTAAGCGAGTGATCTTGGGAAGTGTAGCCTCCTTGCACTATAGTTTGATATGCAACCAAAAGAGCTACCTATTCTAGAATAACGAGATCACTAAGAAAGTCCCTTATATACCTTGCGGTATGTGGGGCCCAAGTATGTGTTGCAAGGATGTTTTATGAGGCCTTGGTTTTGGGACTTCCAAGCCCCTCTCTTCACACTGATCTTAAAAACCTAAACACTTAGCCAATAACAACAATTTTACTTGAATTTAAATACCCCACTGTAACATGAGGCATGTCTACATGCGTGGAGATGAATCCCATGGTCATGATACCCCTAGGACTATGGTAAGTGTGTGGATGTCATTTCCACATCACGTTACCCCTTAAAAAAGGGAAGGAAGACTAGCCACTTTTGATCCTTAAGATCATCCTAGGATGTGAGAGGAGAGAATACATACTGTCATCTTTGGGATAAGAACAAAAAGAAACACATAATATGATAAACACAAGATGATGATAAAAATAAATAATAAAATTTATGCAATGGGGCCTTTAGAAAGAGGTCATGCAAAACAAAGTATTAGTAGTTTGTTATTTATACCCCAAAGATTCTCGTTGGCATGGTGTCCTCATAGGTGTTGTTATTGATGGAATACCAGATTAATGAAAAATTGAGTGTTTTATGATAATGGAATGATGTTTTTATATGATTCTAACATGATGGTTCAGATGTTTATCAACTACTATAGTGGGATTTAGTGAGGTGTGTTTGCTCTAGCAAGCCTATACAGTGCCTAGGAGGTGTAGCTTGGTAGTGTGAGATTATTAGATATTTGGGAAGCATGTTGAAATGTTTTATGGAATTTTTTGAGGGTGTTTGAGTAATCATAACAATGGCATAGTGCAAGTACATGTGAACCACTTGGTTACATGTGCTCATTAGGAGCAGGTATGACAACTATGAGGTGTGACATTATGGATTGAGAAAATTTCACTCATGGAAGCATGAAATATAGTATATAATGGAATATGAGGTATGTTTGGGCCATTTTAAGAGGATTCATGTTCATTTATTACATTATTTCAGTTGACCCTAGTTGCTACTATGAGGATCTAACATGGAAACATAGGTAAGTCTTATTAAATGAGGAGTTTTAGCTATGTAATTTATATTATGATGATTGTATATGTTAGAGGGATGATTAATTATGATCTCAATTTTTTTTTAGGTCTCCATGTTGAGTATTTTTCCAAATATAATTGATTTTGTGAGACAGGGTGAAAAATAAGTCAAAATCTAGCTCAAAGTGTAACTTTAGACACTCGTTGTGAATAGTGTGATTTGAATGAGACCTTGTGGATTTTAGGGATGATTATAAGGTGAGTTTATAAGGTTTTAAAAAATAATGAGGTCATTTTATCGTCATGTTTTTATGAATGAATGTTAAGAAGGTATAATGGTTTAAAACCCTAGTTAAACCCTACGTAGGAGTAGTTTACATAAAGTGAAGTATACTGACCCAATTTTTATTGATTCATCAAAAGTGATGATTTTATGTTGTAGCGGAATTCTCAAGATTTCCATAAATGTATGGTTGAGATCATGGTGATGAGTGGGCCCCACTTAAAAATAGTAGTTTCTAGAGAAGAATATTTTAGGACAAGATGGTCCAAAGAATTAGCATTCAAAATTGATGTTGCATGATTTTTGGGAGTTATTGATTTACATGGAGGTTTCAGATAAATTTAATTTAGGTTCATTGTGTTTTGAGGTCCAAATAGGTTGACTGTCAAAGGGTAGTTTGGGATCTCAAATAGCAAGGTTTAGTAAAATGAGCATAAATTGAGCTATAAGTAGAGTTTTGAGATGATTAAAGTTATGTTGGAATTTATATTAATATATATATTTCAATTAATATATGGCTTGCCTCATTATGAGGTCATTTTTCAAGGTTTCGAGGTCATTCTTTAAGCAATAATATTTTTGGCAGTTCAAAACAACATCTGTTTTGGTTAAAGTTTTATGTTGTTTAAAGCATGAGATTGATTGGGTGATGATTTATATCAACTACAATGTGAAGAGGAATTAGTTTACCATCCAATCAATCCATTTTGAGGTCTTTACTTGTATGTATAAATTATTTTATGAGCTAACCTTTGGAAACAACATTTTTGGCAGGTTGATCTTGGTGAAGGAAAATATTATTGTGGTTAGAAGTGATGTTGGGCTCCTAATTTATTGGCCAAGTATAGAGAGGCACATGGGAACACAAGGCCTATTTGAAGAAGGGTGTGTGCAAGGAGAAGCATGCACGATAGGGTTCTAGGAGGATTTAGTAAAATAAGTGGTGCACGCGCAAGCAAGGCCGAGAAAAGGTTTTGGGACTTAGCCATATTTGGTGTAATGATGCAACATAGGGAGAAAAAGAACAATGAGGCATCACACATAGGGAGAAAAAGCATAGAGGCATCACAGGTTCAGAGGATGGGCTATATTGATGACCCAAACAAGGTGTTGCATGCACGCTTTCAAAGCACCATACCAATGGAGAAAATCTTGGATTTGGGATTATTTGATGAGGAAGGTGCATACCCTCAGATAAATAAAATTATTTCATGGGCATTTGAGTCCCACATCGATGAAATTTTTTTTGAAGTAAGCCAAGGGGCAATAATGAAGGTACCTGAGTCAAAAGGTGACAACCCCTTAGTAAAAACTTAACAACTATTAGATGAAAAATTTTTAATGCACTGAATAAAGTTTCAGTGGAAGTAGAGGCCAAAATATTTGGGAGGAATGACAGAGTAAAGTTTCTAGAGGCAGAGCTAGAGAAGAAGGAAGAGGAGCTGGAGAAAATAACTAAGGAGTTAAAACATGAGGAACTAGTCAATGCTCAACTAAGGTGTGAATTAAAGGAAGAGAAGGAAAGGGTACACAAAGTCTCCAAGAAGGTGGAGATGATCACAAGCGCCATTATCTTGAAGCATCCAGACTTGACACCACCCGCAAAAAATATGAATCAAGCCTGCAATGCCTAGAAGACTTAACTCGCATTCTCACAATGGAAAGATGACCACTGGCCTTGGAGTCTGCAGAGGAGGCATCGATGTGCAAAGAAAAAGAGGAAAAGATGAAGGTTGTGGCCATTGTGGGCCAAAGATAATAAATTCCTCGTGTATGTAAAGGCTGTCATGCTAATAGCGAGACTCGCTTATGACAATCGTACTCAATAGAGACACAGTGGTGAGCATTCTGGTTGCCACCCATGAAGCAGATCTCAAGGAATTCCGGGAGAAACATAAAGGTAATAGGGCGTAACATGACAAAATTCTAGCTGAGGTTGAGAATAAATCAAAGGCTATTGAGACTTTGTGGGGATAAATTAATAACCGAATTAAAGAATTATATCCCCAGATCACCCGTAGGATGGACACACTTGAGGATATGGGCAAGCAATTAGAAGAGGTTGTGGAAACCATGAGTGCCAAGGGAGAAGGGATAAGCTTTAAAGAGGTGAGTGCCCTAGTCAATGACCTCTGTCAACAAACATAAAGCTAATTTGATACCTGGAAGAAGTTGGAGGTAGGCTTGACGAAATATTTCCCCTTCCTCTTACGAGAAATAATCATAGTTCCCCATTCTTTCATTCTTCCCCAAAATTCTTCATTCCTTTATTATTTCTCCAAACTATTCAAGGATGATCATTCTTTATTCTTTGAGAAAATTTTCCCATAGATGGATAATAGGTGTAATGTGGGGTGATGTTGGGATCCTAAGTTATTGGCCAAGTACAGAGAGGTGGGTGGGCACACAAGGCCTATTTGATTAAGGGCACGTACGGAGAAAGCGCACATGACATGGTTCTAAAAGGGTTTAGTAGAACAAGTGGCACACACGCAAGGCAGAGAAAAGGTTTTGGGACTTAGCCATATTTGGCGTAATAGATAGAACATGAGAAAAGCATGACCCAACTGTGCATGCGGAGTGGATAAGGTGCCAGCCTAGCAACATGGTGGCCTAGAAAGGAATATACCTTGCGATGGAAGATTCTAGAAGGCCATCATTGCAAAGAGTGGAGAGCTTGAGCTGAAGAAGCATGCTCCCATGGAGGACCACCTTGGACACTTGGCAATGGATCTCAACTCCCGAAAGGCTTGAAGGTGTTGAGAAAGGCTATAAATACAAGCACCTGGTAGAGAAAAGAAGGAGAGACAGAGAGGTACACATAGAGGAGATTAGAGAGAGCAGATGAGAGGCGAAGCTCTATAGAAATACATGGAGAGATTTATGGGTTGGGATAGGAGATCTGTAGGAAGAATGATGTATCAAGGGATGGGTACATGTTTTTCTTTTACATTGTAAGGGATGTAAGTCCAGTCTTGCTACATGGTTCTAATCTGCACTATCATTTTGGTTTGTAATGACCTTGATAGATGTAATGTGATTACTGGACATGTTCAATTATGAATATATGTGGTTCATGGTTCATACATATATCTTTTTGTTATGTTTAGTGTGTTTCATATGAATGAATATAATCATTATGCATCCTCTTTCCCTCATGGTTCAGATCTATCTTTTTTTAATATGCTTCTTATTTGGATGAATATATTAGTGTAGCATTTACTCAAAGCTCTTAGTTGAATAGGGAGTTTCTTCTGTCTTCTATTATGCATCTATGATACATTCTTACAAAAATCACATAAAAGAGGGGCTCGGTGCCCGCACGTGCCTCGGTGAGCACCCGGCTTACTCTTGGGTGATAGGCCGACGCGCATGGGATTGTCCTTATTTGTTAAGGGGTATAAAAATTAACTACAAGTGAATGATGTTTCATGAATTATAAATTTCTTTTAAGTTTTATAAAGGTTATTAAATTTCTTTTGCATTATCACATGGAATGTTTTGGTTGAGAAGAAGTGATTTGGTGATCAGATGAAGTTTCTAGAGTGTTGAAGGGTGCAAGAAACAATTGTTTTGAGATTTGTAAAGGGAAATGGGCCCAAAGAAAAGAAATAATTTGATTGGTAGATATTAATTGTGACCATGTATGAATTGTTAATGACATTTTATTCATTTGTAATTAGTTTTTGGTCATGAAAAATTATGGTACTAATGTTAGGGCTTTTTTAAGAATGTGCCTATGGGGTTTTGAGGTATTTTGGCACATGCACTAAGGGTTTTATCTAGGATGACCTAATTGGGATAGATGTGACTATTGTAATTCAAATTTATGAATGTTATAGATATGTATGGGTCTAAATTATCGTGAAGGACTGACCTACTTTTGTTTTGAAGGAAGAAATGTATATTTCAAAGGTGCTTGTTTGGTTCATTTTTGAATTAGTGATCTTGGAGGGAAGGTGTGCGACCAAGAGGAAGATATTTTTAAGGTATGATAATGTGATTTGAAGGCTTCAAAATATCATGACAGGTTGAGTAAGATTATAGAACATGTCTTCATATGATTAGATATTTTTGAATTGAAGAAAGAGCAATAATATGTAAGGTTGAAGACCTAGGGTTTGTGAGCTGAAATTGTGATCTCCATCAGTTGTGGCAGCGTAAAAATCAAATATTAGATATATTCAAGTGTCTAAGTGGGTGCTTTGTCATCTTTAGGGGTTTTATCCTCATTATGGAGTGGATGATTCACTAAATTAGGGGTTGGTTCTCCTTGTAAGGTTGGTGCTCTACTAAATTAGGGGTTGGTGCTCCTTGTAGGGTTGGTGCTCTACTAAACTAGGGGTTGGTGCTCCTTGTGGGGTTGGTGCCTCACTAAATCAAAAGTTGGTTCTCCTTGTGTAGTTTTATCTACACTAAATTTCTTTGCTTTGTGTAATATAAACAAATTTTCAAAGGGGGTTTCTTCCCATGAGGGTTTCCCACGCACATATGGTGTTCTTGTGTTGCTTACTTTAATTTCTTTCTCTTGTGGTTGATTTTGCATATATTAATAAGAACACATGATAATGGATGTTGTTTAATTAATCTAATGGATGAATGTATGTTTTGGTAAATGGAAGGAAATTTATTGTAGGACCAATTCACCCCCTCTTAGTCCCTTGTGCTTCTAACATATTCTTGGACCGTTTGAGTTGTAAAAAAGGATGGTTAGTAGTTTTTTAATTAATCAAGATCCTACAACCAAAAATGTTAGGTAAAAATAAAAAAATGAGTATTAAAATTGGTGGAGTTTCCCCTTATCCCTATAATATTTATGCAAAAATAGAATGTTAAACCCTATAAAACACCACCAAAACACCAAAAAATGTGATTAGATTTATTAGTATCAAAGTAAAATTGTACTAAAACAAAAAGTGCTAATTTACACAAAAAAATCACTATTTCAAGTCAAAAGTGCCAAAGTATAACAAAATTGCTAATATTAAGCAAAAACACTAAAATTTTAATAGATGCACTAAACTATTTATAAAGGCGCTAAAATAGAAACATAAAATGTTAACATAATTTAGTTTTTAAATTCTAAACATAAGCGCTGAAACACAAACAAAGGAACCAAAATATAGACAAAGGCACCAAAGTACAAAAAAAAGTGTTGATCCTACACAAAACAAATTCAAAAACAAAAGCGCTAAAGTAGGCCACAAAGGTGCCAAAAGACAGACAAAGGCACCAAAAGGCGGAAAAAGGTGCTAATTTTTTGTGGAACAAGGTTAGAAAAGAGAGGCGCTAAAGTATGGAACAAAGGTACCACGTGTTTTACAAAGGTTCCAAATTATATCCCTACAACCACAAAAGTTAATTAGCTATGCAAAAGTGTTGTTTCATATCAAAGGCACTACTTCTTCTACATAGGCACTGAATGATAGGTCAAAGGCGCTAAAATGGAAAATTGTCACACAAATTTGCTATTTTAAAGTGCAAACTGAAATGAAATATTTTCAAATTTGAACAACTTGTTTTAAATATGAAATGTTATTAAAAAAATATATTTTGGGGGTAAGCCCCAATGTGGGCACCAAAATGTAGAAAAAAAGTGGTGTTAGTATGTAAGTATAAGATGATTATCAAACCAAATCAATCCTAAACCTAACACACCTATTATCTACCTCTAATTGAGTTGGATAAAAGGGGATAAAGAGTGTTATACATGTACTTACCTACAAGCTCCAATACTCTTCCCTTGTTTCTTTGGATGTGCTCAAGATAGTTGTATTGCCTCAATTTTGTGGGATGATTTGGACAACACCTCCCCTTGTTAGATGATGATCTTGCTTGATGAATGCTTGATGATTGAGAGCTTTCTTGGAAATATTTTGGTAGCATATACTTGCAATTTTATAAGATGGTTTCCATGGAGGGTGACACCTCTATTTATAGTTAGAAGAAGGAATAACGTAGGTTTAATATTTAGCCATGTAAATGGTAGATCAATGGTGGAGAATTGGTGAGAATGGAGAAAGATCTAGAATTGGAAAATTCTAGAGATTAGAAGAAGCCTCCATTGAATTAAAAATTCAATGGAGGGAGGGAAATATTTTTGAATTTTTGAATATGGAAGAGGGAAAATTGGAGAGGCTTCTAGAAATAGAAGCCTCTAGATTTAGAGGATTAGTTAGCTTAGGATTAGGTGAAATTAAATGTGATTAGTGGAGTGATTAGATGGAGAAGCTAGGTGTAGAGTAGGTGGGTAGGAATTTTTAATTCTTAGAAATTGATAATAGAGATTAGTTAATGGGATAATGAAATATTAATGATGTATTAATATGACTAAGGATGAGATGGGATTATTGGGTGAATAATGAGAATTATTGAGGTATGATAATAGGGATAATAATAATTAATCTCACGATTAATTATTATATAGTTAGTGATGGGGGATTAATAATGTATAATGAGTATGTTATTTTCTAAATGATCATGTCGACATTTTACATGTCTACAGTTTTTACTAGTTACTAAGGTTTTTACTTAGTTCCAAGTGATTACAAGTCACCCCAAAGTTGTGCAAGAAAGAGAGATATACATAAAATATCACTACAACACAAGTGAATAACACAAAAATGTAAATATAGACAATCAAATGTTCCAAGACTATACATCTTCGTGTTATGATCAGACATCTCAAGTCTCGACCATACAAAATTTGTATGGTCCTCGACCTATTGAGATTTTCAGCTCCAAAAATTTCACTAAAGAATCTATAGTTTTAGATAATCCTATTTCACTATTATACACATATAGATTCTTTATATCCTACCTTTAATAGATAATTTTATCTCTCCTCTTGTGTATTTGGGAATTTCTTATTATTTATCAATCGTTTGAAATTTCAAGTTTGAATGCATTATTCTAATTATATATGATTGATGTTGGAAGTTAATCGATAAAAATAGTCTACTTATTACAAACCATTACATCCTTTCTAGTTATTGTAAAATAACATTCTAAAAATCTAAGTAAGGTGTAAAAATTTAGTGAACCTTATTTTTTAATTTAATATATTTCTCTAGAAAATTTGTTTTGTCTCCCCACTAATTTTAGTACACCATGGCTGATGGGGTGGGAGTGGTGTGTTCAAGTCACACGTTGTGTGCTTTCCCACCCGTGTTTAAATACCCCCAAGGAAATATCCACTCGAGGTGGTTTCACCGCTAGATGTTGCATCTCTGCTCATTGTAGTAACAACACGTTGGTTTCTTCACTCACATGGTGGTATCATGTTAATTATTGATTTACTTAGGATTCTACTTCACTCGACATGGTTGTTGCATTCCCATTCACTTCAGTTTAGATATTTCTTCACTCACTATGGATGTTGCATCTTCATTTTGGTTACATGGCTTCTTAATTTTTATTCCTTGTGTTGGTTCCTCTTCGTTGTAACTAGGTCATGGATCCTCTCCAAAAAATATTCAAATGTATAAGGATGTGGGTCCTTTTAACACCCTCAAATTTACCCTCCTTCCAAAAAAATAGTACACCATGGTTCAAAATCTCATAGATCATTATCAAAATTTATATATCTTATCCAAGGATTCCCATCCTTACCCTACTCAAACTAGTCATCATACACCCTTTGATAGTACTTTTCCTATCTCTTGTGATTATGCATACATTGATACCTTTTCTCATTTTGTGTTCATGGTCTTCACTAATACTATACAAGGTGAGGAGTATCATGATAGGGGTGAAAATCATGTTGTATCATATGATGTAGCACATTTTACACATTTTTGTAAGATAATTGTGATAGTATAAATATTATTATTTATATTTCATGTGATCATAACAAAAGTTCTGTTATATCTTCCACAACTGATCATAATATTCCTTTGTCATGTGTTATGCACACATCATACATCCATACATCAATGGTGTTGATCTCATTGAGGTCATCTAGCCCTCCACTTCACAATATTTCCATGAATATTCCTACATCTTCTATCTACACTTAGAATCCTCACATGATTCTTTTTCTAACACATAAGCTCTTAAATCCCTTGTTCATAATTTGTAATCTCCTATCTTAAAACTACAAAAGGAACATATTCTTCTTCTCATAATATGGATTTTTCTCAACTAATTCATAACCCACTTACACCCAAAGTGAATTCATACCCTTTACCTTTTGGTTTTGTTTCTCATAAATTTCCTATCTATCATGGTAAGGGTGACCCTTAAGATCACCTCTATACATTTCATGTTACTTCCTTGGACTACTCTTCAAATGATACACTACTTACTAATATTTTTCCTCGATTTCTCAAAAAATTGTCTTTACAATGGTGTTATGAACTACCTATGCATTATGTAAGGAGATTCACTCATCTAGCTAATCAGTTGCTTACAAATAAAACCATAAATATTCATGAAAAATTATCTTATACTCATACGGATGAAATGCGACAATGTTTTAATGAGCCATCAACAATTATACTATGGATATAATATTATAATTTATAAGATGAAAAAATTTCTTAGCCAATAGTAAATTAGAGGATCTTTTTACATAGATTCTACTTGTTACTTTGCAAGAATCATTCATTTAAAAAAAATTCATTCATTCTATCACTTTTTTATATTTTGAAAGAATGTGAAGCTAAGATCCTCCACATGAATAATATCAAATATAGTTTTAATTATCCTAGTACTTCTAATCATAAGTTTCAAACTAGATCTATTTTTAAGAGTAAGACTACTAATGATAAACCTAGAGTTAAAACCATTGTCAATGCAATGCAGTGTCTCAACCTACAAAGATACAATTACAACCTTCTCAATGATAATTCACTCATTTACTTTATGCACCACAAAAATAGTTCAATAATTACTCAAGTGTAACCTTGTATCTCTCCCTCCACCACTTGAGGTTGATATAAGTTCACCTCATGGTAAGATATTTGATGTTAATTCCTATTGTTATTACCATTGATGTATTGATAATTCCACTAATAGTTGTTTTTGATTCATCACATTATACAATACCTTCTTGATGTTGGTACGATTGAGTATGAGAACACACCTCAACCTAATCCTATAAATGGAAATGTAAAACATAAAAATATTTTGTAACCAACTTCTAGAACATAATGATCTTTTATAAAAGTAAAGAGGGGAGTCTATAGGGGCCCCGACCCATGGAAGTGTATACAAAAACATATACATTATAACAAAAGATATTAAACTTATTACATTATGTTTCAGTTTTCACAAATTATTTTGTAAAGATCGGAAGAGGGTCCAAAAATTCTCCTTTCAAGCTACAAAATCCATACCATGAGGTGCATTAAAAATAAATATATATCACCCACCATTTTGTGGGACATCCCTAAAGCCATGAGGTCTAGAATGCTCACCCGGGGTCCATTGAGGATTTTAATCAATTCTGACTTCCTCTTGAGAGACGAGACCCATTCCAAAAGGTCATCTCCCCTTAAGGAATGAATTTTTCCTGGGAGATGATTTATGTTTTAGTACTGATATTTATTTAGACCCACCATCTGACATGTTTTGTGTAATGTGGAATTTTTTTATGCGCATACATAGTGTATTTTTCAAGGGATGAAGCCCTCTTCTCTAGAGATTCCAGATGTTGAGTGATTGGTACCTTCCTTCCTCAAAATTTTCCTATGAAGTTGAATTTTGGGAGTTCATGTTCAAACACTTATTCTATAAAATAAGGTTATGAAGTTTCCATAGCTTCCACCTTAATGATTGGTCGACAAGGTAGCCAAAATTTTTGCGTAACATTTGTCTTGATGTATTATTTTGTATGGAGGAGACAAAGTGAAGCAAGATCTGAAAGAATACAAATGAGGGCATCATTCTAGATATCTTAGTGATGAAATACAAATGCACCGCATTATGTGTCATATTCTCTAGGTGAAGCACATTTTGATCTCATATTTCAAAACCATTATGATAAAATATTCATCGGGGCCTAATAGGTAGAAAATGGATTTTAGTTCCTCCAAAGACATCCCCTCTATATTTATCTCCACCTCCTCGATGCCATTAACATATACTATGTCACCCTCAAAGATCTTATAGATTATTTTTTTGGCAAAAAGATTTTAACTTGTGGTGGTAGGATAATGATTTAAAAAAAAAACACTCCCGGATTAGCATGTGTAAGCTATTAATTACCCAACCCATTGTAGATATTTCTCAAATGCCTAACATGAATGATGGAGGATTTCAATAAGTTTGCTATGTGAAAATGTTCTTCCCAAGCCTAACCTCATTATCATTGATAACCATGTGAGGTCTAATTAATTTTTTTCATGTTTTTGTATCCTCGGATGATTATTAGTTATTAAAATTTACTATTATATATATATATATATATATATATATATATATAACTAACATTCCTTATGATCCTTCATTTTGAATGATTTCATTTAACCCATACCATTCATTAATATCTTTTCTCTCGATTTTATGGAATAAATTGAGGTTGATGTCCACATTAGAAAGGTAGTTCGTAGCTTTATTTCTCTCTTTTAGGAAATGTTACATATTGAAAAATCTAAACCTTGGATGAGGTGTAATATTAGGGCTAACTAAATTTAGATACAAATTTCTACCATTTATTTTGGATCTCTTTATCTTCTCTTTCATTAGAGATATTCCCTTTTTTTAAAAATTATTCACTTATTTTAAAATAACTCCAATTATTTTTAACATTCTCTATGGCTGGAATATTGTATCTCTAAAAATTCTTCTAGAACATAATCTTGTTAAATCTACCTCATAAGTCCAAAATGTTTACCATGTTGTACCACCTCCACCATCTTATGGTACCATATTTGACACTATGATTGGAATTGTTTTCACTATGGTTCTGTTGAAATAATTTGTCACATTGGAAAATTAGGTATCTCTCAACAACATTTTGGGACTAAGTTCCTCTCCTTGAATGAGGTAGATCCATTTATTGAATGCAGAAACCATGTACACTATTCTAATAACCGAGGGTGGTATTTTGACCGGGGATCACACAGGGTTACTTCCCTACACTTGTGGAAAAATTATTGTAGATACTACAAGGGAGGAAATAGCTTGAGAGAGAGGTGTGAAGAGAATAGTGAGAGGGTTTTGCATAATAAATAACACAATAGATTTTATTGCTTAAAACTAGAATGTTTCCATACACATAAATGAGAAGACACCATTAACATAGAACAAGGAACAAGACACAAGAAGCACAAAGTCTCATTACATTATGTTGCACAAGATTACAATGCTCATGGAGTGTTGTTGAGAAGGAGAGGAATGCATTAGACTAGAAAATGGAAGAAATCAACTACTTTTTCTCTAGAGAGAAAAATGAGAGCTAGAAAAAAGAATAACCCCATATTGAAGTGAGGATTCTCTTTCAATTTATAGATTTAAAATTCAAATCTCAATTTACCCCCACATGACTCTTCATTTTCTTATTCCACTTGTGACTTTTCATCTTCCTTAGGTGTGAGGAAATGATTCCCCTTTTTATAAATAAAAAAGGACTTTTACAATGCAACATTATAAAGTCATTTAAGTGAAAAAGATAAAATTTCTTGATTACATACAATGAGGAATTAGAAAGGGAGAAAAGAAAGAGAGATAAAGAGAGAGAAGAAGAAGGGAGGTAATCAACTAATTGATGAAGAAGCCTCCTCTTATGAATAATCAACACCAATTGACTTACACGTAAGATCTCTAATGATGAAGCTTTGACCCTTGATTATGTTACCAAACCTGGCAACTATAAATGAAACCTTCTTAGCTTTTGGGATGTTCACATGCTCCAATGTGTTGAGCTAAGTCCTAGGGATGGCATTGATATTTCTACATTGATTGAACCATTTCTCATGATTCTTTGCAGTATTAGAGATGGAACCTCTAATCTCTGTAAGGTATTCTAGAGTGTCACCATTGAAGGAAAGAGGATCACCAATATTTTCCTGAACTAATTATTTAAATGAATTCTAAAGATTCATTAAAGAAGTATTCTCATTTAAGGGTAAGAGTTTCAATATCTTGCATGCTTGTGTTAAGATCCCTTAGAAATCTTATTGTATTTTCTTCACAAGACTCCAAATCAACAATGACCTATTTTAGGGCATCACACCTCTAGGTTATGGTACAATACCAAATGGGAGACAAGTTCTTCAAGGTGGATGAAAACACACTTGAGCTTACCAAGGAATAAGGATCAATATTATTAATCTCTCTCACCAATGGGAGAAAATTTTCCCAAAGGACCTTCTCTTTCTTGATCTCTACCCTAGTTTTCTTGATCTTTAAATGTTTTTCCGAGAGGAATTTTAACAAATAGATAATCTCTAGGAAGAGATAATTCCATTTTTCCATGACCATGCTCACCTATGGTCACTTACCCTTCCTTACAATGTGAAAATTTGAGCTTGTTTGAGGGAATGAGGATTAAATTTTAAAATGGGAGATATTGTTTTAATCAAAGGTAAGGATGATGAACCTGGTTCAAAAAATGATTGTACATATGAATCCAAAGTCCTCAGATGATCCTCCAATTGATTAATGGTATGCTTTTATTCCTCATTCCATGTGAGGATCTGAGTTGAATACTTCTTGAACAAGTGAGCATCACCTTCATGTGTGGATTTTCTTAAAGATAATATTGTCATTATGTAGTCATCGGGTGTCATTTCATCCATAGGTTTGATGAACTTCGGACGTGCAAACTCTACAAACTTGGCTTCAGAAGCCTTGGTGAAGAACCTAGAGGTTTTTTTGTGCCTTCTTATTTATCTTTGTATTGATGTAATTTGAGATGGCCTCAAAGTTTGGTTCCACCACCTATTTCACTATTCTTTATTCCTCTCTAAGCAAGTCACCGAGCCATGATAAGGTATTGAAAGGAGTGGAAAGGAGCTCGGACACATTAGATGCTTGGTAAAAACTAAAACATGTCTAGGATGGGCTGATTCAACCACCTTCGTAGGGATAATTAGATCCATTGGATGCTTAGGGGCTAATCAAGGACCTATCTCAACTTACTAAAGTTTCTCAATCAGATATTATATGTTTTTGGACCTCTTATACACATCCACTAAGGGATATGTTTCATCAACCTTTGGGAGTTTCCTCTTTCTAGAATGAGATGAGATTTTACCTCCATCCGATTCTTCAAGATATGGGAAGAGAGAATATTTCCTAGGAAGGTAACTATTGTACTCTTTTCAATGCAAGTTTCCCCATATTTTTGTACAAATTTTTATACTATTGGATGACATGAATTATTCTCTCCTTGTTATCTCCTTTCTTTATGATATGTCATGGGATGGGAGAGGGAGATGAAGATTGCACTTCTTCATATTCATGATCAAAAAGTTTTGAACCATCTTCTTGCACACCTTGCACAAACCAATAAAACTTGAAGTCAATGATTTGATCAACTTTCATCCTCATATAGTCCCTTTTTTATGACTTCATGGTCATCATCACAATTATCTCGAAGTCTTCAATATGAGTAATATGGTGCAGTCTAGGAAAGATGAAGGAATTGTGATCCTTCCAAAGATCAAAATCATACCTAACCACATAGGAGTGCATATTGAAGGAAGAAGGATAGGTATAATTGTGTAAATCATCAAGTACATTATTACATGAATAAATACCCAAGGATATGGGAAAGGAAATACCCCTTCATTTCCCAACTTTGCATTTTATATGAATGAGATGAAGTTGTCTACACAATTCAATCAGGATGATCTTGTGACTTGAGTACCTCAAGAACCAGAGAAGAGAATGATCAAATAAACTTAGCCCGAGATAGGTGAATGCAGAGGATTATGTGAATAATATCCCACAATTCTAGACCATTTCATTTTCTTCTATTGAAATCCTCCACTCTATTTCTTCTTCTATTAGCTTGGTGATATACATAGAAAATTCATCATTCACCTCATAAAATGTGAGTTTTTCTCTGAAATTGAGTTTTTAGTAATTTTTGAATATGGGGGATTTCGAGGGACATTTAGTACAAGAGAAGGAACATGGAAGGATATTTTGTATGCTAGGGTATACACCAAGTAAGAGGTCACAAAGTGAACGTCTTAGTAATGAAAAAATGCTTCAATTTCTTGTTAATATTGTCACTCATGATTTGACCCCGATTAATGATTTAGTCCCCTTCAATGATTACCAATATGAATTATGTCATCCACTCTTATAATTACCTTTTATTATATTCACCCATCACTCTACTCATGAGTACAATTGTATCCAAATATGCATCATGAAATTCACTCTGTGACAATTTCTTGGGCATTCGAGAAGGTTTCTCCATTTCTCGAGCCATATACTAATTACAATTCCTTGAATATAGGAATCAATATTTGACCATTCCTGCGATTAAAAATCTTGTGTGATGTTGACCATGTGACTTTGGGTGGGAATTGGTAGTAATTCTAAGATCCCTTTTGGTGTGAGAACTACAAGTAAATAATTGTCCTCGGCATGGATGGTTCTCATGGAAAGATCATAATGCCTCACACAAACTATAACTAGCTTAGTTATTTTCATAGAGAGTGGATGTCATCCTTCTTGAAAGAGTCCTCAAATGAATAAATTCTTCTAAATAATCCCCATGGTTCCTTCAACATTCTTGTCTTCAAATCCTCTAGGTCTAGATGTGCCACATCATTATCTTCCACATTCGGTACTCGATAGCTAGAGTGGATATTGGCTCAAGACAATATAAAAGCTATTCATGATGGAAGGATATATGGAGGGAATGGGGAGATGGAGGTTTGTGTGAAATTTTTACTTGATCTGGATACTTAATATTTTTAGTAAGTCACACCCCACCCTCAAATTCTATTTTTAGACAATTTTCCCAATTTTCAAATTTTTTTTTTGTTGAAAACTAGACTTGAGGAATTACACATAGGTTTTGAATTTTTTTGGTTTTCAACACTTAATATTTTTAGAATGGATTTGGTGCCAAATTAATAAAAATAGAATTGTTCCTTCTAAGTGTCAAATTGATCTAAAATCAATTTTGTTAGATTAGGTTTTTTATTGTAATTTCATGCTCCAAATTTAGATGGTTTTAATCACAAGAACTCCAAGGATCTAAAAAGGTAATTTTTTTCTGAAATATTCATGTAGCTGATTTAAAAATGCATATAATTTATAGGAAATTTTTTTGTTTATTCTCTAAGGTATTATGAAAAGGAGGATTTAGAAAAAATTTCAAGGCAAACATAGCTATGGTTAGGGAGTTATGAGAAAAAGTGTACATTCATCAATAAAGGTTTCTGAAATTTTTTTGGAGCATAACAACATACCAAAATAAATGGGGGTTCAAAACATGAAAATAAGTTTGAAAATGACTAAGTATGATTTTTATACTCACCCCCTTCATAAACCTAGCTAACCCATGTTTTAACTCACCTTCCTTAACTAGGGTTATATGAGATGAGAGGATGGGGCTACAACTTTCTAAATAGGTATCAAGCCTTCTCATATCCATTATCACATTTAGTAAGGGAAAAAGGGACATCAATGGTGCAAAATTCGCATATGGTATGAGAATCATGAAGAAAGGTCTAAATTTTATAATGAGGGCGAGTTGAAAACACTTACCTAACACCCTAAGCTGAAGCTTTAAGTGACACAACTCTTCCTCCTCATTGGTGGTGCTTTCTTGTGTTCTTAATGTCCCTTTATAAAAAGGAAAAAGTGACATCACCCCATTCCAAGTTCTCATAGGTTCATATCATCATGAACAAGAGGCCAAGTCTTTTTAGTGAGTTAAAGACACATTCTAACACCATAAATTGTAACTAAAGTGACACAACTTATGATTCTCTAGATACCTCCTTGGTGGTGCACCTGAGTGTAACCTATGCCCCTTTTAATTTTTAAAATGGACAAAGGGACATTAGGGGTCTCTAAGTTCTCATTTTCCATTTTTGGAAGTTTGGTGTCACCATTTCATTGCTAAAAATAGCCTTTCGAGTGAATTTTTACCCCGAGAGCTTCCATTGTTATTTATGAGGACAACCTTATATAATTTTGAGTGTAAAACACACAAGAAATCCAATTCCATGATTTTCAAGACTTTATTATGCTTCCAGTCTAATCACATCAAAGGAAAATATGTAGTTTTGTCTAACTCAACATATGGGACACGTAGAGGGTCATATTTGATCCAATTTTTCCTTTGATCAATATTCTAAATACCCTTGTAAATCCCATAATTTACAATTCAATCTTCACTAGGATCAAAGGTCTTTACTTGCACTATCGAGCCAATATCTACAAATATCCTCCTTAGAATATCTTAAAACCTTTTACACAATAAATTATACATACTTATATTTATAATGAGTATTTTATTGTTTTCCAAGTCCTCCCTAGGATACCTATATATCCGAACAAGCCAAGTATCATTTTCACCACTTTCATTTCCTTATATACCTGCTACAAATAGCCCAATATTACATAACTTATTCCTAGTCTTGAATTTCTTCCAAAATTTCCTAAACTACCTCAGATGATTACATAGCTCTTCCAAACACTTATTGGGTGCTTTAAATTTTCTATGTACATTCCTGGAGGGTGTTCGCCATCTACAAAAGGCCAAAAATAACCCTTTTGGAGCCTCCAAAAGAACTTATCTTCTCTTGGATCTAGATATCTTCATGAATATGATTGAAAAAGATCCCCTGCACATGAAACAAACTTGAAATTAATATTATCACATTCCTCATATCCATTTTGAGGGTAAAAAAATAACTTATTTTGTCGAAGGATAGGTTTACATTGACTAGGAGAGGGATTTTCAAATGAGAGCTAGGTTGGGATGAAAAATGTTTTGAAATTTTTATGATAAAAATTTAACATGAAAATAGCCGGATATTTCTTGGGAAATTTTTCTCGGATGAAACACAAAGAGTACAATACAAGTAGGAACTCCAAAACATCAAGACACTTTTTGGAGAAATTCCTTATCCATTGGGATTATATAGAGTCACAAAAAGACATACAATGAATCTTTCTTTATTGAAAACATACACACACAATAAAAAGGGGAAAAACACACAAAAATAAATAAACAAACAATAGGAAAGGGAAACACAACCTAAAATAATCTATGGTATAGGTGGGGGACAACTCACATTCACTTCTAGTATAGCTTCAAATATTTCCCACAGTGAGTCAATTCCAGATAAGTACCATCCAAATACAAAAGATAAAAAGTGTTTTCTCTAAAACCTTCTTAAATTTAAAATGGTCTAAGCCATAATGAGTCAAACTTTCCATGGCTTCCTTGGGTTCTATTCTTTTATCCCATAGTAAGATAAGATCACCAACCTAAATTATCTTACCTTCACCTTCTTGTAAAATATCTTATTTACCTTCAATTGGTGTTCTCAGATCCGATCAATCACCATCATCCTATCTTCACCAATATTTTCCAAATACAAGATCCTCTTATCAAGAGAATCATGGAACTGACCATCCTCAACTACCCTGACCAACCGAATAGTAGGGAACTCAACTCGTGACAAGAATTTGAGCATTACTTATATAAATTGAATAAAATGGAGACATTTCCATTAGCTTCTTTGGAGTGATATGATCTTCCCATAATGCATTGTATAACTTTTTATGCCAATATATTTGGTTTTGATCAACAAGCTTTTGAGAAATTATCATAATGTTCATATTATTGGAATCAACTTGACCATTCCCTTATGGGTAATAGTTTGATGCATGTGCAAGAGAGATTCCATAACTATAGAAAAACTTAGTCAATTCCATTGATGAGAAATAAGTTGCATTATCAACCATAATTTTTTGAGGTATTCTAAAAAATAATGATGTTTTCCTTAAGAAAGTTACATATCGTCTCGGAGTTTGCTTGTTTAACAGGGATGGCCTCCACCCATTTGGTGAAGTAGTCCATATCCATGAGTACATAAGTATGGCCTACACTTGAGTGGGGATTCATCACACCAATGAAATCCAATCCCCACTGATGGAAAGGTTCCTCTATGACCACTGGTCAAAGAGGGAGGGTAGCAAGTTGGGGTCTTCTAAAAACTATTGGCATGGCTCACACTTAGAAACCCACTTTTGAGCATATGAAAATAAGGTAGGCCAGTAGTACCTACCTCAAAGGATTTTATGTGCAGTCACCATGGTGGAAAATTTTCCACCATAGGTTTGGTCATGATAGGCATTCAACAACTTCTCTTATTGTTCCTTGTTAACACATCTTATAAAACATCCATCTAGTCCTCTTTTATACAACACATGGTTCCATATGACGTACCTGGAATATTTTAGCTTAAGATTATGTAATTGTTTTTAATCTAGGTGTGTTTATCATTCCCCATAGGTGAGGTAATATGAAATGTTGGAGTACCACTCATTGGTGGTGTTCACAAAGAGAACTTGAGGCAAGTCTTTTCTTAGGAATTCATAACACTTGAAATTCATCCTTTTCATTTTGATTCATTTGTGACTCATCCTCAGCCATTAATTTTAGTAAACCATTTCCTTAGACAAAATTTGATGGTCTGATTTCCAAATCATACTCTTGAATCTTAGTAACCCAGTTACCTCTTTTATCCCTGGATCTTGTTGAGTTAAAATTGACTTTATTGTTGATCCTACAACCATAATTACATTTTGAGAGTTAATAACATAGAACATGAAATTCTTGGTTGTGTTCACAATGGAATATGCATGCATATCTATCTGAATATACTTCAATTCATTATCCTTTAAATTACAACTCATGAAGGTAATTGGAGCTTCAATACCTTCTTCATTTTTCTGAACTAGTATAGCTAAAAGATTGTGTTTGGAAGCATAACCATAGATAATAAAATATTTATCAAAATTTGGGAATACCAAGGTGGGGACTTTTGAAATTACTTATTTAATTCCTCTTTTATTTATTTACTCCATGTGAAGCTTTCTTGTGGTTTCATCATATTGGTAATATGCTTCGTTAGTTCAGAAAAAGTATGGAACAAATTGGCGGAGAAATTTTACCTTGCCAAAGAATGAGTGAACTCATATCTTGCTTGTAGGAAAGGAGAGTCCCCAATTTCTATTAATATTTTAGGATAAATTTTAGATCCTTCCTTATTCATAATGTGACAAAAGAGTTTTCCTTTCGTGACACCAAAATACACTTTGTAGGATTTAAAGATATTCCATGTTGTCGACATCCGATCAACACTTTCTCCAATTTTTTTAATGATCTCCTATTTTTAGAAAATATTATGAGGTCATCAAGATAGATGATAATACAATGCTTGATATCCTTGAAATCAAGATCCATTACTCTTTGAAATGTCCCTAACATTAATGAGACCGAAAGGCATTCTACTATAAGAAAAATTTCCCCATGAAGTGGTGAAATCAATTTGGTGTTGGTCCTCCTCTGTTACCTTAATTTTATTGTACTCAAAAATCCATCAAGTAAGGAAAGCATTTTGGATCCAAAGTGAATGCTTGAAAGATATGGTCCATAATGGGTAAGGTGTAGTTTTCCTTCAATGAGGCTTGACTCAAGTTTCAAAGTCAACACAAATCCTTATCTCACCATTTTTCTTTCAAACTAGGACAATGTTAACCACCAATGTGGAGTGATGGATGGGAAATATAATTCTAGAATTCAACATTTTTAGAACTTCTTCCTTGATAGTGCCAACAATTTTGGGTTTGTATGGCCTTTTATTTTATCGGAATGGTATGGATTTAGGCTTGAAGGGGATGGAATGATGCATTTACTTTGGCTTGAAGGATTTCAACTCATCATATGAATATGCTAGAACATCAAAATACCTCTTTAATAATGAAACAAAACTCCTTTTTTCTTCTGGTGAACAACATTTTCCAATGTTCACCATTCTTGGCTGCTCTGAAGTGCCAATGTTTTCCTTTTCAAAATTAGCAGTGCAATGAGAAGATTATTTTATTTTTATTTTATAAACCTATCATGTTTTTCAAACAAATATTCAAGAGAAACTATGCCTTTTGGAATTTTATTACCTTTTAATCTGATAACCCCCTCTAAATCAACTCCATCAATCTCACCCTTTTCCTCATCTGAAACAAACTCATGGTGTGGATTATTAAAATAACCCCTTTTCTCCATAAAAGAGAGAATATGATTATCATCATTGAAAAATTTCCAGTGATTAACATTATCTCGACATACTTGGCTTGAAGACCATCTGAATAGTAACATTATCCTTATTGAAAGAAGGGTGCATGGTCATTAGAGAAGCTGATAATGTAAGAGAATCAACATTATCATTTTTTTCATGAGGAATGGCCTAAATAGAGAAAGAATTGAAAGACTCAATACCATCCCACATTCTATTCCTATAGTGTTAAGCCTTAGACTCTTGAATTGGTACTAAATTTTAACTTGCTTAACAATTAATTTGGTATAACCTAGAAATTTCAACTTTTTAACACCCATGGAATCAGCTACGTTCATGCCTAAAAGGAGAGCTTCATATTCAGTGGTATTATTTGTATTCTCAAATTATAACTTGTAATAAAAGGGAACAACTCACCTAAGGGGAGGTTAGAACAACACTACACCCTAAAAATTAGATTAGAACTCCATGGTATACAAATGATTCTCATCATCTTATATAAGAAATGGCATATTTTTATCTCCTCTTGAAGCCAAGAAATTACCATGTTTGTTATCCTGAAATAATACATCATACCTTGGATCCTCTAACTTCTAAATAGTGCATTTCATCTTCCTCATAGGAAGAATTTTCTTCATTTCTCTGTTCATTGGAATTGTTTAAGAAGACCAATCCATTTGAATTTCACCTCCCAATTCGCAGCAAAAACTTCTACTTAGCAACATTCTGAATGATGCTAGAACATATGCTACCAAAAATTTTAACAATACTTTCTTATTTGGAAAGTCAGCGAGAGCCACCTTTGCATCCTTGATCCACTACACAAGTGGGAATTCATTAGAATCCATGGAGTAAAAACATCCATTAGCCCATGTCAAGTTAAGTCCAAGAACATTAGAAAATTTTATGGACATCATATTATTAGAAGCTCCTAAATTTATTATCCATTTTTTCAACTAACGACATTTAATAAGAAGGGAGAGATAGAATGGATCAATTTTATTGGTCTTGGATGCACTCATGACAAGAATATTATGAGATGGACGAGTAAGTGGATTTGGTAGTATTCCTTTAGAACTAGGAACCACAATATTAGGATTTTAACTACTACCTTTGATATAACAGACAAGATTATCAAATTATTCTAGATGAGTTTGCAAGAATTCATATTTAGAAATATGAAATTTATATTTATTTACATGTTTTATGATGTCAAAGGAGGTGGATGGAGATGAGGTATATACCCCCAGGACAATGGGTACTTTGGGGGAAGAAGGAGGTATTACCTTTAGAGTTGGAATAAAATTAACAATGGGAGCAAATGTTTGAGGAGCTAGAGGCTGATTTTATAGGTACACTAGACTATTTTAAAAGACTAGATTATGTAGAAATTGAATTTTTTAACTAAGAGGAGCATTGGGAGACTTAATTGGAACAACATATAGCCTCTTTCTTGCCACGAGATCTGACTTCTCCTTTGCATATTACATGGAAGGTGGAAGTGGAGATCCTCTATTGATTATTTTATTTTGTTGAGTCACCACCGGAGGATCTTTTGTCTTCTTCTTTTTTTTGGAGTAAGCGGTGGAGGAACTTCCTTTATGAGATTGGGAGTGGGTGAACACTACACATGAGAAGCTAGGTGCATATTCATCATCATCTTCTTCACCTTCTAAATATTTGAGGAATCTAATTTGTGCATCATCCTCCACTTCTTCAATCTCTAGGACATTGTTGTCCTCACTTTCTTGTTCTAGCTCTACAAGTTATTCTTCCTCCTCCTCAGTATCACAAGTTGCATTTATAGGAGGTGCTTCTAGATAAATTATTCAAGGTGGTGGACCAATCCTCTACTTATTTGAAAAATTATTCCTAGGGACATCCTTATACATGGAGGCTTGGGCCAATTTCTTCTTGAGAGAAATAACATCATTAGCCAATTTTTTTACTAATGAGTCTATGGTTCCATAATTTGAACCTTGATCCTTTTCCTTTCCTGAACTCTTCTTGATTTTTCCAAACATAATCAAGTCATCTTCTACCTCAATTACAATATTATTAGCCAATTCTAAATTATTCGGTTGAGTTCTTCTTATCATAAAACTAACTTCAATAATATATGTATTAGTGAAGAATATTAGTTTATTACCCTCTATGCACCAAGATTATCTGGAGGCCTTATAGATAATTCTATTGAATTTAGCCACGAACTCCCTCATAGGATCATGGGGCTCTTTCTTTAGCTGAGACCATTGGGAAAGGAGGGCATGAACATCCTCACTGGTTTAAATATAGATTCAAACTTGGATTTCATATCATCCTAGTTGGTAATAGATATTCTTAGAAAATGATAGAACCAGGTTTGCATTGGAATCTTGTAAGGATTCCAAAATAAACAGATCGAGACATCTTTGTATTCCATTCCCAACACCCCACAAGCTATTATGAATCCAAAAATATGATCATCCAAGTGTTTCTTCCCATCTCCTTTGAACTTAGAGAAGTTATTTCTAGACCCTTTGGATAAGTCATGAAATTGAGGGGATAAAGCCAATGGGCCCATGTTTTTTCGCCATGGAACAAGTGTTTGTGTTTCCATATCAAGTTCTTCTTGTTCTTCACAAAATTTCCCCAAATTATTCTTCTCCGGTTATTCTTCACTTTGAGGAAATTTTTTTAATGGTTCTACATTTGGTTCAACCACGAGGTTTTTCAAGAGGAAAGGTAGGATAAAACTTAAGAAAATACTCTTGACATGGTCTCCTTGCAATTTGAGTGATGGGAATCATATTGTAATTATTATTTAAATGTTATGCTAGTCATGACACTAGCTATGGAGGCTCTCATGTACCTTCTTTCTTCCAACTTATTAGATGGATGCAAAACTCGAAATATAATTTGTTTAAGCTCTTATTTGTTGATTTAGAGATTGTTTTGTATGTTAGAGAGTTTGACTAGTTCTTCTTCAAGTTCCAAAATCTTGATATTGCATGGTAGTGGTTGAATATCTCTCTGTTATGCCAAATGTAGTTCCTCAAATAGGATGAGAGGTCTTCTTGGGTATCCTCAAATAAAAGGAGATTATGATGCAACACATGATCATTTCTAGGGATAGTAATGGAGGGAAAATGTGGATCATACATCAAAACTCTTATGATTTTCAATATCTGATTTTTTTCATATATTTTTTTTTATGGTTTATGAGGTGGTGTAGAGATAGAAAAATATTCCCTATGGTGGGTTTGAAAAACTATTGTTAAAATAATTTATTACATGGGAAAATTAGGGATCTCTCACCAATGCTCTTGGACTAAGTCCCTCTGCTTGAATGGGGAAACTCTATTTATTGAATGTGGGAAATTATGTACATTATTCTAATAACCGGGGGTGGTCTTTCAATCGAGAGATCATATAGGGGTACTTCCCTACATATGTGTAAAAATTCATGTAGATAATATGAGGGAGGAAATATCTTGAGAGATACATGTGAAGAGAATAGTGAGAGGGTATTTCACAATAAATAACAAAGTATAGTTTATTTCTCAAAACTAGAATGTTTCCATTCACATCAATGAGAAGAAACCATTAACATAGAATAAGGAACAAGAAACAAGAAGCACAAAATATCATTGCATTATGTTGCACAATACTACAATGTTCATGGAGTGTTGTTGAGAAGGAGAGGAATGTATTAGAATATAAAATGGAAAAAATCAGCTACTTTGTCTCTAAAGAGAAAAATGAGAGCTAGAAAAAGAATAACCCCCTTTTTAAGTGAGGAGGCTCTCTTAATTTATAGCTTTAAAATGTAACTCTTCATCTACCCCTAGCATGAATATTCAAATTATTATTCCACTTGTGAGTATTCATCTTCCTTAGGATTGAGGAAATAAGTCCCCTTTTATAAATCAAAAGGGACTTTTACAATGCAACATTAGAAAGTCACTTAAGTGAAAAAGACAAAAATTCATGATTACATACAATGAGGAATTAGAAATGGGGGGAGAATAAAGAGAGAGAAATAGAGAGAAGAAGAAGGGAGTTGATCAACTACTTGATGAAGAATCCTCCTTTGATGAAGAATTAAATCTAGTTGGATTTCACAAAGATATCCAATAATGAAGCTTTAACACTTGATCATATTATCAAAAATGGAAACTAAAAATGAAACCTTCTTAGATTTTAGGATGATCACATGGTCCAATGTGATGAGCCAAGTCTTAAGGAATGCATTGAGATTTCTGATTTAATTTAACCATTTCTCATGATTCCTTGCAGTATTAGAGATGGAACCTCTAATCTCTGCAAGGGATTCCAGAGTGTCACCATTGAAGGAAAGAGGATCACCAATATTTTCCTAAACCAATTCTTAAAATGAATTATGAAGATCCTTCAAAGAATTATTCTCATTAAGGGAAGGAGTACCAAGCTCCTGCATGCTTGTGCCAAGATCCTCTAGAATTATTGATGCATTTTCTTCACAAGACTCCAAATCAACAATGGCCTCTTTTAGGGCATCACACCTCCAAGTTATGGTATGAGACCAAATGGGAGACAAGTTCTCTGAGGTAGATGAAAACACACTTGAGCTTACCAAGGCATAAAAATCAATATTATTCATCTCTCTCACCAATGGGAGAGAATTTTCTTAAAGGACCTTCTCTTTCTTAATCTCTACCCTAGTTTTCTTGATCTTTAACTATATTTCCAAGTTAATAAAGAGATAATATCGAGGAAGTGAACATTTACTTTTTCCATGATCATGCTCACCCATTGGTCACTTTCCCTTCCTTTGTACTATGAACATTTGAGCTTGTTTGAGGGACTGAGGATTAAAGATAAAAATGGGAGATATTGCTTCAATCGAGACAAGGATGATGAACCTAGTTCAAGAAATGATTGTACATATGAATACAAAGTCCTCACATGCTCCTCTAATTGATCAATGGTTTGTTTATATTCCTCATTCTGTGCAAGGATCTGAGTTGAAGACTCCTTGAAAAAGTGAGAATCACCTTCATGTGTGGCTTGTCCTAAATATACTCTTGTCATTACATAGTCATCAGGTTTCATTTCATTCAAATTTTTGATGACCTTTGGGAATGCAACCTCTATAAACAGGGCTCCAAAATCCTTGGTGAAGAACCTAAAGGCTATATGTGCCTTCCTATTTATATTTGTCTTGATGTACTTCAAGATGGCCTCAAAGTTGGGTGCCACTTCCTATTGCACTATTCTTGAATCCTCTCCAAGCAAGTCATTTATCCATGAGAAGGTATTTGAAGGAGTGGAAAGTATATCAGACACCTTATATGCTAGTAGGAAACAAAAGCATGAGTAGGATGGGCTGATTTAATGACCTCCATAGAGATAATTAGACACATTGGATTCTCGGGGATTGTGAAGGACCTATCTTACCTTGCTCAAGTTTCTCCACAGGTTATTCTCTAAGTTTGGACCTCTTTTACACCTCCACTGAGGGAGATGTTTCATCAACCTCTGTGAGTTTCCTCTTTTAGAATAAGATGATTTTGTACCTCCATTAGATGCTTCATGAGATGGGTAGAGAGAAGATTTCCTAGGAAAGGAAACTATTGTAACAATTTCAATACTAGTTTACCTCCTATTTTTGCACCACTTTTTGGACCATTCAAGATATTGCTTGATGAGATACACAAAGAATGCATCATTCACCCTCGTGAAATGTGAGTTTATCTATGTGAAAGTGAGTTCAAGGTATTTTTCAAGTGTGGGATGGTGGAAGAGAAAGACCAGAGAGTGGTCTTGTGTATGTAAGGGCATACACCAAGTAAGAGGTCATAGTGAACCTCTTAGTGGTGAAAAACTACTCCAATTGCTTGTGAATATTGTCACTAATGATTTGACCCCAATTAATCATTTGGTCTCCTTCAGTGATTACCAATATGAATTGTTCCATCCACTCTTGGAATTCCCTTGTATTCTCTTCACCCATCACTCTACTCAAGAGTACAATTACATTTGAATATGCCTCATGGAATTCACTCTGTGACAATGTCTTGGGCATTTGAGAAGGTTTTCTCCCCTGCTTGAGCCATGAACCAATTGTAATTCCTTGAAGATAGGAATCAATATTTGACCATTCTTGAGATGTAAAATCCTATGTGATGATGACCATGTGATTCAAGGTGGTAATTATAGGCATTATGATATCCCTTTTGGTGTTATAATTGCAAAAAAATAATTATCCTCAACATGGATGGTTCTTGTGGTAAGATCATAATGCCTCGCACAAGCTAGAACTAGCTCACTTCTTTACACAAAGAGTGGATGTCATCCTACTTGAAAGAGTTGTATGATGAATAAATTATCCTCAATGGGCCCCCATGGTTCCTTCAATATACTTATCTTCAAATCCTCTAGAGTCCGGATGTGTCACAACACTATCTCCAACATTTAAGTACTCGAATCCGAGTGTATATTAGCTTGAAGCCAGTGTCCTTGATCTTCATGATGGCCGAGAGACAGGAGGGAATGGAGAGATGGAGGTGTGTGTGAAATTTGGACTTGATCTAGATACTTACTATTTTTAGTAAGTCACACCCCACCCTTAGATTCTATTTTTAGACAATTTTCCCAATTTCCAATTTTTTAAAACTTGTTGAGTTCTGGACTTGAGAAATTACACAAATGTTTTGAAATTATTGTTTTTTTGGTTTTCAACACTTGCCATTTTTAGAATGGATTTGGTGTCAACTTAATAAAAATAGAATTATGTCCTTTGAGTGCCGAATTGATTTGAAATTAGTTTTTAGATAAGGTTTTTTTATTATGATTTCATGCTCTAAATTTTAGGTGTTTTTAATCACATGAACTCCACATATATAAAAAAGGAAAAAAATTGCTGAAATATTCATTTTGATGCTGTAAAAAATGTAGAGAATCAATGGGGAAAAGGTTTATTTCTTCTCCAAAGTGTTCTAGAAAGGAAGCTTTAGGAAAAATTTCAAGGCAAACGGAGATAGGGTTTAGGATGTAGGAGCAAAAGTGTACATTCACCAATGGAGGTTTCTAATTTTTTTTTGCAGCATACCAGAAGCAATGGGTGGGTTTAAAACATGAAAATGAGTTTTAAAATGACTAAGTATGCTTTTTATACTCAACCCCCTTAACATACCTAGCTAACCCATGTGTTTCACTTTGATTCTTAGAGCGTTTCTTTGAATATTGATAAAATAGATAAGGGTAAATGGGCTAGGAGGAATACTTGTTAAAGCTGGTTAAGGGTTGTTGCGTGCGTATGACTTCTAGATCCACAGCTGATCATGAGAGATTCCTTTTGGCTAGGAGGAACTACCTGAAATAGAAAACAAGACCACCAAATAGAAGTTAAACAACATATGTAGTGGACTGCCTAATGTATGCTAGATCCGGGAAGTGTGATACTCCCTAGAAGGCTGTCAATCCACTATTTAAAATAATTCAATGTTAATAATAAATGAAATTATACTATAGTTAAAATGATTTAGGTATCTTATTCGAGTACAATAAGAAGATTCATTCACAACATGCTAAGCTATGATTAAATCTGAAGGTCAAGGTCTCTGCGCCAGTACATCGGTACTAGTCGTGGTCCAGTTCTGGCTGTTTTGGGTATTTAGTGGGGATTTTAGGCTTTGTTCTTGGTCTGAGGGTAAAACACAGAGAATGACATTGGTCTAGTATGACCGATGTCAGTTTAAGTGAATGGGAAATGGTTGTGGGTAATCGGCGTTGGTATGGTCGGGGTAGAGGAAACTTATCAAAATCTTGATGTGAGGACAAATCTGAGGTTAAATGGAAATGGAGAGGGAAATGACAAGGTCTGTGTAGGTCTTAGGTATACTCAGGGATCTTTAAAAACTAGGTATGGGTAGTTCAATGGTGTGGGTGAAGGAATGATCAGGTTTGCATGAAGGTGAATGATGGGAGAATGGGAATGCAAGTAGAAAGTGGTAACAGAGGTAACAGGGCCTACTAAAACGAAAGTAGATGAATGTTGGTTAATAAAACACTTACTGTTGTATGAGCTTGATGGCTGGATGGAAATGGTAGTTGATCAGATGGATGGAGTTTGATGTGGTGATGGTGCTTCCTGGATGCTTCCGTGAATGTAAAATGGATCTGTGATCACTTCTAATGCTGGCTGTGAATGCTCTGATGTGTGTACAAATGCTAGTTCTGCTTGCATGCAACTTTGGTTTTGTCTCTTGCTCTCATAAATGTGCCAACCTTGAAATAAGGTTGTTTTGGGGAATAAATGGTAACTAACGGTAGTTCTAGGCTGACCGGTGGCGGTTTAGGGTAACCGGTGTCGGTTAGGGTGGGATTTCCTAGGTTTACTAAAAATGGGCAGATCCTCTTGATTTCTTGGATCTTGTTCATTTTCCCCGTAGATTATAATGAAAGATTATTTTCTAACATGTGGGAATGTGGTTAGAGGGAATGTAGGATTTTATTTTTAGGGTTTAGGTAGGTCTTAGTTAGTTATGGCAACATACTAAGAATAGGTCTTAGGGTGAGGTGGCTAGATGAGGTGTACATGTGAGGTGGGTATGTGGGCATTATCTCAATTAGGATATTTAAATAATAGATATTATGAGATCATGAATTAATTTAATTAAATTAATATTAGAGTGGGGTGAAAGGGGCCATGGTTAGGTGAGTGTGTTTGAGTTGGTTATTTTTCGAGGGACCAAGGGGAGTGTGACCCAATTTTGGTGTCTACACCATTTTTAAGTCACCCCGCTTAACCCGAGTTATATGAGATGAGAGGATGGGGTTACAAATTTGGAAATAGTTCTTAGACCCCCTCATATCCCTTACCACATTTATTAAGGGAAAAATGGACGTCAGGGGTGTAAAAATGCACATATGGTATGAGCATCATGAAGAAGGGGCCAAAATTTACAATGAGAGTGAGTTGAAAACACTTACCTAACACCGCAAGTTGAAGCTTTAAGTGATGCAACACTTCCTCCTCCTTGGTGGCACATTCTTATGTCCCCATGTCCCTTTAGAAAATATAAAAAGGAACATCAGCCCCTTCCAAGTGCACATAAATTCATATCATCATAAAAAAGGGACCAAGTCTTTTTAGTGAGTTGAAGATACAGTCTAACACCTTAAGTTGTAACTTAAGTGACACAACTTCTAATTATCAATATCCCTCCTTGGTGGGTGTCCCCTATGTCATGTTTGAATTTTTTCGAAGGGAAAAAGGTACATCATCGTTATCCAATTTCTCATTCTCCATTTTTGGAAGTTGGGTGTCACCATTTCATTAATAAAAATATCCTATCGAGTGCCTTTTTTCCTTGAGCACTTCCCTTGGTGTTTCCTATGCCAATCTTATATGATTTTGAATGGAAAAACCAAAGGAATCTAATTACACCATTTTTAAGACTTTATTTTGCTTAATGTTTTAAATTTAAATTTTGGTTAGTAGTGATTTTCAGAATGTTTAATCGCCACGAAGGAAAATATTTATTTATTTCCAGATAAACATATGGGACATGTATAGGATATAAATTTTTGTAATTTTTCCTTTTAATCAAATTCTAACTATCCTTGTAAATTCCTTAATTTGTAGTTGAATCGTCCTGGATCAAAGGTCTTTATCTCGTACTACCGGCCAATATCTGCAAATCTACTCCTCATCATCCCTTAAATCTCATTGTTGCCGTGTGAAGTAGAAATCCTTATATTTCAATGAGTATTTTATTTTTTACAAAATAATATTGAGGATCCTGATATATATGGAACAAGACAAGTAGCTTTTATAAAACTTTCATTTCCTTATACCATGCTACAAATAGCCTGGTATAACAAAACTTGTTGCTAGTCCTAATTTTTCTTCTAGAAGTTTCCTAAACTACCTTAGATGATTGAATAGTATTGCAACACACTTTTTTTATGATTTAAATATTCCCTATATGTTCCCAGAGAGTGTTCACTAGGTGCAAAAAGGTCAAAAATATCCCTTTTGGAGCATATGGAAGCACTTACCTTCTCTTGATCTAGATATTTTCATGAATTAGATTGAACAAGATCCCCTGCATATGAAACACACTTTAAAATCACATTAGCATATTCCTCCTAGACATTATGATGGTAAATGAATAATTAAAATGACCGAAGGATAGGTTTAAAATGACCAAGATAAGGATTTTAAAATGAGGGCTAGGATGTCACAACAATTTTTTGAATTTTTATGCTAAACATTTAGCATGATAATAGGCTCCTTCACTAGTTATTACTTTTCATGGTACTGATATGGTAGATAGGTTTTATTATTGTAAACTCTACATTCCGCTTCAATTGATTAGTGTCATATACACACCATTTTGGTTGATAGTGATAACTACTAAAAACTCTAACAAAGCTAAATAACTAGACTAACACCACATAGTCTATTAACAAAGCTAGGAATTAAAAATAGTAACATCAATGATTAAAGATTATTGAATACCTTAAAATAACTAACATGATATCAATCAATCTTAGCTAAAGCATGCCTACTTAGTATGAATTGCTAACTAACATAGACCTAAATAGATCTAAGAGAAATCAAATTATGGTTTGTTGCTACTTCAAAAATGGTGAGAGGATATCTCTAACAATGGCTACAAGGCCATATTAGATATCCCTCTACTAACCAACATGAATATTGGAGGAAAATATTGAGAAAGCTAATCCAAGGAGGAAGTAAGGATCTTAATCATATTTCTTATATGATATGCAATTCAAAGCATGGTGTAAAGTTTAAAGGTATGTGGTTAGTCTTTTTTATAGTTTTATATTTGGGGAAAAATTACATCTTGGTGCATGTGGGACTAAAATCATAAAGTAGATTAAGGTTTTCTAATCATGATTAGTGAATTAACAAGTGATTAGGATGTGAGGAGCCTTAATCAACCACTTAGGGTCAATTAAGAGGCTAGGATAAGATTTTGAAGCCTTCTGAGATGTCTTGGAGGGAAATGGGGTGATTTTGAATGGTTGGAAGAGGGGTTTAAGCCAATAATAGGGTTTATTGACCAAAACAAGGGTAAAATAGGATTAATTAGCTAATAATTACTAATTGTTTGTTTGGAAGAGGATTATGACTTACGATGTGTCGTAAATTGGCATCCTGAATGTGAAAGAGGTTAGGTAATCAACAAAGCATTGTTAATTAACCAAAATGGTAAGAAATGTTAGTTAATTAGGGAAATCACTAATTATAATGGAAATGGTAAGAATGAGAGTGATTAGTGTGCTTTTAGCAATAAGATTGCAAAAGTGGAATTTAGGTGTCTACATTTTCCCTATTTGAGGTGAAGTAAGTGACATCACTTCAAACATAGTAGAAAAACATAAAAAAGTAAATTTTTGAAGAAAAATTAGTATAATGAAGCATTCCCCTTGAGTGTCGATGGGGCGATAGAAGAAGTCAATCGACGATGGAAAATATGGTTGGAAAAGATAGAAGAAATAGGATAGGGATAAACATGATTGTTTATTGCCCCAAGTGTTTTGGAAGAAAATTTAATAGTGATGAGACATGATAGTGAAGAATATAGGAGTAGCTATTACATTTAATATTTTAATAAGCATATTTTTTTAATCATATTTCCCTTATGATCTAAATCATCGACCTTTATTAAAATAAACAAAAGTGTAAAATAACATGAAAAGATATATTACTAGCATTTGTTTATTACTTAAAATGTGTAATTGCATGCAACATACATAATGCAATGTAATACAAAATAGTAAAACAAATAACCTAACAGAGAAACAAGTACAACACATCTACTCAAACAAACAACGCTTCAAGATAGTTGTACCCATGTTTTTGTTATCAAGCTTCAGCTCCTGAATGTTTGTGTTTTAACAATAAGGGTTAACAATGGTGCCCCAAGAAAGGATACATGCAAGAATAATAATGAAGGAACAAGTAGTCCCATGAAAATAATTCATGTGCTATGACATAGTCTTTGGAAACTCACTGTTGCATGGGAGTACCTTGACAAAGTAAGTAAGCTAGCTTTGTTAATGGAGGTAGATCATGATGATCCACAAGTTTGAGACAAGAACAAACAAAAACCTAAGAAATATGTTTTTTTAGGAAAAATTTCGATGTTTGAGGAAAATTCATTTGATATAGGCTTCAGCTGCGTGCATGCCATTTACCAATTTTTGAATTTTTTTAAATTTTTACGATTTTTTTGAATTTTTACCAATTTTTTGACTTTTTTGAAAAAAATTATACTATTTTGAATTTTTGAATTTTGGGAAGAAAATATTGTAGAAGAAATGAAGAAGTCATAGGACATTGCCAAAAGACATTGGAAGGAAAAAATATGCCCCAAGTAGTAGAAAGGGTCACCAGGAAGCAAAAACATGCCCCAACGTAGCGAAACGGGAAAAAATAATTATTTATTAAAAATAATTATCACAAAGTGAGTGTTAAAATAATTTAGAAAAATCACAATGGTCCCAGGAGCTTTGGGGTGAGAGAAACATCGCGGGGCAAAATGGGTATATAAACCATGCCACGGGGGTAAAAACCATCACAATGAGTTTATTTACCACATACACTTACCCTTTTATTTTTGAGTGAGACTTGACCGACGAGAGAAAATGGTGAGGGTGAAAAAATAGAAACACAAAGTGTGGATCACATTCGAGATTACATGCGTCTTCCCGTGGATGGCCTACATGTACTAAAATCCAAAATTTTACTTTTGTCCTTTTGTAGAGAATTTATTAGCATTAATTAGGGTAGAAATTGATGCAAAAGCACTAGCCTAGCCCTTGGGGTGCGTAGGCATTCTCAGGGGTGTGCTAGTGTTACACCATGGAGGCACAACCACACTTGCATTAAAAGCACATATGCACGTAGGTGTTGGTGAAGCTAAAACACATGCACTCATGCATATGCAATAAAACATGGATGTCTATGCGTAGGTGTGAAGATGAGCACACACACATCATATCAGATATGATGATGTGATCTAGGGAGTTAGGGGAAAGTGGATACACTTGCATGACAATGTAGGCACTTACGTGCAAAAGATGGTGCTAATTCTTGAGGGTGCTAGTGCAAATATGGGAGGGCTAGCACTGTGGGCACATTAGTGTAAAAATTATTTTTGAATGACTTTTTAGAAGAATTAGGAATTTTTTAGGAAAACTTAGATGATAAAATAAATGAAATAGAAGAATTAGATCATAATAAATGAATTGGCTAACCTTATAGATGGACCTACCCCCGATTAGAGACGCGTGAGTGACATGGGCCACTCCAAGCCTACGAGGTAATGTTATGTCGACGAGATCACATCTACTTGGAGATGCTAATGGATGTTACGGGTCTCTCATATGGGGCTTGCATGCCACATATTACCTTGGACCATATCCTGCTCTCACACCTTAGCTAAGAGATGAAAAAATGAGATCCAGACATTTTGCCTTCCAACAGGTGAGATGCGCATTACTTTAGAGGATGTTTGGTGGAATTTTAGAGTGCCTATTCGTGGTCACCGGTCACGTGTGAAAACCATCATGGTCATAACTTGCAGAGCATTGTTGTGATTTTTTGAGTAACAAACATACCTCGTTGAGGTATGTCGCTGGACATTACTAGATACATGGCTGATCATCACTTGGTAAAGTTCTCGTATATCTTATAGCTCTTATCAACGAGCTATTACCGCTTGACAAGACTGGTGCTTGGTTTTATTTGGGCTTGATTGGAGTGATACATAGACTCATTAGTGGGGAGATCTATTGCTAGGGGCAGTGTACATTAGCCCATTTGTACAAAAATTTACACTGATAGCCTACTATGGTCAAAATACCGTGGGAATGGTGACCTTACTTTAGATATAGGCCTCGGGGATCATATTGCTATAGGATGCCTAACAGGAGCATTACGAGCCCGAGCTCTCTGCGAGCCATCTATTATGGGCTAGGTTCCCAATGGTGATGACATTCATAGTCACATGGGAGATACAAATTTCTACAGTGTGATTCTTTGATGAGGTATAACCTCATATGATTACGTGGTAGCCATACGTTATATCAGTGGCCTCAGGATGTAATAGAGTTGATTATTGTAGCCATTGATCATTTCATTATTGGGAGTAGGATCTACATCCTTGAGTGGTATAAAATGGACATGGTCCAATGACAACTTGGTCTCATTTAGGGGATTCCCAACGATGAGATGTGGTATGGTTGGATATCAAGAGAGACCATTCATATTGGGAATTAGATCTGGTTAGGACAAGCTCATACAATATTTTTATAGGTGGTTCCATAGCCTTGGGTGTAACAATCACATATAGTAGATCCAAGGATGACTCCAAATTATCGGGATGGTACACTATAGTGTTGCCTCAACAGTTGAAAATTACATAGGGAAATGTTATATGTGACAGGGTAGGGGTAAATAGCCCAAATCCTAGGGCACATGCTTAGGAAAATTCCTAAGCAGATCCATCCACAAGTATGGCCACGCAGGTAGGGCCACACGGGGCCATAGGCGGGGATATAGGTGCAACATGTATTGGTTCAAAACATGTGGTGGTTTATATAGCATCGTGTAGTGGTATAGTGACATGTAACGGCACCACGGATGCCACTTAATTTTCCACTACGAGAACCATTATAAGAACCTCTATCACCCCCAAACATGAGTCCACCAAGAGGTGGGGAGATGGTGGAGGTGGAGAGGAGATGGAGGAGGATATACAAGGTGGCGGGGATCTAGGTTTTTTTGTAAAGAGTAGCTTGCAAAAATTTATAGCCTTACAAATTTAGGCTACTTGTGGAGAGGGATCTAGTAGAAAGAGATCAACTATGGATAGAGAGAGATCGTGTGATTACGAGAAAGGGTGTAGATGTAGGCTGAGTGGGATTAGGCTTTATTGGAGAGATTCCGGTTGTGGGAAAAGATAACGAGCACAAGAGTGGAGTGTGATACACTTCAAGAGAGAGTACTCCTTAGGAGTAACAATTTTATTAGTTTATATTACCTCCCGGAAGATGTGGCAATCTACTACAAGGTACACTATCATGTAGTCATCCAAGTTGAGAGCAGAGAGCTGCTGAATTTAGTCGATATCCGGCAGCCTATCAAATGCTATATCGCATAAGACCTCACAATTAGTGAGGTTAGTACAACAACCCTCCATACAATAGGTCTTAGAGCAACATGGTTCAATACAAATTGGTGTAACACCTTCCATGGGTCTATCACAATAGATTCCCCCACCTAGCGATAGACCCGGGCAGGCAGTCCCGAGGGGGTGAGAGTTAAGGTTAAATCTTGTATTGATGTACCTTTTTGATGTATGCCTCGATATGAAGGAACACTTTTGTAAAAATGTACGTTATAAATTATTTTTTGATTATGCCTCGTGATGAAGGAACATTTTTTACCCATGCCCATGATGGTGTTTTGTATTTGATATGTATCGAGACACATTGATTTTGTACATGGACATTTGATATTTATGGATATATGATGATTGATGGATTAATGATGTATCATACTATGTTTATGATATATCATGCTTAATATATTATTATTGTTGTTTATGTTTGTATCACACGTTGTTCGATTATGATATAGCATTTGATGATATAAATTTATATTTTGATGAGATACTTTGTGTTTTACCTATCAAATTTTGTGTATGAGATAACATGTTTGATCCACATTTTTATTATGGTCTATGTTTGAGGGGTGGAATGAAGGTGGTCCCTCTTTCCCCTCTTGGCGATATTATATGATGTTGGATTAGCATACATGTTTAATTTTCATGTTCATGATGATGTAGCTTAGCCTTTATTGAAATATGAGATATGGATGTGATGATAGATGATATGATGATGAAATGACAACAAACTTCCCAAGAAAAGTGCAAATTAATCAAATCTAATCAAAGCAACACAACTATCTACAAGTATGTAAGATAAAATGAACTCAATGTAATGCATAACAGATTAAAGTAACACTTAATCTAAGCAAGCAAATGAATCCAATTTAAATCACACCAGACAAAACAACAATGTAATTAAAACTATATAAACCAACAACTAAAAGTAAGGAAACTATTACTTTGTTTTTGCAGGATAGTTTTGAAACATTTTTCTTTGTTTTGGTATGATCTTAGGACAATGTTATATTGTTTTGGAATTTTCTATGAAACATATGTGAATGTTTTGAGTTTTTTTAACTAACATATCTGATTTTTTTGGGATTTTCACAAAGTTATGCAAATGTATATTTGACATTTTCTAAGAAATTTTCCAAAGATAACGTCTAAGAAACGAAAAATGTGGATGCCCCTAGCGTTAGATGGGATGTATAAGGACATAATGCCACATGTTATGTATAAGAAGTGATGATGCAAAGTTTCCCCCAATGTGAGATGGGAATATACAAAGGCACACTATTCACATTCAAAAGTAGGATCAGTCGGATCAAGGCCAAGAGGGATAGGCTCAAAAGTAGCTCAGATGTAGACAAAGGATAGCTTAGGAAAAAGCTATCATAATCCTAGACCTGAAATGATTGTGAACAATGGACCCTCCAATGGCACCGAAACTGGTTTTCACTAAAGGACTTGTCCAAAGTGCCACCATTGCATGATTTTCACTATTGGATGCACTTGTTTATTTCTATTTTCCTTTTTCTATTTTTACACTTTTTGTTGTTGTTTTCTGACATTTTAGAGACCTCACTCTTAAACATAGAAAAATTTAAGATGAATTGCGTTCATGGGTTCTTAAAGCTCCTAACCATTTGAGTAAACATGCATATAGGCTCCTAAACTAAACTTGGTGACCACAACATATGGCCCTAGCCAATTAGGATAGAATTTTACCTTCTTTTCCCAGTCCTTTGTGGTGTTGAAATGGTTTTATTTTAGCATCAATTCTCCCACCTCAAATTGATGAGGTATCACTCTTTTGTTATATCTTCTCTGCACTTAATCATGATAAATTTTAAGGTGGTCAAGGGCATGAAGTCATTTCTCATCTAATAGATCCAAATATTCTAGTTGAGCTACTATGTAGTCTTCCTCTTCATTCAAGTAATCTCTCAACTCTATACGCAAAGAGGGGATCTCGATCTCTTGGGGTAACATGAATTCTATGATGAACGTTAGGGAGTATGGAGTGGCACCTGTAGGAGTGTAGATAAATGTTCTATATGCCCAGAGGGCAGGGTGAATTTGTAAATTCTAGTTATGACATGTAGTATTCACCATCTTCTCCATAATACGATGAGGGTTTTATTAGAAGCTTCGGCTTGCCCATTACCTTAAGGGTAATAGGGGTTGAAAATTTGAGAGAGATTTGAAAATGGTTTGATAATGATTTCATAGTTTTTAAAAGGAATTTCCATTTTCAACTATAATGGAATAAGGGATACCATATCAACAGATGATGTGGTTCATTATAAACTTAGATATTTGTGCACCTTCAACATAGGTAAGAGGAATAACCTCTACCCATTTTGTAAAGTATTCAGTAGCAGTGATAATGAACTTGTGGCCATATGAGGATACAGGGTTAAGCTTACCTATAAGATCAAGCCCCCACTTTGAGAATGACCAAGGTGTTGTGATAGGTTGTAATGATTGTGTCGGTGCATGTATCAAATTGCCGTACTTCTAAAATGTAAACATTTCTTCACATGTTTGCAACAATCATTTTCCATGGTAGGCCAATAGTAGCCTACTCTGAGTATCTTATTTTCTAGGATTATCCCATTCATATGAGCCTCACAGATGCCTTCGTGCACCCATTTTATTTCTAGGATGGATTCATACAAATTAAGATAGTGTAACAGATTCCCGTCATAGCCTCGATGGAAGAGAGTGCCCTTGAGAAGGGTATAGTGTCCTATATGATGGATGAGGGTTCATTTATTGGTATGAGTAATATTAGTGAGAAAGGTTCCATCGTGAAGGTAATTAAAAATGCAATAACTTCACATACCAAAAAGGAATTTGGCATGTCATATTCTAGTTTTCAGAGATGCTCAATGAAGAACAACATATCATTTTTCCGAGGTGGGATACTCAACATGGACCCCACTGTGGCCATAGCATCCACTACTCTATTTTGTGCTCTTGGGATTTGCTGAAATGTAGTATGCTCAAATAACTCCTTCGAGAATCAACCATTCTCTTGTATGGAAGAAGTTTCTCATCTTTAACTTTATATTAGTGTGTTACCTCTTTTATAATTAGCATGGAATAACCGATTATGTTTACTTTTCTGATATACCACTTAATACCCAACTTCATCCCTACAATAAGAGTCTCATATTATACTATTTTTTTTTTTTGCATGGGTTACCCATCCAGTACTTTCATAATTTGTTTTCCCTATTTTGATTGGAGCACCTCGGCACCTTGGTCCTCTCTAGGTGCCCCGATCCTCTTTGCACTTTCCTCTCACTTTTGGGCACTTTCTAACCATTTGATATTCTTATATTTTTTTAGTGGTTAGTATTTTCAAGGTTACTTATGAAATTAAATCAATATAGCCATATAAATATAACATTATGTGACCATAATGAGGGACCAAACACTAAGCACTAGCTATCAACACCTAAGGTCACATCCATAAAATTAATATATAGCTACATTTGCATCCATATAGCTCCATCATAAGGCAAAAAGGTTGGTTCATCTACGTCACACTTCATAAGATGGGATTCTATTGTTTCCATACACACATTTATTACATTCTACATCTAGTTACTTTCTCGCTACTTCACAAATTGTGACTGACACAAGATCAACCTAGGGCAAAATTTCCACACACACACCTAAAACTACATTGGGTCTAAGATGTAGTGCGAAAAATCGAGTGATAATTCCATCCATTTGGTAGCTGAGGAAATTCCAACCCCTTCATATGCATCTTTCTTTTTAGGGTTTTGATGCTTTTTCTGGGGTTTTATAGGTGATTCTTCATTGCAAGTTTACAATGAAATTGGTGATCATGCAATGAAATTCATGCGACATGAAATGAACAAGGGAGAACATCTTGAACACCTCATAGGAGGTTTCTGGAGCATTTGCATAGACCAAGGTGTCCATAATACAAACCAAGGTGCTCATGGGCACCCCTATCCCTCTCCAGGCACCCTAGTCCAGTCAGATAGCTTGGATCTACAGTTTTCAGTGCTCCCATGTGAAGGTTTCCTCCTCCTATTCATCCAATCTCCACTGTGACACAATCCCATGACATCATCGAATCAACTAAGGCCTTATTAACCCTCTTTGCACATTAGGGTTTCACATTTCATTGCTTAGATTACTTGGGTATTATTTTAGTATTTTATTACTTCATTTATTTAGTTATTTTACTGCTCCTATAACATTAGATTACACTAGAATATTCATATTTTAGTTAATCATTTTGGTGAACTGATGTGAATCGAACGATTTTAGGATCCTCATTCTTTTCTTATCATCCTAGAGTCCAGGTCATCATGAATATCTCAATTGACAATTACTAGAGTCTAGTCATCATGAGTATCTCAATTAATGATTACTTGCTTGCAAATCCTGATTTAAGGCGTAGAGTACAACATATTCTTGCTACTACTTGAATTCCTATCGATATGCATCCGGAATCACTCTATCATTAATTTGTTGATGCATTACCTCAACAAAACATTAAAAATTAATCCTCCTATTGATCTTAACACTTTTGACAATGACCCACATTTACATATCATGATTCCCATTTATAATTTATGTGTCAAGCACACTTTAATTGACAATGGATTTGAGCTCAACTTATGTCCCATGTCATTCATTGAGATGCTAGGTCTTTTCTCTCGCGATGTTGATCCATCTTATCTTTCACTGTGTGCATATGATGGTTCTATTCATCCATGTGTTGGTCACATTACATTACCTATCACTATAGGGCCAAAAACAGTTAACACCATGTTCTTTGTCATCAACTTTCTAATCTCTTATAACTATTTTCTTGGTAGACCATTTCTCCATGCCATGGAAGCTATTGCTTCTACCATGCATCATTGTGTTAAATTCATACATGGAAGTATTGAATATACTATTTTCGCGACCCACGACCCTTGCAAATATTGTGACCACGATTCTAATACTACTCTTCCTACTCCACACAATAATACTATAGATGATCCTCAACATATGGAAAAACCACCTCATTTTCCACTACTTGAAGGTGTTATTTGTATGATAGACGTTGTTTATTCTACTTCATTGCCTCCAACTGCTATTACTACTTCTATGGTTCTTTATCGGGGGCCTTTCCATTCTACAGAGACATCCCTTTATCCCCTATACCTTCACATGCACCTCCTCTATCAACACTCCCACCATTTACATGCACAATTTTTATGAATGGTTCATAATGAGAACATATTCCACTTGATCCTACTAGTAATGTCACTATTTGTTCACATAATGGTATAGCTCAACTCGATATCACTTTTGAGGAAATTTATCCTCCTACTCACCATACTCATTTATATTACAGCTTCATCATTATTACTTCTACTTATAGTTTACCTATCTTCCATCTTATATTCTATCAATTGCGCTCTCATCACTCTTCTCTACTCACATTAGGGCATTCTTGGCTTACTTATATAGGGGGTACATTAGACCCTGATCATATTGATATATCATTCCCTATGCCCTTTGGTCATATGTTCATTTGCAATAGTTCCTTCCTAGGCTATACACTAAATCTCACCCATTGGTATGCAAATGTATGTCCATTACTACATTTCACTGATGAGGAATATGTTATGGGCATGTGTCATTTATGCCTTAATGAATCATTACACGACCAACCCGACATTATAGCTTATCGGTTTTTGATGCTACACCTTATGGCTTTAATCCAAACAATGACGATCTTCTTGATGACATCACTTCATCCTCCCCTTTCTTCACACACTTAGGGGGCATAACATTCACACACCCCCTACCCTAGCATCAACGCACAATTCATACTCTCATTACCATGCATCAACCTTCGAACATCAATCATTTCCTGATGACACACTCTTGTGCTTCGGTTCACACTTGACCTGCGAGGGAATTATATATACATGAACCCCACACACTACATTAAAAACATTTCACATCTTCATGCAATTTACAATTTGCATCCTACATCTTGTCCTACATACAACATAAACATTATACTCATGCCTCACATACTACACCATAATCATTGCATATTGCACATTTTCACACATCATACATGTCATCTTACATTTTACATCATACACCTTACATATTACATCTTGTGTCTTACATCTACTATGCATATACACATCTTAGGTCATCTATGCATCTTGCATTACATACCATACACCCTACTACACACATTACACATTTTACACATTATCTTCTATGTGTTGCACTCACTACTTGATGACACACTCTAGTCTCATGATCCATACTAGACTATTGAGGGTATACATAACAAATGGACCTCATCACCCTTACACATTCATCATTCAATCTTTTCTCATGTGACATACCTAGATTAAGTGATATACATTTTAGGATACAGGTCACTTCTTCTACCATCATCTCGTGATAGGCTACATCATCACTTTCACTTGCATCATTTAGTGGTACATGCTTTAGGATAAATCACCACTCCTTTATATTCATCTTATCGTGATATATTCTTAGGATACAACATAATGCAAACGTCATCTCTATGTTACATGTTATCACTACACATTCACCACAATGTGCTACACACAACATATACTTCAACCCTTTCCCAATGACACACTCTCATTTATGGTTCATTCTTGACTTTTGAGGGGTCATACTAAATGAACCTCACTGGCATACAGTTCCATTCACTTGGGGGCACGAGGATACCATCATTCACTTTGCATTCCATTTCATCCATCCACAACATACCACATTTTATGGTTGTATTTACTCTTGCTTGTACTTACTTTTACATGTATGATTTATTACACATTATAGATAGATATATTGTATGCCATTATCATTGTCATACACACATGTACGTTCACTTGATTTCTAGTTTTGATCACATAATATATAGGGATACTACATGTAGCATGGATGCTTGACTACCAGTACCATAGTGGCTCCTTGGGGCATCTAAATTTTTATGCTACATGTGTTATTATTTCATTTTTGTTCATAAAACACTACTTTAATAGTTTATACATGCTTTGGCATATGTTTTATCTTTATAAAATGCTAATGGGTTCTTAATGTGTAGCATTTTTATGCAGCATACTTGTTTCCATATTTGTTTGTTACACTATCTCTGCTATTGCTTGTTCTTGTTAGTGGGATTTTCCCTTTGTCTTATGTGCACATTTGTTTTTTTGGCCACCGCGTCTGAGTGTCTTACAACACCATGAGTGGTGTCCTATATTTGTAACATTCTTTATGCAGCCTACATTGTCTTCTTGGGTGTTTACATTATCTTCTTATGTTCTAGCTTGCGTTATCTATTTGGATTACACTTGTTTTCTACATGCATGTTCGTAATAACAATTGTTTTATAGCTATCTTATTTTCTTGTGCCTTGGTTTCTACCAAGCACATCCCATCCCCCCTGTAGGGCATATTTTTAGTATATGTGGTTGGTCCTCTTTTGGGTCGCATTCTCCTATCTCATGATGTCACATGCACCCCCAAAGAGGGGGCATCATTTGGATTTACATACAATATTGATATAGTTCAGTATTTAGTTTTTTTCCAAGACACAGTGGGTTACATAGCGAGTGGGTTAAGACCAGTCTATAGAAATCCATGCACAAATGTATTTTATAGGGTAGATTGTCCTTAGCATTCCTGGGGATCGATTACGGGTTAAATGATAAACGATACCTTCCTCTCTACACTAATTTTTCCTATGGCATTAGATCACCAAGAAACCAGACAATACAAAGATCTCTTCATTTTGGGAAGTAGTTATAGGTTGGAGGATAAATCAGACTTTCCTCCCTACACTTCTTTGCCAGTGGCATGAGATCACCTAAAAACTCACACGACATTGACATGATCCTTTCTACACCCTTTTTCTCATCATGAATTAGGTGCACATGTTCCTTTTTCATTTTCATACTTTCTTTACATGCTTTTTACATATATACATGTGTTTTTACACATTACACATATACATGCGTATTTGACTACTTGATCGTCTTCTCTTTTACAGGTCCATCTGTATGGGAAACAAATAGTCAACATCACACACATAAAATTACATCAAACACATGATGCTAACATATAGGTACATCATGTACATGTACATTGGCATCCACACATGTTTTTTCCCTAGGTTCACTCTCATCACTTTTTTCACTTTTTCATCTTTAGTCTCCACGCTCCATGTTTTTATCACTCCATGCTTTGTCTAGTCCTCAACACGCTTTCTACATCACTCTACATGGATATCAGGTACACATCTCTATCTACTTTATGTTACCAATCATTTTGATCACCAATATAAAGTGGGGGAAAATGTAGACACTAAATCACGCATTTTGGGTAATTATTTAGTCCCAGTCTCATACTACTATTCATATGGCTCTCAAGTGAAAAGAGTAATAATTAACCCATGTATTTGTCCACTTTACATTGTTTTCTATTTCTAATTTCAATCTTGCACCCATAATTTCCCAGTATGTAATTTCATACTGTGTTTTCCCTATTTCTGACTGGGGTGCCCAGCCAAGACTGGGGCACCCTAGTCCCCTCTGGGTGACATGATCCTCTCTGCACTTTCCTCTCACTTTTTGGGCACTTTATAATTATTTGAGATTCTTATATTTTTTTAGGTGGTCAACCTATTTAGGGATGATTATGAAATTAAAGTAAGAGAACCATATAAATATAAAGGTATGTGACCATAATGAGGGACCAAAAACTAAGCACTAGCTATCACCACCTAGGGTTGCATCCACCAAAGACATCTATAGCTACATTTGCATCCATCTAGCTCCATCACAAGGCACAAAGGCTGGTTCATCTGCATCACACTTCATAGGAGGGGAGTCTGTTGTTTTCATGCACACATTTATTACATTCTACATTTAGTTACTTTCTCACTAATTCACAAAGTGTGACTAGTACAAGATCGACCTGGGCACAATTTCTAGACACACACCTAGAACTAAATTGGGTTTGAGATATAGTGAAACTCTCAATGACAAGTCCATCCATTTGGCAGCTGAGGATAGTCCAACCCCTTCATATACATATTTATTTTTAGGGTTTTGATGCTTTGTTTGGGGTTTTATAGGTGATTCTTCATTGCAGGTCTCTACAATGACATTGGTGATCATACAACGACATTCATGTGAAAAAAAAACAAACATAGGTGAACATCTTGTGACACATCAAATGAGCTTTCTAAAGAATTTACATAGACCAGGGTGCTCATAATACAAACCAGGGTGCCCATGGGCACCACTATCCCTCTCCAGACACCCCAGTCCAAATCAAATAGCTTGGATATGCACTTTTCAAGCTCATGTGTGAAGGTTTCCTCCTCATGTTCATCTAGTCTCCATTGTAACATAGTCTGTGACATCATCAAATAAGCTAAGGACCTCTTAACCCTCTTTAGACATTAGGGTTTCACATTTCATTGCTTAGATTTCTTGGGTATTATTTCAATATTTTATTACTTCATTTATTTAGTTATTTTACTGCTCCTATAACATTAAATTACACTAGAATATTCACATTTTAGTCAATCAATTCCTTCAAATTTTTACATCTCTTTTGCATACTTTTTTGTAATTTTCAAGTTACAAGAATTACATGTCTTTGAGTTATATGTTAGTTTATATTATAGATATTGACTCGCACTCTATATTACAGGGTTCATCATAAAGCATGCTAGCACCAACACATTTGAAAACACTTTAGAGTAAATATGAAGTGTGTGGGCACACTTAGGTATGTTTTTCCTTTAAGAATTTAATTTTAAATTACACATTTAAAGTGGGGGTAAATATAAACACTAAAATTTGGTAACTTATCCTTGTGAAATGTTAAGTTTGACTATGCTCCCTTACCAAAACGAATGCTCACATTTAAAATCCAATATCCTTGTCCCTCTAGCTCTTATATAACTTGTTTATATTTAAGTTTATTTGTACACTCTATTATGTCATAAATTCTAAGAATATTATTTAATAAAAGCAACATTAAAAATTTGATATTCATGGCACAACTTTCAGTTCTAAGTTTCATCTCTATGGTTTGAAAGCATATGAAATAGTCAAAATATTAGGTTCAGTCTTGGATGACCTATATGGTCTCTACCATTCACATTCACTGAATTTTATTTCAATTTCAAATCCTTCTTTGGGTCATTTAATCTTCCTAGGTTTAACCTTATTATAACATTTCACCTATAAAAGGCTATGTAAACAATCCATTATCAATTTATAACTCACCTAGAACTCTTACAAGATCCTATTGAAAACATCTTCTCAAAAGCACTCAAATGGTTCCCAATTTTTCTTAAATTAGTTGTTATCATCTAGATTAGTCCCTGCTACAAGTTAAAAGAACTAAAATAGGTCAAAGAGTCTACCTTACTTTATTTCCAAGCATGAAAATATCATAAGGCCATGTATTAGCAAGATAAAATTCACTCTAATCATTACATGATGGTTTTAATTAATAAAGGGTTAGGTCACATAGTTGAGGCATAATGCATCTCAATAATATTGCATTTGGTATATTATATACTACATAATTAGTTTGTTATGTTGCTATCAATAGATATGAGGGAAACCTTATGGGGTTGGTTAGCTATACACACTTACAAGAACACCTAGTAGAACTACACGAGGCTTGATACCACAAAAAGGAAATGTAGTACAAAAATTAAATTGGTTCAATATCTAGAAGTCTTCCCACCAAGGGTAGTCCATCCTCAAAACACATACATGTTTTCTCGTTTTTGTTTTCTAATAATTTGGTGAATGGTTCTACAAATGATTAGGGTTTATACTTTATTAAAGATGATTATAGGCCATCCTGAAGTTGTGTAAGCAAGAGTGAAACAAAACAAAGATAATTACTAGATAAATAAAGAACATAGAAAGTTATAAATTTAGGTATTCAATGAATCCAAGATCATACATCTCCAGACCATGATAGTACATATCAAATCTAGACTATACAAAATTTGTATGGTCCCACCCCTATTTGGTTTTCAGCTCCAAAACTTTCACTAAAGCATTTGTAGCTAAAAAACCATCTTGTTTCACTATCCTAGACACCCGATTCTTTTTCATGTCCTAAGAAACTAATTTTATCTCTCCTCTTATGTATTTGAGAAAGTACTTATTGTTTATCAATTATTTCAATCATTTCAAGTTTGAATGCATTATTTTAATTGTGTATAATTGATGTTGGAAGTTAATTAGATTAGAATAGTCTACATTCTAAAAAATGTTACATCATTATTAATTGTTACACAATAACACTCTAAAAATTTAACTAGGGTGTACACAACATCTACTAATCGTGGCACCATACTCTCAATCTATCCATTCCTTCCACCTCTGGGGCATCATCCTATTTGATAGCCTATCTATAAGGTTTTTCCCCCACCTTTATAATTTTGGCCCCTCTTCTCCTCTTTATCACTGCCACTTAGATATTGGTTGTGGAGAATGTCTAACATAGTGTGGTATCAACGGTGGAATAGATGCTACGGCCTTACTCTCACCTCTCTCCGACATGTTGTATTCCATATTATTCAAGGGGTGGTGGTACAACATGATTTGGTTTCCTAAACTAAAGTGGAACTCTATCAAGCTGGTGTGTCTCCACCCACCAAACTTAATGACTTGTGATCTCCAAATTCCCCTTAGTACTCACCATCATGTTCCAAGTAGGCCACTAATCTTTTGTCCCTATATAGGTCTCCACACCACCTAATCTTATGGAATAGGAATCAATGATCTATACTCCAATGTTTCCCTCACTTATGAGCCTCTCTCCCACTAAAGTATCCTTGGGGAATACCCTATTACCTATATCCCTATCCATGTAGACATATATATAAAATCATTCATATATAAAAATCACGCACCAAATACACTTAAGTAGTAGCTCCAAAAATAAACTAAATCCCTAAATCTAAGACATATTTGCATGCCACTATAAATAATAAGGTAGCTACTCAATCTTCCTTGTGGCATAATATTTTTTCCATAACAATCCCTATAATCACCTTTTCGATATCAATAATTTATGTAGAAAAAATGAGGCTCAATCATGTCATCGGTGTGCTCGAGATGTATTCATTATTTTTAGTGGACCATTATGTTACGGAATTCCTCTTTATTGTACCAATTGGAACATTTAAAAAAACTTACACACCCAAAATGGGTAATCCAATAATTGAATGCACGTCATATAAGGTTTCAACAACCTTTATAGTCTATCTTGCATCCCTCCACTTGAATGTGTTAGAACTAAAATCCTAATGTCCTGAAAAATCTAAATAATATCTAGACACAATGGGATCCACACCATATGTATAATGCCTCCAAAATCAAGTCTATGTAGTTATTCCACATCTTGTGTTAATAATCCCCTAAACAAATCTAATAACTCGATACATGTATATGGATCTCCATAATTGGATCCTTTGTGGAAAATTTAAAATATCAAACAACAAGAACCCTTTAGATATGAATAAAACATAGTTATTAAAAACATAAATTACATCACTAAAAATATTTAGCATTATTATTACACTATCAGGTCATGCAAACACATACATGATTGACCATTTTGTAATAATTCCCTCTTTTCCTACAATATCAACCACTTAAGAAAATTACATTAGCCATCATGGAAATCCATCACCCTTTAATAGAATTTTCCACCAAAAATATATACAATCAACCATGTAAAAAAATTCAATGCCGATCCACCTAGTTGATCCCATTTGCTTCAAGGGTGTGACCCTTTCTAAAATTTAATTTACAAAACCACCCTAATGACTACCAAACTTGAAATTATCCCAAACCCACCTAATAATCAACCTAATATATATCTTGGCTATATTTGGAACAAATTTTGCTAGCTAAATTTACCCTACCACACATTTTTCTACTTTTCTTCTAGTTACCCTTTCCCAAATTAAATACAAAACCTACCTTAGGATTTATAGTGTCACATTACCTATATCACCTACCTTGAATGTCACATAGTACTCTCACCATCATTGTTCAAATAAGACAATCTCTTAGTTGTAATTAGAAAAGGTGAAAATGAATTTTTCTATTTACTATTTATAACAATTTATACACTGACTTCATTATGATTTGCTATAATATTCAATCCTTCGTATCTTTTAAACAAAAATCCTAAAAAATATTCCATAAGTTGTGACATCATCATAGTGGAAAGATACTAATTTTGACATATTAAGTACACCTCTACAAAAATAATCTAAATATCCTCATTCATCAAAATTTGTTTCCATTACAACTCTCGCTAAATCAGCCCCATAACCTCCTAAATAGGTTATTTATGTCTTATTTTTCTAACTATCCTCTAGTGTTTCTTTTTAGTCTTGCTTATTCATGGTTCTAAGCAATTATTGTTCCTATCATAGGAAATCCGAGTCACACATAGAGGTAAGTATGAGGTAGGTATATTTCATTTATTGGAGTTCATAATTTCTGTCATGTACTTACATTATCCCTTTGTTTTAGCATTTACTTTTCATGTTAGGCATTACATATGTATTTTTTATATACCATCTCATGTTTCATTATTGTGAGATAAGACGATATTTTTTTGGGGAATACGTATGCACCTAATTATTATGATTACTAACAATTTTACTGTGCATGGGTTGTTGATGCATTATCTTCCGATTGGGTGCCTCAAGGGACCTACCAAGATTATGGTGTGATTATACTTGGTCAAGTGGGATAGACCATATCATTTTAGAGATAATATACTTGGTAATTATTCGTCCACCCCCTTTTTATAAGCTTTAATCCTATCTATTTTTATGCCCTAACTAACCATATCTCATCCTCTTCTCACCTATATGCTTTAAAGAATTCAACCAACTCTTAAAAAATGCAAAAATCATGCAAAAATCACAAAATCTAGTCCCATTGGGGAAACTTACCCCGTAGTCAATGGAAACCTAGCCCAATCTTCATTGACCCTATAAAGGTATTCTTCTCTTGCAAAAAATCATTAGATGCATGTAAACATCCAAGTTCTCTTGCGACCCGTGAACTTTCCTGTTGTATATATTTACCCCCGGGTAAATATAAAACCCGACGCAAAGGGAAAGAGCATTTCGGAGGCGGAGAAACATGGTGTAGAAGCATGTCAGAAGGGTTAAAAAACCTGACGCCAAAGGACATGTCGCAAGGGTTGGAAAACCTAACAGCAAGGAAAATCGGGTCTCGCAAGGTGGAGGAACATGGCGGAGGAACATGGTGGAGAAACACGCAAAAGGAACATGTCGGGGGGTCTCCAAAACCAGACATCAAGGAAAAAATGTCGGGGGGTCTTCAAAATCCGACGCAAAAGAAATCGGGTCTCGGCGTTGGGGAAGCACGTCGGGAAAACATGAAAAAGAAGCATGTCGAGCACCCCTTCGAACCCGATGCGCATGCAAGTTCATCTTCCGCCCCGAAACAAAGGAAATCTTGGAAATACTGGTGGAAGCGGGTTTCGGGAAAACACAAGCATCAAACACATGTTGAGGCATCCTCCAAACCCGATGCAGATGCAAAGGAGAAACCCGAACCCAACTGAAACAGACCCTGACGTGGGAAATATTCAGATCGCCATAACTTTTCACAGGGAGCTCGGATTCACACAAGGTTGGACTTTTCAGAAAGCTCTTGGCGTCCTCTACGCAACTACGACTAGATATCTTTAATTGGGTGGGAACAAGTTCTTAAAATGCAAAAATACAGTTCGCCATATTTTGAGTTGTTGGGGATCTCACCTACCGCCATGATGAGGAGTTAGGTGCAGTCTTGGAGGTGGTTGGGGCAGATTTCGAATCATTCTCTTCTCCCTCATTTTTTCCTCATATAAATGGTAAGGAGAGGCTCTTTCTAAGTGTTGGACATTCTTGTTTTGGCCCCTCCCTTCTTCTCTTTGGCAGGTGGAGTTGTGGAGCTCAAACCTCCCATTTGGAACTGTAATGCAACCTTTGCCTATTGGCATTTTTTCAGTGTATTGTATCAAACCTTCGAAGCAAATAAATGCATGACTGTGGATGTTTCTCAACCCTCTATGTGTTTCATTTTGCATCCTCCTGATCTTTCACTATGAATATGTTTATCCGTGCATGATATTGCATTGCATTTCTATGGTTTGTGTTTATTGGCAAAACATATGTTCTTCATTCCTCGGTGCATCACCTCCGTAGTTTAGGTTTTATTTTTATGCATTCTCTACCCTGTCTCCTTGGCAAGTTAGATTAGGTTTTTGGTAAACCCTCTGTGTTTATTTGTGCATCTGAACAGAGGAATAGGAGCCGGCCTTCATCCGGAGAGATTTTCCGATTTCGCAAGGTCCCACACTTGGGAAAAGCTCCATGTTGTGCAATCGCACTGAGATTCTCAACCCATCGTGTTGCAGAGTCCCAGGGGTGCTACGATTCGACACCAACATTTCCCTCTCACATGATCATTCTTGCAACAATCACAGATCTCCCAAACATCATCTCAAATTGTTTGCATCGCTGATGATCATCTTTCATGAGACTTATCGGTATCTCTATGTTGCTTTATTGAGATTTTATCAAATTATCTTTGTATTGTTTTTCGCTAATATTTTGTAGGTACAAAGATGCTTCGCAACATCTAGGGAACACTTAGTAGCCTTCCCCTATAGGCCATTTTCCTATAGATTTTCATATTCATCCTTTTATCCCCGGCTTTATAATTCTCACGATATAGTCATCGTTGATCCCTCCTAGTCCACCATCAACCGGGATCTGTTCATCCACTAATCTATCTAAATTATGCTTTTCTTCCATGTTCCCATTTCTCTATCTCTGGTTCTCTTCTATAGATCCTCTTACAAAACTAACAGACCTTTATTAGTTTCCAGTTGTAGCAGGACTTTGTAGGCCTACATATTTTATCCACAAGTTTGGATCCATTCTCCTAATTTACCGTCGACTGCTATACACAATATCAGGGTTGTCATTGACCCAGAGCAGGTAATACTTAATTTATAGTTATAACAATCTAATCATATTTAGATCAATTTCTTTCATTTTCTCATTCGATACTATTTATGTTTCTCCATTCTTTTACTATCATATCTTTTTATTTCGATTTATCTAAACAAACGGTGGTTGGCAGCCACAAAAGGAAGTCAAAATATTTATGGAGCGGAAATAATTTGGGAAGCCCCCACATAACTCCAACAAATCAATATCATTTTTAGTCTTATTTATAGGTTTCATCTGATTCATAGTAGTGGAATCCATCATCATCTTGTGCCCATATCACATCACATCTGAGGTAACATAAAACCTCCATCATTTTTGAGTTTGGTAGTTTCTTCAATAACTAGTGCATTAACCTCATTAAGAATGAGAAACTTGGAAAACATTCCTAGCATGCCCGGTGAGACCATCCTTTTGGTGATCTCATTATTTTCTACCTATATTTCATTTTTATGTCTTCCACTAACACTACAAAGGTGTGAGGCTTTGCTTTATTTATTTTTTCGTGTTGGGTTCGTGGCCTAGATCACCCGTTGCTCAAGAGTGTAGATGAATAGTAAAAGTGTTATCCAAGTATTCCTCACTTTTTCAATATTTGATCCTTTTTACATCATAATTTTTTGTTCTTGTCTGTGTCCTCATCGAATATCACACTTCATTTTGGGTTTAAAAGAACATTCTTTTTGCATCCTTCTTGATCATATAGTTTAAGTAGGGGTTTAAGTTATTGCATATCACATCTTATCACACATGACCTAAAACTCATAAATCAAATCATACATCAAAACACCTCCTCTCCCAGTAGAATGATTTGGATTTGATCACCCAATAGGAAGCTACCTTAGACATTCCATAGCCATAACTTACCTGAAACCAGACATAATTTTACTTCTCTTAGGTCCTTTGTTATCCACCCCCTTTTCTTTTTCACATTCTTAATCACAACATAAAAGGAATTATTTTCTTGAATTGTCTGTTTAAAATGGAATCAAACTTCTCCTTGAGTAGTTCTCAAAAATCCACCATGACCCCATCCAAACCCTTGGTTGCTTCTATACCTTCTTCCAACCCCATCTATGACTACCTTCACCGTAGACCCTCTACTTCTCGACCATGCCAACCAGTAGATTCCACTCCTTCCCCGCCATCTTCTATCATTTATTCTTCACCTAGAATGACTATGCCTATCCAACCTATTGACCTTCTTGTCTCTCCCACATCAGATCTTCCCATCCAATCCCCATCATCTTATCATGATCCTGCTTCTCCCCATCATATATCTCCCCAACAATTCAATCTTCACCACTTGATATCTTTAGAAAACCCTTTCCTAATCCACCACTAGTAAATTTTTCTTCACCCTCTACATCATATCAATTTAACCCCTTTTCAATCAACACCATACACTAGAAATCTTCCACCACATCTATTTCACCACCTTCATCATCTACCCCTATCTTAGATATTGTTCCTATTGCCCCTTTAAGGGCTATCCTCACATCAACTATACCCACAATCACCTTACCCACCTCCTTAAATTCCACCGCATCTCTTTCATCTACATCTGGTCCTCTTATCACATCTAAATCAGCCTTCGCTTCTCCTACCTCTCTATCCACACCTATCATGCCTAAACCATTGATCACATCTCTTCCGAGCACACCCATCACTATCTTTATATCTACTACACCTATGAATCCACCCATGTATACCTTGACATCCTTATCACATATTTCCTAGACCATGCCTATATCATCCATTTCATCCTAATATTATACACCTACTATCCCCACATCTACATCCCCCATCGCATCTTCTCAATCTACATCCACATTTGTAATGCCTTTTGAGACAAAGACAAAAAACATTTATACTTCCCCTACACAATCCCTCATTTCTACACCAATTCATCCACCACTTACATCACCTCCTTCTCACATAGAACTCATCAATCAAATCATCCAAACTCCCTTTATATTTCTATAGCCACACCTACTCCCATTTTTTATTCCACACCCACATCTACCCCATGTACATCATTGGACTATGCTCCCTCATCCACATCAATTCCATCCTTACATGTCATACCATCTTTATAATCCATACCAATTCCACTTTCCATGCTCTTACCTACACCCACCCCATCTAATATTATGACTATATCCCCATTATCTCCTTCTTCATCCACATCACCTTAATCATTTGCAAAATATTGGAGAGAAAATCAACTTACAACCACTATAGGTGACCCTATCATCTCATCCACACAATCAAACATCCCCGCACCTACTCAACCTTCACCTTCCTTAGAGTCTGTCATGTAGAAGCTACTTCCTATGTCAGCCACCATACCACCATTAGAACCTCTAGTAGATATTGTTGTCATCCCTCCTGTTGCCATGTAAATCTGCAACAAGAAAATTCACAATTTTCAAGCATGACAACCATACCCTACCTAAAAATTTTACCCAAAGGTCATTATGAGCCCTCTTTCCTATCCCTTATCTTTAAATTAGTCTAAAGTGTCATGTCAGTGTGTCCTTAGGTGATCTAGAGGTATCTAATCATTCCATGTTCTTCCCAAGTCAAATCTACCAAGATAATCTTCTCAACAAGCACAGGGAAGGGCTGTTCTTAAGACTTTACAACATCGGTGCACACTCCCCGAGAATAGAACGAGGAGCCAAAACCCATCATGTAGGAAAATTAGAGATCTAGGAACATATTTCAATCATTTTTGGAAGGTTTTGGAATATTTCACAAGTTTTGGAGTAAGTTCAACAAATCTCGAGTCTTGGAGACCTATGTAACGCACCGTGTAAAATAGCCCTTGAGCTTCGGTATTATGGGAGATCCGAAGGGGGTTAAGAGTAAAAAAATATATCATCAGAAATTTAATTTAGATATATAAAATATGGTGGAATCATATTCTTCACAACACCTAGGTGCATTATGTCCCCATCCAGGTTTTCTCATGCACATCCTATGAGCTAGAAAACAACTCCTAAATTTAAGGGAGTAAATAATGGAATAAAGATATAAAAACCACAGCATTGGATTCATAATGAAATTTTAAGTCAATATCATATAAAATTTCATCGAATAAATCCACCAGAAGCTCCAGATATGATCCCAAAAAGTTGCTCTCCAAGGCACAAGCTTCAACAATTAGCCAATTTTTGGGCTGGATATCCAACCAATGGGAGAGTGGTGCACTTTTTTACACCAATTTCACCAAATATTTGGTGTGATAGGTGAAATAAAATGAACCCCTACCTCATTTGTACCCCTGGACCCTCCACACAACCAAGTTTCAACTCTTTCTTACAAGTTAATCCTCTAGGCTTAATTTCCTAGCCCCGCTTTGTGTAATCACGTTACGCCACTTTTCAAGCTAGGGTGAGGGAATATTTTTGTGTCCCATGTGCAAAAAATCCTTGGTTAAATTTTTACAAAAACTCCACAACCCTCCCATGTAGTCTCTTGGTCACCCATGTGCCCTCGACAACTGCTTAAGGTGTAAATTTCAACCCCTCTCTTATCCCTAACTGCTAATCATGCTCCGCCAAGTGGCCCAATAGGGTTAGGGAAAAATGTTTTGCACCAAATTCACTAAGTAATTGGCACAATTTTTTTTAACCCATTCCCAAGCATCAAAATATGTAAAAAATTATAACTCCTTTGTTGCTTCAGTGCTATCTACACACATGCCTCGTGAAAGTTCAACTGTTGGGTTCCTCTTCACCCCTCCATTTCTACCACCTCTAGAGCCTTGATGTAATCTTAAAAATAATTTATTAACAGTTCCATCCTACTATAGTGAAGAAAGGAGATATTTCCAAGAAAAAATCATAGCTATGAACTGCCAAAAACCCTAGAGCCAAAAACAAAGAAATGATCATACTTTGTAAATCAGTGGTCAAATGTTCTTGAAAATTTAGGAAATCTGTCCTCATAAAAATTACTTCAAGCTGAAAAATATAGAAGATTGAATTATGTACTATATTATTTTCTACAATAAAAATTTCATTTTCTTCCTAGCTCTCATTTGTCGACTTCTCATCAATCTGGCAGTTGGATTAAGCTAGGAACTTGCACACAAGCTCCGAATAAAAACCTATCCCGATGGAATTGTTTTCATTGAAATTAGAGATGAAATTAAAAATAAATAAAAAAGTGAATCTATTAATGTCTGCCATGGGTGCTTCATGCTTGAAGCTCTCACTAGGTGGAAGTTTCATTTTTATTTATGAGCTTTCTAATGAGTGGATCATGATGAAAATTGGAACATGAGTTTGCGATGAAGAGCCAAATCCAAAAAAGTTGTTCCCATCACAAACTAAGGCCGTTTTTGCCACTTACTAAAAATAGCATATTTTATGCTTCCCCACATGCTATAAATAGCAAGTCCCCCGAATTTCAAGTTAAATCACTCGAGAAAATCAGAAAAGGTGTAAAATGGAAAGTAAAACAGAAAGTGACTTTTTCCCAAAATAGCAGGTCCCCAAAAAGAAACCTAATAAAAAATAAATGTGCTAAAAATAACAATATCTTAGGAACAGAGGAGGATGAAATATGGCAGAAGGTTCAAAAGGTGAAACTAGAGCAAGACAAGTGATATGTCCCAAAATAGCAGGGCATGATCTCATATTCTAAAAATAGAAAGTTTTCACTATGGGAGTAGAAAGTTACAGATGGATTTGTTTTCACTCACCTCACTGATTTTTGGAATCTCCTTCGGATAAAGATATGGTTTCATGGGTCAAATAGAGGAATGAGAAATTCATAGAGGTATCGGAAGAATCATCCTAAGTGTACTTTGGTCTACGAGAGGAAAAATAGGGAATTACAAAGCGCAAAGCATGTGAATTCATCTTTGTCACTCAGGGAGATGGGTGATTCAAAATGATTTGGTCATAGAGAGTTCAATGATTCAAAGAGTTCATCAAATAATTTTTAAGAATTGTTATCATGGGAATTGTATGTGTTTATCCCAAACTTGCATCGAGAAATCTCAAAACAATGTTTTTAAACACTCATTTTGTGGTCCAGGGTGTCCGTGCATCATATAGAGGTTGTGATCATCTTTGGAAAGATCTTCATTAAAGGTAGAGGTATCCCTACTCATGATTTGGAGAATTTTTCCATCTTCTCTCCATTCTTCCCCCTCTTCTCTACCCCCTTTCTAATTATTTTTGGTGAGAAATCATGACATTCATCTTATTCATTAAAGTGACTATGGTAAAAAATGTAATAAGTTTCCATTATTTTATAAAAGGGGATTTAATGTTCTTCCTTATAATTCCAAAAGTCACAAATGGAAAGGAAAAATGAAATGTCTCCATGGTGGTAGATGAAGAGTCTTTTCTTGGTCTATATAATGTAATGACATACTCTTACTTGAGGGTTGTCAATTTTGTATACTCACGAGACATCACTACTTGTGAAGAAACAAATGAGATAGCTATTTCTTCTAGTCCCTTTCTCTATGTTCTTATACTTCTAACTATGCACAATTTTTTCAAAGCATCAATAAAGAAAGGAGTTTCATGCCTTTTTTTGGATGAGGAGTTTTTAGAAACTTTGAGTTCTCAATCTTAACTCATCTTGTTGCCACTTGCAAAATTGTTTTCTTCTAAATATATTTACGTTGGAATTTTAGTTAAGAGTTGTAGGAATATGATTTTCTACCTGTAACGTTAATCCCCCTCTCTTTTTCTCACTCCCTTTCCTGCTCTCCTAGAAAATTCCTCTCTTGTAGGTAACCACAAGCTTTTTCCGCAGGGTCAATGGAGTACCCCTGTTGGATCCCCAACCATCAGGACAACAATAATTTCAATTTCATGCATGCATAATAAGTCAAGTTGCACCACCCAAGTAGAGGGAACTAGAGTCTTGGAGATGTTGGCAAGAAATCCACAAATTTTTCTCCCAAAATTTTTTCTCTTGCCAAAGCACCTCCCAAAGGTGATTCTTCAAAATTCAAATCCAAACCCCTTGGAACCTTTCCTCAAAGGTCAATTTCATGGCTTCATAAGAAGATTAACATTCCTCCAATAAAGATCAAATCTACATCCTCCATCTTGAGGCCACATCCATCTATCCTAGGACCCCCTTCTCCATGACGATCAATTAACTAGTCCAAATCTAAACATTCTAACTCCCTCTTAGGATTAACCCCTTCATCAAAAACACCTCCACCTATCCAGCCATCTAAGCTTAAATCATCCACCATTGCTTCTTCTTCTAGACCACCTAGACCTTGACCCAATCCACCTTCATCCTCACCATCCACACCATCTCACAAGACCTCTCCTAGTGCATACATCAAATCATATGCAAAGGTCCTCCAACATTTACTTTAGACTTCTTCCATCACGCTTCCTCCCATTATATCCTTTGATCCAAACCATCCTAAGCCATCGTGGTTCAATTCACATCAGATTTATGCCTACCATCATAATTTGGGTCATGACACTAAGCCTTTGTAAGGTCCTTCCGACTATCATCCATGATCTTATTGAGCAGGAAGACCTCCTTGAAGAATCTCCTTTTTATCTACAACTTCATCCATAACCCATCCAACTCCTTTTACCATATCTCCATCCGCTCACCCTTTGGGTTATATTCACACATCTACATCATCTCCTATCACTCTTCCTAATGAGGGTTGTCCCTTATTCATCAACACCATTCACCTCATCGTGCCACCTCTATGATCCATTATTATTTATATCCTATTTTTCCATCATTAGGGAGCATCTTCCTATCTTTATTGACCTCCTTGCATCCTTCTTATCATCTTCATCAATATATCCTCCTATGCTAGGGGGACTTCTTTCTAGGATTTTACTATTCACGGATTAGTTCCTCTCCACATTAGACATTGTCATATCTTATCTAGCTTGGTTCATCCGCTTATAATTTTTATCTCCTCTTCTTATGACCACTTTTGTGGCCATATTTTTTCTTCCCTTCGGAAACACCATGGCTTTATCTAAAATCTGCCATTATGGCACATATTTCATGATCTTTATTTAACTCATCTCATTTGGTCCTAGTTTATCTTGTCTCTCTATAGGGGAACCATTTATTTGTCTTAGATGCATACCTTTCACTTCCTTAATAGGAAATTCTTACTCTCATCCCATATTTCTAAATGCTAATGCCAACGACCTTTCCACTAAATCAGAATGTCACCACTCTAGAAAGGAACAAATGTGGAAAATTTTCCCTCCCTTGACGGTAAAACGGAAGTGGAATCCCTTAACACATTACACTTACAATCATTCTCTTTGTTAGCATGTCTTCCAGTTCCTTAGTCATATCCTTAGATCATTCCTCCATTTTAGCCTCTTCCATCTCTCATTGTGATGATTTGGAGTTATGCGGTCTTCTGTCACTTCCTAGATGCAACCTTAAATATGAGTACCACAACTCTTCCCATAAAATTTTCCCTATGGATAGGTTCTCCCCTTTGGTGAGAAATTTATAATAATTACATCCAAAGACCTTTTTATTTACCTATTGGAACCATACAAAGGGTCTAGGGGTGTCTCTTATACATTCTTTATCACCTCCCAAGTGGTCTACTTTGCTATTCTTAACTCTCTCCCATATAAAAATTAGAAAACTCGGATGCTCTTGTCAAAAATAAAAGCTATTAAAAATAGGTCGATCCCTCACAGGACAATTTTTCATGAAAAAAAGAAGCATGTAAATCAAAATCAAAGTCAAAAGAATATCAACAAAAATAGACCAATCCCTTGAAGGAAAGCTATCATATTATTCTTTCCAGCTATATTTTGTATAAAGTATACCATATCCTCGAATGATGACTACTCCTTATGGAATTCAAAGGATTTTTGCATTGATCAGCCTTCCATTTTCTTAGCATCCTAAGAAATCTTCCCGCATTGATCAAATTTCTTCTAGCATATTTCCCACATTGATCAATTTCTCTTTCCCCTTCCTAGAGCTGGGGCATAGTTTAGGTAACACCACTTTTAGAGAACCCTCTTTCCTTGTACAATTACATCTCAAATCCCTTTGTCATGTCAACACTAGGTTTAAGAGTTAATTTCATCCATGCTCCTCATGATCTTTGGTATGAATAACTGTCATTGGTTTCTTTCTCACATCAGTTTTGGTCACGTGTGCTTTGCATTAATAAGATCCCCTCTTGTTTACCTCTAATGCAGTTGGAGGAATATTTTTCTTGTATGTTCCTTGGTGAAAACATAGTGTTGTTTGCACTCGTAGGTTTCCACCATACCATTGCATTCTATCCTAATCCTATCACATCTGCCTTTCATCACATCTTTCTTTATCTCAATCACCTATATGTTATCTATCTATCCTAAAAAAATTTACTCTTACTTATATCCATCATTAATAACATCCATTCTTAATTTATTTTCATCACATCTTATCCATATACATTTTAATCATCATGATCAAATTCAAACACAAAACATATAGTCCTAATCCTCATTAACACATCACACATTTATATCATCATTTCATCCATGCACATACACATCCAAAATAACCATCTAAATCATAAATTTATCCCACCATCATCATAAAATATAAAAAAAAACACGTGTTCTAAAAAATCATCATCATCACATCAAATCTAAAAGCCATCATCATGACATATCACTTAAAATTATCATCATCCCATCAAATTAAATTCATCACATCACATAATGAATACATAATAATCCACGAAAAAACTATATATCAAAACATGTATCAATACATCACTTCCCTCTAAGGGGGCTCTCTCAAAGCGAGAGATGGTATCAAAATCTTGTAAGTGTATATATAAGGATCTCAAGTCCTCTCCTCCTGGGATAGGTGCATCACCCGATCCTTGCGAATCTCTACTACCATCATGGCCTCCTTCTACTCATTGTGGTTGTGCTACACTCGTCGTGCTCCTAGATGGCCCTAATCTTACTTCCACTATCCTCTGTAGGTGCTCCTAGTAGCATTGTGTCTTTATAAGTTTCTCAAACAAGATACCCTCGTAGTATGTAGCCTTTGCAGCTAGTGCCCTGTATCTATCAATGGAAATCATCTTTGGGAGGCATAACTTTGCCCCGATCCTGTGGAACCGCATACACACCACTAATCGAATCGTTCACCAAAATAGTAGTCAAATCACCAAAATGAGTCTTATAGGCCTCTCTTTCTCACTAGTAGTGGTCTCTCTCCTAAATAACTCGGTCTATCTCTTGAGTGATTGTATAACTCTACTATAGAGCTATATATCACTCTACAAGTGTCTGGTACCTCTCCACCCTCATTTGATCTAGCTCGACACGTAGCCACACCATCTCTGCAGACTCACCTGATCTACCATCTCCACCACCTCTAGGAGTTGCCTCAACCTCTACCTCCATATCCTCTATCCCCTCCTCTCCCCTTCTTGGCTAACCAAGTTACCCATGTTATAATATGCCAATCAGAGTATCCCACTCCAACTCCACATCATCATCCTCATCCCATGGTGTCGTCCCTCCTCTCTTGGATCGTCCATGATAGGAATTGGTATCTCCCTATCTAAATCCTCCCTCCTATACAAAATGGGATCACAAGGCACTATCTGGACAACTCTAAAGTGTCGCCTCACCCTATCAAACTAAATGGACTCAATCATCTCTGGTTATCTCCCCGAATCTACCTTGTCCTCCTCATCCTAACTAACTTCACATCTACATCAAGCCATGCAGTAACTCTCATGACCTCTATATAATCTGATGAACATCTAAATCAAGTAAGTTGATATACATACCAATCTACCCTCCTCTCACTCCTATCACCAAAGGCGTGATCGTCCCTCCATCTGAAAAATATGATTACCATCTCAATATGGTCTCTTATGACCCATGGAAGCCCAGTGGCCAAATCACAATAAAATTCTTGTAGGCCTAGTAGTGTAGCAAAAAACCACATCTAATCTTGACCTCCACCCTTATTTGTACATGGGAAGCTCATGGTAAACCTGAGCCAACAAAGTGGTCCCAAACAAAAACATTGTCTAGTGATCCATAATGTCTACTACCACATCAGCTAATGCCCATGGAAATTGATTCCCACCAGATTTTGGGAAAGTATAACATGACACAACCATCATCACCATGCAAATAAAATGGCTATGTGGTACCCTAGACTCATATTTGAACTCATATGTGAAAGCCCCTAAAGAAAATATGATTTGGGGCACATTGACTCCAAATATTTGTGTCAACACTTGCTAATCTATCCTCATTGGTAATGAGAACCATATGCTCTCCTATATCAAAACTTTGAGAATATGATACACATCCTCTAGGGTGACTTTCATCTCCCTATTTTGAACCAAAATGTCCCTATTTTCCAATCCCATCTCTCTACCAAAGTTATCATAAGCCCCACATCCCATGGGAGCCTCTAATAATTCCTAAATCCTCTCAACCCCAATTACGCCAAGTGATCCCACTTGACATCTGTGAGTCTCCTATGATATGCTCATATAGAGTAGAACTCAATCTATCGTACATGGTCTCTCTAACTCGCAAGCAAAAACAAAACATAAATACATCAGATTGACCATACAAAATCACATCATAATCCATTAAAATTCATCAAAATCCAATTCAGTATAAAACTTGATCCTAATCCATTAAATTTCATCCAAAACTCAATCTAACCCTATCTTATCCAATCTAACCCTAGTTGATGCCGACCCAGGTTGGGTTGATGCATTTTGGGTTAGGTCGACATGCCTTAGGGATGGGTCAAAGTCGATCCATCTGGGTCACTTTGTAAACCACCTTTGGATTCATCCACTTTTTGTAAAAAAATGTAAAAAAATGAAAAATAAAACATTAAATTTAATTAAAAACTAGTGTGGGTTTTGTTACTCACCATCCTCCGCACCCTCTAGCATTTCCTCACAGCTCATGTGGCCTCCATTTCTCAACCCTCAATTTTATCACTCTTCTCTTTCTCATCAACTTTGTGTGTGAAAATGAGCATTGTCGGTTGACCCCCATGTTTATATAGCCACCAACTTCAGGTCACCATTGACTCCCTTGAGTCATTGTCGATTAGACATGGTCACCGTTGACTCCCTTTAGTAGAAATTATTTTGGGATTTTCCCTCTCTTTCTTGCATAATTTCCTCAAGCATCACTATTGTTGACCTTTAAGTCCACATTTTTGGCCATCTCTATTTTCCCTCTGGGCATTTTTAATCCAACATTCAAACTATTCCTCCTTCGAGCATACATACTTTCTAAGTCCACATCATGGCCATATCTATTTTTCCTTTGGGCATTTTGATAATATCACTCCCTATGTTCACCTTTTTGGCTATAATTACTCTTCCTTTGGGTATTTTAAATTCACAGATCCTATCTAATCCACACATGAAGTCCTCCTTTGAGGCCATATTCATTTTCCCCTTTGGGAATTACATTCATCATATTAAGTCCACTCTTGTGGCCATATTTGTGCCCTTCTTTGGGGCACCATTTTTTTGTTCAAAGACCTCCTTTGGGGCCATATTCATTTTCCCCTTTGGGCATTGTATTCATCATATTAAGTCCACTCTTATGGCCATATTCATGCCCTTCTTTGGGGCACCATATTCTCGTTCAAAGTCCACCTTTGTGGCCATACTTTCCCCACTTGGGGCATATTTTGTTTCCCTTTTTTCCTTCATGGCCATGATTTCCCCTTTTAGGGCATATTGTTTCATCACTCACTTTTTTATTTTGTCTTCCAGGCCATTTTTTCCCCTATGCTAGGTCACCATACCTTTTCATCCTCATCCCTTGTGGACGCATACCTTTTCTCTCGATTCCTCGTATATGAAGGATTTCACATACCTTTTGCATATGAATTTTTGTTACCTTCTCATCATCCAGATTACATCCATCTTGTAGTGATCTTCACCCACTCACTAGTCTATAGAATGTTGTATCTCGTCTTTGTAGACCACAATTATCCTCTATTGATGTGATATTGAAGTCACCACCATATTTTTCTCGATATTGTGATCCTTTTTTCTTGGGGCATCTTGCCTTGGAAATGATTTCACCTATCTTTTCTTCACCCACCCACCCTTGTTCAAATATCTTTTTCAAATTTATCATTGATCTCCCATTTTAGGGGGAGTTCATCATCTACCTTTAAATCAATCCTTATCTCTGACTATCATATTTTTTGTCTAATGGTTTTCCAACGCAAACCACTCAACAAAAGGGGAAAAATGTAGACACCTAAAATCAGTATCTATACCCTTGATCACCCGTGTGCACATAATTAATTTTAAATTATCCCATCCCCCTTAATTTAATTAAATGCCCATCCAAGTCCCATTAATTAATTAAGCTAAATTAAGTAATCCATTAATATCTTGCCTTTCCTAACCAACCTTCTATTTAGTGTGATTTTATCCTAAATCCACCCCCTTACTTTTCTAATCTTTCCTCCTATCTATTTTTATGCCCTAACTACCCATATCTCATCCTCTTCCCACCTATATGCTTTAAAGCATTCAACCAACTCTTAAAAAAGCCAAAATCACGCAAAAATAAAAAAATATAGTCCCATTGGGGGAACCTTACCCAAAATTTAGTTGCGACCCAACCCAGTCACCATCGAACCTATAAAGTTATTCTTCCCTTGTCAAAAAATCATCAAATGCATGCAAACATCCGATATCTCTTGTGACCCATGAATTTTACCTCTCTCCTGAGCATTTCTAACACAATCAAAAATATCCTTAACATCGTCTTAACCTGCCTACATCACTCACGATCATCTTTGATGAGACTTATTAGTATCTCTGCGTTGCTTTATTGAGATTTTATAAAATTATATTTTTATTGCTTCTATCTAATCTTTTACAGGTATAGAGTAGCTTCCCCAACATCCAAGGAACACTCAACAACCTTCCCATATAGGCCTTTTTCTGTAGATTATCATATTCATCCTTTTATCCTTGGATTTATACTTATATGATATAGTTCTTTAGTCGATCCCTCAGTTACGATCGACTAGGGATTTATTCATCCACTAATGTATCCAAATTTTCCTTTTCTCCCCTATCGCTACTTCGAGTCTCTTGTGCTCTTCTAAAAATCCTCTTATAGCATTTACAGACATTTATCACTTTCTATATTTCACCCAGAACTTGTAGGTCTACATATTTTATCCATAATTTCAAATCCATCCTTCTAGGTCGCCACCAACTGACTGCCGGCACACGCCTAGGTCACCATCGACCTAGACTAAGTAACACTTAATTTACAATTATACCAATCAAATCAACTTTAAATCAATTTCTGTTATTTTCTCATATTCATTACTATTTCTATTTTTCATGCTTTTACTATCATATCCTTTATTTACTATTGTATTTGTGAAAAGGAAATCAAAAGCTTCTTGGAGTCGACATTTTACGGGAAGCCCCTAGCATAAATCCAACTAATCAATATTATTTTTAGTCTTATTTGTGGGTTTTATTTGATTCACAACATCATAATCCATCATCATCTTGTGCTCATATCACATTGCATTCGAGGTAACATAAACCCTACAAAATTTACGAGTTTGTAAGTTTTTAGTAGCTAGTGCATTGACCTCATTATGAAAGAGTAATTTAACAAACACAAGTTTCATGTTTTTTCTTAAAACTAGACTTTTCACAATGATCGCTAACAATTCCTTTAAATAGCCCATGATTCCCCCAAATTTCAAGTGATTCCCTTAAATCATCTATGATTTCTACCTACCAGTTCCTTTTTATCGATCACATAATTTTAATCATCTTTCACATATCCCTAGATTTAACTTGTCTCTTGTAATCATGTCTATGTTGTAGATGATTGTTCCATGTCAATCACATCCTATCATAAACATATAAAATCTCTCGATCATCTAATACCCTTTTGTGTGGGATTAGTTTGACATCCTCCATGATCTTACTCTATGCACCATCATATTTTCACTTGACATCGAGGACATTGAGAACCAACTTGAGTTCCTCCATGAAATCCAACAAGAAACCACATACTACTGGTATGATTACTTTGAAGCTTTCCAGGATAGCTGCCACCTAATCTGGGCCACCTATGAAGCATTACATGAATTTCCTTTTCACCTTGAGTTTTAGCTCCATCCTTATCATTATCATTGTTTATCATCTTATCTTTATTATCAATGTACTTAATTATTTAAAAATGAGCTGACATCCTCCAAGGAAGTCCCTTTGGATTCCTAGAATCGGCCTTTGCCAAGAAGCTCATCATCCCATTTTGTCTAATATTCCTTGTTTAGTTGTATTTTATTGTAGGGGTCTTTATTTGGTGAAAAGAGGACTGCATATCCACTATTAGATCTGACCATCTTGACATTGTGACATTCGGTGCATGTATCATTAAACCTTGTCTTGTTTTGAGTTTTAGGTACTTTTGCACTAATAATATAGACCTAAAATTTACCTAATACATTCCTAGCATGCCCAATGAGACCCTATTTCCCATAATTTTTCATTAAAAATTAACTTATAATTATTTTTAGGTTGTCTTCTCTGTAATCACTAGCGATTGTATAGAATAGTATGTAATTATGTGAATCACCTACAATTCCTTCATATCACCAATGGTCTCTATAGTGCCTTTTGATAACTTGGCTAGTCTACCTTCGGAATTTGTGTTTTATTTTTAATTTCCTATTTTTAGCTAACACTTGCAAATTTTTCTCTTCTTGAACATCTCTTTCAACAACAATAAAAAATCTACAATCTAAAAAAATTAAAAGTAAAATTACGATTACGCCTTCATTGTAGTTTTATTTTCTTTACATCACATTTGTCTATTGTCTTCATCAAACTAATATTTATTTTTGGGACTTTAAATGAACCTTTCATTTCTACTTTATCATATAGTATTACTAGGAAATTAGCAAATTGCATTCACTTAATTTCCCTCACATACAACCAAACCACTTTCGACACAAATTTTCATAAAAAAATCCTACCCGGGTAGACCTACTTGGATTTTATCACCAAGAGGATAAGATGACTGTATTACAGGTGAGTATAAAAAAACTAGTGGGAAATATATTGGCTAAGAACCCGACACCCTTATCGTTGCGATTCCATGAAGTGAGGTGGTAGGCTCGATACCATGCCTCGTACCAACACCAACATAGATTCAGGCCTCATGTACCTTCGAGTATATCAAGGACTCCAACCTTTAACATCACCTGAAACCAACCATAGATTTCCATTTCCTAGGACCCTTAAACCATTTTTCACATTTCACCTTTTTCTAATCTAATCAAGATAAAAAATATTCTTTGGTGTGACCTTCTTTCTGATTATAATCAACTCTATAGATTTATTTTTCATTCCATTTATTTTTTTCTTTCATGGTCCTAACACAATAACAGACCCATCAACAAAACTCTAAAAATATGGTGGAACATTTACAAAAATCCATAGAAAATATCCAAACCCGCATTTACGAATCTAATTGTCTAATCAACCAACATTGATCATCTTTATCACCTCTAATACATGATCAAGAACCCCACACTCTCCTAGTAGTCAATCTACCTCATCTGAAATCCCTGACCCTTCTAGTCCTTTTTCTTCAATAGTGGGGATCCAATATTCACCGATATTTTGGATTCAAACCTCATTTCCCTCAACACTTACCTAGCTTCCTAGGGTTTTCTTATTCAACAATATACTCTTGAATAATGACCTTATATCTCTGATACCACATAAGAATTATCCCAACTTGTCAATCCCAACTACAAGTCAAGAATCCAACACGTCCATTCTTATCCCACCGTCATTAAATCAAAAACATCCAATGTTGTGTCTTCAACTCCTATTATCACTTTTGACCTCAACGTTATCTCCTCACATAACAAAACTAAAAATAATATTCTTCTTCACTAGACCCCTCATTTGGCTCCACATCATCCTAAGAAAAATCATCACAACTTCATCCATGACAAGACCTTTAGTTTCCCCCTCTATCCAAATTTGCATAAGTTTAATAACTATCCCATCAAACATATCTCAACATATCTCATCTAAACAACCCGCATCTTCTATCCAAAATGTATTTATGTCTATCCCAACATCAACACCACCCATTAACATGAGTTCCATCTCTAGTGTCCACCCCTCATTACAAAAATCATCAACCTCCCCTACCTTTTCCAAGCACATACCCCAGCCATCCCAAAGAACTCATCCACACCTCTATTCCTTTCCAACACGTACCTCAATAATATCAATATTTCATTCACACCTCAATCCCCTTTCAACACATACCCCAACAATTGTAACCCCTCTTAAACACATCCATGCATATCCAATATCAATATATTCAATCTTCACAACCCATAGCCTCACAACCTACATACAATATTCCTATGAATACCCCTCTTCAACATAATATTCCTTTTCCTTACCAGCCATACCAACAACCAAGTCCATCTATATACAATCAACTCGGTCCTTTGTCATTCACTCCCCAACAACAACCATTACAAAATGACCCTTTACAGGAATTGATGAATAGAATTTCTAGCCTTGAAGCTGCCTCTATGGGTCCCAAAAACACATTATCCTATGAACAAATCTACAATGAACCCATCCACCCATCGGTACCATACAAATCATATCCTCCACACTTTGGTAACTCCCTAAGTTCCTCAAATTCTATAGTAAAGAAGACCCTCAACAACACATATGATCCTTCTGACATGCGTGCTACCTTATAACACATAACTAGGACCTTATGTTGAGGACATTCCCTATGTCCCTAGTTGGACCTGCTTTAGATTGGTACAATAGCATTCCTCAGTATTCACTTTTATCATTCACTCAACTCGTGTAATTTTTCTTAGAACACTTCTCAATTAACATCGCACATAAAATCACTAACACAAATCTATATACTATCAAAATTTTTGAAGACAAATATATCACACATTTATTTTCCCATTAGATGGGTATTATCAATCAACTATCCTTTTCCCTCCCACAAACCGAGTTAATCAAATTATTTTATTATTCTTGTGCCATTAATATATTCTCCACATTACAAATCTAGTATTTCCAAATTCTTGACAAAGCCTTCACTATGGCTCACAAACTTGAGCTTCGCGCTCTCGAGATGGTAGGGTTAAACTTAGATCAAAGAAGCCTAAGCCTGAATATTCATTCAAACCATCCTCTAGCCATGATAAATCTAAAACATCAACAAATGCAGTTGTTGTGAAGACTGCCAAAGAAACTTCAACCTCTGAATGCACCTATCCTCAACGTAATTACACACCTATTGGTGAATATTACAACACAAAATTTAACAAGATTCTAGATTCCAATATGATCACCCTTCCTCCCATCTTCCCCATTGATACATTTTTTCAAAACCTTCTTGGTATAGAGAAAATGATTACTGTAAATATCATAGGGTCAAGGGCCAAGCTATTGAAAGGTGTCATTTGTTTAGAAATTTCCTTCAAGATCTCATTTCCATATGTGAGTTACAACTAGATAACCTAAATGCACCTTCAAATAAAAATTTAGTTGTTTTTAAAAAAACTTTCCAAATCACACCCCATCTACTAGTCAACCACAGTCCAATCTCATCCATTCCCATCACACTATCAACACAGTCAAAGATCAGGTCATCTTCATCATTAGCATATGTGGTTCCCATTGTAGAGTCGTCATCTGAATCATCCACCAATAGCTCTATCACAAAAATAATAGATGAAATACCCATTACCCCATGTGTTTCTATACTAGAATCCCTATTGAATTAGGTACATCCCTTGATCCTACCCTTGAAAAAATTACACATTCATCTGCATCTATTTCATCCCCTTCAAAAATCTCTTCACAAGTTGCACAAAAGAAGCCTGTCTTACAATATGTGAAAAGCTCTTATGATGACCATGTCACTCAACATTATATATGTAACCTTAAAAATCCCATCACATAACCATACACTCCTTCATCTAAAAATGAGAAAATCATATCACATCCTTAACACAAAAACCAAACTCCTTGCCTTCCATTTTAGGGCCACACCCCTCATCAAGATTATTAGTCATTGTCACATAATCAAAAATCATCCCTCAACAGACATATAAGGATATCACATCAAAAATGACCCTTTCAACACCTATAAAATCAAAATAATTTCCACTTCCCTCGACCTCTGCCTTAAAAGGAAATTAAACATTAGTCCATGAAATGCTTATTCAAAAATCCATCATAACATTACCTCCTCTTAAGCCATCTGACTCTCGAGGTGGAATCCATCCTGGTATAACTTTAAAGTTGGTTGTGATTACCATCACAAACTAAGACATCATACAGAAGATTGCAAATCCCTTCATGCTACTATTAGAAGACTTGATAACAAGGGCCTTCTCCTCTAGATCTAGAAACATCAAAAACATCCCATCAAACATCTACAACCACTACATCTAAACCATTACCTACACTCATAACCACCAAAAGTGGGAATCTTATAATAAATACCCTCTAATAAATCCCTCCTCATCAAATTGACGCAGTATATATCACTACTAGAGCACGTACCCAAGACCCCAACACTTTGTCAATCAAAAAATTCTAAAGTACCTATCTTGATTTCTCTCGAGTCATCTAATCCAACACCCCTACTAAGGCTAAGGTATACATCATTTCCTCTCCTCATACGTAAACAAATACCTCTATAAAAATATCATTATCAAACAACTTCATCAAGCTCTAGTAAAAATTTCTTGTTATGAGCTTGTTCAAACTTCACCATAGCATCAACAAGCCATGATCAAAGTACTCCAGTATATATTAATACCCTCAAATGATGCACAAAATTTTTCAAACCTATTCAGTACACTCAAAATTTCCACTACCATCTCTTTGATAGCTCAGAAATCCCATCATTATAACCAGAGGACCATGAACTCCCACTTTTTATCACTTCCCAAATCAATGACACCCTTGTTAATAGGGCCATGATCGATAATGGTGCCAATATCAATATTATATCATCACATTGATTTTATCAAATTCAATTACCTAATTCCATTTTTGTCAAAACACCACTATCTTTGTGAGATTTCAACAACATTATCTCCCCCATATTAGACACAACCATCTTAAAAGTTAAAGTGGGCATTAAAACCACCCACAAACTCTTCTATCTAATAGAAGGAGAGTTTTAATATAACATGTTATTAGGCTAACCCTAGATACATGTTATGTGATATATCCCATCTAAGCTCCATCGATGTCTCAAATATGAACATGAAGGAAAAAGCTACATGGTCCCCATAGATCCAATTTTTTTAAAATCATGACACATGATATATCTTCTGAATGAAGTTCTTATTCCTAAATCAAAATCAAGCTCCTCTAATGAATCCTCCACCATTTCATCCATTCCATTATCAAAATTACCATATGACACTTCCTTTAATGATGTTATGAAACACTTTTCATTAGGGAGTATCGTCTCCTTACACTTAATTCACTTTCTACACCAAAGGCATAAAAAATGTAACACCCTTGACAATTGTTATATTCATCCTTTGCATTTCAAGTGTTGACATGTGATTTTCTTGATAAATATGTGTTCCTTTAACTGTTGAAGATCATGCTTGATATGGGTAAATCATTTATACTCTTTTATTGTAGGGCTGATATGTTGTTGCTTGCAATAATCTATTTCACTTCTTATGAGTAAGTTGTAATCTGGTTTGAATGGTTGCAAACTTATCCTTTGCAATTGGACTCATCCTTGGATCAATTCCATTGATCCAAGGTATGTTTTAAATCTTCTTATCTAAACTGAATGAAAAACTGACATTCATTGATTAAGAGACTTAACGAGACTAAACTTGTGTTTGTTGTAAATTATTTATTATCTTGAAAGATTGTTCCTGCATTCTATTTTGTGTTGTACTCAGATCTTCTTAATTGACCTTTGTAGGGTGCCTATTGGCGTTAGGGGAAACTTACTTCAGATTATGGTGAAAGAGAGAAAAATGTGCCCTATATCTATAAGGTCTATCCTAAAGAGATTCAGGACTCAGGTAATTTACCTAACTCTTTCTACACCACTCTACGTGGGATGACATCCTAACCTAAGTTGTTAACACTAAGTTAGTATAAAGGGAAATAACCTAAGGGATTCTAAGTTATTTCTAACCTATTGTATTTGGTTAAACTAAGACCTAACCTAAGGTGACAATCTATTGTTTGAAGGTTATATCCTAAGGTTATATATTGTAAATTAACCTAAGATCTAACCTAAGAAAATTCTATCTATCCTAAACTAATGGGTAGGAAAGGGAACCTATGGGTCAATTGGCAAGTGGAGCTAAGTGGCGGTTCCTAAGATTTTAATGCGATGTGATTTTGTTTTGATTTGGCATTAAGACATGGAAGTACTGTCAGTTTGGTAGGGGCTAGTTAAATTTTAGAGGAACCTATGTGGAGGTATCACTAAGTTTGGAAATGCAAGTGGAAGTTAAAATTAGTCTCGCCAACTTTGGATGGTGGTGGCAAGGAGAGATAGGTAGGAATATGTAATTTAATGGCATTAATTCACCTCATTTTTGGTAAGAAAGTTGTCTTGGAAGGCATGTTGGTATATTTGTTTGGGGTTGTTTTGTGTTTCATGCTTCCCAATTTTTGCTCTGCATGGAGCTAGCTGGTTTTTGAACTAGCAGTTTGATCTGCACTTAGTGGCTATTTTTGAATTCTTTGATCTATTTTCGGTTCGAGGAATGTATAAGAGGCATTGTGGAAAAAGATTATGGTTGTTTGATATTTCTTGGAGAAGAAGGGGTGTTGGAAACTTAGTTGGAAGTCTTCTTTGAATTGGTAGAGGCACTATCAGGCATGATAGGCTCTACCCATTAAGATTTCTTTCTTTCTTCTAAATGATTCGTTAAAAAAATTTTGCTCACTTTGGTTATATATATTTGCATGATGAGAATGGTTATTTACTTACATGTTTTCATGAAATATATGTGGGTTTTGGAATGTGAATCCTTTGCTATTTATGATGGTATTTGGGAAATTTATATGTACAATATATTAGAGGCATTCATGTGAATTTGTATTGGAACTCTGTAACCTATACTTGAAGCTCTATTGAACTCTGTAGCTTGTATTTGAAGCTTTGTTCTAGCATTCGAGACTATGTTGAATGAACTGGTTAGTTGCTTGTTGGGTTATGAATCTCTATTTAGTCTTGTGTTTTGTGAGCTAGAAGTGGAGCTCCGTAGTTGTTCTAAACTTGTATTGAAGCTTTAAGATCCGTTATGAGTTTTATTGGGACCTTGTGTTTGTTTTGGACTGTGTTAGAACTAAGTTTAGTTCTGAACCTATGGTTGAATCTTCGTATTCAACAACTATACTTGTATATAGTTCTTATGAATACTGAACTTGCTTTGTTGAGTTGATGTGTTGTGCCCTGTACTTAAGATTTGAACTGAAGATTTATTCTTCCTTAGGGAAACAGAAGGCTTGAACTTGTAATAGAGTGTTGGTGTTTATTCTGAGATTTTATTAGGGCCATGGGTTTCGTTATAAACTCATATTTGAGCTTGTGTTGTTAGAACTTGTGTTCGAAGCTCATATTTGACGTAGTGTAGGTATTCCATTGTTGGTTGTTTTGATTATGTATTTGGAATCGATGTGTTGAATATTTATAGGTATTCGAGCTAGATTTTAGGGGTATTAAGGATTATTAAACTTCAGTCTCATTTAATACTGGTTGTTGGGAAGGGTCTTGTGAGTTTTGTTTGGTCGGAAGTGGTATGTAACTTATTTTGAGGTCTCCTTTGTTTTAATTTTGAGAAAGAACGGTTGTATGACTTTTGCCTTTAAGACCGCACTGTGTTCTCGAACTTGACTATTTTATTTTTGAAATAAACGGATTGGAATTACGACTTAGTTTTGGGATAGTTGTATCGATGGAAGAGGTTTTGGAATTTATTATTTATTTCATTTTTATCTTTAATGTTGAACAAATCCCTACCTGTCATAGGATTTTAAAAGGAACTAGAGAGGTTTGTGGTGATTCTGTTCAGTTGAGTTGGAAGAAGATAGGACAAAACTTATCTTAATCAAATTATTTAGTTCTTACTATCTTCTGATCCTCCATCCGATTTGTGGTTTTTATTGAATGTGGAATTTAAAACCTTGTATGCAAGTGTAGTATGATGAGATACATTATCTCTATTCTGAATGCTTGGGAATTCAGTCCACAGGCTGTGAGTTTCATCGACCCTTGTCTGTCTTGCAATGTTTCATATTTTTAATCTTGTTGGGTTCATCGAACGAAACTCCGGGTTTTGACGGAGAAGAGATTAGGATCTCTCAGGGACAATATGTTGTTAATAGATGGTACTTGTGAAATTCATTTTGAGAATTGAATTTGAATTGAGCTTGGTGAAAGGAAATAGGTATTTAGTTTGTAAATTTGTAGTGGAAATTATAAGTATGCATGCTTTGATTTTGCATTCGGTGTTGAGTTCTCTTTTGGGAACTAGTTTAAAAATTTCTAAGTTTGTATTAGGTAATGGATTTCATTTCATAGTATAAATGGAATGAAATATGGATTGGGCCTTTTTGGTTTGAGATCCTTTTTATGTTGACTGTATAAGTTCATAGACCAAACTTCTCTTTAATTGACTCTCTTCTGAGATGGAAATTTCTTATGGATGAGTTAAGAGATTTAGATGCTAATATTTATTCTTGGATTGAATCGGGACCTTGGTTGGATGTTGCCTCTTTATTTGCGGGATCCTTATATTGATATCTTGGTGAGCGGTGTTGTGTGTTTACTAAACCTAATTTTTTTCCTTCGAGATGATTTGTGTCTGAAATTTAGATATGTATTGATTCTATTTTTTTGATTATATGGAAAGATGAAGCATACTAATGTGAGTTATGCTATAACTAACCTCTTTGTTTCTTGGAAAAGATAAAAGTGTATTTCTATTTTTATGGGTTTATGAAATAATTGAATGACAAGACTTGTTGATTGTTTAAAGTGATTGATAGGATCAATTAAGTCTTGTGATATAATTCTGATGTTGCAGATTATATTATGCTCTTTTCTTGATAATGAATTCATACTCTCTTATTTGTTCTTCTTTCTGGATGTTATTACTTATGATTACTTGTATGATTCTATTAATTGTTTCATAAAAGTAGAGTTGTTTAATGAAACAATTAGTGGAATGCACTTTACTTTAATGCTTAGTGCTTATCATGCTTAGTTCATTGAACTGACCCGTGCTAGAAATTTTGTAGATGGACATTGTAAGTGATAAAGGAAGACAAGAACTTTCATGTTGTATTGACTTATTTAATTCTGGATCTTATGTAAAGAGTTTCGATTCATTCATGAGTTGTATTGAAAAAGAAAAGTTGTACTCTTTTTGGAATGGAGGTTGTTTGTTATACAGTACGCCTGAAATGCATAGTCTTGTAAATGAATAAGTTTATAATGATGAATTGAATGTTGGAGATTTACTTGTATTGGTTGTGTAAATTATCTTGTATTTATGAAGAAGATGGAATTCATATCTTGATGATATTCTTCATATCTATTATATGCTTAATTTAGATAAACTTGATAAGTTAGATAAAGGGAATTAGTTTAATCTCCCTTAATAAGATGTAGCTTGTTAAGTTGCATAAGATATCAATCTTATCTAAACAATTATAATATAGTATTGGGATGTGTAATGAATATCTTTGTAAAACTAAAGAAATTGTGAAAGATAATATGGGTATGACAAATCCTAACACTTAATCATGTAGAGGAAGACTCTTCCTCACTTTGAAAGAAATGTAATCGAAAGAAGGGTGATATGATCATTAATTGTTAGACTTCTTTTCTTATAAAGTCTACTACTAGTTGAACCCATTTGGTTACTACACCTTGTTTGAATGATTAAATTACATTTAATGGAACTTATGATGTTGCTATCCTATTTCTAGATATCTGTTTGTTAAGCTTTGTAAAAGGAACCTTAAACCAATCATAAGTTAAGGAAGTTCTTTAATGGCTAAATGAATAAAATTTAGATAAGAAATTATGGAGTGTTGGAGTAAGGTTTAGCGGGGTTTTAATCGGTGTAATAATCCAAATTAATAATGTATTAATAACCTCCTTAGGGTATGTACATCGTGATGAGGCTATTTTTTTATGATGTTAGAACACACCAATCTGCAGGCTGTACCTTCGAGAAAACAGGGGTCTTCTCGAGGATACAACGTTGCGATTGACATGTGGCACACCTTACGCATTGATAATCTAGATCTACACAAAAATAAGGACTTGAACTTAGTTTCTCTCTAGGTCATGTTAGTGGCATGTTTAGGATAGGTAGTATTTTTCAATGGCTTAGGTACCTTGGCACATCCGGTTGACTTAGGTCAACTGAGTATGCCCATTTACCCTAAGTCATTGTGAGCGTCTTCCTATAATAAATTATGTTTCTAACCAGGGATATGGTTAAACCTTAGACAAGTGGACTGATGGTAGTCAGTAAAGACCATTATTAATAACAAAGGAGTGAGGTGAAGGATGTATTCTGAAATGATGAGTATGTCATCTAGGAATAGTGACATAAACAATATGTTAAAAATCTTTGGCCAAAGTATCACAAGCTTCTAGTTGTGTTGTCCTATGTCACCTAGTTTAAAGCAACATGATATCAGATGCACATTAGTAACAAATATTCAGATATGTTCTTTAAATAGATTACTCGGTACCTGGTTTAGGGTAGGAAAACCAAGTATACGAAGTATACGATAAGTATTCAATACCTAAAGTTAACATAAATAGATTGGTAGATCACCGAGTTATGAAATAAATAGATCAGTAGATCACCGAGTTATGAAATGAATAGATTGGTGGATCACTGAGTCATTTACAGTTGCATATGGTTATGTGTTTTAGATTTATTTGCATGGAATGTTTGTTCTAAATAATGCTTTATTTAGAACACGGAACATTATGTAAAAAAAAAAATTCCCTTGTTTCGAAGTCTTAAAATGGGAATGTTACACAAAAGACTTGATAAATAGCCCATGTACAAACCTAATGTCGAGATATTATCTCCTATGATCCTCCACATCTCAAAATGAATCCTGTCTATGAAGGGATCGATTTCACTTCCCCACGTCTTACTAATCAACATCATGCAAAACCATTCATATCAGAATTTTCATTTCTATATAACCAAGTATTTTCACAAATGTATCTCCATTGTTGTGCCTAGAAATACTTTATAATTGGACGTTATGAAAAAGGAATCCACTTCTTGATCCTTGACCATTCTCGTAAACTATATGAATAATACATGTTAGGTTTCAAAAACTAACCTTTGAGTTTTCAACTAGTGTCATGTCCACACCCATCATAGAACCAAAACCATCTTCCTCATCTACACATGATGACCCCATGGATATAGATGACACCATTTCTATCCCATATAACTTTTTTTAGTCAATACTATTGCTTTAGGACCTTTGTGACTTATCAAACTAATAATGATACTAAAACCCTTCCTCTCATTTAGCCTAAAATGATAGAAGAGGATTCATCTACCATTAAAATTATTCAATTCCCAAAAAACCAAGCCATCCTCATGCATATGGTATTAGAGAGCTATTAACTTCAAAAAACCTTACCACATGATACATCGAAACTACTCAATGAATCCACTATTGATGTTAATATAGGAACTCCACAGGAGACCCACATAGTTAAAGTTGGTCAATCTTTAGATTCACAAGAATTAAAAAACTTTACCACCTTCCTATCCAAACATAATCAAGCTTTCACATGGTAATGTAGAGATATGTCAGGCATTGACCCCAACATCATCATCCATAATATCATCACTTACCCTAATGCCAAAACTGTCAAACAAAATTGACGTAGGATGCACCCTCACATATCTCTTCTCATCAAAGAAGAGTTACAATGTATGCTCTCCACTAATTTTATCATACCCATTGACTATCCACAATGGGTCTCTAATATTGTGTTCGTGAACAAAACCTCAATAAATATACACATCTACATTGACTTTCAAGACCTCAATCTCACTTTCCCTAAACATGACTTTCCTCTTCCAAACATAGACCAAATCGTCAATTTAACTTCCAAGAATGAAATGCTCTTCCTTTTGGATGGATTCTCTAGATATAATTAATTCCTCATCACAACTGATGACCAACATAAGACATCATTCATCACTCCTTGGGAATTTTTTTACTAGGTGATGCCCTTTAAACTTAAAAATTCCAAAGCCACTTCTCAATGCACTATGACATACATATTCCATGATTTTATCCACAAACCGTAGAATAATTTGTTGATGATATTTTAGAAAAATAAAAAATGCAAGGATCATCTTGCCAGCCTTAACACAATATTCTCCCATATTATTCAATACTTCATCTCAACCTGCTAAGTGCATGTTCACTTTCCTCACTAGTAAACTCTTATGGTTCATTGTTTCTATTCGGGGCATTAAAGTAGACCCGCTAAGATCAAGGCTATCATCAATATGCCTCATCCATCAAACCTCAAAAAAATTCACATCCTTTAAGGTAATATTCAATCAATTCGTTGCTTTATCTCGGTACTTTCAGATTGTTGTCAACATTTTCATCACCTCCTTTGAAAGGATGTAAACTTTAAATGGGATCACAACTGTCAAAAGGCCTTCGATGACCTCAAAAATACCTCCTATCACCACCTATGCTCACACCTCCACATGAAGGGGATCCCTTCTACCTTTACATATCTACTACTAATCATGCCTTGGGTGTCATGCTCACTCATTGAGACAAGAAGGGTCATGAAAAGTCATTTACTATATAAGTCACACTCTCCATGACTACGAGACCCATTATACTGAAGTTAAAAAGTTGTGTTGTGCCTTGTACTTCACAACATGTAAGACCTACATAATTATCTACTTAATCACAAGACTTACGTCATTACTAGCTTTAATCCTCTTAAAACCATGCACTCTAAACCATATCACAGTGACCGCATCACTCGGTGGCTTATGCTTATGACTGAGTTTGACCTTGAGTTCATCTCAAAAAATCCTATCAAAGGACAAGTTATTGCTAGTCATATCTCTAAAGCCCTCTACCTGACAATCAACCACCTCATGAATAATTCCCCGATGAATCTATTAACATTATCAATCATGAATACACCCCTCTCAAAATGACACTTTTTTTTTATGGATCTAATTGTTAGCAAGGGGGAGGTGTTGGCATCATTATCATACCTCCCTAGGGTAATCCTATCCCTCTATCATTCAAAATAAATTTTGAATGTACTAACAACAAGGAAAATTTTTAATCACGGGCCTCCAAACCATCGTCATGCTCAACATTCAAATCTTGGATATTTATGGATACTCACAACTTGTCATCAACCAAATCAAAGGAATTTATCAATGTAAAAATTAAATCCTACAAAAATATAAAGCCATTGTTGAATTCCTCTTAGAATCATTTGACCATGGCTTCTCTTGCATCTCTCATCCATCTATCAACCAATGACTCTAAATTATTCATTTTTGTCTACGAGACTTGATCAACCATATCAAAACAATGAAATATCTTCTATCAATCTAATTGAAAACAATCCAATGCATACCTCTGGTATACTCAAACATTTGATTATCTTTCAGAATCCAAAATTACCTTTGTCCTGTCTAAAAACACTAAGTGTTCATTTCTCCAACGCACTACCCATTATGTCATCATAGGTGGTGTTTTATATAAACATGAATTTGATGGTATCTTGATAATATGTCTCAAATCTCATGAATCCACTAAATCCATTCAATAATTCCACGACAACATATGTGGTGGACACTTTAACAGGATAGCTTTCATTAAGTGCATCCTTCGAATGGGATACTATTAGCCTAATATCAATCAAGATTGGTGTGCGTACATAAAGAATTGTTGTAAATTTCATTAACATTATAATCTTACTCACATACCCAATCAAGCTTTACAACCCTTTCAAGACCTTTGGCCTTTCTCACAATGGGGGTTAGACCTCATAGGCCTCATCAACATGCATTCATCACAACGACATCACTCTATCATCACAGCTACTAAATACTTCACTAAATGGGTAGATGTTATTCCCTTAATCTCTATTAAAGCTAAAAAAATTGTCGATTTCATCTACCAACATATCATATGTCACTTTGACATCCCTCATAAGCTAGTTATTGATAATGGAAAATCCTTCAAAAATAAATAAGTTAATAAATTATGTGACACATTCAACATCAAACTAATCTTCTCATCACCATATTATCCACAAGAAAATGGACAAGCTGAGGCTTCAAATAAGATACTTAACAAAATTCTCATGAAAACTGTTGATCAAGTAGGTAGGAATTGGCATCTTTAGATCTCATTCTCTCTCTGGGATTATCGTACTAGCATCCATACTCCTACATGTGCTACACCTTTTTCTCTAGTCTATGGATATAAGGCGGTTTTACCCCTTGAAGTCAAAATCCCATCACTCCATGTATCCCTCAGATATTTTATCCCTGATGAAGATTATCATCAAGAATGTATAACACAATTAGAATTTCTAGATGAATGACATCTAACAACTCTTGAACATCATCATGTCTATCAAGAGTGCATCAAACATGCATATAAAAAAATGTCAAAGAAAATTACTTTAATATAGGTGATCTCATTTTCAAAGAAAATAAAAAAATCACTACTTTGGAAAAGAGTAAACGTGAAAAGTTTTCCCCTAATTGGATCGGTCTATATGTCATCACTCACAAGTATGGGTCGGGAGCTTATTGCTTAGCCTCCCTTGATTGTACACTTAAAAGGAACCTTTGAATTCCTTGTGCTTGTATCCTTTCTACTATTAACACATCACTGTAATGATAGTAGTCACATAAAAGATCTTATTCCACCACCAACCCTTCATTTCATCAGTGTAATGATTTGAAAACATGTGGTTTTCTGTCACTATCCTTAAAGACCTTACATATGAGAACCATGTATCTGGTCATCACATCTTTCACATGGATTATTTCCTCCTTAGTAGGATCCCCATAATCATTACATCCATCCACCTTGTCTACCAAATGAAGATGTGTCATAGGGCACATGTATGTAGTCTATGCACACATCTCTTCCCCACCTCAAATTGGTCTATTATGCTTTCCTTCACATAAAAATAAATTCAAAAATATCTATGGATGCATCTTATCAAAATAAATATATTGATCCCTTGAAGGATAATTATCAAGTATCAAAATCATATTGTTAAAAAGAAAGTAGATTGATCTCTCAAAGGACAGTTTCCTATCAAAACCATAGATCGATCCCTCAAAGGAAAACTATCAAAAAGTGAAAATTAAAAAGTCAAAAGTTGTAGACCACTCCCTCAAAGGATGGCTACCCATGTAAAAAGGCTTCCCACATCAATCATCCTTCAAAAAGTAAAAATATCAAAAAAATCATAGGAAATCTTCATGCATCTATCAGATTTCTCATCAAAGAAAACTTCCCACATTGATCAGTTTGTGTTAAAATAAAATGTGCAGCTAGGGCATCTCCCTATGCAACAATTGAAAGGAGAACCTGTTGTATATATCTTCCCCCCGGGTAGATATAGACAAGTGGAAGAATATGGAAACCAAAGAAATTCAAACCTCAGCCCATGGCGCACAGAAGTGGCGCATGACAATGAGTGTCAACAGCAAAATGGATGCGCCCATGGCGCATAGAAGAGGCGCACAGAAATGAGTGTCGACATAAGAAAGAATGCACCCATGGCGCACAGAAGTGGCGCATGACAATGAGTGTCAACGGGAAAAATTTTCTCCTTGGTGCACGTAAGAAGATGTCGACACACACACGGATGCGCCTATGGCGCACCTTCAGGCGCAACATTCTCGAGTCTTGACGACGAGACGCAGACACTCGACCCGATATTCAGATGGCCATAACTTTTGACTGGGAGCTCCGATTCACACAAGGTTGGACTTTTCGGAAAGCCTACGGCGTCCTCTACCTAACTACGACTGGATATCTTTAATTGGGTGGGAAAAAGTTCTTAAAAATGCAAAATACAGTTTGCCACTTTTGGGGTTTGATATGGTCCTCACCTACCACCATAATGAGATGAATTAAATACAACCTGAGGTGGTTGGGGTAGATTTGGACTTTCTCTCTCTTCTCTCTCTCATTCTTCCTATAAATTGTAAGGAGGGGCTTCTTTCTAAAGGTTGGACATTCTTGTTTTGGCCCCTCCCTTCTTCTCTTTGGCAGGTAGAGTTGTGGAGCTCAAACCTCCCATCTGAAACTGTAATGCACCTTTGCCTCTGGGCATTTTTTGCAGTGTATTGTATCAACCTTCAGAGCAAATAAATGCATGATTGTGGATGTTTCTCAACCCTCTATGTGTTTCATTTTGCATCCTCCTGATCTTTCACTGTGAATATGTTTATCTGTGCATGATTTTGCATTGCATTTATGTGGTCTGTGTTTAATTGGCAAAACGTATGTTCTTCATTCCTCGGTGCATCACCTCCTTAGCTTAGGTTTGTTTTTATGCATTTCTCTCTCCCTGTCTCCTTGGTAGTTAGATTAGGTTTTAGTAGACTCTCTACATTTTATTGGTGCATCTCGAGCAGGAGGAATAGGAGTCGGCCTTCATCCGGAGAGCTTTTCCGATTTCGCAAGGTCCCACACTTGGGAAAAGCTCCATGTTGTGCAATCGCACTTTGAGATTCTCAACCCATCGAGTTGCGAGTCCTGTGGGTGCTTGTGATTTGATACCAACAGCTTTTGGCACACCGGTGGGACCAAGAGGTCATTCCATAGATTTGAAGGAGTTTTCATGAAATTCGGACCAAAAAATTGCAGGTTTTACAATTCCAGATTTTTCACCTTCCAGGCTGAACTTTGAAATTGATTTTCAAGGACTTAACTTGCTCGAAACAAGTCAAAATTTCATCAGTTGATAGATCGGGGGGTAATCTTCAAAAGGGTATTCCTAGAATTTTGAGATTTTGACTTTCAAAATTTCATGGTTTTTTGAATTTCGGATTTCGGGTTTTCAGAAATCTGGCGTTTTTTGGGTTTTCGGGACTGTCATTCCAAATCAAATTCCAAACCCTAAAATCTCAAATGTGCAGGTCTTTTAAAAAAATTTTGTGTTTAAATATTGTCAGGTTTGGTGTGTAACTTGGCAAAATCTAGTCTTTTGAGGCTTGTTCTCTAACACATCTGGCGACTCCGAAGGGATAGAATTCAGTGGTGTAGCAGCACAAGTTGCCTAGGCACATGAGAAGAATTCGAACCAGGTCCAATACTCAAGAAGAAGGGCTATTTTTCCACTTGCAACTATCACCAGGCAGAGGAAGGAGAGGAAGAAGACCACAAAGATCACCATCTCCGCCTAACAGGACTTTGTCTACACCTCCACCTGGTAGGCCTTTTCTCGCATCAACCAGGGTTCTTAGGCCAATCATAATGGCGCATCTACCACCGAATCCCTTTGTCAATTTCACGGGCAGTAGTCCACTTGCCCTAAATGCTCAGAATCAAATTCCAGTTGCAGCGCTAAAGAATATCCCCTACTTCACAGGTGAAAATCATACTACTCCTATTGATCACATCCAGGATATTGCTAATGTATGCGCGATCCACGAAATAAATGCAATGGATATTGCAGTCAAGTTGTTAGCTTCATCTTTCAAAGGCAAGGCCTTACAATGGTTTAGGAGCCTAGCAGCAGGGTCTATTACAAATTGGAACCAGCTTTGTTCAGCTCTTTGTAGCCAATTCGGGGAGAGGGCGGACAATTTGTCCTTATTGGAACAGCTGACAACAATCAAAAGGGCTCCTAACGAACAAATGGCAGATTTCAACTTCAGGTTCCAACGGACATGGGACAGGATCCCAATAACTGTCAGGCCAACTGCCGAAGGAGCATTCCTTTATTTCTTAAAGGCTATGAATTCAGACATAGCCATGATGATCCAATCAATGGGAGGGACAACGCTGCCAGGGGCCTATGACACTGACCGATCGAGCAGGAAACTGTTTAATCCAAGCTGGCAAGCTTGCACCAAGGCCGCCAATGCCTCTCTATCCAGATATGGGAAATCCTACAACCAGCCAAGCACCAGAGTTGAATCCCATTCCAACTCCTAGAAATCAAAGCAATAATGAGGCATCGACTTCTTCAAATAGTTCAAAGGAATTGCAAGAGGTCATGAAACAACTGCAGAACCTTGGAAATGAGCTTGTGACTATCAAAAGACAGCAAGCTCAAAGTGCCAGACCGTATCAGCCTCAAGCACAGTACCAAGCTAGGCCCTCATACCAACAGAATAGACCACCACCACCTCAGGCTGCGAACCAAAGCCAAGGACAACCTCAAGCTGCCAGGCCATTTCGGCCGTATGATCCAAATGCAACGACATCCTCGAGAGCCTTGGTCCCGACACAAAATAACATGGCACAGGAGTACGACTGGTGTTACCCTTGCAATCTACCTCACAATCAGTCAGCATGTTTCAATGGTGCACTGAATCAGGCCTTGATGGTGCAAACCATTGGTGTGCCTCAAGAACCAAGCCAAGAAGGGAATCAGCAGCAAGAAACGCAACAAGAGGGACCTCCGACAGAAACCACATTGGCAAATTGGCAAACGGAAGACTTCAGTGGAGTTAACCAACAGCCTTTTCAAGGTGTGGCTGCCAACACACAGTCAAAGAAGAGAAGCATAGTAGAGGAACAACCACCCAATCTAGTTGTTCCTCAACCCGCTCTTACACAACAAGGGGCCAGCAGACCAAACGCAGCCCCAAATGCGCAAAACCAGACTAAGGTACCTGTTGCAGCAACACATGCACCCGTTCAAGCTCCAGAAAAGCTTGCACCAAGTAAGGGGCAGCAAAAGGACAGTTCATCCCCCTTCAACATCATCGATCAAATGAAGAAGACACATGTGAACATTTCCATGTGGGAATCACTGGCGATCCCAGGGCAACGAGATTTGTTGCAAGCTGCAATGGCTAATTGGTCTGCCACAAATGTATCAAACCAAGGACATGAGAAAGTTCTCACTAATGCAGTGCAACATGATGGGGGCCAGACAAGGAAAAATTTGAAGCCTCCACCATTCTATGTTTCATTGATTGTTGGAAACCACTTGGTACACAACTGCATGATAGATTCAGGAGCAAGTAGTTCAGTGATGCCAAAGCAAATAGCGGATCAACTGGGTCTGAAGTACGAGCCAGTGCTGAAAGGAGTAGTGCAACTAGATGGAACAGTAGTGGGAACAGTTGGGGTCATCAAGGGGTTAAGCCTAACACTACATTCATGTCCTAATGTTACAGTCTTGCAAGATGTGTCTGTAATTGACCTCCCGCCACTCTTTGCGTTGTGTCTATCAAGGGACTTCACTGCAAAGATCGGTGGATATTTATCTGCAGATTGGTCACACATGATCTTTAGGACAAGGTATGGAGCTAAAGCAACAATCAGATCAGAATCGATTGCCAATTTTCATATTGAGCCTTATGTACTAGGCCCTATCAATGCAAATTGCTCAGCTTTTGATCAGGAGGAGTGTTCAAGTGATCTAGAAGCAGGTACTAAGGTTGAGGGAATTCCTGATTTGACTTTAGATGAATGGGCAAACAAAAGTCATGAATTTGACCCATACAAGGAAATTGAAGAATCGAGTTGGGCATGTATTGTATACACGAGGAAAATTCATTCATTCCCGACATCATTCAGCTGAACAAAAGGATGAAAACAAAGTTTGGAAATTATTCTTCGATGGTTCGAGAAGCGGGAAAGGTCTTGGAGGTGGTGCAAGGTGTTGATTTCACCACAAGACATCAAATATTATTCACTTTTCGTTTCCAGCTTTTCTTGTTCGAACAACACAAACTGAATATGAGGCCTTGATTCATGGACTTCATTAGGCCGGGAAAAAGGGCATAAAGAACTTTCGTGTGTTTGGAGATAGCGAGCTAATCGTCAACCAAGTTAGGGGACAACATGCTACAAAGAATGACTCTTGAAGAATTACAAGAATAGGGTATGGGACCTCATTGAGGATTTGAAGCTTTTAACATTGTGTCCATACCGAGGAAGAAAAATGAAGCCGCAGATAGACTCGCAACAATTGGAGCGACGTTTGATGTGGTTGACAACATCAGAAGAGAAAAAACGCAGCCACATATCCATGTAGTTGTGAGGCCAGCAGTTCCAGATAATAACACAAACTGGCAGGTGTTTGAGAACGATCAACAGATCGTCAATTTCTTGCAAGAAGAGGCTGAATTCTTAGCTAGAAATCAGGACAGACTAGAGCAGCAGTACGGGGATCAAGTAGTGCAGTTGCGGACAAACAAGCTTCCTAAGGGTTTAGTAACATTGGAGTCTATCTTCAACCCTAACGACCAGTTCCGTAAGGAAAAGGCTAATATACAGGTCAAGAGAGAAGATTCAGAGCCCATTCTAGTTGGGGAGGGCAAAACACTTCAAATTGGTAAAGTGGCCACTGAGCAAGAGAAATCAGATTTCATACAACTTTGCCAAGATTTTCCAGATGTCTTCGCTTGGAGCTATGAAGACTTAAGAGGTTTCGATCCGAACTTGGCACAACATACCATAGAATTGGATCCAGATGCTAAGCCCATCAGGAAAAAGCAGAGACCAGTCAACCCTCACATTGAGCCTCTAATGAAGAAAGAGCTAAATAAGCTAATAGAGGCAAGCATTATATTTCCGATCAAGCACTCAAGCTGGGTTGCAAACTTGGTTCCGGTCAGAAAGAAGAGTGGAGAAATTAGGTTGTGTGTGGACTTCCGAGACCTCAACAGGGCATCTCTTAAAGACCATTACCCACTTCCTTCAATGGAACAAATATTGCAAGTAGTATCCGGTTCAGAGAGGTTCTCTCTCCTAGATGGCTACTCAGGGTATAATCAGGTAATGGTGAAAGAAGATGACCAGTTCAAGACAGCTTTCACCACCAAATGGGGCACCTATGCCTACAAGAAGATGCCCTTTGGGCTATCAAATGCTGGAGCCACTTTCCAAAGGGCGATGGATATGGCATTCAAGGGGTTGATCAATAAAATAGTTTTGATATATCTCGACGACATCACTGTATTCTCAAAAAATGCAGCGGATCACCTCTGTCATTTGAGGCAAGTATTTCAGAAATGTAGAAGATTTGGGGTATCATTGAATCCCAAAAAATGCATATTCTTGGCTCACGAGGGAAAACTTCTAGGCCATATTGTTTCAAAGGAGGGGTTGGCGATTGACCCAGAAAGAGTTGAAGCAATTCAAGCATTGCCATTGCCAAGTCACAAGAAGGCTCTTCAAAGCTTCTTGGGAAGGATCAATTTTGTCCGCAGGTTTGTTCCAAACTTTGCAGCTCTTGCAAAGCCAATAACACTGATGTTAAAGAAGAGCATGGCATTTAAGTGGACATCTGAAGGCAAGGCAAGTTTTGAGGCAATAAAAGAGGCTATATCTCAAGCCCCAACTCTCGTCAATCCAGACTTCTCTAAGGAATTCATGCTATATGCCTTTGGTGGTGGAGACACAATTTCTGCAATCCTGGTACAACAAAACAAAGAAGGGTTAGAACAACCAGTTGCTTTCTTCAGTCAAAGCTTGGAGGAATATGAAACTAGGTACTCTTTTATCGAAAAGCATGTCCTTGCGTGTCGGAGCTTAAAGAAATTCAAGCACCTAGTCTCAAACAACAAGATCCAATTGTTCATCTCTCATGCGAGTCAAGGAACTCCTTTTAAACAAGGATCTCGAATGAGAAACATGCAGGATGGATAACCCGTGTCATGGAATATGACATCGAAATTAAAGTCACTAAGCTAGTACGTGGAAAAGGGCTATGTGAACAGCTAGCTTTGAGTCGAGAAAGTTGAAGCGAGTGATGAAAAAGAAACGCCTTGCATGCTGCGCAGATGGTCAAGAACAAGAAAACGATGGTGTGCCCACTCCTTGTTGGACTCAGAATATGATACACTTCCTACAGACAGGTCTATGCCCTCCAGAAATGAGCAGAGCAAAGAGGAGATACTTTAGATTACAAGCCATTCCATATGTGCTTGTTGATGGTGTTTTGTTCAAAAAGGACATCAATGGAGTTTTATTGAGGTGCATTGGGATAGGCCAAATTGAGAGGGTGTTACGAGATTTTCACGATGGAGATTCTGGAGGACATTTTTCCCCACGAGTAACAGCCCTCAAGATAATGAAGGCAGGGTATTATTGGCTGACAGTGTTCAGCGACTGCCATACATGGATAAGAAAGTGCAAGAAATGTGCACTCTTCACAGGCAAAGAAAGACTGGCAGCGCTTCCATTGCGCCCAATTTTGGTTGACCAACCATTTATGCAATGGGGATTGGACTTCGTTGGGGTCATCAACCCAAACTCAAGCCAAGGCCACAAGTGGATTCTCACGGCAACAGACTATTTCACCAAGTGGACCGAAGCAGTAGCGCTCAAGGAAGCAAATGAGTCTAACATACTAGACTTTTATGAAGGAATAGTGACCAGGTTTGGTGTGCCGTCCACTATCATATCAGACAATGCATTGGCATTTATAGGTTCCAAAATTACAGAATGGGCTGTTAAGAATGGAATCTACTTGAGCACCTCTTCAAATTATTACCCGCAGGGTAATGGACAGGCAGAGTCCACAAACAAAAATTTGCTAAGAATCATCAAGAGGACTCTAGATGAAAATCAAAGAACATGGCATACAAAGCTAAAATCAGCATTATGGGCTGACAGAATAACACCAAAGAGGTCTACAGGGAATTCTCCCTACAAGCTGGTCTATGGGAAGGAGGCAGTATTGCCCATATCATTAGAACTGCCTGCATTGGAGTTCATGAGGCAGTTGGAGTTAGCTGAGTTCGAACCAATGGAGGCCAGGTATGCGAGTTGATGGAATTGGAAGAAATTAGAGAACATGCGGTTCGGACGATCGAAAAGGATCGGCCTTAGTAAAAATATGGTTTGATAAGAAGGCAAGAGCAAGGACCTTCCGGGAAGGGGATCTAGTTCTAAAATGGGATGCAGATCGGGAAAGACCAGAAAGCATTCCAAGTTTGACACCATTTGGAGTGGCCCCTACATGGTCACGGGTGCAAGAGTAGCAATGCCTTCCAATTATCTACATTGGACAGAGAAGAACTTTCGATTCCGATCAACGGAATCTATCTTAAACATTGCTTCTTGAAAAGAAAAAAATTTCTACCCTTGTAAATATTAGCTTAGATTTCAATTCCTCTAAGTGCATTTGCACATTGTCTTGTTGTAGTTAGGTTTCAGTTTCCCTAAGTGCTTTGGCACAGGTTTCGTTGCTCTCAGGTTGTTTCTACAGTTCAAAGTGCTGTCGGAGAAGGAGTTGCGGTTTCAGGCTCGGGATCAGAGATCAAGTTGGTTTCAAGTATTGCTTATGACTCCATGCCCAATGGATTTCTAAAAGGGCCACTGATCTTCTACCTAGCAGGCAGGTGATCCCGTTGAGTCACCAAATTGTTGTATATATCTTCCCCCCGGGTAGATATAGACAAGCGGAAGAATATGGAAACCAAAGAAATTCAAACCTTAGCCCATGGCGCACAGAAGTGGCGCATGACAATGAGTGTCAACAGCAAAATGGATGTGCCCATGGCACATAGAAGAGGCGCACAAAAATGAGTGTCGACATAGGAAAGAATGCACCCATGGCACACAGAAGTGGCGCATGACAATGAGTGTCAATAGCAAAATGGATGCGCCCATGGCGCACAGAAGAGGCGCACAGAAATGAGTGTCGACATAAGAAAGAATGCGCCCATGGCGCACAGAAGTGGCACATGACAATGAGTGTCAACGGGGAAAAAGTTGCTCCTTGGCGCACGTAAGAAGATGTCGACACACACATGGATGCGCCTATGGCGCACCTTCAGGAGGCGCAACATTCTGAGTGCTGACAGGAAGCAGACCCTGACCCAGATATTCAGATGGCCATAACTTTTGACTGGGAGCTCCGATTCACACAAGGTTGGACTTTTCGGAAATCATACGATGTCCTCTACCTAACTATGACTGGATATCTTTAATTGGGTGGGAAAAAGTTCTTAAAAATGCAAAATACAGTTTTCCACTTTTGGGGTTTGATATGGTCCTCACCTACCACCATAATGAGATGAATTAAATACAACCTGAGGTGGTTGGGGTAGATTTGGAATTTCTCTCTCTTCTCTCTCTCATTCTTCCTATAAATTGTAAGGAGGGGCTTCTTTCTAAAGGTTAGACATTCTTGTTTTTGCCCCTCCCTTCTTCTCTTTGGCAGGTGGAGTTGTGGAGCTCAAACCTCCCATCTGAAACTGTAATGCACCTTTGCCTCTGGGCATTTTTTGCAGTGTATTGTATCAACCTTCAGAGCAAATAAATGCATGACTGTGGATGTTTCTCAACCCTCTATGTGTTTCATTTTGCATCCGCTTTGATCTTTCACTTTGTGAATATGTTTATCTGTGCATGATTTTGCATTGCATTTCTGTGGTCTGTGTTTAATTGGCAAAACGTATGTTCTTCATTCCTCGGTGCATCACCTCCTTAGCTTAGGTTTGTTTTTATGCATTTCTCTCTCCCTGTCTCCTTGGTAGTTAGATTAGGTTTTAGTAGACTCTCTGCATTTTATTGGTGCATCTGAACAGAGGAATAGGAGCCGGCCTTCATCCGGAGAGCTTTTCCGATTTCGCAAGGTCCCACACTTGGGAAAAGCTCCATGTTGTGCAATCGCACTGAGATTCTCAACCCATCGAGTTGCAGAGTCCCAGGGGTGCTGTGATTCGACACCAACCGTAACCTACTCTCCCTCACACCCTATATATGTCAACCCTTCCCATGTCCTAGGAAGGTATACATTCCTCCTTCGTCTATATCTAAGATCTTACATGTAACTACCCAGTGTTAGTCATGTATTAACATTTGTTATAAGGCCAAAAAGTGCAAGAGCCTTCACTCTGTTGATTCCCATCACATATGTATCAAATACAATATAAAAGCAATCACTTCACATTTTATTCTTAACCATGATTAGGAAACATTTTGATATACATTAAAGTCACTTTAAAATCAAATATCAATAATACATCACATCAAAAACATAACATCAACATCTATCAATATCCATACAATCATGATCACATCTCAATATTACATTGCCACATCCAAAAAATCACATTAAAGTAAAGTCAACACATAAATCATAAATCAAAATCATAATCATATATCATATCAATGTGTCTTTATACATCATTTGGAATCTTAAAAGATCCATATATAAAAATATACATCAAAAATAAGATTCACAAAGAACCATATACATCAAAAACATCACATATACTCAATAAAATTGACATTCGTCAAGTGAATACCTCATCGAGCACTACTCCCCGATCACCACCCTCACCTCCATCTAGTCCTCTATTAGGACCACCTCCATTTGGACCTTGTGGTGGCTGACCCACACTTGTTTCACTAAAAGTGGGTCTCACTCATATTCGTTCTTGATATATAAAAAAACAAGGCTCATCGGGAAGCCTTCGTCTAACTATATCCTCATAGTATTCCAAATCCTTGCATAAAGACTAGTATTTTTTTAAGATAGCACTACTAGGTGGTCCCATTTTCCCACTATTCTCGAGCCCTTATTGCGTGTATCTCATCCCCTGAAAATGAAGTAACCCTAATGCTAAGGGTGTTTTTTAAGACCTCCGGCTGCTATATATACCGATAATGATCAACTACGGTTTGGAATAGCTCCTTATGTATGCCCACTAGTTATTGACCTACTCTATCTCGCCCACCTATCAAACCATCTCTCTTCATAGTTAAGAAATCCCACTCGGTGAATAGTGAAGCCCTCTCGGCCTTTAAATGAGAAATGGTGGCCTCTAGATTTTCCCTATCATCACCTTCACTAGCATGGTTTCCTGCACCTCCCTCACCCTTGCCATCACCCACCGATGAGCCACCTCTACATGGGCTTTTACTCATCTATCGAATCTAGTAGGATGATCCTACCACCATGTGACAAATACCTTTGTAACCCCGACATCATCCACATTCATGTGAAATCCCTAATCATCTACACCCATCACCCCCTCCTCATAAATGATGGTATGAATCAACATAACGACTAGAAATGTCATGTCCAAATCCTCACCATCACACTTATATGTCATAGATGCCTCCAAAACATCTTAAACCAGGTCTAAACTATCACCCGACGTGATGAATCATATCAACTCCCACTCTCTAGGTCATTGGTCCTATACCCACATATCATGTTGGGTGGTTGTAACCATGCCTTCCCCTCCCACATTTTTAACCCAATATATGGCCTCTATCTCACATCACTAGCTTGTAAAATAGTCAAGAGATGTTGATAGTGCTTCAAACCTTGCACTAGCCCTATCTCTCCTCTATCTTATCACCATAATACAAAACTAGTTGCCCCCGTAATGTTGTTATTTCTCCCCATGGAAAACCTCTAGGAAGATCCATTATAATGTGCTCGTATGCCAAACACTATAATAGAAAACCAACATCAATCACAAACTTATTCGTGGTCCCGCACGCCCATAACTCCCTAAAGGTATGGGTTAGTAATGTAGGGGCCCATGCAAAGACAGTCATTTACTCCATTATATCAGCCACCACACCTATCATCATCCATGGAAAATGACCCCGGTAGAAATCGAGTAATGCATAGAAAGTAATCCCTATCATCATTAAGATCATCAAAGTAAAACCCTTTGTCTTAAGAGTATATAAGGCCCTATATGAAAAACCACTTGATGAAAACTCAAACCTATCGACATCATCACCATATAACCACCCCATCACATCAAGCCTATTTATCTCATAAATCAAATAAATCCCCTCTCGTGCACAAGAAACCTTATAATCATGTGCACATCCACCGGGTGATTGTCATCTCACCCATCAACAACAAAATGTACAAGTAACATGATGAAACATACCCAATAATGTAAGCATAACCCTCACTACCTGTGGATCCATCTGTAATGATGCATCATACCCAAGCCTACATCCTCTTAATGAAACCAATCATCATATGAAAAATAAGATTGCACATCCTCTAGGATCGGAGGAATCTTGTCTTGGATGGTCAATTTATCCCTCGCCTACATCCACAAAACATAAAACATCTATTTGAACACTATTTAATCAAAATTACACAAACAACACAAAATAACAACAGGTCTCCAATGATAAACCACAATCTCTGAATTTTCATCCAAATCAAAAGCAATTTGCCAAAAACTTCATGATTCTAGCATCTAAAAAAATGTGCCAAGATATGGGCTCCAAAACAAAAAAAAAAACTAAACAAGAACACATAAAAACATAAAAATGTACTTACCTCTCCTAAGGTGGGCCTCCTTTGCCTCATCAATCCTCTTGTAGCCTCCACCTCTCACTTATCTCTCAAAAATCAATAAATCGTAGCTCCAATTTCTTAATTCGCATGGTAAAAATGAATCTACCATGGTAAATATAGCCATTTATAGGGCGTTTATTTTCCTACCCTATAATCACTGAGACGATTCCTTTAATCACCTAAAATTTGGTTAAATCACCCGTGATTCCTTCTAAATCAACAAAAACACACCTTTACAATATCGAATATATTCAAAGCACCATCATACTCATCCAGTGGCACATTTGTCCAACATATTCCTCGTTTTGATGATGTCAAATCCTTGTAATGCTAATAAACCATCCAATCAATGACTGCCTCGATTATGCAGCCCAAGCCAGTTAAAATCCAATCTCTACTAGCAATCCATCACATATTTTTTTTGCAGCCTAAACGTCGGTAGGCCATACGTCCTATAGGACATGGCCTTGGATCCTCTATCACTTGGATCCTTGGTCTTGAGAAATTTTGTGCCTTGTCAAAATAAAAATAAAGTATTTAGTGGAAATGTTGGAGTATTGACACCATAAGAATTCTCGTGGGGACTGTTAATGGTCTAGTTAAAATGAACTTAGCACTTTATAAAATCTTGGGATGTTCAAATGATCGTAAAAGGTCTCCACACCACTAAGTAATTTAAATGCTTGCAAAGCAGAGGAAACATGGTGAGATTCCGGGCCTCTCTAAGCCATTTAGGTTTCGTGGAATTCAATTATGAAAAATGTACCAAATTCATATGGTTTTGGGTCCGTGTGTCAGGTAGAAAAAAGCTAGTACGGTCATAAAGAAACATGATAGAGTTAGGGGATATCAAGATGGCACAAGATCAATGGCTGATAGTGGATATGCTTCACCATTTTGGCACAGGGTGAGCAAATGGGCTCCCGTGGACATAAAAAGTCACGTGGAATGATCCAGATTTCAAAGGGCTTCGGGTCTGGGTGGTCTAGCAGGTCAAGGCACTATACGTGGAAGCATTTATGTGGAACCAATGATGAATTACACCTAGATAGAATTTATGATGTGAAGGCCTGACCCCATAACTAATGAAAGGAAAACATGAAAGAAAGAGAGCTTGACACCGAAATCCAAAGTAACATGGAGATTTCTCATTGGTTTATGCTTCACTTTGACAAGGATGACATTGTAAAGGTGCATGGATATTTCTCATTGGCTCATGTTTCATGGTGACCAATACAAGTAAGAGAATAGTCTATGAAAGGTGAAGGTTATGTGGCATTTTCTTATTGGCTCACATTTCATAATGGAACATACTGTGTGCAAAGTCACATAACAAAAAAAAAAAGGGAAGTAGAAACATAGGAAAATCTCAACCTAGCAACCAACCAAAGACCAACATGTGGCAGTGAAGGCATGGAATCGATCCCAAAATACTAAAAAAAATCAGATATTTTTAGTTAGACAAAGTACATTCCCACTTTGATTAAAGATCTTTCTTTATGAACAAGGAGGAGATTCACTTACTATTTTGGGGGAAAATTGAATTGTAAGAACTCACCAAATTTGTATAAATATGGGGGCTTGTCCTCATATTAAGAAGGGGTTAAATTTTTCTATTTTGAAAAGTCAAAAGATACGATTGTAATACTACACATTTCCTTCATGAAATACATATGAGTTTCAGTTTCTCAAGATTTTGAGTCAAGGTGGTTGCAATGTACAACCATTGAAAAACATTGAGATCATTTTATTTATGTTCCCTTGTCAAGAGATTTAAGATTTGAATAGAATATGTCTACTTATGAGTTTGATTTATGTGTTCTTAGGTTTTATGTTGAATTGTTGATTGATGAGTTATACTTTCTACTACAATTTTGTGTTTATTGCTTCTCTGTGTAGTACACTAGATTAGTCCTTAATGGTTGTGATTTGGTCATTAATTCAATATTGTGTTGTGAGCATTTACTCTGCAATATTGAACATAATTATAAAATCCTTACTATAACCATTTTTTTGAAGTGATTTTTGTTATCCTTTGAGTGAATCTTGGGTGTATGAGAATAGAAGTAGTAAATACATTTATTAGAATACTTGCATGAGATTTTGTGTCAAGTATTTTAGAGATTGTGTTAAATTTTGCATCTGTTGGGTATCAATGAATGCAAATATTCCTTTGGATAAATTATTACTACTTAATCAAGTATTCTTTACTATCTAGAATAACAAGCAGTCTTAGTAAGTATCAGGTGCTTGGTTACAAAAGATTTGTCATCACATAATTCCCCCTTTTGAAGTTAAAACTACCATAATTGATCCCACCCCTCATACTAACTTCCATTTTTGTTTTTTTTTTTTTGTCTCTAAATATCATTGAAAGTTTCCCATTAGCTTTAATTCTACTATCAAGAGAATGCAAGAGCAACCAAACTTTGTTGTCTATAGTAACATGTGTCTGGTATGGTAAACATATACAACATTTTTGTGACAACTCATGAGAGTGAAGTGTTGTATTCATGGCCATGTTTATCTCAGATTGATCCATCATTTGAAAAATCGAGGGGAACAAAGACCCTATCTCCCCTTTGCATTTAGGTTACCCCGTGGTCCTCTCACCTTGGTTCAAGGCAAGACCAAAAGTAGCAGGATGAGGCCATCCCCTTTGTATGTTCCCCTCAATCACCTCAAGTATTGATCCCAAGGAAAGTGTTATACCCCTCCCTAGATATAAAAGACATATACTACCCGGTCTACCACCATCCAAGCATTCCCCCTTCTTCTAAAAGAACATTTCAAGCCACCAAGGGTGTATAATTGAGGACCAACATGCTTTTGGTTCACATTTTTTGGGGACTTCTTTACTCTAGAAGGTTCAAAATACATACCTTTATAGAGATTTTCCAAAATTAGGAAAATACAAACCATTCTGAAAGTATTGTCCAAAATTTTCTCATTATAAATAGGATTTCCATAAAACATGTACTTATTTGAGTATACTAGAAGTTGACAACTAAAACATGGGAAAATTCATAAAGATCTACAAAGCTTAACCTCCCAGTTTGTGAAGCTATCCTTTCAAGAACTTTTTGAGTTAATCTATACATCTAAGGTGCAAGGCCTTAGTGGCGGCTCTATCTTTCAAAGAAAATATGGGATATACCAATGCAAATATTTTACACCTTTTTATTAACTCCCCCTTTGCAAATCTAGAAGGATGAAGATCCTTTTTCAAATCTAATCCCACTAGAAGATTACTCCTAGAGATGGAGAATACATAGTAAAAAAGGAAGCAAATTTGGAAACCAGTGGGTGGTCAAAATTCAGAGGAAAATATTGTTCAACCTACTGAATTTGATCCACCTTTGGTGGAGGATTACTCTAGCACATCTAACAACTCTGATCTAGGTAGTCCTCAAGCATATTTACATTCTTTGTTTCAAGAAGGTTCAACATCTACAAATAATAAAGGTATTCCTCATCTCCCTTATTTGTTGACTCGTGAGAATAAAGTATTTTGTGAAATTGAGTCCCTGAAGGATTTCCATTTTGTGGATCATACCCTTTACCCTAGATACCTCCATTCCCCACCATTTCAACCCTTATTTTGAAAACCTCCACCAAAATAATATGGAACAACCTCCACCAAGGGATCCTTTTGTAGTTACTACTTATAGACCAATAAGGTTCCATGGAATGGTGGGATATCCTAATGAAGTACCAAATGAGATTAGAAATAGGTTTCCTAGGTTCCAAGGGAATAATGCCATAAGTGGGGATCAACATCTCAGATTTTTCCAAATGTTATGGATGAATATGAAGTAGAGCATGAGGATGTTTATGTTAAGTTATTCATACATACATTAGAAGAAGATGTCAGGGAATGGTACAACTTGCTACCTATAAATTCAATTGATTCTTGGGTAGAAATGAAGAATGCATTCAGACTCTAATATGGTGATAAGAATGACCCTAGGTTTCTTTTATCAAATTTGAAAATATCAAGAAAAATCCTAATGAGTGTGTGTAATACTTTAATACTAGGTTCAATAAAACTTTGACTAGATTTCCAGATAATATAAGGCCTAGTGATGATTCTTTCTTGCTGATTAAATACTCAGATGCCTTTGATAAGAAAAAAATTATTATTTAAGGGAAAAAATCCTATAACTCTAAGGCAGGATTTCTCTATGGTTTCCAAATTGAGAACAATATTAAAGCAGTTGGGAAGCCTCCAAAGAGGGAAGGTGTCAAGTTGATTAATCTAAAAAGCCTCGGAAAGCAAGGTTATAGACTTGGAAGAGGTGGTTAAAACTTTGGCTGAAGCAGTCAAAGAGATTTCATATAAGATTGTTAGAGTAGAGAAAGGATTGGTTTCAAATCCTCAAGCTCAACACTAGGCCCAAGGAAAAAATAGATTTGGGAATCATCCCAAAGGAGATCACCATGGGATGATGATAGAGGAAAAGGACCTATGGGTTCAAGAAATAAACAAAAAGCTTTCAGAGATAATAAAATAGTCCCAGATCCATTGATAGTAAGGGTATCAATAGTAGAAGAAGAACATATCATTGAGTGGTGTGATAAATGTTTGTTTCCACATCCCCTTGTGAGAATATTTTCGAGATGGTGATGTTAATGAGGAAATTGATTTTGATGATATATGTATGATGGAGTGTTCAAATGATTCACCACAAGGAGCTACTTCCACTAATCTTCTATATGCCAAAACTACAGAAGAATTTTGGGCCTGCACCAGTCAAGTATTCTCTCTTCCTCCTATATCAATGCTAATGTGGATATGGCTCAATCATTTGAACTTCCTAACCATGATTTTGAATATCTAAGGGAATTAATGATAAAAAATATGATGGAAGAATTCCCTCTGAAGAGGATAGGAAGTTATTAATGAATGTTTTTGTTTCCCAAGAAAGAGACTATAACCTTCACAATAGACAAGTTAAAGGACCCACCCCAACTCCCAAACCAAAAATTCCCCTCCTAACTAACATCCCAAATATTCTCCCAAGAAAAATATGCTGATAAAGGTCATGTTATCTCTTCAAAACCAAGCACTTCTGCTTCTGCCCAAGCAAGTAAAGGACAACATCCCATCAAAAAAGATAGTCACCCTAGCCCCTAATACAACCTTTCCCAAATATGCAACATGTGACATGGCCCAAATATTGAGTCAAATAAAGATCATTGTCCCAATTTTGGAATTACTTAGAATTCCCAAACATAGAAAAAGGGCATTTGAGTATTTGGGATTGAAGGAGGATACAATTGTCAAAGAAAGGGAGGTAGGTAATGTGGTGATTCCTCCTGCCATAGCTGAAATTGAAGTAACAAAGGATCGGGAGAATACAGAGGAACCCCTGAAAGTATATTTGGGTACTTCCTTGGTTGAATCACATGTTAGATGTGGATCCTTTCTTTACTACTTTGATTGTCAATGAACAACTTCTTCATAATTGCATGTTTGATTCAGGAGCTTCATGCAATATCATGCCTTTAGAGGTCATGAATGAATTAGACATTAAAATAATAATAACTTTTGGGAAATGTTTATGCATGGATTCAAGAGAAGTACCTGTTGTTGGGTATGTCAGAGGTTTAGTAGTACAACTTTCTTCCTATCTAAAAATATTTAACTATGAATATGGTTATAGTTGATTTCCTATTAAATGGGGTATGTTTCTATCAAGAAAATGGGTTGCTAGTGTGGGAGGAAGTGTTCAGATGGACATGTCCTTTGCCTCTATACCATTGGAAGGGAAACTAGTCAAATTGCATAGAGAAGAGAAAATGCTCCATCTTATTGAGGATCCTATGAATGCTTCTTATGAGGTATTGTTTGTTGATACGATTTGGGTAACTTCATAGGCTATGTAGATTTTGAAGATCATTACATGGATATTAATGCACACCTTGAAGATGTCAATGTCCCCTAGACCATGAATTTTGATGGAGCATGTTCCAATGTTGGAAATGGATCTAGAGTGGTTCTAACTTCTCCAAATCAAGGTTCTTTTAATTTCTCTTTCAAATTGAAGTTTGAATGTACCAACAACATTTTTAAATATGAGGCATTGCTCCTTGGTTTAAGAGTTTACATGGAAGCATGGGATTAAGGATATCATTGTCAAAGGATATTCAAAATTAGTTGTAAATAAGTTAGGAAATTATATGTAACTAAAAACCAGAGGATGAGACAATATAAGCATGTAGTTTGGGATCTCATAGAATTATTTGATTCCTTTAATATCCTTTATCATGAAAGAGTTCAAAATGTAGTAACTTGAAAAGATGTCATAGCATCTCAATATGATAATGAAGTTTTATATCTCCTTATTGTAACTATGAAGTAGAGGTATTGGTCAGACCATCAGTCCCTGATAACATTCAACATTGAATATTTTTGAAGATGATGCTCAGATTCAGAGATTCTTAAACTGTAAAGGTGAATTCACAAATCAACTCATTGACTTAGAACCTATGGTAGTGCTATGTGAAGGAAAGAACCTCTTTGGAAAATATATAATTCAACTAAAGACAAATACTATTCCTAGAGGACTTGTTAGCCTAGAATCAAATTTTGATAGTATAGAATGAGTTGTGAGAAAGCCTATCCATGTGCTCAAAGGATGTTGAAGAATGTCAACTTGGGAACTTCTCAAAATCCTAAAAAGGTTTGGCTGGGATGTAGCATGAGAAAAAGAAGAAAATATTTATACCAAGTTGTTGAAGAAATACTAGGATTTCTACATGGTGTTATTCAAAACTAAAAGCTTACAAGAGAATACATATTTCAACATGAGATACCATTAGAGCCTCACTCCAAGCCCTTTAGAAAAAAAGGCTATCAATCCCCTTCTCAACAACCAAAATGCAAGAGGAATTGACTAAACTACAAGATGGTGGGATAATACAACCCACTAGATATTCTTCATGGGTGGCCAACTTAGTGTCCAAGTCGAAAGAAAAATGGGACATAAGGCTTTATGTGGATTTCAAGAATCTAAACAAAGCATCACTTAAAGATAATTACCCACTTCCTAATATGGATAATATGCTACAAAAGGTAACAAGATCTGAGTTACTATCTACATTGGATGGATTCTTAGGTATAACCAAGTTGTGGTGAAACAATCAGAATAGTTCAAAACTTTCACTACCCCTTGGGAACATATGTCTATGTTAGGATGCCTTTTGGATTAATGAATGTTAGTGCAACCTTTTAAAGAGCCATGGATGTGGCCTTTTTGGTTTCATAAATAATTTCATAGCAAGTATCAGGATGATATAACTATTTTCTCTAAGAAAAGAGATGACCATTTGGGACACCTTGAGAAGGTATTAATCAGATGCAGAGAATATGGATATCATTAAATCCAAAGAAATGTCACTTTGGGGTGCAAAAGCAAAATTATTGGGACATATAGTATCTCAGAGAAGGAGTTATGATAGATCTTGAAAGGGTGGAGGAAATTGATAAAGTCCCTATCCCTATGTCTAAAAAGGGTATCCAATCCTTTTTTGGACAGGTAAAATTTGTAAGGAGGTTCATCTCCAAATTTTTGAGATTACTATTCCCATCACAAGTATGCTTGAAAAAGGATCAAGTCATCAAGTGGGAAGAAGGGGTTGTTCAAGCATTTAAAGGAATAAAGGAGGCACTCAAGACTACCCCCATCTTAACCAGTCCTAATTATAAGAAATAATTTCAATTTTTTTTATTTTTCCTCAAAGAATATAATTGCTTCTATGTTATTATAGAAAGATGAAGAGGGACATAAAAATCCCATTGCATTTTTAGTAAATCTTTGCAAGGATCAAAGTTGAAATACTCCATCATGGAAAAGAATCTTTCACCTTAGTAAAGGCCACTAAAATTTTTAGACCCTACATTATAAGCTCCAAAAGTTATAGCTTATGTACCCCACACAATGGTGAAAGACATTTTGTCTCAAATGGAAATGTCTAGTAAAATATGTTTCGTTGGTCAATAAGTTGCAAGAATATGACATGGATATTCAAACCACCAAACTTGTTTGAGGATTGGGCTTGGTAAGGTTGATGAAGAGAGTAATCTGATAGGTGGTTGAGATACACAGTGTCGAAGAAGATGGGCCACACCCTCATGAAAATGTGAGAACTTCAGCTTGGTATAAATATATAGTATATTACTTGATAAACTTAAATTTTCCTATGCACTTAGACAAGAATCAAAGGAGGACACTCAAGTTGGTTTCCCAAAAGTATATTTTAACTAATCATGGACTGGCTTGGAAGAACCTAGAAGGATTTTTGCTAAGATGTATCACTAAAGAAGAGGCACCTAAAATAATTGTAGAATTTCATGGGGGAGTGTGTGGAGGTCATTTTTCTAGGGAGATTACTTGCTCATAAAATTTTAAGGGTAGGTTATTAGTGGCCTTCATTGTTCAAAGATGTTTCCTTGTTGGTTTGAAAATGTGAGAGTTTGTCAACATTTTTCAAGAAGATTGAAAGCCTCTGGGCCCTACCCCTACAACCTATGTCGGTAGAAGCTCCATTCAAACAATGGGGATTGGATTTTATTGGTGAAATATCAAAATCTTCAAGCACTGGTCATAAGTGGATATTGGTAGCCATTGATTAATTTACTAAATGGGTTGAATCCATTCCTACCCAGAAGGAAACTCATCAAGTAGTCATGGATTTTATTCTCAATAACATAATCTACATATTTAGGGTTCCCACCAAGATAGTTGTTGCTAACAATGCCATGAGTTTTAGAGCTAAACCATTGGTGAAAATGTTCTAGGAGTATGGAATAAATTTTTCTTATGCATCAAATTATAATCCTTAAGGAAATGGCCAAGAAGAATCAAGCAATAAGAACCTACTTAAGATCCTCAAAAGAACACTAGAGAAAATAAAAATAAATGGGGTGAGAAACTCAAGTTTGCACTATGGGAAGAAAAAGTTACCACCAAGAGGTCTACTAGAAAGAGTCCTTTTGAGTTAGTTTATGGAATTCAATCCCTTTTTCCTTGTACTTATAAATTTCCACGTATCTTTCATGCAACAATTTGAAGATGGAGAAGAAGTAAGTCCATATGAGACAAGGATCAATCAAATTATGGAATTGGATGAGAAAGAAGAGAGTCCCACCAAATACATGTCAAGTTTAGAGAAAAAATCAAGAAAATATTTGACAAGAAGGTCACTCCAAGAGTTTTCAATGTCGAGAGACCTAGTCCTATTATGGGACAAAAGATATAAAGACAAGGGAAAACATGGAAAATTTTATGCTCTATGGATGAGACCCTATTATATTAACATCAAGATTTGAGAACATAATTTCTTTCTGAAAGACTGAGAGGGACATTTATTAGAGTTTCCTTCAATTTCAGGCATCTCAAACACTTATTGGACTATTCCAGAGGATCAGGTATGATCATTTTACAATGTATATTTTTATTGTATTATTTTTTCCTTTGTTTGTGTTGTTGTTTCCCTTTTTGTGCTCTGGTCTATAGTGACCATGTTTTGTGATATGTCAGTATTCGTGTGTGAATTTTATGTATCTATTCACGAGCTCCCTATGTGTTTTTTCTCCCTAACTCCTTACCTAGTGTATTAGGAATCTAGTATTTGATTTGACATCTTTATGATATGTTCTTGTGGCACCCACAAGGGGTTCCCATCCCCGAGAAGGATCCATTATTGGTGCTCAATCCAGCCCATGGATTGATTTGGTATTTTCCTAGACTCTCCATAGATGTAACCATTATGTATGCTTCATATTGTTCCCCTTTCTTCAAATTTCAGTCCAAGTAAAGGAGAATTTTCAATTTGTAATAAATTTTGTACCTTGTCAAATAAAAAAGAAAGGATTTAGCGAAATTTTGTAGGAGTGACACCATAAGAATTCCTCGGGGACATGTTAATGGATTGGTTAAAATGCAATTAGCACTTTATACAAGTCTAGGAAATTCAAATGAACTTCAAAGGTATACACCGCTAAGAAATTCAAATGCCCACAAAATAGATGAAACATGATGATATTTTAGGCCTCTAAGCCATTCAGGTTTTTGACTTCAAGTCTTTGGAATGTACCCAATTCATATAGTTTTGAGTCCATGATAGGGCAAAAAAAGTCATCATGGTTAGAAAGAAACATGATAGAGATAGGGGACATCAATGTGGCACAAGATCAACGGTGAATGTGGACATGCGTCATCATTGCAGTGTAAAGTCGATGGGATCTTGCAGATGTAATGTCTACGGAATGAGCCATATTTCAAATGGCTTTGGGTTTGGGTGGTCTGGAAGGTCAAGGAACTATACATGGAAGAAATTTTGTGGAACCAATGATGAAGTCTTCCCAGATATAATTCATGATGCGAAGGTTTGACCCGTAACTAATGAAAGGAAAAAAATGAAAGCAAGAGAGCCTAATACTGCTACGCAAAATCCAAAGTTGTGTGGGATTTCTTATTAGTTTATTCTTAAAAATATAAGGCTAACACTACAAAGGTGTATGGAGCTTTCTCATTGTCTCATGTTTTGTGGTGACCAGTACAAGTAAGAGAATAGTCTGAGAAGGAAAAGGTACATGGAATTTTCTTATTGGCTCACATTTCATAATGGAACATACCTACTGCAAAGTCACATAACACAAAAAGCAAAGGGAAGCAGACACATAGGAAAATATCAACCCAATAACCAACTAGAGACCAACATGTGGCAGTGAATGCATGGAATTAATCTCAAAATACTAACATAAAATCAGACATTTTTAATTAGACAAAGTACATTCTTGATTTGAATAAAGCTCTTTCTTTATGAACAAGGAGGAGATTCAATTACATTTGGGAGGGATTGAATTGTAAAGACTCACCAAATTTGCATAAATATGGGGATTTTCCTCATATCAAGAAGGGGGTTAAATTTTTCTATTTTTAAAAGGCCAAAAGATATGATTGTAATATTGCACATTTCCTTCTATGCAATATATATGAGTTTTAGTTTCTCAAGCTTTTGGGTCAAGGTGGTTGTAATGTAAAACTATTAATAAACATTGAGAGCATTTAATTTATGTTCCATTTTCAAGATATTTAATATTTGAATAGAATATGTCTACTTATGATTTTGATTTATGTTTTCTGTGTTCTATATGTTTAATTTTGATTGATGAGTTATACTCTCTGCTATAATTTTGTGTTTATCAATTCTCTATGTAGTACACTAAATCAGTCCTTAATGGTTGTGTTTTGGTCATTAATTCAATATTGTGTTGTGAGAATTTACTATGAAATATTTAGCATAATTATAAAATCCTTACTATAACCATTTTGTTGAAGTGAGATTTTTTAGCCTTTGAGTGAATCTTGGGCATACGAGAATAAAAGTAGTAAATACTTTATCATAATACTTGTAAGAGATTTTGTGTCAAGTATTTTAGAGATTTTGTCAAAGCTTTTCATTTGTTGGGTATCAATGAATGTAAATATTCCTTTGGAGAAATTAGTACTACTTAATCAAGTATTATTTACTATCCAGAATAGCAAGCAGCCTCAGTAAGTATCAAGTGTTTGGTTGTAAAATATATATCATCACATAATTCCCCCCTTTTAAATTTAAAACTATTATAATTGATCCTACCCCCTCATACTAACTTCCATTTTTTTCTTTACTATTATGTCTTTAAATATCATTGAAAGTGCCCATTAGCTTTAATTCTAATCTCAAAATAATGCAAGAGGCAACCAAATTATGTTGTCTATAGTAACTTTGTGTCTAGTATGGTAAACATATACAACATTTTTGTGGCAACTCTTGAGAGTGAAGTGTTGTATTCATGGTCATGTGTATCTCAAATTGATCCATCATTTAGCAAATTGAAGGGAACAAAGACCATATCTCCCCCTCTGCATTTAGGTTACCCCGTGAGTCCTCTCACCTTGGTTCCAAGTAGGATGTTGTTGTTGCAAATCAACAGCACCCTTGGATGTAAATCAAAGTTCTGAATTGATGTTTTAGGCATCCAGTGTGATTGCACAACATGGAAACCTCTCTCCAAGTGTGGGACTTGTGAAAATGAGAGAGGAATCTCCAGATTAGAGGCTGGTTCCTCAAACTCCTCTGATTTAGATCTATATTTTGCACAACTATAGAGGTTCAGATCCTAATCCTACTCTAAATTGCAAGGAGACAGGGATAAAAATGTAAAAATGAAACTAAACTAAAGATGGTGATGCACCAAAAGGAGTGGTGAAACATTTTTTGCCATGTAAATAGACACAAATTCATGAAATGCAACAAGGGAAAACATACACAAGTTGATAAATGTAATTAGAGCTCTTAAAATGAAGTAAAACAATACAAACAGAGGACCGAAAGCATTCATAGAGTTTGCACTGTCAATTCCATGTAAAAATCTCTTGCATTCCACCCTCAAAGAGGTATAAACCTGCTACAATACTTGAAAAAGGTTTGATTCTTACAACTATCACTTTTTGGAGGTGAAAGAAGAAGTTTTCTATGCCAAAAAGTGTTCAACCATGAAGAAATGAGCCAAATCGCTTTTACAGTACATGGGTCGAGACCAGGAGAGAGAAAATGTGAAAAACACATGGGAGCCATCCCTTATTGATGGTAAATGCATTAAAATAGCATGAAGGACCTTACAAACCCATACCCTGTCATTTTTGACCATATTGGAGAAGAATGTGACCCATTATGTATTAAATTTGGTTGTTGAAATGTCATTTCTAGCCATGGACACGTACCAGAACCGTTTTTCAATTTTCTCTCTCCAAACTAAACCAAAATTATAAATTTACCATGGAATCATGTAGATAATTTTAACATATTTCCAATGATATAAAGAACGTGAAAATCTGAGCTCTGGATCAAAAGATATGATCGTTTGAAGATTTAGGGCAAAAACGCCCAAAAACGGATCGGTGGAAATTTTTTTCAAATTTTACCTTTTTTTTGTCTTTGGAAATTTTTTCAAATTTCCCTATGCTCCACGGTCGATGCCATGTGCCAAGCTCGATTCACTCGAATTCTCTCTCCTTCTCTTTTCCACGGGTTTCCTTTGAAAATCGACCTTTTTATACTCTTTTGGAAAAAAATTCATATTTGCCTCCGACCCCGAACTCCTCTCGCCACGTGGCGCTTCCTATTGGCAGCAGCCTCAAATGGGAAAATTTTCCACAAAAAATCCACCGAGCCATAACTTGAAAAATATAAGGAGTTAGGAGGCAAAATTTACCTTTCTGGAAAGCTGAGAGAGAGCTCTATCTGATGGTGCCATTTCCAGAAAGCCTTGAGTGCCTAAAAATAAAAAAATGTAGACTGAGGCACAAGAGAGGCAAGAACACAAGGAGTTAGCCATAAAAACAAGCTGGGGCACCATTTTGGATAACAAGTTTAGTGACTCAGAGGGGTCATCTGCCTGCTAGATGAAAATACCAGTTTCCTGAAGCAGTCCATTGGGCATGGAGTCATCAAATATTATGTTTAGAACCTCAACTGACTTAGAATGTGCAAGGAGGAAGATGGAATATCACATGATGGAAGCATGGACTGTAAAACATCTCCAGGGACAGCAAGCTATGCCAAAGCACTTAGGGAAAGAAAAACTAACCTACAACAAAACAATGTGCAAAGCACTTGGAGGAATGAAAATCTAATCTAATATTTACAAGGTGGTAAATTTCCCTCTAGAAGCAATGCTTGAGATAGATTCCATTGATTGGAATCTGCAGTTCTTCACCATCCAATGAGGCCAATTGGAAAGCATTTCTGTTCTTGCACTTCGTGACCATGTATGGGCCACTCCAAATGGCATCAAATTTTGAATGCCTTCCCGGTTTTGCTCTATCCACATCCCATTTCAACACTAGATCTCCAACCTGAAAAGATCTATCCTTGGCCTTCCTATCAAAGGTCTTTTTGATCAAAGCTTGATCCTTTTCCATTGCTTGGGATGCCTGATTTCGACCTCCCGTAGCTCCATCAACTCGCATATCTCACCTCCATGGGCTTAAACTCTAACAACTCTAATTGCTTCATGAGTTCTAATGTTGGCAACTCAAGTGACATGGGCAAGATTGCCTCTCTTCCATAAAAAGCTTGAATGGAGAGTTACCCGTGGATCTCTTGGGAGTTATCCTATCAGCCCATAAGGCCGATTTCGCTTTGGTATGCCAAGACCTCTGATTCTCATCAAGAGTCCTCCTAATGATCCTCAACAAGTTCTTGTTTGTAGACTCGCCGGCCATTACCCCGAGGGTAATAGTTTGATGAAGTGCTTAGGTAGATCCCGTTCTTGAAAACCCACTCACTCCTTGGATCTAATGAATGCCAATGCATTATCTCGAGATTATTGTAGTAGGTATACCAAATTTGGCTGCTATCCCCTCATTGAAGTCTAAGATGCTTTGGACTCATTTGCTTCTTTGAGTGCTACTGCTTCACTCCACTTGGTGAAGTAGTCCGTGGCTATCAAAATCCATTTGTGCCCTTGACTTGAATTAGGATTAATGACTCCAATGAAGTCCAAACCCCATTGCATGAATGGCTGGTCAACTGAGATTGGATGCAATGGAAGGGCAGCAAGTCTCTCTTTTCCTGTGAAGAATGCACAATTCTTACACCTCTTGATCCATGCATAGCAATCACTGAAAATTTTAGGCCAATAATAACTAGCCTTCATGATTTTTAGAGCTGTCACTCTTGGTGCAAAATGACCACCAGCTGATCCACCATGGAACTCTTCCAACACCCTATGAATCTGATTTGTGCTAATGCATCTCAGCAACACTCCATTCACATCTTTCTTGAACAAAACTCCATCAACAATGGCATATGGGATAGCCTGCAATCTGAAGTGTCTTCTTTGGGTCTTGTTCATCTCCGGAGGGCATAGGCCTGTGCTTAGGAAGTGCATTATACCTTGGGTCCAGCAAGGAGTGGGGGCAGCATTGTTTTCTTCTTGAGTGCCACATGGCTCATGGCTGTCTTGAACTGTCAAAACAACCTCTCCTTCATTACATGCTTCTTTTTGCTTCCCCAAAACCAACTGCTCACACAATCCTTTTCCTCTTACCAGCTTGGTGATTTTGATCTCAATGTCATACTCCATGACACGGGTGATCCAACCTACCCTTTTCTCATTCAAATCTTTGTTGAGGAGGAAGTCCTTAACCCTAGCATGTGAGACTAGCAACTGGACCTTGTTGTTTGAGACTAAATGCTTGAATTTCTTCAAGCTTCGATTCTTTGCTAGCACATGCTTATCAATAAAAGAGTACTTCACCTCATAGTCATCTAGGCTCGGCTGAAGAAGGCAATTGGCTGCTCATCATTATCCTTGTTCTGCTTGTACCACAATGGCGTAAATAGTGTCATTACCTCCAAATGCATAGAGGATGAAATCCTTGGAGAATTCTGGGTTGATGAGAGTTGGTGCTTGAGAAATGGCTTCTTTGATTGCTTCAAAACTCTCCTTGCCTTCTGCTGTCCACTTGAAAGCCATGCTCTTCTTTAACATTTTGGTGATGGGCTTGACAAGGGTTGCAAAATCTGGGACAAACCTCCGAACAAAGTTTATCCTCCCCAAGAAACTCTGAAGGGCTTTCTTGTGGCTTGGCAATGGTAGTGCTCTTATGGCTTTGACTCTCTCTAGATCAATTGCTAATCCTTCTTTGGAGACAATATGGCCAAGGAGCTTTCCTTCATGTGTAAGAAAGATACACTTCTTAGGATTCAAAGACACTCCAAATTTCCTACACCTCGTGAAAACTTGTCTCAAATGAGAGAGGTGGTCTGCTGCATTTTTGGAAAAAACAGTGATATCATCAAGGTAAATCAGCACCACGTTGTTAATCAAACCTTTGAACGCCATGTCCATTGCTCTTTGGAAGGTAGCACCAGTGTTGGACAGCCCAAATGGCATCTTCTTGTATGCAAAAGTCCCCCATTTGGTTGTGAAGGCTGTCTTGAACTGGTCTTCTTCCTTCACCATAATCTGATTGTAGCCGGAGTAGCCATCAAGTAGTGAAAACCTCTGAGCCAGCCACAACTTGCAATATTTTCTCCATGGAAGGGAGTGGGTAATGGTCCTTGAGAGATGCTCTATTTAAGTCTCTGAAATCAACACATAATCTGATCTCTCCACTCTTCTTTCTGACTGGAACCAAGTTGGCAACCCAACTAGAATGCTTGATTGGGAATATGATTCTTGACTCAATCAGCTTGTCTAATTCTTTCCTCATGAGAGGCTCCATGTGTGGATTGACTGGTCTTTGTTTCTACCTGACAGGCTTAGTATTTGGATCCAATTCAATGGTATGCTGAGCTAAGTTGGGATTGAAACCTTTCAAATCTTCATAGCTCCATGCAAACACATTAGGGAACTCTTGACACAGCTGTACAAACTCATACCTTTCTTGATCAGTTGTCATCTTTCCAATTTGCAATGGTTTGTTCTCTTCTACCAAGATGGATACTGAATCCTCTCTCTTGACCTGAATGTTTGCTTTCTCCTTTCTAAACTGATCATTGGGATTAAAAATGGACTCCAAAGTGATAAGTCCCTTGGGTAGCTTGTTAGTTCTCAACTGTACCACTTGGTCACCATACTGCTGTTCTAATTTTTCTTGATTCTTAGCTGAGAACTTGGCTTCTTCTTGCAAGAAATGGATGATTTGCTGGTCATTCTCAAACACTTGCCAACTGACATTGTTATCTGGCACTGAAGGCCTCACAATCACGTGGATGTTTGGCTGTACCTTGTCTTGTTGAATGCTTTCCACAATGTCAAAGGCTGCCCCTACTGCTGCAAGCCTCGCAAGACTTGATTCTCTTTCTAGGAATGGATTTGATGCCAAAACCTCAAAATCTTCCATGATGTCCCACACCCTGTTCTTGTAGCACCCGAGTAGATCATTCTTGGCAAGATGTTGTCCCTTGACTTGATTTACAATCAATTCACTATCACCATAGACTTGCAAGTTCTTTATTTTCTTCTTGATTGCCCAATGCATCCCTTGCACTAAGGCTTCATATTCAGCAAGCATTATTGGAGAATGCAAACTGAAATCTAAAAGATGAATAGTACCTTACTCCTTGAGGTGAAACAAGCATGGCTCCACCTCCTGCACCTTGTCTACTTCTTGATCCATCAAAAAACAGCTACCATACCTCATTGTCATCCTTGTGGTTTGGCTTGGTGATGTTAGGAATAGGCTGATTTTCTTCATGTATACAATAGACCCCTAGCTCAGATTCTTCTACTTATTGATAAGGATCAAAATCATGTACCTTGTTTTCCCATTCATCAAGAGTTAGATCCGGGATGCTCCCAACCTTGGTGTCAGCTTCATCGGTGCTTGGGTGGTCTTCTTGATCAAATGCTGAACAATTGGCGTTGATCTGACTTGGAGTGTAAGCCTCAATGTGGAAGTTTGCAATAGGTTCAGACCTGATTGTAGCCTTAGTTCCATACCTTGTTCTGAACAGCATGTGTGACCAATTAGTAGACAAATATCCCCCAATCTTGGCTGTGAAGTCCCTTGACAAGCATAGGGCAAAGAGTGGTGGAAGGTCTATGACTGATACATCTTGTGAAACAACAACATTTGGACATGCATGCAAGGTAAGACTCAAGTTTCTAATCACCCCAACTATTGTTACTGCTGTCCCATCCAACTGCACTACCCCTTTGGATATGGTTTCATACTGGAGCCCTAGCTGATCAGCTATTTTTTTAGGCATCACTGAGCTACTTGCCCCGGAATCTATCATGCAATTGTGCACTAACTGATTTCCAATGATTAATGAAACATAGAAAGGAGGGGGATTCAACATTTTACCTTCTCGTCCTTCATGATTTCCCTCAGTGGGCAAAGCATTTTTAGCACTTTCTCTTGCATCTGAACTTGCTGATTCGAAGTTGGCCAGCCCTTCATGGCAGCTTGTAACAAGTCTCTTTGGCCTGGGATAGATAGGGATTCCCATATTGATATATTAACATTTGTCTTCTTCATCTGATCAATGATACTGAATGGTGATGAAGGATCTCTTTGTTGTCCCTTTGCTTGTACATTCACTCCTTGCACGTGGGCAGTAATAACTGGTATTTGAGTTGGTCTAGGAGCTGTTCTTGGCTGCCCTTGTGCATTTGAAATTGGATTTTTCTTGCTAACCATTTGTGGAGCCATGGAAGGTTGTGGATTGGTTAGAGCTAATGGCTGTTCTTCACCAAAATTCCTTCTTTTTGACCTTGTGTTGGCTGCAACACCTTGAGAGACCGTTTGATTCATGCCACAAAAATCCTCTGCTTGCCAATTTACCAACGTGGTGTCATTTGGGGCTGATTGCTGTTGGAATGTTTCTTGTTGTTGGTTGTTTCCTTGACTGCCCTCACCCTCCACACCAGTAGTTGTCACCATTAATACTTGATTCAAAGCACCATTGAAGCACATGGATTGGTTATGAGGTTCATTGCATGGAAAACACCAGTCATACTCCTGAGCAATGTTGTTTTGTGTTGGCACCAATGCCTTAGAGGTAGATATGGCATTTGGATTGTAGGGCTGAAATGGTCTATTGGCAGGAGGCCTTGTTTGATTCATATTTATAGCTGGATTAGGTGGTCTTTGTGGTTGGTATGGCTGCCTGTTAGGCTGAGCTTGGGGCTGGTAAGAAGGTCTAAAACCTTGGGCTTGTTGCCTCTTGAGAGTAACTAGCTCATTTCCTAGGTTTTGCAGTTGCTTCATGACTTCTTGAAGCTCATTTGGGGCACTTGGAGATGAAGTAGAAGCTTCATTTGAACTCTAATTTCTGGGAGTGGGAGAAGGAGTCAAATTAGGTGCTTGATTGGTGTTTGGACTCTCTAAACTTGGAAACAATGGCATGGGAGGTCTAGGGGAAAGTTTTCCAGCTTGGATCAAACAATTTTCAGCCCTAATGGTAATGCTATAAGCCATAGGGATAGTTATGCCTCCCATGGACTGAATCAACATAGAAATATTAGAATTTAGAGCTTTGAGATAGTAGAGAAAAGCACCTTCTGTTGTTGGTCTGACTGCCACTGGAATTCTCTCCCAAGTCTTTTGAAATCTGAAGTTGAAATCAATCAGCTGCTCATTGGGAGCTCTCTTGACGGTTGTCAGTTGCTCCAAAAGAGACAAGTTGTCTCCCTTCTCTCCAAATTGCTCATGAAGTGCTATACATAGCTGATTCCAATTTGTGATAGAACCATCTCCAAGGCTTCTAAACCATTACAATGCTTTTCCCTTGAATGAAGATGCCAGGAATTTGACAGCCACTTGCATCTCATTGATTTCATGAATCGCACAAAGATTGGCAATGTCTTTAACATGATCACCTGGAGTAGTCTGATTTTCTCCAGTGAAGTAGGGAATGTTCTTAAAGGCTGCAATTGGAATTGGATGTTGTGCATTGAGGGCAAGTGGGCTGCTACCTGTGAAGTTGACATAGGGGTTGTTTTGTGCCATTCTAATTGGTCTTAGAACCCTTGTTGATTGAATGAAAGGCCTACCAGGTGGAGGAGTTGAGAGAGTTTTGTTTGGTGGAGATGGAGACCTTTGAATTCTCCTCCCACTTTGCCTTACTCTTGGAGATAACTGCAGATATTCAAACAACACCTCTTCTTCTCTAGCTCTTGACCTTGTGGTGATTCTTCTCATGAGTTTTCGTGCCTGCACAATTGAAACCAGCTTGATTCTTCCCTTGAGTCACCGTGATATGAAAATTATAGCTCTTTTCAAGCAAGAAAGTTATAGCAGATGCACATCAACTTTGCTGCAATAAAAATGAGACCTCTAAGGTCCCACCAGGCGTGCCAAAATTGTTGTTGCAAATCAGCAGCACCCCTGGATGCAAATCAAGGTTCTGAATTGATGTTTTAGGCATCCATTGTGATTGCACAACATGGAAACCTCTCTCCAGTGTGTGACTTGTGAAAATGAGAGAGGAATCTCCAGATTAGAGGCTGGTTCCTCAAACTCCTCTGATTTAGATCTATATTTTGAACAACTATAGAGGTTCAGATCCTAATCCTACTCTAAATTGTAAGGAGACAGGGATAAAAATGCAAAAATGAAACTAAACTAAAGATGGTGATGCACCAAAAGGAGTGGTGAAACATTTTTGCCATGTAAATAGAAAAATTCATGAAATGCAACAAGGAAAACATACACAAGCTAATAGATGTAATTAGAGGTCTTAAAATGAATTAAAACAATACAAACAGAGGACCGAAAGCATTCACAGAGTTTGCTCACAATTCCATGTAAAAATCTCTTGCATTCCACCCTCAAAGAGGTATAAACCTACTACAATACTTGAAAAAGGTCTAATTCTTACAACTATCACTTGCTGGAGGTGAAAGAAGAAGTTTTCTATGCCAAAAAGTGTTCAACCATGAAGAAATGAGCCAAATCTGGCTTTTACAGTACATGGGTCGAGCCCAGGAGAGAGAAAATGTGAAAAAGCATGGGAGCCATCCCTCATTGATGGAAAATGCATTAAAATAGCATGGAGGACCTTACAAACCCATACCCTATCATTTTTGACCATATTGGAGAAGAATGCGACCCATTCTGTATTAAATTTGGTTGTTGAAATGTCATTTATGGCCATGGACACGTACCAGAACCGTTTTTGAATTTTCTCTCTCCAAACTGAACCAAAATTAGAAATTTACCATGAAATCATGTAGATAATTTTAACAGATTTCTAATGATATAAAGAACGTGAAAATCTGAGCTCTGGATCAAAAGATATGATCATTTGAAGATTTAGGGCAAAAACGGCCCAAAAACGGATCGGCGGGAAATTTTTTCAAATTTTACCTTTTTTTTGTCTTTGGAAATTTTTTTCAAAATTCCCCGCGCTCCACAAGTCAGATGCCACGTGGTAAGCTCTGATTCACTCTAGAATTCTCTCTCCTTCTCTTTTCCGCGGGTTTTCCTTTGAAAATCGACCTTTTTATACTCTTTTGGAAAAAAATTCATATTTGCCTCCGACCCCCGAACTCCTCTGCCACGTGGCAGCTTCCTATTGGCTGCGGGCCTCAAATGGGAAAATTTTCCACAAAAAATCTACCGAGCCATAACTTGAAAAATATAAGGAGTTAGGAGGAAAACTTTACCTTTCTGGAAAGCCGAGAGAGAGCTCTATCTCGACGGTGCCATTTCCAGAAAGCCTTGAGTGCCTAAAAATAAAAAAATGTAGACTGAGGCACAAGAGAGGCAAGAACACAAGGAGTTAGCCACAAAAATGAGCTGGGGCACCATTTTGGATAACAAGGACCAAAATTATATTTCTTCAAATTTATCAATAACTTCTCTTCCCACAACATTTACAAAACCTACCTAATGTACATGAAATGTTCTTCACACGTCCTATTAAAATCAATAATATCATGTAGATACATAATCAAAAATTTCCTAAAAAATATTCATAACTTTATTCATCAACCTCATGAAAGTATTCGGTATTTTTTTTGATCCAAAATCATCACAAGCCACTCATATAATCATTCAGTCTTAAATGTTACCATCCATTTATCTCCTTCTCTCATGCAAATTTGATTGTATCCACTCTTCAAATATATCTTACTAGAATATTTTTATCTACTCAAGTAATCCTTAATTTCATCCATGCATGGAAATAAGAACATGTACTTAGTGTAAATATTGTTAGGGAACTTGAATTATCACACACACACCACTCATCAGCCTTCTTCTAAAATTTCTATCACTTCTCATGGACTTAAAATCTCTCCAATGAGTTCTTTATCCAAAATATATTTACATTCTCTTGTGGTGTCATTTTCTAAGATTCTTTGTTTGATAAATTGATCTTATAATTAAATCCATATAATTAAAAATTTCTCTCATAGGTGGTACAAATTTTCAAATTAGTACTCATACTTATTTGGACAACTTACTTCAAATTCTATACTTATGTAGCTTTAGGAACAAAGTTGTAGAAAAGTGAGTTGAAAGAGTCATGGAAGGAGGAAATAGTAGGCCAAGGATCAAAGAAACAAGTGTATTGTAGAAAATAAAGGGGAAACCATGGAGGGTTAGTGGTAGAAATTATATAAAATCATTGGGACAAATGAAGGTCCATGGGGAAATTTAAACCTACATGAAGTAAAAATAAGTGGATCAAAAGGTGAAAACCGTAGAGAATATACACTATAGAAAAGGAATCAAAACCATAAAAATAATAGTCTAGAAAAGTGAAGGTCGTGGAGAAAAGGAAAAGAATGGACTGTGAAAGAGGTAAGAAAATAATCCATGGGATAAATGAAAGTCTACATGGAATTTTAAATCCACATAAAATTAAAAAAATGTGGCAAGAAAAGGAGACCTACAATACAAAGAGGAATATATGACAAACAAGGACTCTAAACCTAGAAAAGGTCATGGAATGAAGAAATAGGAAAGTTTTAGAAACAAGAAGGAAATCATAGATCATACACATAAGGTAAAATAAATCCACAAACCATTGCAAGACCACAAAAATGTGAAAATTAATTCTAATGCAATTGTGGAGGATTGTAGATCATTAAAATTATACTAAATTGGTGAAATCCACACCCGACTCAATTTAAACGATAGAGCAACCACCCCCAAAAACATTAAACCTTTTACTACACAAACCTCATTCCCATATATATAGAGAGTGATTCAAGCAACCTATGATGCCTGTACTTGGTGTTGGAGCTCAAAATTACACCCTACCTTGAATCACGTAGATCCAAAATTTTGAGGCAACATGGGATGATCTCTGCAATGTGGGTCTTGCAAATTTGATATCAACCTCCGAAGAAGGCCATCCTCCTTGTTACTTGGGTTTGGAAAACCTACATAGTATAACGTACTTCTAACGCTAAAACTACTCCTATAAATAATTCCTACTCTAACAATTCCAGGGGACCAGGGATGGAGAGATGCATGAAAATAAAATCCTAAGAAAGGGGGTAGTGATAGCACCAAAAGAAGGTGGAACTTTTCCCAAACCCAGATGATGCAAATGTAATAAATATGAGGTTGGAGTCGTAAGAATTCACTCATTTCAGATGGAGAATAATAAAAGAATATGAAATATGCAAAAGGGTGAAATAGTTATACCAAACACAATGTATTTAAGGGAAATAAGTAAACCACACTTGCATTAATCATTCTTCAAGAGCTTAAATATAGAGCTAAGGAAAGAAAACACCAATCACGAGTTACAAAGGTTAACAACATGAAATTTTGAGTTTCACAGAGAAGAGCTCAAAAATATGCTAAGGATTGAAATATGGTGAAGAACTATTTAAAAGTTCATAAGCACTTTTATTTATACCACTCGTGGAATGAATAAAGAGAAGAAACAGAGGAAAAAGTACAGCTATTTGGAACTTACTACATTTGAAAAATATGTTGAATGAGCATGGGTGCCATAAAATATTGTAGAGTTTGATTGTAGTATAGGAATGGATGCCTTGATTCTATCACATGCCATCAAACTAGTTAGAATGGTGTTATACTTCATTAATTTTTGGTGGTTAGAGTGGTTGGTTTCTTCGGTTCTAGTTTGGCACGGTTTTGAGATATTTTGTATCTTTTACTACGTTATGAAAATTTTGAATTTCCTTCTATCTAATGACTCCCAAAACTTATACTGCATGCTTCTAATCCTTTGACCCATAATTTTATTACCCGATGACCCATTTCCTTTGTTTTGTTGGTATTTGGAAGGAGACCCATGGAACATTATAAATCATTACACATGTGAAGCACTAAATCAACGTTCCACATATTTTCAACTTGGACCTCACTTATTTAATTATCGTGTCACTTTCGTGTGGCCAACTAAACTTTTATGCACACCTCACAACTTCCTTTTCCTAATCTAACCTCGAAATGATGACCAAAAATTATCCAAGTCCTTGAAATGCTCATTCCTTTATTTTGTGGGTCGGGAGAACCCACGAGACACTAATTTATTTCATTTTTTGGTAAACTAAACTAGTTTCCTACTGTAACCTCTAAAGCATGAAAATGGTTAAGTCCCTTTGATGAGTTGTTCAAAATTACAAGGGGTGTAATTACTGGAAAACAACTTAGTGACTTTTAGAGGACATCTTCTTGCTAGATTACAAAGACTTGTTACCTTGAAGCATCCATTAGGAATGGAGTCAAACTTAACTCTAAAGGAACTAATATCATCCTTGAGAACATTAATCCTAAATTAGTATGAAAATAACAATAGACTGGAGTTGATCTCGTGGAGTTTTGAAATATGTATACTAAAATTTCTCCAACTCTCTAATTTTTTCTATAAAACATGGCTCGAGATGATGCATTATGAATAAAAGTGGCCCTAAACTTATGTACAAAAGGGGAAAATCATACATATCTCAAATGAAACATTAAGAGAGTTCATAAAACTTGTTACAAAAAAAGGTGATAAAAAAGATGAGGAAAAAGGCACTCATCTGGTGATCAACACACAATAAAAGGAGGGAACCTCCAATAATAGAAAACATAAGTATTTACAAGATGAAATAAAACAACTTAACAGGAGTATTTGAGATAAATCATATTGACTTGGATTGATAATACCTCTCCATCAAGATTGAAAAAACCAAGAGAGTTGGTCATTTTGCAAGCAATGATAGTGTATGGCCTACTCAAAATTACATCAAACTTAGAGTATCACCCTGGTTTGGCTCGATCTGCATCCCATTTGAGGACCAAATCTCCTACTTTGAATATTTACATCTTACCTTTCTTGTCAAACCACTACATGGTTGATTTATGGTTCTTTTCTAACCTTTCCATGGAAAATTTCCTCGATTCTTTAAGTTCAACCATCTCCTCTATTCTAATTTCTCTTTGATTTTCACCTTTAAATTATAATTGCTTTGTTATTGTTAGGAATTAGTATTTACATTGTGCAAGATAATAATTACGTTGGTAATTATTATTATATAGTTTAATATGTTATTAATATATTATTGTTATATAAACAATAATATATTATTGGTGTTGAGTTGTGTATTGTTACGGGAGTAACAATCACAACTAAATATGTTTAATTGTTGTAACACCTCCCTATTTTGTAGGAGGTTGTTTTGGCTATGTATATGGCTATATAATAGCCTGTGAATGTAATTCAACCATATGTTGAATAGAATATCTTCCTGTGTTGATTTAATCAAATTTGGTTCTATGCTCACATTTGGTACCGAGCGTTGCGAATCCTTGCAATATGCTTTGTTGATTGGTGAAGGGGTAGTTGTGTGTCATCTCTTACGTGGGCAATGCAAATCTGTAAATTTCTTAATGATCAACATTGAATACCGTGTGTGGTAGATCTGTTTGTATTTATGGTTGCCCCAGTGTATGGAAATTTATTGATATGAGAGGATTTAATATTTGTAAAGATTAAACTAGATTCAAAGGATTTTAGTGATTGCCAACAACATTTTGGTTTATGATCCGTGTCCTCCCTAGCCGACGCCTCCTGGTTCATGATCTCTACGCGGTCTGTATAGACATTGGTATAATTATTATCTTGAATCCTTCGTCTTCTGTCGTATTCGTTGGATGCCTACAGATCTATCCCATCGCCATGCTTCATTTCCAGTGTTGAAGGAATTTCTAGACAGTCATATGACATGGATGATTAAAATGGTATATTAATTTATATCATAGAAGAATCATTGTTTTGACTCCTGAGGTGTGCGGTGTGTAGCTGTGCATTGAAAATTCCTAGAGTAGAAAGGCGTAGATCTATTATATAATACCATGCTAACATACATTTGACTTGGCCTGCTCATCAAAGGTAATACGTATTTTTTATGCTCTTCGGGATTTGTAATTCAAAATGTTTGGTTTCCAAATCCAATACATCCCTGAAAAGCACCGTCAAGAGTGAAAGTTGAGGTTTGAAATCAACTTTGTTATTAGAAGTGATAATGGAGGGTACTTTGAATATTTATATCTGAGCTCATAGAGGGGCACACTAGTCTGAAAAAGCATATGAACCTGATTCATACGAAGGAGGCTCATCTGCTGCAAGCACAGTCCCACTGGTTTGCTGGTTTCTTCCACGTCTTCTTCTATTACATGCAGATTTCAGAGTATTGGAAGGTGTCTTAACATTTTAAGCCATATTGTTTTGGTCTAAGTTCAGATTTAGCATTCTTTATTAAGTCTTTAGCTTTGTAATAGTCTATTTTCAAGTGTCTTTACAAGGAAAATAGGTAGTCTTTTTTATAGTCCAAATTAAGCTTTTCCGTGTCAAAGTGCATCGTTAGTTTTTGTGCATATTATTTTGTTTTTAGTGATTATTTAGGATATGGTTTGGTTAAAAGTTAAGTCATAGTTCATTATAGTTTGTTTTGAGTCATATAGGATAAAGCTAGATTCAATTATTATTGTCAAGTCGTAATGTCATTGTAAATCAAGTTTGTGTTATTTGGGAGTCTTCAAAAGTAAAGGGAGTCTTATTGAGTGTTAAAGTCGTGTCATTGTATTAAGTCCAAAAAATAAAAAATAAATTTTCCTTACGAACGCATTTTTGGTGGAATCCGACGTTCGGGTAAGGTGTGTAATTTTTGAGCCTCAAATTCCAAATCTGCTAAGTTAAGTAGCATATTGATGGAGGAAGGAGGCATCGGAGGAAGGAGGTCGAACAACGACCTCTCGTCAGTCACCAACGACGGGGCCATGCAGAAGCTGTGGTGGCATATGTATGGTGTGAGTATATGATTTTTAGTGTGGTTTCCATTTTCTCAGTGTGCTTCAGTTTGCAGTGTTCCTGTTGCTTTGAGTGGTGTGATTTATTGTTAATACTGGAAAAGAATTGTATAAGAGAGTAGAAAACTATGGAGATCCTCTGACTGCAGAGATCCTCTGACTGCCGTACTTCGTTGGAAGATGATCGGTTAGTGAATACGTTCATTGGCAATGGTGATCATGTGCAGCAAGATCAAGACAGCAAGATCCAGTTAGTATGATACAACACAATACATTTTTCCCTTTCTGATTTCTTATTTGGAATTTCACATTGTGGGGGGGAATACATACCAATGTTCCATTCCCATTCTGCACCCAAAACGACTTAGTCAAGGAAATCTTCCTATGGTAGTGGCAGTTTTCTATGCTGTTCGAGATCGAGTGGTAGTGATCAATGACAGAGACTACGATTAAGAACATTACGATTCTTATAGGAAGTAATGTGAAATATTTTCAGTATTTCTTCTATTGTGTAGTTTTGTGATATGTCAGTTGTGTTTCCTACATAATTCCCTAATGTATAAGCATAGTGGTGAACAGTAGCACTAGAGTAAGTCAGTTCATGGATCTTGAAAGGGTTTGTGGGAGGATCCAGAAAACCACACGAGGTGGACAGTTGATGAGGTTCCTGTCACATCAAGGTTTGTGGTAATCCTGTTTAAAACCATGGAAGGAGAGAGCCTTTCTTTTGGATCAAGGTCATGAGTCATAGAGTTGGACATGCCACAGGGGTGAGCATACTGCAGTTGAGTGTGTGAATGTTTTTCTACCATGTAAACACTAAGGGGGGGAATGTTAGGAATTAGTATTTACATTGTGTAAGATAATAATTACGTTGGTAATTATTATTATATAGTTTAATATGTTATTAATATATTATTGTTATATAAACAATAATATATTATTGGTGTTGAGTTGTGTATTGTTACGGGAGTAACAATCACAACTAAATAGTTTTAATTGTTGTAACACCTCCCTATTTTGTAGGAGGTTGTTTTGGCTATGTATATGGCTATATAATAACTTTGTGAATGTAATTACACCATATCTTTGAATAGAATATCTTCCCGGGTTGATTTAATCAAATGCAGTTCTGTGCTCATAGTTATCTCCACCGATGGTAGCTCAAGTGATAAAGGGATTCTATCTTCTCTTCCATATACAAGGATAAATGATGAATTGACAATTTCTTTCTTTAGAGTGATTCTATCATCCTAAAGAGTAATTTTTACTTTAGTGTGCCATTGTATTTGATTAATTTGCATGGTCCTCTTCATAATTATGATCAGGTTCTTATTAGTTAATTCTTCCAAACCATTACCTTGTGAGTGATAATTAGAGGAAGTCTTCGTGTAAATTATATTTCCAAGAGCTTAATCGAAACCTTCGATCCTAAAAATTCCTTAGCATTATCAGAGATGATGGTTTGAGGAATCCTAACCTTATTGTAATGTCCTATAAGAAATCAAGATGAATGATTCAATATCCTCCTTGAGTGGTATGGCCTTAGTCCACCTGGTGAAATAATTTGTTTCTATCAAGACCCATTTGTGACCTGCACTAGATGGATGATTGATCACACCTATGAAATCCAGTCCCCATTGGGAGAAGGTTTCATCCACCTGAATAGGTCAAAGGGAAGGGCCTCTAGCATTTTTAGTCCATTGAAGAAGGCACATTCCTTACATTTTCTAACCCATTGATATGCATCCACAAATAATGTGGGCCAAAATTATCCTACTCTAAGGATTTTCATTGTTGTGGCCTTGGTTGAGAAATGTCCACCAAAATAACCATCATGGAACTCTGCTAAGATTTGATCTATTTGTTCTTCTTTAACACACCTTATCAAAAAACCATCTAAATTCCTTTTGAAAATAATAACATCAATTAAAATATAAGTAATTGATTGTAACTCGAGGTGTCTTCTCTTTTTCTTTCTTAAATTAGGAGGATATATGCAATTTGCTAAGAAGGTAACCATGTTGTTCATCCAATTGTCACGACTAGGTTGATTTCCTTTGTCATGTAGATATTATGTTGTTTGTTCTTATTATTTCTCATTCTTCATAAAGAAATAATTATCCTAATCTCCTTAAGCATATATAACAATATCCTTAAACAATGTTCTCCCTCTCATCAATTTCTTGGCTTTGGTGGTGAAATAAAACTCCATTATTTTGGTTACTGTCTAGCTCTCTTTTCACCGATTTCCACCCCCAAATGAAATATATCACACTATGATATGAGACTAGGAATTTGATGTGGTTGGCGAGATAGGAGAGGATTGAATTTCTTGAGAGCCCTTAAAATGGAAAAAACCTATTTTTCTAAATAATTGTACTGAGTTCAAAGTATTTTAATGTTTGGCTAAAGAAAGCCACAGGTTGTTCCATATCTTCATTGTTCTTCTATGTGAGAAATGTGGCTACACTAATAGCTGCACCATATGAATAAATAATTAAATCATTTCTGAAATACAGTTTAATGAGTGTTGGAACTTGAGCTATTGCAGATTTAATCTTATTAAAACTTTCTTTTCCTTCCATGGTCTATTTGAAAGATTTTTTTTTCCTCATCATCGAGTGATTGGCCCAATTAATCATGTAAATTTTGGAATTTATTTCCTAAATTTTTTTATCTTTCCAAGGAAATACTAGAGAGAATTTTTGTGAGTTGGAAAAGAGAGGGAAAGGATGGCATAGACTCTTTCCAAGTCAACTATAATTCCATCCTTTGAAATAACATGATCTGATAGCTTACCTTACTTAAACTGCAAAATTACACTTCTTGGGGTTGAGTGATACTCCAAAATCTCTGCACCTTTCAAAACTTTCTCCAAATGCTCTATGTGTTTTTTTCCTTACTTTGAAAATATCTTTATATCATCTAGATACACCATGACAAACTGATTGTGAGTCTAAAAAAATAAATGTCTATTTCTTTCAAAAAGTGGCACCACAATTTGACAAAAAGGCATCTTATCATATGCATATGTTCCCCATTTGGTTGTGAATGTGGATTTGTATTGATCCTCCTCTTTGATCTTTATTTTATTGAAGCCTGAATATCCATCTAACATAGAGAACCTTTCAGATCCACCACTATTTTAAGGAGTTATTCCATGGAGAGAAAATGATGATGATATTTTAATGAAGCCTTGTTTAATTCCCTAAAATCCACACAAAGCCTTATCTCTCCATTTTTCCTCCTGACATGTACTAAAATTTCTACCCAAGATGAATATTTGATAAGAAATATTATTTTTGATTCAACGAGTTTAGATAACTCATTCCTCATTAGGGGCTCAATCATGGGGTTCACAGGCCTTTTTTTCTTACTAGCTTGGAATCAGGATCCAAATCAATAGCATGTTGAGTAATGTTGGGATAAAAACCTTTTATATCCTCATAGCTCCACGAAAATACATCATGAAATTTCTAACAAAGAGAAATAAAATCTTGTTCCTCTTTAGTACTACATACCTTTCCCAAAAAATCTCTTTTCCTTCCGCAATAGTGACTAATTTTCAATATACCCAAAGACATGCCTTTTCTTTTCCTTTTAATGTCATAATTAGAATTAAATATACCTCCAAGGCTGATTAATCCTTTAGGTATCTTGTTTACCCTTACCTGGATGATATGATCACCATAATTGTCTTGCAAAGTGGGTTGTAAGATGGAAGAACGTCTTTGCTTCATTTTGAATGAACTAAATTTTTTTCTCATCATTCTCAAAACTTTCCAGTTGACATCATTATCTAGAATGGATGGTCTTACAACCATTTTGACATGTTGTTTTCCTTAGATAAGACCTTCTACAAGAGAGAAATGAGAACCAATGGTTGTCATCCGATCTTCCTCCTTATTTACTTTCTCGCGACACCGCCCGAAGATTGAACGCTTCAAATCTTTCCAAAATATCCCAAACTTGGTTCTTATAAGCTCTTATAAGCTTATTTTTAGCCACACACCTACCTCTAACTTCGTGAATGACCAAATTGGTGTCCCCAAAGATTTTTAGGGTCTTAATTTGTTTCTTTTCCACAATAAAAAAACCATGAACCAATACCTCATACTCTGCCATATTATTGGAGCATGTAAATTGTATTCTATGGGAAAATAAAAGTTTATTACCCATTAGAGAAATAAGAACTACACCCACCCTGAATCCATTTTTGTTTCTTGAACCATCAAAGTATAAATTCCATAGACCATAAGCATCAATGTCTTCTTCCTTGTATGACATGGGGATAGTTTCATTCTCTTCATGGATACAAAAAGTATCCGGACCAGTTTTCATATTTGTATCATAGGGATTGAATTCATAGTTCTCTTTTTCCCATTCATCTAACATAAGGTCCAGACTTAAATTTTATGAATACACTATTTCAATTGGTTGAAGATTGATGGTTGCTTCTTCTTGGATCATAAAATTTATGTTGACGGGACTAGGATCATAAAATTCCACATGATAAACTAAAATAGGTTCAACCTTTATAGTAAATCTAGTTCCATACCTTGTCCTTGGTAGCATATGAGACCAATTTGAAGACAAATATCTACCCACCTTGGCTATGAAATATATGGAGATATAGAGGGAAAATAATGGAGGAAATTCAATCATAGAGATGTCATGCATTATGCTTAGATTTAGAAAAGAATGAAAAGATAATTTCAGCTCTTTAACTATACCAACAATTTACATTGTTTATCCATCAAGCTGTAGACCACCCTTGGAAGTTGGATTGTACTCATGTAGACACAAAGTATATGCACTTGGGTACATTTTTAGGTCCTAAAGTATACTAATATATACATGATTCCTAAGAAATAAAACTAGTGGTTAATGTTGGAGCTAAAAATTGCACCTGTCCTAAATCACAAGGATCTAGGGCTTTGAGGAAACATGGGACTATCTCCAAGTTATGGGACTCAAACTGATACATAACTTTGGAGAAGGTCGACTGCCTTTTCCTATTCCTAATGCTAAAGCTACTCCTAGGAATTGAAATATAACTATCTAACTCTACTCTAACATTCCAAGTGACCAGGGTGAGAAGAAGATACATAAAATAGAAATCATAAATCAGAGAAGGTGATAGAACCAAAAATAAGGGGAAAGATACTTCAAAGAGGGAAAATGAGAGAAAACAATGATGAAGAGGGAAGAAACAAAGTGTCTACAGCTTCAAGACAATTTTTAAAATCCCACTTTCACAATACATAGTAGAAATATATTATGAAAAACACATATAACATACCCACAAATGAATGAAAAGGAAAAGAAGTGCAATAAAACACTAGCTAAGGAAGATATAAGCCACAAAACTAGTAATTTGATTACTTGAAGATCATGCACGAGATCAAACAGTGAAGGAGGAAGTGAAAACACATTAAAAAATTATAATCCAAGGCATATAAGTCTTAGAACACTTGTACAACATTAAAATTAATGCCCTTACATTCCCAAAGTATCCAACATTAAAACTAGGCATAATTTTACAATATATAGAGAAAAGGGGAGAAGAAGCGAAATGAAAATTAGAGGGGAATTCAAATTCCTCCTTCTACCCACCGACCATTTCCATTAATTTTTCTCGAGAAACCTATACAACTCTTATTACCCACTACCACACATATTTTTCCTTCCTAGAGAAGAAATGGGCACCCATATTGCATTAAATGTTGGTGGTTGCGCCACATGGAAGTGTATCCTTTACATGTTAGAGATTCCTTCCTTTGCTTTTCCCACCTACCACTATTAGATTCATGAAATATAATTTTATTGTAAAGATATTTCCAATGATATAAGATTGTAAAGATCATATCGTTAGATCAAAGATCATATCGATGTTTAGTTCCACACGGAAATTCATTGTTTTCTTTGTTGTGTGGCTCTCTATTTTAATTTCATGTTGTTTTTGACCTCTGCGGATTTATCTTCTTCATTTTGTGGATCTACAATATTATTTTGTTGACCCATGGTTTATCAAACATGGTGCAACTTTGAGTTAACATCCGTGGACCCTTTTCCTTCAATCCACGGTTTCTATCCTTTTTTTTACCTGTGGCTTGCTAAAAACATCCGCGGCCCTTTATTTTTTGTGGGTTATTTAGACTTCGGCATAATTTCTCCTTTTTAAAGGTTTTTTCTAATCATCCATGAAATTATTAAACTCTCTTGTAACCCTCATTCACATCCCGCAGATAATCCGCTTTGTTCAATTTTTGCAAGGGTGCAAACATGGCAACAGCTTAACTCCTTTGGGCCTTTTTGTTGTTATATTTTATAGTTTGTTAACCTTACACATATTACAACTCTATCAACATTTAAATTATTTATATTTTATGACCTAGTACACTAGTTCCCAAGCTCTCCTATCCCTCTTAGGCGGTCTTGCCCTTCTTTATCTTCTTCTTATTCTTTTGGAGCCTTTTTTTCCTTTTGGTCATATTTTAAAACTTTGGGTTGGCATTTCACTTATCAATTACAAAATTCAAAAATGAAATCACATATATACTTAGTTATTATTCTCAAATAAGGGTCTAAGCACTAAGCATTATCTACTATCACCTAATATTGCATCAAGGCATAAGATAATTTCAAAGGAATTTGTCTTATAGAATCATACAAGAGGACATCACTCGAATATACAACATATGAGGGAAGTTCATTTTATTCCATCACACACATTTACATACTTGGAGTAATCTAGATCTAGCTCGTTATCATAGTGCAAATTGCACAAGGGAAACCTAGGGAATCATTACACACACATACACAAAGAACTACATGGATTATGAGATGTAGTGTAGCACTTAGTCGTAAGATCACTCTTTGGGTGACCTTCATGGTCAGTATAGCTCTCCATTATGTATATTATTTATTAGGTTTAATGTTGTTTGTGGGCATGTGCATCTAGTTATCTATTTTTCAGGTTACATGTATGAATAAAGACATTAGAGAGAAACTAGAGTGACAAATGAAGATCAACAAAAAATATTCTTCACTCCAAAAAGTCCAGAACCTAAGCATCTAGGTGGAAACTAGTGCCCAAATCAGTCATAGTGCCCATGCACTATTATCCTCCCATGGGTGATTATGTCCTATAAAATTATGAGTTCAAAACCTTCAATGAGCCTTGATGATATTTTTTCCCTCCTGTTACACCATTTTCTCAATCTAGATCACTCCTAGCTTGCCATTAATCAACTAATTCACCTTCCCTCTCTCATTTTCTTAGGGTATCTTATTGTTTCATTCTTATTGTAGTTTATCATCCTACTATCATTAGTAATAGTAGTTACTCTAAAATAAGATTTAATTTAATTTATATTAAATCATTTGGTGAACTTGTACCCTTATTCAAACACTAGATCTTAGTCTTGCATATTATCTTCTTCTTTATTGTCAAATTGGCTACCCTAATATCCTTCCCTTTTCATCAACATCGTGTCTCCTCCCTACCTTCTTATAGGCCAATCCTAAATGTGAAAATAAAATAAAATATTTTTTGTCTAACACTTACATTCATCCCAATACTTCTCCTAAATATGTGTATCATAGATTCACTACAACATTATCTTTTAATGAAGAGCATATTACCTTTACATTTGCTGAAAACTTCTTCTCAATTTTTTAGATAATGATCCCCCTTTATATTCAAGTTTGTATCAATAAAATAGGGGTTAAACAAGATTTAGTTGATAATGGATCCAGGATTAATATTTGTAATTTAGCATTTCTTTAGAAAATTAGCCTTTTTGAAGCATATTTAACTCCCTCGTCTATTTCTATTAGTGGCTTTGATAATGTTCATAAATGTGTCTTAGGTACTATCACACTTCCCATTACTTGTTGGGCCATGCACTTTTCCCATCCCATGTCATGTAATGCCTAATAATCTTAATTATAATCTTCTTCTCGGATGCCCTTGGATCCATGCCATGCATGTGGTCCCTTCCATGCTTCATATACATCTTAAATTCCTATATTAAGGTGTCGTGTATGAGGCATTAACATAACCCTCCATGTTTTGCTTTTGAAAACTATTGAACATTCACCCGAGGCTCCCATTTCCACCACATCTCATCTTCATTTTATAAAATATGGTTTTGGATATTAGTATATTATTCATTAAGGTTTCACGAGCACCAAATTATGCCCTGATGGACAAGGATTCACAAAACCATTTTCCATTCCCACATAATCTACCAAAATTGGTATTGGATATTTCCCTTTGTCCACTCCTCTTCTTCCCACCAAATTTTCTCCTAAGGTTTATACTACTTTGCATGCTCCTCAACTCCCTCTACTATATCTTGAGCTTATTATTGATCCCACTTCCACTACTTGGCCTGAATTGGATACCTTCCTTACTGATGATTCTCTATTAGAATACATGGGGACTTATGACCATTTCCCCTCTTACCATCACGAAAAAGAGTTTTCCATCTGTTCTCAATATTACTACTTACTCGCTAATCTGATCCTCCTAACACCAATACCGATACTCTTGACACCATTCCTACCGATCCATACATAGAAGACCGATCCACTCTCCTAAATGAAGAAACTATTCAATCATAAACTTGGGCACCAATGAAAACCCTTCTATGGTTTTATTGGTTGCCTCTCTTATGTCTTTTGAACAAGCTAATATCAAACAAGTGCTTCATGAATTTTTAGACATATTTGCATGGGATTATAGTGATATTCCCAGTATAGATCCTTCTATTGCTATGCACAATATAGTCCTTAACCCTAGCATCATACCAATACAAACAAAAAATTGAAAAATGCATCCTAAGGTCACATTATTAGTTAAAGAAGAAATAAAACTTTTGGATGTCGATTCATCTCATGTGTTGTCTACCCCGAATGGGTATCTAATATAGTTCTTGTTATGAAACCAGATGGAAAAGTCTATTGTTGCACTAATTTTCATGACCTTAATAAGGCTTTCCCCAAAGATAGCTTCCATTACCACATATTGATGCCATAGTCAATTCTACTATAGGATATGACATTATTTCATTCATGGATGGCTTCATTGGTTACAATCAAATTAAAATCAACCCTATTGATCAAGAAAAGACATCATTCACCACACCATGGGGTACCTTTTGCTATACTATTATGCCCTTTGGCCTTAAGAACGTTGGGGCCACTTATCAATGTGCTATGACACATATATTTCATGACTATATACACAAAATTATTGAGGATTACGTTGATGAAATAATTTCTAAGTCTCGACATCGTGTCACCAATACTCAAGATATCCACACACTTTTAAAATGATTTTGACTACATAACGAACATATAAATCCAAAAAAGTGTGTTTTTGGCGTTATGACTGGGAAAATAATTTGTTACATTATATCTCAATGTAGAATTAAGATTGATCCCAAAAAGATCTATGCAATAGATGACATGCCTCCTCCATGAAATTTACATCAACTACAGGTCATTATAAGGAAATATCCAAGTCATCCATCACTTTCGTACATAGTTAACTGAAAAAACTTGTCCCTTCACATGCCTTATGAAAAAGATACTAAATTCATTTTGGACTATCACTGTCACCATGCTTTTGAGGCCATCAAAACATATTTTCTCAATCCACTTATTCTTTTACCTCCCACAACCAATCATAATTTCCTTTTGTATATCTTTGCTACATTCCATGCCTTAGGATCCCTTCTCACACATCATGATGATTCTCACTGTGAGCACGTTTTCTATTACATCAGTCACACATTACTTTCCTATGAGTGTAATTATAGATATATTGAAAAATTATGCCTTGGCCTCATATTTGTTACATATAAGCTGCGACATTATCTTCTCAATAGTGAGATTCATATTATTACCAAGGAAATCCATTACAATACCTCTTATCCCACACACACCTCTTTGGACACCTTTCTCGATGGGTTATGTTACTCACGGAATTTGATTTCAAATTCATCCCATAGAAATCCATTAAGGGCCAAGTCATCTCCAACCAATTAGTTGATGTTCCTCTTTATGATCTTTCCCATGTCTCGTGATACTTTCTAGGATGACTTCACCTCTTACGCCATAATATTAACACTTGGACTATGCATTTTTATGGATCTCATTGTGTCATGGGCGCTAGGGTCGGGATTTCCTTCATCATCCCACATGGTGATCATCTCCCTTTTGCATACCACTTAGGTTTCTCTTGTACAAAAATAGTGCCAAGATGAATCTCTCATTCTTGGTCTCACTTTCACATATAAGCTACTTATTCAAAATATCCATATTCATGAAACTCTCACTCATTTTCAATCAATTCAATGAAACATATCATGCCAAAATAGAGCATCTCATCCCCCTATAAAAATATTATAAAATACATATTGGATACATTCAAATCCTATTCTATCACCGTGATTCCTCACAAATATAATCACCATGTTGACGCCATGGCTGGCTAGTGTCGCATCTCTCATCCCTCATGAAATTACTAATGAAACATGCACCTTTATAATTTTTCACCTACTATGACCATCCATCCACTATATTATGGCTTTTGAGGTCTACATTGTTACATGCAGTAATGATCATTTGGAATGGTTCACACAAATCTATAATTTCTTATATCGATAATCCATTCCCGATGACCTTTAACCCCACGAAGCCTATCATCTATGATGGGAAGCAACACAATATGTAATTTTGGATCCTTTTTATTTAAAAGGTCATTTGATGGCCATTTGTTATGATGTTTAGGCATCAATGACATCCTTATGGCTATATCTCAAGTCCATGATAGCTTGTGTGGTGGGCACTTTTCTAGAAAATATATGTCTCATAAACTCATACAACAAGGTTATTATTAGCCTACTATGGAACATGATTTATTGGAATATTCCACATGCTACAAAAATGTCAAAAGCATAGTAATCTCCATTACGTGCCCATGTATGAACTCCATTATATTGCCTTAACATGGCCATTTTCCTATGGAGGTTTAACCTCATTGGTAAAATCAATCTTGAATCAGCTGATGGCCATAAATTCATTATTATTACTATTGAATATTTCACTAAATGGTTGAAGTTGCACCTTTACAAACCACTACTGGTCCTGACATCTGCCATTTTATTACTATCCAAATTATCACACACTTTGGCATTCCTTCATCCATTATCACTTTGATAATGGCTCTTCTTCTAAAAAAATATGTCAAAAGGCTTTGTGCAAAGTTCAAAATCAAGCAAACCTTTTCTACTCCTTATTATCCACAAGGAAATGGTCAAAAGAAGCCACTAATAAAACCATTATCAAGATACTATGTAAAATTGTTGATACCAGTGGAATTGATTGGAATAATCAACTTTTATATGCTCTTTGGGCTTACCACACCAACATCCACACTCCCACTAATGCTACACCTTTTTCACTAGTCTACAACACTGAGGTTATCATTCCCTTAGAACTTGAAATACCTTCATTACGTGTGTCACTCAAAGGCATTCTAAAGGATAATGAATATTGTGAAAATTGATTGCATGAGATTGAAATGATTGAATTTTAATGTGTACAAGCCTTGGAACATCTCTATGAATATCAGACACGCATCACACAAGCTTATAATAACAAAGTATGCCCACGTGAATTTCATATCGGTGATCTTGTTTTAAAAGAAAAAAAAGAACACTAATGTCGAGGCTCAAGTAAAAGTAAAATTTAAGCCTAATTGGCTTGGGAACTATGTCATTACTTGCCAAGCTCGGGGGTGGAGTTATTATCTTTCTACTCTCCTCAACAAACCACTAAAAACCCCACTTAATGTGATGCACCTTAAGAGATATTATGCATAAACAACTTTTCATTACCAATGACACATTCTAGTTCCACGGTTCATACTTGACTATTGAGGGTCCAATTCTTAAATTAACCTCACATCATCTACTCTTAGATCCTTTTCTATATGATTTTTTCTTCACAATAAATATTTTTAAGAATTCTCACATCTTTGGTGTATACATTGTACCATCATTTTTCCCGATGACGCACTCTTGTTTTATGTTTCATACTTGACTATTGAGGGAATAACTGATTAATGAACCTTGTCTCACACACACATTCACGGGGGAAACATTACTCCTATCATCTTTACATCTTGAATAACATAGGACACCATCACACTCACACAAAATTTACACATATTTGTCGTATTTGTTCTTGTTAGCTTATATTATTTACATGTTACACTTTATTTTCCATGCTAGTTAGATACTTAGTATGTCATTATCTTTTTCTATACACACATGCACTTTCATGTGGTATCTTGAGGTGAATGTAATACTTTTACATATTCTCACAAGATGCATGATGCTTGAAACCACTCTTTACCAGTCCCATCGAGGTTCCTAGGGAATCTACCTTTACTACTTTCATACTCTACACATCACAAGTCCTCTTATTACATTATTTATTACTTATTGTTACTATCACTTTCCTTTTCATTTTTATATACAACATTTGACATACTATTTATCTTTATAACATGTTAACAAGTGCTTTATGTGTATCATTTTCCTTATAGGATTCTATACAACCATGGTTATCTATCACTTCTTGCTTGTTATTATTTGATATTATTTGTGGGTTATGCCCGATCTCTGGCTTGATTATTTTTTTCTTATGGTCACTTCAGCCCTAATTGTCTTGTGACATTGTGAGTGATGTCCCATGTATGAAACCTTCCATTCGCGACCATCTTATTTTCCTATTTGTTTGTTACATTGTATTTTATTACATGATAGATCTTTTATACTAACACTTGTTACTAGCATATCTTGTTTACATGTGTCTTGGTTTCTACCATGCACATCCCCTACCCCTACAAGTATCCACTCTTAGATATGCATATCAATATCAGGTCCTCTCCTTTGGGCCACATCCTCCTACATTCGTTGCATACACCCCAAACGTGGGGGTCATCCATTGGGTGGAAAACACCCTTCCAGCAGATACAAAGTTACATAATGTATATAAAAGTACAAAATTAGAAATAGTACACAGTCACAGAGTGGTCCAAAATTAGACTTGGATCACGGACACAGAGCGAAACTATCTCTGAGTCCGGATAGTAGTGGTGGGCACTTATTTCCTCCCAGAACTTGTGTCTTGGGAAAGCACATTCAATTTATTAATTCAACATGGTCTCAAACATTTTATTATATATTTCTCCAATATCATGCACTTTCCTTCAATTCCAAAAATTTAGTCAATCAGCTACATTTGGTTACAACATGTTACAAAAAGTTACAAATCAGGGATGTGCCATCTATAATGGTGTTTATTTCAGAAGTGTCATGGAAGGAGAGAAAAAAATGCCTCTCTCCCCAACAATCTTCTATTGGCATGAGATTGCCCAAAAAAATCACTCTTGGTGTGAGATTACCCAAAAACTCTCTTAGTGTGATATCGCCCAAAAACCTCACCGTCACAAAGCAATATTTTCAAATCCTCAACATCTCCAAAGCACAACAAGAAAAAATTTATATCCCTTACTCTTTTCCTCTTTTATACATCAAGTGCACTCTTTCCTTTACACACTTTTTACTTACTCATACATACATTACTCTGATTTTTCATATACAAGACTTTGACTACTCTCTTTCTCTTCTTTTGCAGTCCATCCTTATATGTAATAAGAAGAAACTCACACAGCAATATCACGATACTATGTATACACATCATCCCTAGGGTCTACTACCTTATTCTCCTATGTTCCATGCTTCACATTATGATCACTTCACGCTTCACTTGTCCACTCGGCATGCTATCAACAACACTCTTCTCTACTTGATTATAAGATATACATATTCTATCTACTTTATGCTATCAAGTATTTACTCAACATCATAAATTGGGGGAAAATATAGACATAAAATTTATGCACTTCAGTAAATTTCTAGGTCCTAAAGAATACTAATGTATACATAATTCCTAAGGAAGAAAACTAACGATTGACAACTCCTTTGGGACTTTTTGTTGCTATCTTTTAGACTTTACTAGCCTTACAAATCTTATAGATCTGTCAAAATTTAACTTATTTATCTTTTATAACCTCGACACTAGTACCTAGCTTAGGATAGAAGTGCTCAGGCACTCCTAACCTTATTTATCTTCTTCTTACTCTTTTGTGTCATTTTTTCCTTTTGGTTATCTTTTAAAAGTTTGGGTTTACCTTTCAGTTGTCAATTACAAAATTCAAACAAGAGAATCATATATATACTTATTTATTTCTCTCAAATAAGGGGCCAAGGACTAAGCATTATCTACTATCACATAATCTTGCATGAAAGCACAAGAGCATTTCAAAGGAATTCATCTAGCACACTCATAAATGGGAAAAGGGTTACATCACTCTACATACACAACATAGAAAGGGAAGTTTATTCTATTCCGTCACACATATTTACATACTTGGAGAAATCTATATCTATCCCACTATCATACTTCAACTTGCACAAGGGAAACCTAGGAAAACATTAAACACACATACACAAAGAACTACATGGAGTTTGAGATGTAGTGCAACACTCAGACATAATATCACTCTTCAAGCGACCATCGGGTCAAGTATGACTCCCCATCATGTTTCTTATTTATTAGGTTTGATGTGGCTTGTGGGCACGTGTAGTTAGTTATCTATTTTTAGGCTACAAGTATGAATGGATATATTAGAGCAAAGCCACAAAGTGACAAATGAATATCGACAACAAAGCTTCTCCAATCTAGAAAAGGCCAAAACCTGAGCACTTAGGTGGAAACTAGTGCCTGGATCATATCCTTTGTAATTATGAGTTCTAAAACCCTTAATGAGCCATGACGACACTTTTTCTTTCCTTTTCCAATGATTTCTCAATCTAGATCACTCCCAACTTACATGGAATCAACTAAGTCACCTTCCCTCTCTCATTTTCTTAGGGTTTCATATTATTTCATGCTTATTATTTGTGTCTTTATATAGTTTATCATAATAATATCATTAGTTATAGTAGTTACTCTAAAATAATATTTAATTCAATTTAGATTAAATTAACTTAATTCCCAAGATGTATACTATTTTCTTTGGCGTGTTTCAAGTACTATCACTAGATTCTATCATAAAATTGTCCACAAGGTGATTTCCAACTATGAGAGACATGTATAAAGGATGGGGATTGATAATTAAACTTACATGTTCCTCCTTTTTCCTACATATGTTGACCATGGAATATGATTTTTGATTGGTGGGTTCAAGAGGTAGAAGTTGCTTCAATGATTCTTGCAATAGATCCCTTTGAGATGGGATAGACAAGGCATCCCACATTGTGACATTAAGATTTATTTTTTTCATTTGTTCCATAATGTTGAGAGGAATATCCACAAAAGTTTTCAATTAAGGCATGGCATGCTCTTTGTTTCTTCTCTACCCGTGGAGGATCCTTAATTGGCATGTTTTGTGTGTCTTGTAGAATTTTTTTCATTATGTGGTTGTTGAGTGACTGAGGTTTTTTATCAATTCCAAAGACTAGTTGGAAGTGTCACGCGGAATTTGAGTATTAGGAGGAAGATATCACATCCATATTACGATTCTTAGCTCTTTTATGATCTACCACATTGATTTGTGGCCTATTTGATTTACCCAAAGATTGATTAGTAACAAATAATTCTTCAAGTCTCAAGACCATGAAGTTGGGTTCGGGAGAAAATATTGAACCTCATCTCGTATTGTTTTTTTAAGGAACAATGGTCTATTATTGTGAGAAGGATGGATTTTAAGCCATAATATCCATTTCCAACAAGGATTTCATTCCATCCTCACATGTATATTGTTTATGGGGTTTATGACATGGATAACACCATTTAAAGTCTTATTCAATATTATTCAAGACTCAAAAAATGGATTTTCTTAAGTTAGGAGTAGTAATGGTTACAAATTTACATTTGGTGGTTTTCTTGGTGGATAATTTTGTAGAAATATTTGATTCAAATATTGAAATCCTTTTGCAAATAACCCTAAGGAGGTTTTAGAAAATTCTTAGGATCCTAAGATTTATGTCTCTTCAAAGAGAAAATATCATTTGTTAGATTTTTGAGTTGAAAACTAAGAATTTTGATTTCTTGTTGTTTGATAGAGGAACTATATGAGTAGGTGGTTGAGGAATGCGAGAAATAGTAGGCTAGGAATCATGCATAAATTCAAGGAAAATGGGTATAAACAATCTAGGGGATAATTTCCCTTCTTCGATTAGACATGTTTTAGCCCTAATTGCTATTGTCTATGCATTTGGTAACTAGACAACACCCATAGATTGAATCATTACTGCTATATCTAAATTTAGTGATCTAAGATAGTATAAAGATTCACCTTATGGAGTTGGTCTTAGTAGTACTAGAATTATGTCCCATGCTCGCTAGAATTTGAATTTGAAGTCCTTCGTGAGATCATTTGGAGCTCACTTGATTTTTGTGAGTTACTCTAATAAAGATATGTTATCTTCTTTCTCATTGAATTGTTGGAAAAGAGTTATAGCAAGTTCATTCCACTTTTGAATGGAAGCAGTCTCAATCTTCAATACCGTTAAAGTGATTACCTTTTAATGAAGAATCAAGACTTCTAACTGCAACATCATCTTTTGTGACTAGATGAATTGAACAAACATTTGTCACATCTTAAATATGATTAGTTGGAGTGATAGAATTTTCACCAAAGTGAAGGAGGGAATACTTTTGAGCACGAGATACCAATATATCATGTTGGGCATTAAGTGTTAAAGGAATACCACCATTAAAATTAACAAAATATAAATTCCTTTGTAGTGCAATGAAAGGAATAGGTATTAAACCCCAAGAGGAGAGAAAAGGGGCCTACCAAGAGGAAGATTGGAAATATTTCTAGATGGAGGTGATGGTGATCTTTGAACTACTCTACTCTTCTCCTTCTCCTTAGTGACAATTGCGAAGTAGTCAAAAGGTCTTATTTCATTGTTCTTGACCTTGTTTGATTCCTTCTCATAATAAATTGACACTTTTCTTCACAAAACTAGTTGATGAAGTGTTTACGCTTTCTAGATGTGTTTTGCAAAGCCTCTAAAATGATGAAATGCACCAATATACACACCAAAATGTAGTGAAAGAACAAGAAAATAAGGGTGGTCCCACTGGGCATGCCAAAACTATTATAGCTCAAAATTTCACTCTACCGTAAATCACACAGATCTGGTATTTTACAGTAATATGAGATGATCTCTATAATATGGGTCTTGAAAAATTAAGATCAACCTTCAAAGAAGGCCAACCTCCTTGCTACGTGGGTTTGGAAAACCTACATGGTATAACATATTTATAACACTAAAACTACTCCTACAACTAATTCCTAATTCAATAATTCCAAGGGACCATGGAGGGAGAGATGACAGACAAAAAAAATCCTAAACAAAGGGGCAGTGATATCACCAAAAGAAGGTGGAACTTTTCCCAAACCCATATGATGCGATGCAAGAAATGTGAGGTTAGGGATATAAGAATGAAATTAGTTTAGATGTAGAATAATAGAATACGATGAAATATGTAAAAGGGTGAAATATTCATAGAAAACACAATGTATTCAAGGGAAAGAATTAAACCAAACTTTCATTAATCATTCTTCAAGAGATTATATACATATTTGTAGTTTCGAGTTTCACAAAGAATATCTCAAAAATATGTTAAGGAAAGATGGAGAAGAACCATTTCAAAGTGCATAATAACTTACATTTATACCATTCATGGCATGAAAAAGAGAAGAAAGAGAGGGAAAAGGATCACCGAGCTAGAACTCGACTACATTTGAAACTTACAATGAATGAGTGTGGGCACTTTGTGAAATATTACAAAATTTGATTATAAGTACAAGCATTGATGTCTCCAAAATCAACCAATTATCATAGTAGGACTCCTTGATTCTATCACACACCATCAGACTAGTCATAACGGCACCATACTTCATTAAATTTTGGTGGTTGGGGTGGTTGGCTCACTAGTTCTAGTTTGGCGTGATTTTGATATCTTTTGTAGCTTTAATACATTATGCAACTTTTAAATTTTCCTTTAGTCCATGGACTCCCAAAACTTATACCGCATGCTTCTAATTCTTTGACTCGTGGATTTCTTACCCGATTACCAATTTCCTTTGTTTTGTGGATATCTGGAAGGAAACCCATGTAGAACATTATAAATCATTATGCCCATAGAACACTAAATCAATGTTTCAAGTATTTTCAACTTGGTCACTTTTCTATTTATTGTTTCACCGCCACGTGGAAAACTAAACTTGTTTGTACCTCTCGCGGCTTCATTTTACTAATCAAACCTTGAAATGATGACTCAAAATTTTCCAAGTCCTTGAAATTATCATTCCTTTATTCTGTAGGTTAGGAAAACCCATGGGACACTAATTTCATGTATTTTGCGATAAACTAAACTAGTTTCCCGCGGCTCCTCTAAAGCATGAAAATGGTTAAGTAAATTTGATGAGTTGTTCAAAATTACATGGGGTGTAATTTTAGACAACATTTAGTCTACAAAATTGAATATTGATTGACCCTTGGTGGTCGGTGAAGTGATTAGTTTTCTTCATTGTTGGGTGTCATCTGATCTCTTATTTTTCTTTCTCTATATCCTATAAAAGTGATTGTATGGGCACGATTTAATGGTCTTTTCTACTAGTTTTAGAACTTTACCATTTTGAATGCTAAGTGAATACTCATAGACCTTTTTCATGAATTTTTCATGTTCCTTGGCTCTATGGAATTTTAAATGACTAAGTTCCTGATAATTTTTCAAGTGTGATCTCTTTCCTTTGAATGCATACATGTTTGATATGAATATCTTAGTCCTCTTTCAATATTGTAATCTTATTATGATCATTCTATTATGTTTTTTTATGTGCATTTTTGGAACTTCACAATGTAAGTCACATATGTGTCTCTTAGAGTTAGAATTAAACCCTATTCTAGTTTGGTGCATCACATTTTCTTAATTTTAGTATTTAATCCTTTTAAACCCTTTTCCTTTTGAATGCTTAGGCTAGAACTAGTCGGTAATAGTTTGTAGCCTTGGCTATATTAGTCACAAGAAGATAGAATAGAAGGAACCCACCTTCTCTAGAGATTAAACTTAAAAGGCACAATTTTCCCACACTTTAAAGGTCATTCTATGTTTCACTAAGGTATTAATCTCATCCTTATCAAAGGGTGCAATCTCAAGTGACAATAATTTTTGGCACACTCAGTGGGACCCATTTGAGTCATTTTCAGCTCATTATAATAAGATTCACTAAGATTGGCGTGTGTCTTTATGGAATCCCATCCCTTGAGGAATTATTTCAGCACATATGGCAACTCCTAATCCATAACCACTAGTTTCAAGAAATATAGTGTCTATTTTTCATGAGAAGAATACAAATGAGAAAAAAATTATCTATGGGAATCCTATCAACACCCGCAAGTATCACCAAGGAAAATAAGAAATGGAAGACCACCTCGAGAGAATATCATCACCTTCGAATATTATTTTTCCACTCTTCCTCTTGATATACCCTACTCTTTCCACCTCATAAGTTTAAGGCCTATCCCCTTCATCTCTCACCAGAGAAACTTACCTTTATGACCTTCAATGGAGGTAGATCCTGTTCTTTGACCAATCACAATGATATATTAGTTGTTGCATTAAAAACATCTCATTTTTATTGGTGAAAGTTCAACCACCCTCATAGAGGACATTTAGGATGTTTCTAATTTGTTTTCTATCTATTTTATAACTAAAGATGATGTAGTAGTGATGCTTTTAGCGTCATCCCTTAAATGGAAATCACTACAATAGTACAAGATATTTTTACCTACCTCAATCCATTCATGGGATGATTTTGGAGAAGAAATTTATTGGTAACTTGGAGAAAAAGTAGACAACATCTCTTTGTTGGAGCATTTGACAAATATCAAGAGATATCTTGTTGAGATAATGATGGACTTCAAATACATATTTCATATAAATTAGGAGGATATGATCCCAAATATTCTCAAGCCAACACCTCAAGGTGCATTTTTATATTTTTAAAGATCTCTTAATTCTAACATTTTTGTAAGGATTCAATCTATGGGACCTGCAACATTACCTGATGCATATGTAATAGCCATTAGGGATGAAAATTGTCTAATAAAATCTAGACTAATAGCTCCCAAACTTATTTCTCCTATTTTTCCATATTTACCCCAAGTTATTCGACCTTCTCTTGCTCTTATTCTAGAATCAAATACTTCCCCATCTTCCTATGTATCTTATTATCCAAGCATACTAGATAAAAATTATGAACTTAGAGCTTTGGCTAAAATTCTATCAAATGAGATTATCTCCCTCAAGATACAACAAGAATTTTTTAAAAAAAATTACCTAAGTGTCAATTAAGGGTAGAATTCAAAGAATTTTTTTAATCAAGGTTATTAGACATAGAGAATTTAATATCCCAATCAAATATATATCCAAATTATCGATTAAATTGGTTTCAGGGCACTGTACTAATTCACCCCTTCAAAAATTTCCCTGTGTAACAAATTCCTATTGTCATCACAAGTAAGGCCCTTGTTCTAATACAAAATAATGTAGTCCAAGAAGTTGAGTGGTGTTTCCCATGCAACCAACCTCATAATAAAAATAGTTTTATAAAGGGTGTGTAAGTTCAGACCCTCATGGTGCACAATTCATTTGATTAATAAGAACCATTGATGGAGACTCCAAATCCTAATACGAAATGTTACGATAATTTTCTCCCAAATGTAATCTCATGTTTTACGATCCTAATGAGTTTTGTGCAGTCAACCAAACTATTAATATATCAAGTAGATCACACTTTCATGTTGATGATAGAACAAGGTCAAAAAATAGGTAATTAGGGACCATTTCTCCATCCTCTTCAGTTCAAGATAGCCCTCCTCCCAAGGAGAAAGAGTATGTGGAAAATTTAGGCAAGAGAAAGAAACCATATTTTTCTAGAATATATGCCCCTAAAAATAATTTAATTATCATCCAAGGACATATTTTCCAACAATGGAGCAAGCAATAAATGAATCCTCAACACCTATGATGCACAAGAATGCAGGTATCCATTTGAACATTGTAGAAAAAATGAATAATGCACACTTGAATGGGACATGTGGGATGCATGGTCTATCCCCTCTCGAGAGGATCTCTTACAAGAATCTTTTGAAGAAAATATCACCATCCGATCTAACTATGTAAAATCCAAACTCTTTGGTTAGCCTATATCAACCTAATTATGAACAAGTAAGTAAAGTCAAGAAACCACCACCCTTATATATATTCTTGATAAATGGGAAGCATTTAGTGCATAATTCCATGATATACTTGGGCGTTATTACTTCTGTAATGCCTAATAAAATATCATACTATTTAGGCATGGAGTGCATTCGAACTTCTAAGGGTGTTTTACAACATGATGGTACAATAGTAAAAATATTAGGAGTCATAAATAATATTAATTTTACCCTCCATGCTTGTCCTAGTTTGACCATCACTCAAGACATGTCAGTCATTGATTTACCTCCCTTTTTTCCCCTTTACTTGTCGAGGACTTCACACCTAAGGTGGGGGATACTTGTCCTCTCGATCGGTCTCATATGATTTTAAGGACCAAATATAGCACGATATTTACCATAAAATTTTAGCCCATTCCATCCTATCATGTAGAGTCCTATGACCCCACCCCTATTAGCTCTAATTACATAGTTCAAAAGAAAGAAGAAAGTATTCTAGTGCCAAAGGCAATAATTTTAATCACCTTATTTCATGTCTAACCTCTTATTAGATGAATGTGCTAAGGAGCATTATGATTTTTATCCTTAGGATAGATTTGTGGAAAATAGTTTGGGAACTTATTGAATTCAAGAGGAAGATATTGTTGTCCCCATGTCACATAATGTGGAGGATTTCAAAGGCTTATGGAAAATGTTTTTTTGATGGATCAAAGAGCATAAATTAGGTTGGATAAAGTGCGGTTTTAGTTTCTCTATAGGGTAGGAAATTCTTTTTTCCCATGGATTATAGTTTACATGTTCTAACAATGTTGCATGATATGAGACATTGATTCATGGGCTATTATTAGTTGAGAAGAGATAAATTAAATCCTTGTAAGTGTTTGAGGATACTTGAGATGGTTGTAAATCAAGTAAGAGTGAAATGTGTCATTAAAAATAAGCTTCTAACAACTTACAGTCATGGAGTTTGGGATCTAATGGAAACTTTTAATGCTATCAACTTACAAGTGGTACCAAGAAGACAAAATGGTGAATCTAATCAAATTACATTTGTAAGATCACAATTTTCTCCACCCATGGACCTCATTAAGGGAATGGACATCATGTTAAGATGGTGGTTATACCATTCATTCTTCATAATGAGCTAAGTTGGAAATTATTTGGTAGTGATGAGAAAATAGTTCAGTTCATCCAAAATGATGCATAATTCTTATTAGAACTAAAATCAAGGTTGTAAATAGGTTATGATGATCATATTATTTAATTGAATACAAACAATTTTCATAGAGTACTATTCACACTTACACATATTCAACCCATATGATGAGTGTAAGGAGGAGAATAAAAAATGATGGAAAAGGAACGCTATCATAATTGCATAATTGCATAATACAAATATATTATGTTAGGAAAGGTATGTGGTGTAAGAGAACAACATGTTTTAATCTCTTTATATCGAAACTATAGTGATGTATTCTCATCAAATTATGAGGACCTAAAAGGATTCAATCCTAATTTTTTCAACATGTCATAAAATTATAACCCAATGTTAATCCTATTAGGCAGAAGTAAAGGTATTTAAATCCTAAAATTTAGCCCTTGTGATAAAATAACTATCCAAACTCATAGAATCCAAAATCATCTTTCCTATTAAGTATTCCACTTGGGTTGAAAACTTAGTTCTTGTTAGGAATAAAAATGGGTAAATCAAGATTTGTGTGGAATTTATGGACATGAATAGAGCCTCCTCGAGGATTTTTAACCTTTTCCCTCCATGGAAAAATATTACAAACAATAGTAAGGCCTAAAATTTTTGCTCTTTTAGATGGATATTCTGGATACAATCAAATCAGGGTCAAGGAACAAGATATGTACAAGATAAATTTTACCACCAAATGGGGAAAATATGCCTATTATAAAATTCCTTTTGGTTGACTAATACTAGTGTCACTTTTTAGAGGACCATGGATATTTATTTCAACAGTTTATAAACAAGTTTACTCTCATTTTCTTGGATGATGTCATAGTTTTCTCAAGGTTGAGTGAAGATCACATAGAGCATCTTGAGAAAGTGTTTAAAAGGTGTAGAGTTTTTGGGATGTCACTCAATCTAAAGAAATGCAATTTTTTTTGTTCCCCAATGTAATATTTTGGGTCCTATAGTCTCAAAATAAGATATTATTATAGATTCGGAAAGGATATCAGTCATTCTATCTATTTCATTACCATCTGAAAATAAGGTATTGTTATCACTAAATCACTCCACCCTCTGAATGACCAAGTAATGGAAAGGGAGTTTGATGTGATTGGGTAACATGGGATCACATCAAAGGTTGTGGGACTTGCAAATTGAGGTGAATCTCCTAAGAAGTATGTATTCCTCTTCCTAAACTAAACAAAAAATACTTCTAATGCAATAAAATAGCTAACTAGACCTATACTAACATTTTCATGGGATTTAGGAGAGAGATTTTTAAAAAGAAAAACCTATACTAGAAGTGGTGATGCACCAAGAAAGGGTTTTTCTAGACAAGTTTTTTGTTTTCTAGTGAAGAAGGATGAAAATGAGAAGGATGAACAAGCACCACAATTCAACCACATACAAAAATTCACTCCTAGATAAGTAAAAACTCCTAAAACTTGTAATGGAAACTTGAAGTTGCACAGTATACCTACAAGCATGAGAAAGGCACAACGAAGTAGAAAAATGATGAAAGGACCAATAATTAGTCACAGAACACAATTTCTATTACTTCAATCACATGCACAATGCATCATTACATTAGGAAGAGGAAATATTTTCCATTACAATCTTGGAGAAAAGGCTTGAAAGTTCCCACAATCCACAATAGATTAACTTGTGAAAAGGGAGAGGAATTGGTAAAAATTATAACCCTTTGGAATGAATTCCTCATTTAAATTTATAGAAAATCCAGCTTGAGAGAAAGAGAGGAGGAATCCTAAATCCTAGGAAAATGTAATGCATATGATAGCCTACATAATTACATCATTAATTGCATTAATTACATTCATTCATCATTCCCATAAATTCAAAAATTTGAATTTATCCACATTTAATTAAAAATATATTAAATATATTTAATGATACCATTAGTGCTTTTGGTGGGATCCACAAGGTTTTTCTTTCGTAAAATGGGGGGGTATTACCTTATAAAGGTATTAATTTGGTAAATGGTTTTCCAACCATCTCACCAGTTGATAATGAGCTACTTATTTATTATGGTGAGCTCTTTATACTTGTTCATTCCCAGTCTCATACGGAAAGTTCCATGAGTTTACTAACCCCATTGACTCGAAACCATCCACTTCCATGATGCTACATCACCCACATGCCATTCCCCAAACTCCCTTGGTCCCGATGGGTATTAGTATACAAGATCTACTTTATGCCTTGGTGGTGCCTAACTATCCCAACACGTATCCAACGTCGAGTCATCCAATTAACACTAACTTCACATGTATTGATAGGCATTTCACATCTTCAATCGATCATTGACTCGGTGTCTTTTTTTTGCCAATGTGACCATCAATTTTTGCACTATTATCCACCATGTATTCACTTTAAATGGCCCTTCCTTCATTTTTGACACCTCACTTTTATAAACATCCACCCACGTGCACCATCACGCTTGACTTCTATTGGTTGGAGGGCTCCACATTTAACCCCCATATAAATCGGAATCATGTCATTGGTGAGCTCTTTGTAAGGGCTTTATCTTTAATGAACTCCCTAAAATATTTGCTTGTAAGTGATGGATATTTGATTAACTCAACAGAAAATTTTTTGAAAATGTGTGCACCTTTTTCCCTCAAGATAACAAATAGGTGGATCCCGAGTTAACCTTATCTCGCTCATTTCCACATCTCATCGCTGGCCCAACATGCCATGGAACCCGACTTCCCTTTTGAAAAACACCAACTTGGTCATTTGGTTCTTAATCTCCTCGATTCCATGAACGTGGAACTTCCACTTTGGCTCACCATCACTAAAACTTCCAAACTCGGCCCCAACATTCTTGCATTCCCACGAGCCTTGAAATCATCCATCGAGCTCATCCCCTTTACTTAGTGATGTAACTCTTCCTCACTCATGTTTACTCCACCAACTTTCGCTTGCTCCAAGATACCCTCTAACTAGGCTCGATGTTTAGTTCTCCCAAGCGAGTTGTCTCCTTTATGTGACCGAGCCACGCACCAAACTCTACATCATCTTCTACCATTTCATGACTAAAATATCTAAATCACTTACCTACAGAGACACCCACCGAGTTTTACATCAACGAGCCATATATGATCTTTCCTTATACAAGCCTTGAGCTATATTGTAATTTCATCCATGCGTTCATGAAATTTCTCCAACTCTCTTTCTTCCCAAGAAGTCATTTAGATGGGCCTCCCATAAATGGCTCGCTTGAGTTATACCTTCATGGATTGGATTGCTTCATACTATAATATTCTAGCTTCAAGGCATAACTCACTCTCACAAGATTTGGTCTCCTCAAGTGATCTCGACTTCGACATGCTCTTGTGAGCATCTCACCGACTGAGCCATCTAACAACTCCTTATTCCTTTCGGGATCAATGTTCCACTACCTCAATGAATCATTATACGATCCTTGAGTTCTTGACGACATCTCGATTTATGGGAGCCAAACCTATGTCAAGCCATTCACACAAGCTTGATCTTACATTGATTCACCCATGGGTATGCTCAATCTAAAATCCTCACGAGGCTGAGCCACTCTATCATTTGGCCTCCCGAGATTGATCATGCAAGATTCCATCTAGACTAGGGCCTTAGATTTGGCACCTTTCCCCGAAATGACTCATAATGAACCCACATTCCACCTCAACCCTTTGGTACTTCAAACACCAAGCTCTCTAAAAACACTTTTACGAACAATGATTTGGCTATTCCACCATGATTAATACCTTTTCCATGACTCGGTCTTCTTTATCCACTCAACTCTCACTTGACCCTACGAAATGAAAATCATTTCCTTCATGCTCCACCTATCTTATTCATCAAATCCCAACACGGCTCAAACTCTTACTCAATGGATCAATTTGAATCCCAAGACTAGTTGCATATGTGTCTCATGACTCGCTCTAAGCTCATCGAGTTGTAGACTCTATCGAGATTTCTTTGAAATGTGCTAAGTAACCATTCCAAACATGGCCCAAGCTCTTACCACTTATCAAGTTAACAACCGTGCCATCCTCTTCCCTCTATAATGAGTACCAAACCTAGCTCTAGCTACCTATTGTAATTCCACCTCTACCTTCACGTTATTGTAGAGTTGTCTCAATAACCAACCTATGAGCGTTTTAAGCCATTAACTTGATCAACTTCCAGCTCTAATTCACTAGGACATTGAGTTTCACCATTTTCTTTTATGTTATCATGACGAGATCCTCACTTAGCTCACCATGAGTTTGATTTGATATGAATTATACCTTGCTCATGATCTCACCCATTGAAAAATGCCAATTTATTCAAGTAAGTCACTCACTCCACCTTAGATGCCAAATCATGTGAACTTGAGCTATTCCTGCCTTAATGTAGTAATGTAACTCGGCCTTGTGGATTATGCAGTAGCCTTAAGCAAATCATCGAGCTACTTATTGAATCATCCACATTTAACCCACTTGAGCTATGTTTGGAACTTGGTACTCCTTCACATACATTTTCAACCTTGCATCCAAAGAGCTTAATGCTGAATAGATTGTTTTTGGCCTCCATGAGATTGCTAAGATGACAAAATAACTCACCACACATCCATTTAGCTTGACCAAGTTATGTTGAAGGTCATATTTCTTATATGTTGTGCAATATGGATGAGAAAATCAATGATATTTTTGGGCTCAATCCCCCATACGAAAATTCTTGCACGCTTTCAACCCTTCTTTCTTAACATCATGAAATCATTGGGATCTCCTTAGTTCCAAGGCATCATGAAGGTATAGAAGAACTCTAGAAAAATTTTTACACTAAATTTTACCATTTTAACGTGTAGACCCCATTTTCCACTTTTTCTAGGAGGTAAAAATGGATAACATTTGAAGTGACCTCTCAGTGGATGATTATGTGCTAAGCACTAGTCCAAGAATCCATTAATTAACATGAAATGGAAGTAGACCATTTGACCTTGTCCCGATTCTTTGTGACTTGTCGGGTTTGAAGCATGTTGGAATTATGACTACTTAGGAATATATGACACACTATGTAGTTTTGAATGAAATATATGCTGAATTGGAGCATCATAGAACTCTATGAAAACTTGAACCTTTTACCTTTCTTGAAAACTTCCACTTTCGATACATTGTGCAAGGAAATGAAAAAATACAACACATAAAACAACAAGGAAAGTAAAACAACAACAAAAAAACACAAAAACTATAAATAATGCTCAAAGAACTTGGAGGAAAAAACCTAACTAAATTGTACATGGGGTGAAAATTCTCAAAAACAAGCTTTGAGATGTATCCCATTCACATGAATGGGTAGTTCTTCTCCATTGAGCCTAGATAGACAAAATTAATTCACCTCCTTTCAACTTGTGATAATGTATGGCCCACTCCAGAGAGCGTAAAACATGGCATGCATGCTTAGGTTTGACTATGTATGCATCCCATTTGAGAACTAAATCTCCCTCTTAAAAATTCCTATCGACGCCTTCTTGTCAAAATATTTCTTAACTTGAGCCTGATGTTGCTCCAAAGTCTTCATGGCCTTGTTCCACACTTCTTCTAACTCCATGAGTTCAATGAACCTAACTGTCATAGGATCACTCTCCATAACCTCAAGTTGATGTGCTAACTCCAAAGAAGGTAATTCCAAGGATAGTGGAAGTTTTTCTTCTCTTCCATATACCAACATGAAAGGAGAATTTCCAATGGCCCTTTTAGGTGTGATCCGATCTACCCATAAAGTAGTCTTAAGTTGTGTGTGCCAAGTCCTCCTATTGTTTTTCCATCATGTGTTTGATAATCCTTATGAGGTTCTTGTTGCTAGACTTAGCCAATCCATTTCCTTGTGGATAGTAATTGGATGAATTCTTGAGATAAAATCCATTCTTAACAATCCATTCAATCAAATTCAGACCAAGAAAATCCATTACATTATCTAAAATGACTGTAAATGGGACACCGAATCTTATCATTATGCCTTCAGGAAATCAAGAAAAGTTTTTCATTACCCTCCTTCAATGATATTACCTCTGTCCATCGAGTGAAATAATCTTTGCAAGTAAGGACCCATTTATATTCATCATTAGATGGAGGATTGATCATTCTAATGAAATATAACCCCATTGAACAAAGGGTTGATCAATTTAATTGGATGGAGTGGAAGGGCTGCCAAATTCTGCTTTTCGGTGAAAAAATAACATTCCTTGCACTTCTTTACCTTGAGATGGGAATCCTTGAATAAATTTGGCTAATAGTATCCAACCCTCATGATTTTTAGTAGTTTTCCATGCAAAGTAATGCCCTCTGATAGACCATTTTGAAACTCTTCCAGTATCTTACTTACTTGTTCTAGCCCTATGCACCGAAGAAGAACACCATTCAAATCCCTTCAAAAGAGAACATTATCTACCATAACATAAGGAATAGAATGAAGACAAAAGGTATGTCTTTGATTCCTATCCATGTCAACAAGGTATGTTCCTAAGAGAAGGAAAACCTTCATCTTTGATAACCAGTCAACTTGATCATATCCTATATCATTATTTATAAGCGTCATGTCCTCATCAATTTTTGATTCCAAATATGCAACAAGATGTTGAAAAAACCTTTACCTTTGACTAGCTTGGTAACCTTGATGTGTACATCATACTCCATCACCTTGGTAATCCACCCAACACATTTCTCATTCATGTCTTTATTCAAAAAAAAATCCTTAACGCTGGATGAGACACCATCAAATGAATTTTGTTATTGGACAACATGTGCTTAAACTTTTTCAAAGCTCGAATGATAGAAAAAACTTTATTTTCAAAAAATTAATATTTGAGCTCATAGTCTTTTAGAGACTAGCTAAAGAAAGCAATTGGTTTTTCTATTAGATCATCATTTTGCTAAATGAGGATCCCTGAAATGCTCTCTTGAATTGAAAAATCATAAATAATAAAATCCTTATCAAACCTTAGATTCACTAGCATAGGTGCTTGAGAAATGGTTGTCTTAATGGCTTCAAATCTCTCATTTCCTTCCTTTTCCATGAGAATGGCATATTTTTCTTCAACATGGTTGTTAATGGTTTATCCAAGGCCACGAACTGAGGGATGAATCTTCGCATGAAATTTATGGTTCCTAAGAAACTCTGAAGACCTTTCTTGTGACTTGGGAGAGATAGGGACAAAATCAAATGAATCCTGGCTGGATCAATTGAAAGTCCTTCCACTTGAAACAATATGTCCTAACAATTTTTTCCTCGTTCACAAAAATGCATTTCTTCAGTTGAGTAAACCCCAAACTCCTACATCTCCTAAAACCTTCCTTAGATGTGTAATGTGACCTTCTACATGCTTTGATTACATATTTATATCATTAAGATATACCAAGATGATTTTGTTGATCAATCCCTTAAATTCCATGTCCATAGCTCGTTGGAAAGTAGCTCCAACATTAGATAATCCAAATGTGATTTTTGTTGTAGGCGTATGTGCCCCACTTGGTAGTGAAAGTCATTTTGAACTGATCAAATTCTTTGACTAGAATTTGATTATAACCTGAATATCCATTGAGAAAAGAAAACCTTTGAGCTCCTGCCACCGTTTGAAGGATTTGTTCCATAGATGGAAGAGGATAATGGTCTTTCAATGAAGCACGGTTAAATCCCTAAAGTCCACACATAACTAGATTTCTCCATTTTTATTTCTCACAGGAACTAGGTTAGCTACCCAAGAGGAATGCTTGATTGGAAAAATAATGCAAGCCTCAATAAGCTTGGTCAATTCCTTTCTCATTAGTGGCTCAATTTTGGGATTAATTGGCCTTTGTTTTTGATGGACTAGTTTGGCATTAGGATCAAGTTCGATGGTATGTTGTGCCAAACCTGGATCAAAGCCACACAAATATTTATAAATCCATGTAAAAACATCATTATATTCTTGAATTTTTTTGACAAAATCCTTTTTCTCCTCTGGGGTACACACTTTTCCAATCTTTAGAACTTTTCATTTGCTACCTCAACTTCTTCAAAATCATCCTCTTTGACTACCATGTTAGCACTTTGTCTTCTAACTTGATCATCTGAATTAAAATGGAATCAAGAGTAACCAAGCCTTTTGGTAGCTTGTTTCTTTTCAATTGTATAATCTAGTCATTATATGCTTCCTGTAACTTATCTTGATTTTTCGCAGAAAACTCTCCGCTTCTTCTTGTAGGAAAAGAATGATTTGTTTATCACTATCAAAAACTTTCCAACTACCCACATTATCGGAATTGCAAGTCAAATGACCATTTTAATAGATTACCATTTTTCTTTCATGATGTTGACAAGTACATCGTATTACAAGCCAACCATATAAATCCTATCAACATCTTGATTTAGATTTCTAGAACCATGTGGATCCCGAAAGATTCAAAATCTTCAATCAAATCCTAGACTCGGTTCTTGTAAGATCTTAAAAATAATTTTTGGGCATGCTACAAGATCTTACTTGATGTACAACTAATTCACTATCACCAAAAATAGTCAAGGCTTTGATCCCTTCTTTTTGAGCCAACTGAATCCCTTGCACAAGAGATTCATATTCAAAAATATTGTTGGTACAAATGAATTGTAGTTGAAAAGATGAGAAGTATTATCTCCTTCAGGAGAAATTAACATGACACCAACACCTGCTCCATTTTTACTCCTTGAGCCATCAAAAATAGTTTCCAAAGTCTTTTAGAGTTGTTTTGGGTCTTAATGAGTTGTGGTATGATCATGTCTTCTTAGTGAATAAAATATGTACCCATTCTTGTCTCTTCTAAAAGTAACAAACTAGATTCTTCTTCTTTTAATGCCTTAGAATAAGGATCATATTGATGATCTAAACTTACCTCATCCAGCATAGTATTAGGGACTTCTTCCATAAGAGTGGTTGGTTCGTGATCAACATCTTCTTCCTCTGGATCATGAATGGTATAATTCCCATTTATAGGACTAGTGGTATAGGGATCCACATGATTATGAAAAATTGGTTCTACCCTTATAGTCACTTTAGTTCTGTATTGAGTCCTAAGGATCATATGTGACCAATCAGCTAACAGTAACCACCCATCTTTGGCAAAGTGAAATATTGTGATAGGAAAATGGCGAAGAGAGGAGGAAGATTGATGACCGATATGTCTTATGTGAATGAAAAAATAGGACATGCATGGATAGTAAGTTGGAGTCCTTTGATGATTCCAATAGTCTGAACTATTGTACCATCCAACTGAACAACTCCTCTAGAGATTGGTGTATATTGGATTCCTAACACGTTTGTGATTTTCTTGGGCATGACTGAACTATTGGCACTAGAATAAATCTTGCAATTATGTACCAAATGATCACCAATGATCATAGAAATATAAAATGGTGGTGGATTATTCTCCTTAGGAGTGTTTTCCCTTCCAGGTGACACAAACTTTTATTAGTTGCTACCCCATGACTCGATGCTTTGTCAGTTGTACCAAAAATTTTAAGAGCCTCTTGTAAAAGGTTTCTTTGAGAAGGAATTAAGAGTGCATCCCACATGGTAACACTCAAGTTGGTCTTTTTCATTTGTTATACAATACTGAAGAGAATTGCTCCTACTTTTCTAAAATTTCTTTGGGTGTTAAAACATTGTTTTGGAAAGTGATTGTTGGGTACTGTGATGTTTGAAGAACCTTCTTTCCTTGCATCCTGACTATCCCATGTTTCTATTGACTTATTTCCCTTATGTTTATTGACAACCGTCACTTGTAGTTGAGGCTATGAAGTGGATGCTTGATCAGATTTGGAAGGTTGGGATTCCATTGCCCTCTTTTTGGAGTGAGTGTTTTCTTCTACTAATGAATAATCTGCATTCAATACATAAAAATCTTCCACTTTCCAATTTAACAAAGTGGTTTCTTCAGTGCCTATGGTTGATCTATTGCTTCTTGTGTAGATGAACTTTCGTTGGATTTGGTGGAGCAAATACGCTTTGAACAATAAGGGATAGCTAAGAAATCCATTGGGGCAAAGATTTTGATTGTGGGGTTGAGAACAAGGATAACACCATTCATAGTCTTGAACTAGATTATTCTGGACAGGTACAAGGGCTCTAGAAGAGCTAGCAAGAGAGGATTCCTAAAGTTTAGAGGCTTGACATTTGCAACTTGATTTTGTGACTAATTATTTCCTTGAAAATGTGGGTGGTTAGCCTGGTACTATTGATTTTGGGATTGGTAAGGATGAGCATATTGAGATTGTTACCTCTTGAGTGTAACAAGTTTGTTTCCAAAGGTTTTCAGTAGTGAATTTACCTCAACTAGATTATTTGAAGAGACAGGTGTAGATTGAGCTAGTTTCTTGGAAGTAGCTAGAAGAGGATAAATAGTAGGTTGGTTATTTGGGAGCTTCGGATATAATGAAATCGATGGTCTTGGATCTATCTTTCTATCCTGAATAAAATAATTCTCTACTCTTATAGAAACTTTGTAGGCATCAAAAGTGTAGTCCCTCCCATGGACTGGATCATAACTGCTACATCGTTATTCAAGGATCATAAATAGTACATGAATGTATTATTGGGAGAATGCTTTATGAGTTCCAGGATCCTATTCAAATTCTATTAGAATCATAAGTGTAAATCACTCATGTACTCTTGAGGAGATCTATTTATGGTAGTGAGTTGTTCCATGAGTGACAAGTGGTCAATCTTATCTTTGAACTGTTTGTAGATTTTTTCTCCCAATTTTTCCCAAGTGGTTATAGTGCCAGTTTCTAACCCACAAAACCATTGAAGTGATTTTCCTTTAAGGAATTAGCAAGGAACTTGACTGCAATGTTTTCTTGTATAATATTATGTACTATAAAAATGCTAGCCACATCAAGAATATGTTCTACATGATTAATATGAGTTTCCCCTTTGTATAAGGGTAAATTTTTGAGTGTTGTACCAGGTATAGGATCACATTGAGCCAACTAGAGAGGACTTATCACACTGAAAGGAGGAAAAACTTGGTTCATTGTAGGAGCTACCATAATAACGAGAGGTTGATTGTTCTGGGTAGAGGAAACCTTCCATGTGGGGAGTTGAATGACATCTATGAGGTGATGCTGCAACTAGTGATGTTGAAAATCCTCTTCTCCTTATATTTGGAGAAAATAAGGATAACTTAATATGCTGATAATTTCCTTGCTTTAAAGAATCTCTTCTCTAAATTCTTCACATAAGTTAACACATTGAGATTCAAAATCTTGAGATATGGAGTTTCTAGGTACTTTGATTTGTGCAAGTACGAAGAGAATTACCAACTCTATTCCATCGGGTGTGCTAAAAACTTTTATCACCAAATCACTACACCCTCTCAATGGCCAAATGATGGATAGGGCATTCGATGTGATTGGGTAACATGGGATCATCTTGCAAGTGTGGAAATTGTGGGTTGAGATGAACCTCTAGAGAAGGTTAGATTCCTCTTCCTAAACTAAACACAATGCTAATTCCAATACTATAAAAAAACTAACTAGACCTATACTAACATTTTCATGAGGTTTAGGGAGAGAGATTTGCAAAAAGTAAAACCTATATTATAAGTGGTGATGCACCAAGAAAGGTTTTTGCTAGACAAACTTTTGGTTTTCTACTGAAGAAGGATGAAAATTAGAAGGATGAACAAGCACAAAAATTCAACCTCATACAAAAATTCACTCCTAGATAAGCACAAAACTCCCAAAACTTGCAATGGAAACTTGAATTTGCACACTATACCTACATGCATGAGAAAGGAACAACTAAGGAAAAAAACAATGAGAGGACCAATAATTAGTCATAGAACACAATTTTTATTACTTTAATCATGTGTACAATGCATCATTACATTAGGAAGAGGCAATATTTTCCATTACAATATTGGAGAAAAGGATTGAAAGTTCCCATAATCCACAATAGACTAACTTGTGAAAAGGGAGAGGAATTGGAAAAAATTCTAACCCCTTGGAATGAATTCCTCCTTTACATTTATAGAAAATCCACCCGTGAGAGAAGAGAGGAGGAATCCTAAATCCTAGGCCAAAATGTAGCACATGATGGCCTACATGCTTAATTACAACATTAATTGCATTCACTCATCATGCCCCATAAATTCAAATTTTTTAATTTATCCACATTTTTGGTACCCAAATCGATCCTCCCTTTGTGGCTGAGAAAAATCAACAAAATGAGAAATATTCCTAGAGGATGATAGATCTATATTTGTGTCATTTTGTATACGGGAAGGATCTCATCATCTCTTTATCACTCGAGCTTAGAGGAGTCAGGTAGCACCGTGTTGAGGGTATGACCTACCCTCCTACTTTAGGCTATGCCTTTAGCCAAGGTGAGAGGACCCATTATGTAGTTTGTAATTGTGAGTGGGGTCGATGTATCAATAATATTTGTAACTCTTTCATAAAGTAATTAAAAAACAGCTCTAGGAAGACATGGTCAATTCAGAAAAGGCTAACTCTTATGAGTTGTCACTTCTAGACAAAGTCAGGGCGTCTTCTAAACAAATATTGAACTGCTAAAGATAGTAAGGAACCAACTTTCTTTAGAATGTTGTTGGCTTTAATAAGGCAAGCATGGGTAATTATGGTAGGATTAGTTAGTTTTGGATGCATCTGATTTGGGGAATTAAGCAAGATAAAGTTTATTATACCATATTTCATAGAAACTTCAATAAATGTTGGGAGATCTACCAAGTGCAAGACAAATACACCTCAAGTAGCTCACAATTATAGCTTAACCAAAACATGTACACTCATGGAATCCTAAGAGTGCATGGTTTCATACAATATTTAAGGATTCAAACACAAAATCTCATGTTGAAGACTTAATAAAACATCAGAGATTCACAATTTATCATGCCTAAGATACAATCAAAGACTTACAAGCAACATTTAACAAAGTGGAGACATAGTGATTTCAAAATTGTTTATTACACAAATGAAATGAAATCTCTTCTCAAAAATGCAATTGCAATTTCTAAAATGCTACCAGAATGATAAAGTTTTGTGTGACTTAAAGGATCTCTAAAATAAGATTTCAATGGGAGCATGAATAATTATTTTATAGTATATCATATTGACAATAGATATAATAATGCTCATGATTAACACAATCAGTTCAAGGCTCATCAAATTTATCAGTAAGGGAAAGTAGATCTACAATATCGGTGCTTGTTAATGTTTGTACACTTGCAACCATATTGACATGACTAAATTTGAAGTCTCAAAGAAAGTAATAGATTTCTCCAATGAGTTCTTGGGGAAATGTTTTTCTTTCCGTTCCCCTTTTCTTCAAACAATTTTATGAAGATTTTAACCCCCTCTACGTGATTATTTTCTTCACCTTTATACCATTCTATCCACTCATTAGCTTTCTAAAATTCCCCCCAAAAGCATGAATATTCAAGGGAATATTCCTCTTTATAACATATACTCTAAACCATGTTACTCTTTTGAAAATGATTTGTTTAGTGTTGCCAAGTGTAATAATTACAAGACTTTTTCAATTTTCTATGTTTGTGTTTGACTGAGATACCATGTCATCACTTTTGGCAAATTATTTAATTGTTCTTTTCACTTGGTGATTGGATAGTCACTTTTGATGATATTTAAGCACTTCCAGGTGATCTGATATGACATATACTCTTATCTACTTTCCAAGAATCCATTTTGGGTGTTGCACACTTATTTTCACGTATTTTTGGCTTAATCATCACATATGGTTCTTGTCAAATCTTATTAATTCATCAGTTCTTCTCACTCCTAGTTCATTTCAAATCTTAATTTTTCTTCGTGTGAGATGAGAAAAATCTTTCTTCATCTAATGGGAATGATTTCTCTCAACTAGATCAATATGCACTATTCTTACTATAAAACTCAGCTTCTACCCTCTCACCAATATGCATTTATTTCCCTATCTTAAAGGTAAAGAAATTTTTCATATTTCTTATCAGAAAAATGGCAAAGGTTCTTGTGGAAAATAGTCTGAAAGAGATTTCTTCAGAAGATTTAAACCAAATCTTCAACTTACATGGTCTAGATGAAGCCTTTTTCAGAGATTTGTTTGATATAGCACATCTAGGGGATACTAGAGGGCCTTTAACTTATTGATAGGTTCAGCTTGCACTCCTCCTGAGATTAATTAGAATCAATCTTTTCTTTGTAGCCTTTTAATCCATGTATTTTCATCTTTTTTGGTGGGAACATCAGAAAGCTCCTAAAGAATTGAAGAGATTTTGGATTCAAAGGAGGCCTCAATTGTTTGGGAAGATTGAATTTCAGTGGCCCTTTTTATGCAATGAAGAATTTTTTTGAAGGAGATCCCCAAGGAGTATTATGTGTTGTATGAAAAGTATTCTATTTATATGATGCCTACCATTTCTCATAAAATAGATGAACTGGAGTGGAGGATTATTTCTCTAGAGAAAGGTCGGTAGGACTGTGTTATCACAACCATTCAAAATACCATTATCATATTTTTGTAAGAGAAGGTTTGAGTTAAGATCCCAACCCCTGATTATCATTTCAGATGGAGAAGAGGAAATATATTTATCTTCTCATTTCTCTCGAGCAAAAATTTCTTCTGCGCCGAGACAACGGGGGCAAGTTTGTTGTTCATTCTTCCACTAATTCAATGCATTGTGCTCCTTCATCATAGCATGAATTCTCAGGGCTTGAGATGGTTCCTTCTCTAATATAATTCCCACCCCTCACAAGGAGATGAAAGGATGAATCTAGCTCAAGATCTCTTGTTCCGCTCTGCCCCCAAGGTGCAGTCCTTGCTCTTCCAACCACTCCAAATGTTCCTTCTTAGTTTATTCCTAGTAAGTCTACCCTTCATAAGGGAAAAGGGAAGATGACATTATTCATATGTGGTTTGGATAGTCTATACTGGGTGTCTTCATATAAGAAGAAAATTGAGCTAGAAAATATCATGAACAGTCCCAAAATGACTCTTAAGTCGTTGATGTATATGGGGATGTCCCGGGATCTAGCGAGGGTCTATTGTATTTTCCGCACAACACAAGGCTCATATTAATTCATGTTGAGGAAGAATAAACTGTTGAAAAAATTCCCTCCACTGGGAGGAAAGTTTAAAAAAGGAATAAAGGACATTGGAACATTGTCTTTCCTTCAGTGTCTTTACTTTCAAACATGTACACCATCTTCTTTTTCATGGGCTAGGGCCCCTATAGAACCCCATTTTTTTCCCTTTTAAACATGAAAGAAGTATAAACTTCTCTATAATTTATATACTTTTACAAATGAACACAAAATTTCATCCAAGCAATATAAAAAACTAATGCATTGTATCAAATTACAATTGATATTAGAGAACATGAGTTTCAAAGTAATATTCATCTTTCATGAAACAAAATATCAAATAAAACACTAGTCAAAAATGAAATATGGAAATAAGATACAATTTTAAGAATGACAAGCCTAAGCTTGTTCATCATCTTTTATGTCTGCACCCTTTTCTTCTTCAGTTTCCTCTCCCGCTTATTCTTTTTTTGGAACCTTGCCACATATGCATCATATCTTTGAAAAAGCTCATTAATTTCATCTTTTTTTGGTCCTATATGGTGTTGGAATATCAATGTTTTTCTTGCTATTGCATCCACATAGTGGCCCATTTTTTTCTTGTATTCCAGTGGCCTAGATTTTAGCTTTGTAATTTTGTTTTTAATTTTTCTCATTGTTTTAATAACTTCATAGGAGAAATTATATTTCTGGATGTTTTTCTCAAAAGAGATGAACAAGAAATCAATTTTTAGATCATTATTGAATTTATCAAAGACCATATCTTCAAGTTTTAAATCAATGGCATCTAAAGTATCATCGACCCATTTCCTTTTAACTTCTATTTTTTCTTTGATCCCATTCAAAATATCCACCCTGATCTTTGCTAATTCCTCCATAGCATGTTGAGTTCCTTTGAATTCCTTTGGCACAATCCCTTATTTTTCAACCAATTCATCACTGAGTTGAGTTATGTGGTCCATCTTGGGAAAAATTCCCTCAAAGTAGAAGATTTCATTATCACATTACTTAATTATTTCATCAATTTCATTAAGCCTATTCTTGAGTTCTTCATACTTTGTCTTGGCTTCTTCGATTGCTTCTTTTCCCTTCTTTGTCAACTTCTCAACCCATGTGTCCACATCCTGAACCTTCTTAACAACCTTATCAATTTTTTCCATTCCTTCATGGGTATTGACAGAGGTACTTGTTTGAGTTTGACTAGATTGCCCAATTAATTTTTACAGGACTAGAAGTCAAAGCTTTAACTTGTTCTTTCAATTGGTTTTAGTTATTCTATCCTCATCAAAATTTTGTAACAAGTCACTTACTGCCTCTGATACTCCCTGTTTTAATTGATCTCTTGAAGGATTTCCTAAGGAAATAAGTTGAACATTGTAGTCACTAGTTGTTATATTGTCTCTGGTTTTTCCTTCGTGAGGGATTGTCACTTCTAAAGTTTTGGATCCCAATAGATCAGTATGAGTCTTGGTAAGAACCCTAGCTTTTTTGGAGGTTCTCACCGGTTTCAGAAAATATAGAGCTATGAGATCTATGGCCTCAATAAGGAAAATTTCTTTTTCTTCTTTTGAAATCAACTCCCTATCCAGCCCTTTGTAAGACTTGTCCCATTTTGTTTCTTGCAATTATTGTTGGGGTTTCTTGGGGACAACCACCAACTTCTTGGACATCTCTTGTTCACCTTGGGTTAATGATTCTACATGCTTTTCATGATATTCTTCTATAGTTATTCATTTTCTCTAAATCTATACTAGAATTTCCTCTGATTGTCTTCCTTATTGTTCTTAAGTTTGGGATTGATCAGTCTCTTTCTAACTTACACCAGTAATTGGGATATGTTCTTTCCTTATTTATTCAACTGATGCAATGTTAAACTCAACTTTTCCCCTGGGAATTTCTTGAACCAATATCTTGCTTGCAGGCTCTCCAGTTCCTTCTAATATTTCCATCCTCTTTGGAAACTCTTGAGTTGACACATCATCATCCTTTTTCTCTATTGATATCTCAGGTTGTGTCATGGTGGATTGTCTTCCCAATGTTGGCTCCCTATTCTCACCCAAAATATGTACATCCATACCAACAATAACTTCATCCCTAGCAATTGCATCTTGTGTAACCTATGTTGTCTTTTCATCTACAAATTTCCCTGTTTGAGATGGCTCACTATCCTTAGTGGCCTTGACATCATGGGAAGAATATTATTTCACTAATATCTCAGTACTTACACCCTTTTCACTAAGCATCTCTTTCGTATTTAACTTTGAAGCTGCACTGATCTACTGAGGAAACTTATGATGCCTAAATTATGATTTTAGTGGTTGGCACATGAGTAATTTTTTCCATTTCTTCACTCATTTGAAGATCACTTATGTTATTTGTTGTTTGTTCATCAATAGATATGTCAAATGCATCCAATGTGGAAAATTCCTCACCAGTATCAACATCCATTATCTCTACCCGAGCCTCTGCTGACTCTCATAATTGTTCAAATAAAGGTATATTCACATTTTCAACTAACATGGTTTCAGATGTTTTCATACCTTGATCCAATAATTCACTATCTATTGGATTAAATAAGGCATTACCTTGAGTCATTTTCTCCTGAGCATTCCCAATTGTAACTCCTTCTAAAGATAAAGGTGGAAATAAAAGCATTGGATGCCCAACATGTGGCAATCTTTATTCTTTACCAGTCATACCTAGATAAAATCAATTATTTTATGTTCAAGGATTAATCACTACATTCCTATGCTTATGTTTCTTGGGTGTATGAGCACCTTCTCTCACCAAGATTAGCTCGTACACAATTTTTTGTCTCTTATGTTCCCTTTCAAAATTCTTAAGGTCTGGTGCTACTCTTCTTTCTTCATTATGTGGCTTAGATTGTGAATGGCCACTTGCTATATCCCCACTCATCAACTTATCAACATTGTGGGGTTTTAGAAAAACATCTGAAGGAGTCCTATGAGTATCCATACCCTTCCCTTTTTCTTGAAGTGGTAATGAAAAGGTGATAAAAGCATTCTCCATAGATTTCGAAGCATTTCCTCAGTCTCTTGTCTTAGAGAAGATATAGAAGTACCAGTCCCACTGGTAGTAGAATTACATTCATCTATAATCTCTAAAGTAGGCATTTTTAAGGAAATTGAGGATCTTTTCCTCCGAAGGGATCCATTTTGTCAGCTCCTTCTTTTAGGGGAGGAAGGTCATATTTCAATTTTCCCAAGTCCCTAAAGTTATCACGAATTCTTATGCTTTGAATTGATAAATAAAATTTCTTCTGGGCTAACCAATTCACTATTCTCCTCATTACATAAGTTATCCGACAATATGAATCATCTGATTCCTCTTCATTCAAGTTTAAAGGGGCTATCGGTTGTCCCTCCACATTTTGATCAAGATAGTATTTACTCACAATATGTGGATCATCCACAATTCCCTTAGGGATAACAACAATCTTGAAATCTATAATTTGGGTAAGGGTCATTCTAGAGAATTATCTTAGCCTGAACTCTTCCTCATCTCTACAATTCATCCAAAAGTCCTCAAATTGAGGCTCATGTTTGAAAGTGTTTGAAATATTTTTGAACACCCACCTAATGTAATAGTTGGCCTTTTCCTCAAAATTTTCCATCCAAAACATTTTCATCTCATCTTCAATTAACCTAGATTTCATAATTGAAGGGTAGGAGTACCTTCCAATCTTGATGGGAAACTTAATGTTTGTCTTGTGTTTTCTAGCAATTGATTTATGAACTAGAGTCAACTATCTTTCCAATTTACACAAGTCCATTTTGTCATCTAAGTATGTGGCCAATTTACATGGTTGATCTTCAAATCCCTTAACTTTGATGTATGTAAAATTCTTATCTTGAACGAAATACCATCCATGTTCCATGGTTACCTGTCTAGCCTCCTTAGAAATCTTGTATTGTTCCCATTCTGGCCTAAATAAACATATGATTGGTGCAAATAAGGCATCATTAACCAATCTCACATTCCCTTTCCAATTAACCAACGTAATTGGGGGAAAATTTCATACATTTGGCATTTTTAAAGTCGGCATGTCGCAAGAGGAAAGGGAAATGCATGTGGCCTACAATATTATAAATCAAATAAGTCATCATGTAAAATTCCAATTTTGTAGCATCACCCATCTCTATTTTTGTTGTCAGTGCAACCATGTGGTCATGAAGTGCTTCTACAATGAAGGTTACCCAATAAATGCTCCTTTTCTTCTACAAAACTATCCATATATGGGTGCACATCAGTTCCTTGAACTCATTCATGGTCTTCAATCTAGAAATTGAATCAACAATACAATCACATCCTCTACTTCTTCAACAAATTTTTCCCTAACCAATCTTTTAGGGATTTGAGTGGTTGTCTTTTTCTCTGCTAAGAGCCATTTAGTATTTATGAGCCTGGCATAGTCCTTTTTCTTGGCCTCATAATCTCGTAAGGCTAAACCAATACCCAAGGTTATTGGATTTCTTATTATAGGAAATTTTAGCATTATTTTGATGGTTGCAGTGTCAAAGTCAACACTGCCTCACCACTTCCATCCAGTACTTCCCTCTTTTCTAGGTTGTAATTCATAGCACAAAGCCATACTAATTCTCAGGCGATATCGAGGGTGGAATAACACCAGCTAAAGCAATATCGCTATCTTGAATTTCTTTCATGGATTCACTCTTATTAGGGATATTCAATCTTTGTAGAAACTCTTTTAAGTTGGCATTCATTAAATTTGTGTCTATGATTTTATCCAGATCACTAGTGATTCTGATGCAACCAAAAATCTAGATGGCATGGTTTTCATATTTAATGCCTTAATTTTACTTCAAATTTCCTTTCCAATGAAAAAAAGAGTACGAGTGTGCCTTAGTTCTTACCTATTTTACCGTGAATACCTTTACAATTCAAATTTGATTTAGAATCTTTTCAACCTCTAGTCCTCAATCCATGCTCCATGATCTATTTCACATTGTTCCCTAATGAAATATGCTAACAACGACATCCAAATCTCAACAAATGATAGAAAAAATATCAATGCATTCAAATAATTCAAAATTCCTCCTTAATTTATGTGAAAATGCATTGATGGTGGCATACATTAATGTGTTACATCATGGTCATCCATTTCACTTTTCCCAATTTTAAATATGATCCATCCACGTGGAATAGCCTTATGCGATGTGGGCTCGGGAAAGTCTTTGCACTTTTTCTTCATGTCATAAATGCATACACATTTAACTATTTCACTTGACTGCCCACTTTTGAATTTCATCCTAAGTTGAACATATGGTTACATCTTAACGATGGCGAGCTACAGGGATATTTCTTAAAAAAATTCTCTTTCTCATTTGAGCCCAAAATTACCAATTTGCTCGATGACCCACTTCCCCATTCCTTGCATAAGAAAGAGCCACATGTCCTTGGTGGGCCTCGGGAGCTTCTTTGAAATTTTATACTTTATTACCTTAGTGTGTGAAAATACAACCATGCCCCGATTCCCCACATTCAACCTATTTGTGACAAGTGTATTTCCTCGAAGGTGGAGTGAATTTTTGTTTTTCACCTTTTGACTGCGAATATTTAGAGGAATATTCATCAAGCCTTGGGGCTTAATTTTTAAATTGTGAATGTTATAAAATTGTTACAAGTTTAAAACTTAAACCTGCCATACTATGACCAATTGGAACATGCCACGTATCATTGCATGGCGAGCCAAATACAAAATTTTCAATATGATTAGGGAATAGTGTATAGAGGTAATTTTCCTGATTTAAAACTGATTCAGGATCAGTTTTTGTAGGGATTTTGAGAACAACATGTCTAACATGATCCTCGACCAAAAAAGAGGAATAAAAACCTACACATGGGATTTTCAAATGAATTTAACATGACTATAACTTTTGAACTCAAACTTATCATGGGAAAATAGAAAACGTAAAAAAATTGAAGGCATTTTCCAAACAAAAGGGGTGAGATTATTTTGAGCACCAAAACCCCTTAATTAAAAATATATTAAATATTGGTGCTTTTAGTAGGACCCACAAGGTTTTTCTTGTGTAAATTAGGGGTATTACCTTATAAAGGTAGTAATTTGGTAAATGGCTTGCTAGCTAGCTCACCAAGTGGTGGTGAGCTACTTGTTTATTATGGAGAGCTCTTTATACTTGGCATTCCTCGCATCTCATACAACAAGTTCCACAATTTTACCAAATCCATTGACTTAGATGCCATCTTCTTCCATGATGCTACATTTTCAACATGCCATTCACATAAGTAAGAGTTTGTATTGATGCACCCATGGCTCGCTTGATCCGAACTCCTCATGAGAGCCACTTGTCATTCTCCCTCCCGAGCTTGATCATTCGAGCTTCCATCTAAACCATGGGCTTAGATTTTTCACCGAGCACCCTTAAATGAATTGCTACAAGCCAACAAAATTCCACCTCAACCCCTTGGTTCTTCAAACATTGAGTTCTCTAAAAATGATTTTACAAACAATGATTTGGCTATTTCTCTACAAATAATACCTTCATCGTGACTCGGTCTTCTTTATCCACTCAACCAGCTCACTTGACCACACCAAAAAAACATCATCTCCTTTGTGCAACCACCCACTTATCTATCGAATCCCACAGATTGACCTCTCGCTCGATGGGGAAAGTTGAATCTTGGGACTAGTTTGTATATGTGTCTCCATGACTCATTCTAAGCTATCGAGTTGTAGACTCATCAATATTTCTTTGACATGTGCAAAGTTACCATTCCAAATGTGGCCCAAGCTCTTACCACTTTCCAAGTTTACAACTATTCCATTATGTTCTTCCCCTCTGTAATGAGCTTCAAACCCGGCTCAACTTACTTATTGTAATGTCGCATCTACCTTGACGTTATTGTATATTTGTCTCAATAACCAACCTACAAGCATTCTAAGCCATCAACCCAATCAAATTCCAATGCCACCATCACTAGGAAAATAAGTTTCACCATTTTTTTTCATGTTATCATGATGATATCCTCACTTATCTCACTGATTTTAATGTAATATTGAATTATACCTTGCTCGTGAGATCACCTATTGACAAGCTACCAATTTATTCAAGTGAGTCACTCACTCCACCTTGGATGCCAACTCATATGAGCTTGAGCTATTCCCTCCTCACTGTAGGACTACAAATCAGTTCTTATGGATCATCTAATTAGCCTTAAGCTCGAATCATTGGTCTACTTATTGACTCGGCCACTTTAACCCACCCAAGCTATGTATAGAACTCATTACTCCTCCACATACATTGTCAACCTAACATTCGAAGAGGTTAAGGATCAATAGCTCATTTGTGGCCTCCATGAGCTCACAGAGATTAAAAATAACTCACCTCACATCCATTTAGCTCAAACAAGTTATCTTGAAGGTCATCCTTCTTATATGTTGGGTAATATCAATGAGAAACTTGTCGAGATATTTGACGAGTTGTTCGGGCTCGATCCACTGTATGGAGAATTCTTGCATGCTTTCAACCCTTCTTTCTTAACATCATGGAATTATTGGGATCTCCTTGGTTCCAAGGCATCATGGAGGTATAGAAGAACTCTGGAAAAAATTTTACACCAAATTTGACCATTTTAGTCTGTAGACCCTCGTTGTCCATTTTTTCCTAGGAGGCAAAATGAATAACATGTATCACAATATTTTCTTGGCAAGATTAATTTTTCTAGGAAGTTCATTCCTAACTTTGTAGGACTAGTCAAGCATATTACCTTGATGCTTAAGAAATATGTCGTTTTCAAGTGGACCAAGGAAGGTAAGGATATCTTTGATAAGATCAAAGAGGAAATTTCTCAAGCACACACTCTTATTAACAATTGAGATTACTTAACTCTTTATGTTCACTTTGGATAGAAAAAAGCATCATTGTTGTGTTAACCTAGTGAAATGATGGATTTTTGGAGCAACTGGTGGCTTTATTTAGTAAAAATTTGAAGGAATCTAAGGTAAGGTACAACCACATGGAGAAACATGTGTTTTCCATCATGAGATCTCTCAAAAAAATCAAGTATATGCTTGTAAACAATCATATTAAGGTGTTGGTATCCCATTCTAGTGTGAGAGATTTCATAATGGGAGATGAGATAAGTGAGAAGAGATATAGATGGGTAGTAAAAATTATGAAATATGATGTAACTTTAAAATTTACTAAGTTGGTTAGATGTAGAGGGATGTGTGAACAACTTGCCACAAAAGCTAGCGATGATAAAAATAGTTGGAAAACTAACATGGAAGTATTCTTATCGATTTTCGAGTATACTTTTGTTTAAACAAATCGAGAGACAAAAATTTACTCTAAAATCCATTACTTGTGTATTAATAGAAAAAGCTCTTTTTATAAAGAATCTGGATAGAGTGTTCTTTGAGGTGTATTAAAGGAGAACAAATGAAAAAATTTACCATGTTGATTTCCATAGTGGTTTCTACAAAGTGATAATTTCTCCCCATGAGCTACAACTATAAAAAAATCTTAAGATCAATATAAGTTTAGCCCACCATTATTCATGGATTCACATAAATAGGTTAGAAAAAGCAAAGAATGTGGCCTTCTCACTAGCAAGAAGAAGATGAAGGCCCTTCAACTCCACCCAATTTAAGAAAATTATCTTTTCTCTCAATGGGGTATTGAATTCATTGGCATGGTGAAACCCCCATCCAACATTTTTCAAAAGTGGGTCCTAACAAGAAACTAATTATTATAGCATATGGACAAAGGTCGTAGCTCTCAAAGAAGCAATTGAATCAACAATCTTAGACTTCTTGGAGGATATTGTGACAAGGTTTGGAGTTCCTCAAACTATAATTTATGATAATACCAAGGATTTCTTAGGTTTCAAAATATTTGATTGGGATCTCAAACATGGTATCTATCTGAAGAATTCCTCCAACTATTACCCTTAAGGTAATGGCCTTGCCAAGTCAACCAACAAGAACTTGATCAGGATAATGAAGAGGATGATGGAGATGAACTAGAGGTAGTGGAACAAAAAGCTTAAGAATACTATTTGGGATTATAGAATCACACTCAAAATATCAATAGGTAATCATCCATTTATTATTGTATATGGTAGAGAGGTTAGGATCCCATTATCTCTTGAGTTTCCTTCATTAGAATTAGCACAACAGTTGGAATCAAGAGGAAGATAAAATGGTTATTAGAATGGAAAATTTATTTTAGCTATAATAATTGAGGTAGTACATCATGATCATGTTAGAAGAACATCAAAGGTTGACCAAGTAATGGTTTGATAAGAAATCCAAAATGTAGTCTTTTAAAGAAGGAGACCTAGTTTTTAAATGGAACACAAACATAACTACACCAGGGTGGTGCTTTAAATTTTATACACTATGGAGTGGGTCATACACCATTATATATCATAATCAATCCAATTCATTTGAGCTTCCAAAACTCAATGGGGAGATACTCCATATCCCATTCAATGGGATTTCCCTTAAACTATCTTGTTGAGTGAGTTTGGTTTCATCGTGTACATAATAGTTTAGTTATTTGCATGCTTTCCATTACATTTTTGTTTTTTCTTATTTGAGGGTCACTTATTTTGTTCCTTGCTTTGTAGTCACTAATTAATATGTCCCCCAATACTTTCATGGTGATCTTCTTTGAATTAGTGTCGGGTTACACAAGTTGTTGGTCCCATTTGTAATTCTCATAGGTAAGATAAGTCATAGAGAAAATATGGAAAATTTGTGGTAAGAAATGGTGTACTGCATAAAGAAATGCAAAAATATAGATCAAAGGAGGAATATTGTGAGGCTATTGGTAGTTAATCCCAAAACAGTAATGGTTTTTTTGAGACATCCCAAGCAGATTTCAAGATAGATTTCTAAAGGTTTTCAAAATCAGTTGTCAAGATAGATGTTGAATCCATGCCTAACGGATTCAAGGACCATTGGTTTGATTCATATAGTAGGAATATTTCCCTAGAATTTTCCAAAATATTTTCAAATAATAACTCGTGTGTATCTAGATAACTTACTTCAAATTCTAGATTTATGTGGCTTTAGGTACAAAGTGCAGAATAATAAGCCACATATCAAAGAAATAGTGTACCATGGAAAATAGAAAATCAAAAAAATGAAGGGGGAAACTATGGAGGGTTGGTAGTAGAAATTATGTAAAATTTTTGGGAAAAATGAAGGTCTCAGTGGGGAAATTTAAACCCACACAAAGTATAAAATCCATATATTGAAAAGTGAAAGTCATGGACAATATAATTCATAGAAAAGGTATTAAAGATGCACAAAATTTCATAGTGTAGAAAAGTGAAGGTTATGGAGCAAAGTAAATAATGGAGCATGGAAGTGGACAGGAAAAAAAAAGCCACGGAAAAATGAAAGTCTATAGGGAATTTCAAACCCACACAAAATTGAAAATCCATGACAAGGTACAAATTAGAAGCCATTTAAAAAAAGACTCCACAAAATATAAAGGGTCATAGAATGAAGATATGGGAAAGGTTTTGGAACAAAAGGAAATCATGAATCATAATCATAGAGAAACAAAAAGTCGTAGACCATGACAAGACCGCAAAAATGTGACAAGTTGTCAAAGACAACTACAAAGGAGTGTGGTTCATCAAAAGTTTTCCAAATGGGGGAAAGTCATGCCTGACTCATTTTAAATGATTGAACAACCCCCAACAACTAGAATTAAACCTTTTACTATGTAACCCTCATTCCCAAACGGTTTGATAGAGTGTGATTAAAGAAACCTCTTGTGCACATACTTGGTCTACAACATTAAATTTTGATTGGAATTTGGTGTTTGGTGAAGTGGTTGGTTTTTTTCATTGTTAGGCACCATCTGATCTCTTATATTTTTGTTCTCTATCTCCTATAAAAATGATTATATGGGAACAATTTAATGGTTATTTCTTCTATAATTAGAGTTGTTACCTTTTGAGTGGTAAGATAATACTCGTGGACCTCTATAATGCATTTGTGAAGTTTTCACATGCCTTAGATCTATGGAATTATTTTTTAGATAAGATAAAAAAATTTGGTTTTAATCCGGGACCAAAAAAACCCCATACATAGAGAAGAAAGTTTTTTAAAGAAAAAAACTATAACAAAGCCATGGAGGTAGAGTCAAAACCACTTGACAATAGGCCCCCACACAAATGGGCCAAACTACAAGAGTTTGCAAATTAAAATAGAGTTTTTTGAAGTCCCAAAGGGACAGAGACAAGCTAGGAAAAGCAAACAAAAATAAAAGGGCAGCAACATGTACGCAATTAGTTCTTCATAGCCCTGCTATGGGTTTTGGTACTCGAGACCACCATCTCTCCTACTAGCCACCTTGATAATGACCCTTTTTAGATGGTTGACTTCCTCTTTCTTAGTATGGGTCTCAACCTACTCTTCCTTCTATTCCTTGCTATGATTAGACTCTGTAACCATACCCGAGTTATCACCACTATCTAACTCCTCACCGTCGAAGATCTTAGCATCAAATTTTTATTTATTTTTCCTCCTCGAGCGCGATGTGATCCTGTAGAATAGAAATCCATTACTCTTGCATAACATAATCATCTTGGATACCCCTAATGGTTTTGTTTTGGGTATCAATCCTTTGATGAAAATATTTTAGCTCTTGTATGAGGTTTTTGTTGACGGTGAGAATGGTGTCAGCAGTGGACTCAACCCTCATTAGTCTGGCCTCCCAGTCAGCAAGTTCTTGGTCCCTTTTAGTGGAATTTTCATCCAAATTCTTAATCCCTTTTTAATATTACACAAGGCATCCATGATACCCTTATCAAGATCAATAACTTTTTATTTCCTAATTTTATTAAGGTGGGAAGCGAGGGTTTCCTGATCAAAATCATGGTCATTGACTTGACTAGGGATGGAATGTTTACCTCTTTGAACCATGAGAAGAATGAGACCCTAGTGGAGGGGGATATCTGTCTTCTCTTTCTTAAAATCCTCAATGGTCGAGAGAAGTGACTGATAGAGAAAATAAGAAAGGCTCATAGTCTGGTCCCAATGGAAAAATTGAGGATAGACAAATGGTGAGTAAAGATTTCATTTGAGGGTCGATGCTTCATAAAAACTAGGAAAAATAAGCCCACCTATCCGGTAGATAGGTGTGAGAAATACCATCATCATAAGCTATGATTTTTTCCCGACTTCAAAAAAGGTAGCAATTTCATGTTTTTTCTTGGTTTTGTCTTTAAAATTTTTGAGGCCTTTAGTTTTTAACCTAGTAATATCAACAATTGCATTCTCTGAAACATCAATTTGAACCCCATGAAAATAAAACCACCATCCATCCAGGCTTCAACAAAATCAACAGACAGGGTAGGGTCATTACCTTTAAGCCAATGAATGAACTTGGTAAAACCACCTTTATGTAGCAATTTCCACATACCCGTGTCATTTTTGAGGTGGAGAAAATTATAAGGATATGTTCTCACCATGTCTCCCCATGAATCCCGCAGATGTTTGCCTTCATAGACCCAAAAGATAAACTCTGACAAAATTGAGGAAAAATCAATTGAATTTGACAAGGCTAGTTTTCCAAAAAAGGGAAGTCCTTTCAAAAACCTAAGTGTACGATCTAGGGGTGTCATCATAACACTTCCTCCTACATTGTGTCATCATTAATGAGCTTGTTCACCTAACCCCAAGGAGTATGTGTCCCAATCCATGTCTCCAATTCCACCATGGAAGTACCTTTTTCTAAAGACATCCACCAGCTTATTCCCCACCGACAAGTGTGTTGAATGACCACTTGATCAAATGAAGCAAGAATGGCATGTGCCTCCATAGTAAAATTATTTATCTTCCATCCAAATTTTCTACTATCCTTGAGGGCATTTATGACACATGTCAAATCACCCTCAATAATCATATTTTTATCCCTAAATCACAACATAATATAACACCCCAAAGCATAGCTCTGGCCTCAAAAATATTGTTCGATTGATTTCCTATGGGTTCTGCATAGGCTCCAATGCATTTTTCATAATGGTCATGAACAAGAGCCCCTTTGCTAGCCATTTTATCATTCACATGGGTCAAGCCTTCAAATTTAATCTTGTGTCTACCATCTGGTGGTTTAGTCCATTTGATATTATGGTTCAATCTTTCCTTAATGGTGGTGGTGGGTTCAACATCTAAGTTTATAAGTATGTCCTTTTCCCACTGGGAAAACTCTAACCTATTTGGGTTTAAGGATCCTAGAGTTATCCTTAAGAGCACATTTAACTTTATCAGACACCTTGCTTGGGTGACTGATTTGTTCCTGAAAATCCTATTGTTGCATTCAATCCAGATTCCCCACAAGACATGAGGCAGGGCCAACTTCCACATTTTTTAACCATGTCATTCTAAAAATTAAAGTTCCACTACTCAGGTAAGAGGGCCACCCTCGAAAGGACCAAATGCACTTTGAAGATACATAGGATCTCGGTGAAGACTTGAAAAGAGAAGGGAAATTCCAGAAATAGGTTCTGATGGATTCTTCATTGTCCTTACATAACCCACATCTATTTATGATGATCATTCCCCTCTGTCTGAGTCTATCCATAGTAAGGACCTTACCTTTGATGAATTCCTAGAAAAATGTTGATCTTAGGGATAAGATTCTTATTCCAAACCTTCCTCCAAATGATATTTGATTCCAAATGTTCAAAGTTTAACAAATATCTGGATTTGACCTCGTAATCCCCTGTGTCTATGAGTCTTCAAATTATCTCATCCTGGATATCATTGTCAGGTGGAATATGAAGATCCTTGAGTTTCTTGTTTAACTCATGAAAATGTTGAATATCCCCATGATAGAAAGGAGGGGGAAGGATAGGATACCATCTTTGTTCCTCATCCCAGTAATTACACACAAGATCTCCCTTCTCATTAGAGAAGAAATGCCAAAGCTCACTCCATGGACTATTCAAATTGAGGGAAACATCCTCCACCCATGGGTCCTCCCAGAATTTTATTTTAGAACCATCTCCAAGGTTCCATTTGCACCCCTTAATTAACAATTTTCTATTTTGACACGGTTGTTCCAGAATATAGAGCCTCTCGAGAGCACCATGTCGCTGAAGAAATCCATCATTCTACTAGAGGGTAGAAAATATTTCACTTTCAGAATTGTCACCTAGATGCCAACCTCTTTATGAAGCCTCCACCCCACCTTAGCTATGAGGGTGTGGTTCATAATATGAATATTCTTGATAGTTTTTGCAAGTTTTATGTCTTTCCTTTAAATATATACATGTTTGATGTGGATATCTTAGTCCTCTTGCAATATGTCAATCTTATTGTGATCATTCTATTTATAGTTTTTGTGTGTATTTTTGGAACTTCACATGCTAATTCACATCTATGTCACTTAGATTTAGAACTAAACCCTATTTTAGTTTGGTGCCTCACCTTTTATTTATTTCAATATTTCATCCTTCTGAACCTTGGTCCCTTAGAAATATTAGGTTAGAAATAGTTGGTAATAGTTTTGTAGTATTGGCTAGATTAGTCATAGTAAGGTAGAATAGAAGGAACAAAAATTCTCTAGAGATTGACCTTAAAAGGTACCATTGTACCACACTTTGAAGGTTATTTCATGTTTCACTAAGTTGTGAGCTCTACCTCAACAAAGGGTGCAATTCCTAGTAACAATAGTAACCATCTTATTAATTCATTAGACACAACTTCCCAAATTCTTATAACACTTTCTTCACTTCCTACAACATTATTTTTTCTTTTTATTCACTTTTACCATGCCTTCTCTTTTTATGGTCAGCGGTATACATAAAAACATGTATTTTCTTACAATACTTCACTCTACTTGAGATGAACAACACATTTGATGTTGATTCACTCTTCTCTTACATTAGGTTCAAAGTATACTCCTTTCTATCCTTCTCTATGTGTAGATGTTTCGTAGCCATCATGTTGTACTTTCATGTCCAATTTCCAAGGTGTATTAGGTATAATATGAAATGTGTCCATAGGCATGATGTCACACACATCACTTTTATTTTTATATCTCCTGATTTGAGATTTAACTAGACATTTTTTTAGCAGATGAAGTATGAAACTAAGGAGAAGGTGCACAAAAGATTTGTGGGGGTAGCAAGACATATTTGAAGGTGCGGAAGGATAGGGAAGGAAGTGCATGTGAAAGACATAATGAATCTGGACTTAGCCATTTTCATGGTTATGGGCTATTTTTGGAGATAGTGTGCGGGCACACAACCAGATGGAAACTTGCACAACATGCAAATGCTATTTTTGGAAGAGTGTCTACTAAGCACTTTGCATGAGTTTGATTTAATAATAGGATTAACACTACTAATTAACTAAAAGATATCTATTATTAGCACACTTGCATGTGTGTCTATTATTGTAAAGGCGTATGGCTATTTCAGCATGTGACCTATTTTGGGAATTATGTAAGCGGTGAAGGGAAAGTCCCCACCCTTATAAATATGTAGTAATATGTGTAGGTTAAGAGAGGATTGTGTATGATCTATTATAGATTTATGCTTCCAGAAATGATGTGCCCATGAACTTATGGTACTACTTACTATAAGAAGCTTCTATGTTCATTGTGTGTTAATATAATGGAGTCTATTAGATGAATAATGGTGTCAAATGTGATTATAACTAGTTATTGCATGGATAATTTATTATGGTGACTGTTTGATTCATGGTTCTTTAAGATCTAGATCTAGGATATGCTCTGTAGAAATTTATACTATTTATGGATCTGAATGTATTAACCCTTCATCATGTTTGCATCTTGCACAAACAACTCTAAGGAGGGGCCTGATACCTTTGCATGCTTTCAGTGAGTGCTCAGTCTAGGATGAGTGATGTGCTAACACGCTTACGTTATTCCTGGTAAATTCTAGCCTTCATCATTAGTTTCATTCCCGGGACCTCTTTTTCATTTGTTTTCAGGATGGTTCACGATGAAGACATATCTGTTGACCTTAGCAAGTTTTGAGGAGTGGATAAAATATCTAGATGAAGAGTATACATGGAGTTTCAGCACTAGATTTGAGTTTAATAAACGCGCATGGGTGGAATAGAATCTGTATGACAGTTTGTATGAGATCTTCTTCACTATTTTTATGGTAGAACTTTACAAGTGTCTGGTTACTTATGCATCTAAAAGGAATTGGAGGTATCACATAATTTTTTGGATGTAGGAAGAATTTCAGGCCCTTTATGATGCTGATCTAATTTGGACACGTGTTGTGGATACTTGGTTTCATGGTGTTCTGAACAACTATATTCTGAGTACTCAATTTGCACTTATTCTTTCCCAAAGGTAGCGAAATTCCATTTTTATAGTTCCTAGGGAACTTAGTTGCAAGTCATTCCACCGACGATTAAGATCTTGATGGTGACCCTAAACTTGGAAAAAAAGTGATGGCTAACTAAAACCCACCACGCATGGGGGTAGGAGTAGGTTTGGTTAAAGATGGTAGACCTAGCGGTAGAGAGGTAGGAGAAGAAAGGTAGATTAAGTATAGTGAGGCACATTAGAGGGAGATAGAGAAGCAAAGTGTGACATTACAAAAAGATTTTGTTGAGGAGAGAGATGGCTCATGCAAAGGATTTGGAGCTCATGTAGAAGGGGTGGAGTGAGAGAATCGGAACTACCCCATTTGGGAAATCATGAAATGGAACCCTCTTTAGCCACACATGGGAGAGCACCAACAGAGAGACAACTGGGCCATAAGAATGCATTTGAATATACTTATAAACCTAGCCCTTGCGCTTGGTTTTCCAAGTACTTAGTACATCAAATAATCAGCAAACTAATTGGGTTAGCATGGAAATAGGAGTAAGTCACATAACAAGTACATCAATGGTAGGGAAAACATCTTCATTATTGTTTGGAGGTACCTTTTCAGGTGCATCATTTACAAAAAATTCAAGTGCACAGAATTTGGGGCTCATGTCTGGGAGTAGTACAACCACACAAACTATAGGAGTTCAATATAGTACTACTGTTGGGACACAGGGAAGTACATCTTCTGGTCACTTCCGGCTATGGGTGGAGGATTAGGGGGTGTAGGTGGTTCTAGTTCTTGTGGATCTTGTGGTTCTGGAGGTAGAGGCAACATATGGGCTTCTAGATTAGGTGGGAAAGGTCCACACCAATACATAATATTTACATGGAGATGTCTCTTCGTCTCCCGTGATTATAGGGGTATAGAAGATGTTTTAGCTTGTGCACATGTGTGAAATATTGTGGCACACAAAAGGGATCACAACTTCGACAAAAGGTAAGTCAATTTATAAATAAATTACAGGAAGTGCACATAGTTGGTACATGAAGTTTGACCCTAATCAAACTTGCATAGATTATGCAATGTTTAAAGATACATTCCTTAAAGAGTTCTATATCCCTAAGTTTGAGAATAAGAGTATAAGCACTCTTAAGGATATTAAACAAGTCACTACTGAAAGTGTCTAGGAGTATGATGCCCATTTTAAAACATGTTTATCTAAGCTTTCTTATGATATTTACGTAAGCCAGCATGCACAATGGTTAGTTGGAGGTTTGATCACACCTATTAGAAGGGATTTGTCACATAATACATACACTAATCTGCACGTGAAGCACTTGAAGCATCGTTACGCACTAAGGTAGTCGGAAGTATAGACACTTTGGAGTTAGGCCATTCTTGGAGGCATAGATTATAGCTATGGTGAAGTAACTAGAGAAACTATTTACAAATTCAGCACATGAGACTTGCCGGGATTTGGGATTTAAGGTCAGGTCACCAAGGAAAATTGTCCCCATATATTAGTATGTTCATTACTATTAGACTGTGATATATGTCACCTAAACCATGACGCCATCCGTTGCCCATTATTACAACACATGATAAGGAAGAATGTATCCTATTATTGTAATATTTTCCAATCCATGACTCATGATACAGAGGATTGTAGGTTTGCTATTGGATATTGGTGTGACATAGACAAGAGTATCGAGATAATTATAAGGGTAAGGGTGAGCATCGGGACCGGGATCACAATTAAGTGTAGTTTGATTGTAGTGAGGGGCGGTATGATGGAAGACATGGCAGAGGTCGAGGATACCATGGAAAATTTAGAGGTCTAGGTCGTGGTGGTGGACGAGGTGAATTCCCTCATGGAACATGCTTTACATGTAGATCACCTGACCACTACAGTGTGAATGTCCTCAAAATATTACATGTTCTTTTTGTGGAAATAATCATAGCTATGAGGAATTCCCGGACTTATATGACCATCTTAGTAAGTAGCATAAATAAGAAAACAAAGGCACAAGGATGGTTAGGATACAATGCACTTTGTGGAAAATCAATGGATGCCCAAGTTAGAACGGAAATTTGAGGTATTTCCTGTAAAGATCACTACCCATGCTAAAGTTGTGCATGCTAGAGAGACATTATAATAAAACCTACCATCACTAAAGAGGAGGTTTTACATACCCAATACCTAGATCTTGCCCATCAGAAAGAGGTTTATCAAGAGACCATGAAGGTCCTTATAAATCTTTAGGGTGAAATACAATGTCTAAAGGAGAAATCACGGAAGATGGAACTAAAGAAGGAGGTAGAGATGGTCCAACCAGGATATTGATGACTTGAAGGAGGTATGCAGAATGTTGTGCCAGGAGAATATTATTCCATTACTAGGGAGTTGGCTGAAGGGAAACACTCCACACACTAATACTGAGAATGGGTGATAGATCCTACATATAAATAATCCCCCCCATAAATTAGATTATGAAAAGGAAATAACTCTAAACATTGTTGTGGATGGATGGATTTTGAGAAATATATTGATTGATATAGGTGCATAAGTCAATGTGCTTACTTTAGATGCATGGGTACAAATGGGGAGACCTACATTGCAGCCATCTTCTAATGTATTATTTATGGCTAATCGAACTAAGGCCACTCCTATCGAGTTTTAAAATATGTATCCATTATTATTCAAGGGCCAAGTTCACTGGGATTTTGAGGTTTTAGTTCTTGCCAAAGCAAACAGTTTTCCCAACTCTACCTAGAAACCCTTGGTGTTATGCAAATAATGTTGATCTTCGGTTCAACAAGGGATATATCAATTTTGAAAATAAGGAGGAAAGAGTTATTATCCCTTTAACAGATGGAAAATCTACACCCTATGTTGAGCCTTTGAGTGAGGAAGATCTGAATAGGATTTATGTACATGTCATCTAGGACCCAAAAGTGCTTGAGCCATCTAAAGAAGGAATCCTTTAGTGGGAAGATACATAATCTATTAGCGATACTACAAGTATTGCTTGTGATAATTGGGCTCATGGTACTTATGAGTTGGTAGGGTGTGAAGTAAGGATCACATTTGTGTGGAATAGTAAACCTTGTTACATCAGGAGAATAGGTAACAACCCTTAAACCTTGGTACACTGGGGAAGGGGACCCTATGGTATTCTTGCACACCATGGAGGAATAGTGGATGAACCAGTTGGAGAGAAGAAGTATGCTAGCATATACCTCTGTGTGGGATAACAATGTGCTGGTGGATGGTTCACATGGATAATCTTATAGAATGGAATGAAGTCGGGATTACTCTTATTAACTCATTTTCTAGGAGAAATGCACCAACTCGAATCTGCACATATCATGGTAATCAACCTATTCAACACCACATTCAACAGTGTGAGAGGCTCTAGACAGAGGGACAAGAATCTTTACTACCTTCACTATGGGTGCACAAAATTTATTCTAATTTACAAGGCTACGCATGTGCTTGGTATGTATATGCAGAGCTACATAGAGAAACTAGAAATTGGTAGGATTTGATTATAGGTATGGTCCAGAATTTTGACTACTTCTCTACTAAACCTCCAGTAGAAGAGGCATTAAGGGTTATAAAGCGGTTAACTATGGGAGATAGTGCAAAGGTAGAAGAACTCATTTAGGATTTATTTAATGGAAATGACTCAAGAGCATGTTTTTCTACAGATAGAGATAGATGCCACACTACTTAAGCACACTTTCTTTGAGAAATAAAAAGGGAAGATGGTCTACATAGTGGATGATGAAGAAGTAGAAGAATTAGATATAGATCATTCAACAGGTGTGTGTGAGGTCTTGATATAGTATAGATAATAACACACGTGCCTATCATGAACCTATGAGGACCAAGAAAGTGAATATTGGTATGGATGCTAAGCCTAAAGAGGCAATAATTGGAGATTATTGGTCTAAATTTGAAGTAGCAAAAATAGTGGAGTTGCTCCATGATTTTCAAGATTTATTTCCTAGGGGCTACCATGAATTGAAAGGAGTGCATGCATCATTAGGAGAAATGAAGATAAAGCTTAAGGAAGGTGCATGCCTAGTTAGGAAGAGACCCTATAGGATGAACCCCAACTTGCATGAAAAGGTCAAAGAAGAAATTGACAAAATGTTGAAGTCTGGAATCATCAAGCCCCTAGATGAGTCAGAATGGGTTAGCCCAATGGTGATCAATATAAAGAAATATTTTTAGATTAGGATCTGTGTGGACTACGGGAGCTGAATTTTTCATATGTGGCTGATCCTTTTCCTATTCCATTCAAAGAGGAAATATTAGAAGGCATTGTAAGGTGCAAAGTCTATTCCTTTATAGATGGATTCTCTGGGTATCATCAAGTTAGGATTACATAGGAGGATCAGGAAAATACTACTTTCACCACTCAATGGGGAATTTTTGCATATACTGTGATGTCATTCAGACTGAAGAACATGCCCATTGTATTTTCACGAATAGTTGTTCAAGCATTCCCATATTTTATTCTTCTTTTCTTGCAATTTTTCTTAGATGATTGGATGGTATATGGGCTTGTTAAGTATCATTATGACAATTTAAAATTAATGTTTTAAAGATATACATAGTTAAACATCTCTTTGAACATCAAAAAGTGTGTGTTTGCTACACTTTTTGGCACTCTGTTAGGGCATATTATCTATAAGGATGGTTTGTTGGTAGATCTAGCTAAAATTGCAGTTATTGTCGGCCTAAAAGAACCTACCAATCAGAGTGAGGTGCACATATTTTTGGGTCACAATGGGTATTATAGAAAATTTATCAAAGGATATGCTAAGGTTTTCACACCCTTGGAGGAGTTACTAAAATAAAAAGGGACATTCTATTGGGGGGAACTATAGCAGCATGCATTCGAGACATTGAAGGACAAACTTACTATAATGCCTATTCTGCGCTTTCCCTCATGTGACCAACCGTTTCATGTACATGTGGATGATTCTCGACATGACCATTAGCATGGTGTTGGATCAGCCTAGAGAAGTTATTTTAGATCATCCTATCTATTTTGTTAGTATAAATTTGACTCATGCAGAGTAGAATTATACAACTACAGAGTGCAAAGCTTTGTTAATGATCTATGCACTACATAAATTCAGATAATACCTACTAGTAACACCATTTGTATTCTATACCGATCACATGGCATTGAAATAATTGGTAAATAAGCCATCTTACAAGGGTGCATATGTCGATGGGTGCTCTTATTCCAAGAATTTGATTTTACAGTTGTGGTAAAACTAGGGAAAATTAATTCTGGCCCAGACCATTTATCAAGGATATAGTCAGGGAAGATGCATAAACAATTGAAGATACAATGTTAGATGTGTAGTTATATAGGTTACATCACGCGCCTTCAAACTTGGAGGATATTGTTGTTTTTCTACACACAGGTGTGGCACTAGAAGGACTAAAAGCCTTAAAGAAGAAACAACTTACAATTCACGCAACACCTTTTATGTTGATCAGTGGTGACCTATACAAGTTAGGCCGAGATGAAGTACTACGTTGATGTGTATTAGAGCATGAGTGCATAGATATCATGGAAGAGGCTCATGGTGGTATTGCAGGTGGGAACTATGCAGGTGATGCCACTGCACGCAAAATTCTACTCACTAGATTATGGTGGGAGACCCTATATAAGGATTGTAAGGTGTATTGCAAGGCATGTGATCACTTTATCAATGCCTTGGTAAAACAAGGAAAAGAGATGAAATGCCTTTAAGACATATTCCTAGTGCAAAACCATTTGAGAAATGGGCTATAGATTTTGTGGGTTCTATTTCACCAGCCGTGTGTAGGATTGGATCGCGCTACATCATCACTTGCACATATTATCTTACAAGGTGGGTAAAAGCAACACCTACCAAGGATTGTACAACAACTACAATAGTTATGTTCTTATGGGAAAATGTTCTTACAAGGTATGGATGCCCGTTGAGTTTGACAAGTGATAGGGGCACACATTTTTTGAATGAGATAAATATAATTATATTGGATGAGTTCATGGTTGCACACCATAATACTACACCATATCATCCTCAAGAAAATGGGACCATTGAATCTTTCAACAAGATTTTGAGCTAGACATTGACAAAAAAATTTGATGTTGGAAGAAAAGATTGGGATGATAAAGTTTCTTTTGTGCTTTGGGTGTATAGAACAACATACAAGCGGTTAAACAAGGCCACACCCTTTCAATTGGTGTTTGGTGCAAAGTAATTAATCTTCTATGGAATTCATGTTACTTTATTTACGTATTGTGCACACAAGAGTTCTATCTGATGAGAAAGCATTAGAAGAATAAATTGGAAATTTGATCAAGCTAGATGAGCAACGAGAAATAACATGATGGAGTCAGAAGTAAGAAAATGCCACGCAGAAAGTGTGACATGACAGTACATTAGGGACAAAAAGCTTGAGATATGAAAGATGGTGCTTCTTTATGACTCTAAGTTTCTGCGCCATCTAGGAAAAATTAAAGTGCATTGGTTAGGACCATATGTTATCACTCACATACTTGAAATAGGAACTTTCCAATTAGAGGTGCTTTATGGATACGATTACCCAGCTACTTCAAATGGATTAGGTTGAAGCCCTACTATATATAAGTCTTCTTGGTGTTTGTAATAAGGCAGTGTTGCCATTTAGAGTAGGTTTTTATTTATGTATTCCCTTAATGTATTTCCTTCTTCATTGCTATGCTTTATCATTTTAGTTGGTGTTTTATATGATAAGCACATTTTCGCTACTGGAAGATAATTATCATTTATAGAATTTTATGTGAGGATTGCACATACCATTTGTGTGGGGTGGTTATTGAAAAATGGGTACACATAAAGGAGCAAACTGCTACAACTTTTATTCAAGTTTGGAGAGTTGTTGGAAAGAAGATTGCTTCTAAACAAGGAATATAGATGGAGATAAATGAAGGAATAGTATAATGCGAGGTAAGTAGTGATTGTGGAGACTACCAGAGAAGGTAAAATGGTGAGGTACTCTCGAGTGCATGGAAGCGCGAAGAGAAGTCATATTTAGAAGGTAGGAATGCACACTAGAAGGTTATATCTAGGTGTGAAGATGTACCACGTGTAAAGTTTGAAAATGGTCAATTAATGAGAGAATTGTTGGTAGGTGAAGGAGAAATAAATGCACTAACTTTTTGAAAATATATATAAGGATGTGATGCAAGTTCATTTTTACCATTGTAATCACAAGTATTTGAAAGAGCTAAGTGTAATCGAGCTGAGTAACATATATTGAGGTGTAGAGAGTGAAACCAGATGTGGACAAAAGATTTATGCGTAGAAGAATCTTGTGTCCCCATTGGTGAAGGGTTTGAGAAAAGCAGTGCATTGCAAAAGAGCTAGGGCACGTGATTTCAAACTAGGGCACACAGATTCGAGCTAGGGTTTAGACCTTCTCACTATAGAAAATAGAAAGTGAATCATTTACACATTACAAAGGACAGGAAGGTGATATTTTCAGATGGCACCAAAGAAAGTACTTTCCATAGGAGCCAAAGGAAAGAAGAAAGTGGAGGAAAAAGTTGAAGTTACGCCTGAGAGTAATTTTTCAGAGATATGCAGTAATAGAAGGTGTTATAGTTGGGAAAGAATGGTATTCCCACATCCATAAGTGTAACATAAGTGATTACAACCACCGCACATCGGATAAAAAGAAGGATTTAGATGCATTTTTGAGCACGAAGACCAATAAGTGCATGGTAGAGGACATGCTAGTGTATGATGACATTGGAGAGAAGTTGTTAAAGTAGGTTGGAGTCTATTAGTTATATGAGATCCCTTATTTTGGAAAGTATGAACCATTATACTAGTGGTTAATGAGAAAATTCCATGAGGACTTCTTCTATTTCACTAGACGAAGGGTTAGAGTCACAACCGCCTTGATTACAACACTAACAAGAATAAAAGGCACAGGGATAGACCTTATCAGTGATCTAACAGATAAATCAATAATCATGGAAACATGGAAGGAGTTGGGATATACAAAGGGTCTATGTGGGATGGACATTGACAAGTTAAAGAAGTACCCAGTGGTTCAGGAAGCTGCACATTTGGTAACAAAGTTGAATGACCAAGAGAGGTGGTCGTAAGTGAATACAATGTGGCTACATATCGCAAGGAGAATGTCTCGGGAGTGATCTATAATATAGTAGGATACATTGTAGAAACCATTATCGAGGAAATACACATAGGTGAAAAAATTATTTTTGTGCTATTTTACTTTCTTTAGTATTTATGGATATTGGAGTGCCTGATGGGCTGAAGGACAAGATCTAGGAGTATCCCATGGAGAAAAAATCCCTTGTAGAAAGGTTTGAAAAATATTTATGTGAAGGTTCAATGAGTGGGCCATTTAAATAGAGGGCGGAGATGTGGTATGATCGACTCTGTGTGGAATTTGAAGAGGAGTGGTGCATCCCTAAGGACTTAACAATAAGTGGTTGGTAAGGCAAGTACAATTTGTAGTGTACCAGCACTTCTACATCACACAGTTCACTATGAGGGATGGGACATGGAGCCCATGGTGAAAACTTCCATATGCCTTCACAACGCACTACTTCTAGGCATCAGTCCACCATTTTACTGATGCGTGCCACCTAAATTTTATTGCAGACAAGGTAGACTATGACTACCACACTCTAAGGAAGACATATGTATTTCTAGGCTAGACTACCTATGTTGAGAGGCTCATTTCAAATGTTATAAGCATGAAGCCTGTAAGCTTGGAAATTGGGGACATTGGAGTAGTGCTCGTATACCTTCAGCTTAAGCCCAAACTGGAGAATAAAAATATGCAAAGATTGAGTTCTCGCTCCTAGGGCCACCTAAGGGAAAGCATATAATGGAGAACGTGTCAGCCCCAAATTCCACCAAAGCTATAGAGGTATATGATGAGGAGGACGATGAGGATAGTGATGGGTTAGAACATAGCGGCCAAAGGCAACCCACGAGATAGAATGGATATTGAGTGAGAAAGTACCCCACCTTAGGCACAAGAGAAGAAGAGGAATTAGAAGCGAGTCCACAGAGAGCACTGTTTCAAGAGGGTGTTAAGAAGAACAAGGACACAAGGCATGGGAAATCCTCAGTCTATTAGGAGGTTAACATGACTCTCTCCTAAAAAAGAGACAACTGAGAGGAAAAGGAGAAAGTTGAAGTTGAATGAGGAGGCGAGGAGTCTATAGAGAGCGCACCTGGATCCCCTATACAACCAGAAGAATTGGAAGAACCCATAGATGAAGATATAAAGGATAAAGAGGTAGGAGAACTGAACATGATACCACTTAGAACATTGAAGATTCAACTCTAAACCTTGGTGCTCAGGTACCTAAGGGGCCAAGAACAAAGCACACAAGTGGGGAATACAATGTTTCACATATGGGCTATGATGAGGACATATGTAAAAGTGTTTGCGCATGATTCTAAAATATAATGAGCCTTAAGGAGTTATATGGATGGGATTTGGTGGACCTAGACATGGTAACCACATGCACAAGAAAGTAGTTGTCTTGGTCCATGCAAACTCACATGGATGAGCCCGATTTTGATGTATGTCAAGAGTCTTGTGTATCAAGAAGAATGAATAAGGCACCATAGAATAGACACATAGCTATAAAGCCCACTCTCCTGTCTGATGAGTAGGTAATTAATGCCTTGGTAAAAGTATCTACAAAGGTGGCATGGAGGAACGTAGATATGGCTGCCACTATTAGAGCGTTACAAGAAGAGAATAAGGCTAAAGATGCCAAAAATAGCATGTCTAAAAAGAGAGGAGCTAGAGAAAAGAAGAATGGAGTTCTCATCAGCATGGTAGAGGAGATCAGTGATCATGTCTTGAAGGCAAGACCACACTTGGAGCCCAAGATACCTAAGAGGTTCCCTTTGTTTATGCATTATGTGTGTACCTTAGTTGATTTGGTGCTTGAGGATAGACCGATTCAGATGCCAATGCCAACAGACCCTAAATAGGAAGTGGAGAGAGAAATGGCTTTAGTAGTTAGAAATATTTCATCTTATGAAATATTACTCCATACTTTGTAGGAAGAGCTGAAGAAAGCAGACTAGGCATTGAATATTTTTACAGCTCTAGAAGCAGTAATCAAAATCTAGATGATGGTAGAAGATAATGAAGTCCTGAAGGTGATGAAGGATGATACTTTGGGGCACGCAAAGATATTAGTAGTGGTCAAGAAAAAGCATAAGGCCCTTACAAAGCAGTCCAACACCCACATAAAGAAAGGTTGGATGAAATTGGGAAGCTTATAGTGCAAAAGATGGATCTTCTAGAAGGAAGGGTGACTGTAATGTCCAACATTGTTCTAGTATTACAAAATGAGAAGGAAGAGATTGCACAAGAGGAGTTAGATTCTATTGCATCAGATATTCCGAAAAAGTAGAAGCCGCACTAAGTGATTGGAAAACCTTAGAGGATGAAATCAAAGAAGAATATCTGAGTTAATTCTTCTAGTTGAAACAGAGGATGTTATAGGGTGAAATTTCATTCTTTGTACAATAATTCTTTAATTTCCTTTCATTCCCATTCTTTATTCTTTGAAGTATCAAAAGGAAACCATTTTCGGGTGGCAATGCAGTTTTGTGTGGGGTAATGTTGAGTAGATGAAGTATGATACTAAGGAAAAGGCACGTAGAATATTCACATGGGGTAACAAGATAGATTTGAAGGTGCGAAATGATAGGGAAGGAAGTACGCAAAAATACGAATGAATCTGACTTAGCCATTTTCAAGGTTATGGCTATTTTTGGAGATAGTGTGCGGGGTACACAACCAGATGGAAACTTACATAGTATGTAAATGCTATTTTTGTAAGAGCATCTAATAACCTCTTTGCATTAGTTAGAGTTAATAATAGGATTACCGCTGCTAGTTAACTAGAAGAGATCCATTATTAATGCACTTACATGTGTGTCTATTATTGTAAAGGCGCATGACTATTTTCAGCATGCAATCTATTTTGGGAATTATGTAAGCGGTGAATGAAAAGTCCCCACCATTATAAATATTTATTAATTTGTGTAGGTTAAGAGAGGACTATGTATGAGCTATTGAGATTTATGCTACCAAAACCGATGCGCACATGAAATTATGGTACTACTTATTGTAAAAATCTTCTATGTTCATTGTGTGTTAATATAATGGAATCTATTGGATGAATAATGGTGTCGACAGATCAGTAACTAGTTATTACATGGATAATTTATTATTTTTACCATTTGATTCATGATTCGATAAGATCTAGATCTAGGATATGTTATGTGGAAAGGTTATATTGTTTATGGATCTAAATGCATTAACCTTTCATCATGTTTTCCTCCTACACAAGTAACTCTAAGGAAGGTCCTAGTACCTTTTCATGCTTCAGTGAGTTCTTAGTTTAGGATGAGTGATGTGCTAACATGCCTAGGTTATTCTGGTAAATTTTAGGTTGCATCAACATTGTTCTTTCACTAATAGTTGGTGTCCATGGTGTAACCGTGAAACCATGTATGGATTCAAATGCTCAATATATTTTAAAATTTAATATATCCACCATTTCATATATCACTTAATTATTTTTTCTTCCATTGTCCATAATTAACTTGTTAAGAATTTTCCTCTTGACTTGCATTATATCCTAAAAATTATCCTCTACTAAGGACTAATCTCTTCTTTCTTTGGTTTCAACAATACAAACCCAAACTTCAACCCTTCTCCCATCTCTGATTCTTCTTCATGAATTATCAATCCATATTCCTCATATTTCACAATGTGTGCACTTTTCTTACCACATTTTGGTCATGCAAGCAATTGTATACTCTATGCCTTGTTTATCCACAACTATAACATGTGCCTTTTAAATCGATGACTTCTTCCATGACCAAAGGATCCTATACCCTTGGATGAATTTTCACATCCTCAATATGTCCCTTAAATTTTTGGTTTTAAAAATGACTCGCCTTCAACTTACATAGAATTATCTCTCGCCCTTTAATTTTCCATAACCTTGTGTGGCCTATTATGCCTTTCCTCGATTAACATGTTGTTGTTTATGTTCCTATTTTTCATATATTCATAACATATTGATAAAATTCTTCTACATAATGAACTTGTAACATACTAAACTCATCTTGAATCATAATCCAAAATATCCTCATATACATCCACATCATCCTCCATATGTCCCACTCTAATGGCGAGTCAATAAAATTTCTTAAATTATGCTTTTATAATAAGCTTATCTTTATAAAAACCTTGTAACCTTATGAATAAACTAAATTGGAATTTTTTAGGTAAAAATTCACCTTGAGATTCACCACCAACCTATTCCACATCTCGATCTTCTACTTACCAAACTTCACTTAATCGGTCTAGGTATGCTCCCACTAAAGAGACACCCGGCCTTTCAACTTCTTACACACAAATTTGAACTTCATGGGATCTTCCATATCTTCATACTCAAAATATTTCTCCATCTTTGTTATCCAATCCATGATCTTTGATAGTTCCAAACTACCAAAATAATAAGGGGTATCCAATCTAATCTTATTCCCCACTTTTTGACTTATGTTCAAAGTGAACTCTCTTCTGGATGATTTTATGTTCCTCTTATTCTGTATTTATGTTTTTGTTCATATTTACATTGGAAACCTAAAATTTATGTTATTAATTCCCTCTTCAAGATCAAAACACCTATTAATTTTTTGGTTTCCATGGCATCCAAGAAATCTTGCATAGTTCTCATCATTTTGACCAGTATTCAAATGTCACGCCTTGGTTTTGACATCCTATATTAACATATTTTTGGTGTGAAATTTTATCTTCTATAAAATTTAAGACCATAATATAAGTGATCTTATACCCAACAAAATTCTTGTCATAATATGTTTGTAAATACCTTGTACTAACAACTCACATTGTGGAAAGTCTGCAAAAATTATCATGACACACTCTCACACCTTATACCCAATAATTACCTATAATAATATGTATGTAATAATTTTATACCCAAACTAAAAATTTTAAAACAACAAATATTTTTGTGTTTCTACTTACAAGGAAATTAATCCTTATTCGTATACCAAATAACGCATATGGGTTCAAGGTGACCAACAAAGAGTCACAAGACACATCGTATTCCTAATAATATATGTATAATAACAAACCAATATAAATAAAACATGCATCAATAGAAATATCAAATGAGTGTGTATTTAAGGAAAAATAAAAGTTTTGGGATATCTATTCATAGATATAGCACCATCAAACTGATCTCCAACAACTCAACCTCATACATCATATAATCATTTCCTCAATATGACAGATCCTCCATTTAATATATTTTAATACTCATGTCACATATCAAATCTTTGTGATATTGTCTACTTACCACCCTCTTAGTTCATAATGAGCCTTAGGATTACATCCATGTCCTACCCTTAAGTAAATATGATTTGTTAACTTGAACTTCTAACTCCTAAGGTAATTAGGGATATACTTATATATCCATTCATTTCATCTCCGAAGACTCCTAAATTAAAATACAAATACAAAATGACCCAAAATATACCCAAGGAATAACTAGACATTCTTATCTAAACCTTGTGCCTTCAAACATTCAACTATTCCAATTATATGACTTGAACAATATTGTGCACACAATGTTATGCATTGGCAATTACATAACAAAACAAACATTATGTAGAGGAATTATGCACTCAAAAAAATTGTGCAATTGAAGTTCACATTTAGTAGAATACAAAAATGCAATCCACAACTTTCCATTAATATAATACTTCAATGTGTGACCCACATAATGCTCTAGAAAATGCAAACACAATTGAATAAAAATATTTAGTTATTTTTTGTTGATACAAGATTGCTATGAAATAATATGCTTCTACATTAGATCATATATTAGATGAAGTATAAAAAGGTCAATGAATGTGCAAAAAGGTGATGTCAAAGTATTAGAAGTAATTGGCATAGATGTACAAATGTATTGACTAATGTGAGGTTTCTCCATACCAAAGGTAGATGTAAACACAAGAAATGTAGGAAATTCCACAATATGTGAGTGGAATAGATGTAAGTGTTTTCTTAACCTCATTTCTAACTTTTATAGTAAGGATTCAAATTAATTAGTACTATTAATGAGAAATTCTAAAAATTCACACACTCATCCTCTTTATCAAAGATAACAAGGTCATGATTATTGTGTATATGCATACACTCCCTAAATATTTATTAACAACCTTAAGTACACACACACACACACACACACACACACACACACACACACACACACACACACACACACACACACACATATAAGGATTATAGAAAATAAATATATATACATAAATTTAAAATAATATATATATATATATATATATATATATATATATATATATTGAGACACTGTAGTTTGATCAAAGCACTATTATTCCTAATATTACACTAATTATTATACTCCTTGCAAATTGATGATATACCATTAGTTAGACCTATCTAACCCCCCTTTCTCGACCACCTTTTGGTCGTATTCCTCTTATAAACCAATTAAACAGGATAATATAGCCTCTTATTGGCTAATTCCTCTTCCAATTCCTTTCGAAGCTACTTCTACTAACCTCCTAGACTATCAATCCATTCCATTGGATTGATTAGACCTCTCAGAACCCTCTCAAAATCCTAATTACTCCCTAAACATGGTTAACTAGTCTTAAACCATGGTCAATCTCTTCTAAACCTAGTCAAATCTTACTTTGACTTGCTAAAAGTGCTTTTTTGGATTTTTCTATTTTTCCACATGCACCCAAATCTCCCACTTTCCCAAATGGAAAACTATAAATATTCCACTACCCCCTCTCATTTACAAGAACACTTCTTCCCTCTAACATAAACTATAGTATTATTTCTAGGAGTAGGAGTTTTATTTCATCTTATTGAGCTATTTGCTTTATCCTTTGCAACACATCACACACCATAGAGTAAATGGGAAGAACCATTGGCCTTGAAGCCATTAATGGTGAGATCCCATTCTCTTAAGCACAAACTGATTGCTTAGATCCTTATTAGGCTCACTTATTTAAGCTTTCAAGAATAGAGGGTAATTATATTTGTTAAGTTTGCTTGTTTGCTTCAAACTAATGCATGCAAAGTAGGAATCCTTGTTTACTTCTTAACTTGATGGTCCATTGATTGGTTTTGCACAAATATTTGGGTTCTTGAGTGTTCTTACCCCATTCCATAGCTTTTGCAACCTTTCTTTGAACACATTTGGCATGCCTGGTGGGACATGAAGTCCATCCTCCATTAATGGAGTCTTTTCAAGCTATTTATTTTCAATTTCTAACCACTTTCATGTTTTCTAGGATAAATAGCTTGTTATTTACATGATCTCATATTTTTAAGTAGGCTAAATCATCCTTGATCATGTATTTTTTTGGGTTTGAGCTAGAAATAGGCTTCTTTGGCTAACCTTTAACCTATTTGCTTTTGAAAATTTTCAAAATCCATGACTTTTGCAAGTTTTTGGGGACGTAGGTGTCTTGAAGGGGTGTCTCTCCATCGATACCGTAGCATTGACGTCAAGATAGTCATGTATCCATTTGTCGTACTACTATTTGAATAAATTTTAGAATAGGTTGTGTCTCCATGAACCGTCGGGTCTCTGTCGACCATTGAGCATCTCTGTGTCTCTAGACAAGTTGGTGTCTACTTATGTCATACTCTGTTTTTGAATTTTTTTCCGTAGGTGTACCATTGAATAGAGAGCATATGCATCAAAACCTAGTGTACCTATCTCGACAGCCCATTTAGGTGTTTGTACTCCCTTGTCATTTCTTCCTACCATGCGTCTACATTGTTTGGGCACTTATCCATTGGTTGGGGCATGGTGGTGTCATTCTGGTGCACGTAGGTGTCTGTGTAAAAAATGAAAAAAATTTCCCAAGCTATAGGATCATTTTTTTCTAAAGTTTTCTAGATTTTTAAGGACTAACAAAGCAAGTGTAGGGTGTTGAATAATTGTTTAAACTAGCATAAGTGTTTTTATTCCTTAAAACTAAAATGAGGTTTGTAAAGTGTGTATGCTCTCTCCTCATGCCTTCTAGGTGATCTTGGAGATAAAAACACTTGTACAACCTTTTTCATGTTTGAAAACACTTGTTTTATGCTTCTAAAAGTGAAGTACTTTCCATGTAACTTGTTTTAGTGGAATTTTTCATATTGCGTATGCTCTTCCTTCACCTTTCGGTGATCTTAGGAATCAAAAGCAACGTGTAAATTCCCTTTCTTGATATCAGTATTCAAATGGAAAATTACTAAACTCGTCTCATACATGACCTAACACTTGTCAAAGAAAAGGCATCAAAAATGAGACACAAACCTTCTAATACACGTGTTTTCATACAGGTTTCCAAATGGTGTGCTACTTAAAACCACATTAAGTTAAGAAAGATAAAAACACACCACTTCACTTCACATTATATTGTAGGTTTTGGAAAAAGGGTACATCCTTATCCACTCAACTAGAACATAACCCTTTGGCATAACGCCTTAAGCTATAACAATGGGGGTGGTTCCAGGAACCCTAAAGTAATCCACCGCTGAGTAACCTCGTGGATGAAACAGGAAGTGCTCCGCTTACCCACTTGACTAGTATGCATTGTGAGTTAGAGTCAAATATTTTTGTATCATGGTTCCAATGATGATACAACTAAACACACTAGTTTCTCATTGTATCGGAAGGGGTACAATAAAGCTGAGATACTCCCAAATCAGTCATTGTGACTCTTTGGGAAAATCACGCTCACATTAGACAATCTTCTAACACCTAGTTGAGAGAACCCATTAAGGAAAGCCATTTTGTCTTGGAGCCCACTTTTCTAGTCCATTGTCGCGTCAAGCATCACGAAGTGATGACTCACTTGGAGTTTGAACCTTGTTTCTCGAACAAGGAAAAGATCCCACGTAATTTTGAGCTAAGTGTCTTTCATCATGGGATTAAATGACATCTCACTTAGCTCGTTTCATTCTCATCTTCGATGAGGTGAAACTCTACCCAAGTGGCACTTAGTTTATTTTCATCCTTTTTTGATCTATACCCTTGTGTTCTCACCACCCATTTTTGGGTGAGAAGGAAGCATACCTCATGCATTTTATCAAAGATAGTACTCACCACTTTTTTGTCCATTTATGCCCATCCATGTTTGCGGATAGGTTGTTAAACATCTAAAGTGTGTAGGTATGTTTTCATATCTTTGATAAGGTCTTTGATCTTGATTTCAAGATCATCTTCACTATCGTGATTTTGGTTCATCTTTTTTTATCTCTCCTTAGGTTGATAGTTTTTTTCTCACATTCTAATCACACAATGTTGGTACTTACATTGGGTTTTTAGTTTCTTGAAAATTTGATATAAGTCCCTTTATTGTGTGGTTACGCTGCTCACACAACTAACAACTTCTTGCTATACTCATACTTCATTTCAATTTCATGTCATCTAAGTCCTTTTTAGGGTGTCGATATTACCTTATATATACCAAAATAACATCATCTTGATACTAACACCTTGCTTTCTTGGTTAATGTATAAGATAGTGTTGTTATGCTATACATACTCACAACTTCCATTTTTAGAAAACTTAGCTTTCATTAGCATTCAAACTAGTTTTAGTATACCTCGTCGAGGGATCACGTGATACCACTTTAATATTTAGGCCTTGTTAGAATTCTAACTCAATCTACGTGTTAATACGGTGTTGGCACTATTCACTTTGGGCCTTTCACCGAAATCATAGTTAGGGTATAGACTTGGCAAAACAACAATTTGACTAATCATTGCATTTGAGTGTTCATATGAGTGTTTCTTGAGTCATAAAAGCAACTGCATAACATTAATTTTAAAACTGACTTGAACATATGCCTAGGTTCCACATAAACTTCAAAAACATTTAGACGGAACCTCGCATAACCTTTTGGCTAGTGATGCCTAGAATCACGAAAATGGCATCCAAACCAAATAACAACAACTTAGGAGAGAATCCTTTTGAATCATTCCCATTTAGTGGAAATAACTTAGCCCCTCTCTTTTCACAAGTTAAGGACACAGATCCATTGATCGATCATAGTGAGAGGATTTTGACTCTTCTAAAGAACAACACCAATTATACTTAGGTCACTTTGATGAAATCCTTTTTTATAACAAGGATCAAGTACTCGCAAGAGTCTTAGAACTAGGGGCTAAGCTTCCACAAGAGCACGAAGTGGAAACTAAGGTCATTAACCATAAAGTAGAAGAGTGAAGATCCCTCTTGACATAGATAACCCTTTTGATGTAGGGTATGCTTCCACTTTTGGGAAACATCATAACACCATTGAAGGAGACCCATCCAAGCCACTTGGTGATCCACAATGACCTTATTACAAAGCTTCACGTAAAGTGAAGATTGAGTGCAAAGCCTCACCACCTCCCAAGTTTGATGAGGAAGAGGACCCTTTAATCGAAGAAGAGATCCTTCATAAAATAGATCCTAAAATGAGAGCCAAAAATTAGCAAACTTAGGCTCTTCAAGTAGGAATGTATACAAAGACAAAATCAAGATGAAACCTAATGAATTCCACTTTGATCCATATAGTGATGTGACCTTTAAAGTAGCTAAGGCACAAAGACCAATGTCACCCACCAAAGAACAAATCATTGAATGAGAATTACAATCAATGAAAGATACACTTACTATGCTACAGGAGGGAAATGTAGGACATAATAGGAAGTATTCATATGAAGAACTATGCCCTTACCCCTTTGATAAGGACATGTTACTACAAACCTTCCCAAAAATTTTACTATTCCTAAATTCGATAAGTATAAATGCAAGAGTGATCCTCACGATCACATAAAATAATTTTATATGGCTTGCCAAGAGGTCACCTACAGTGATAAATTATTAATACGACTCTTCCCTCATAGCCTAGGAGCATTGGGATTGGAATGGTTCTATAGCATACCCAAGGGCTCCATTACTACATGGCCCACATTAGCAAAAATTGTACAACATTATTCCTATAATATGGAAAATGATATCACAATGAATGATCTCTGCAATGTAAAGCAAAAACCCAATGAGACATTTGTGAGATTTTTACAATGGTGGTGAGGATTGGCAATCTGCTTCCTTGTGCCTTGCCAAAAAAAAAATTGGTAAGCATATTTGTGCCTAACTTGAACCCGAAGATAGCCTTCCATCTACAAATGCATTGTGGCTCAAACTTTGAAGAAGTTATAGAGAAGGGCGGTCAAATCAAGAAGGCCCTCATCACGAAGGGAACACTTAAACCAGTTTTTAAAGACAAACATGAAGTGAAATCTTTAGATAAAATGAAATTTTTCAACAAAAACAAGCATGTCATTGGGGATGGCATTATGGACTCCAAAAGATTCCAAGCCATGCAGACTAGTCCTTCTAAAGCTTTCACAAGGGCCTCATCCCAAGGCACCTACCAAACATGAGTTCACACCATTAACAGAATCCCTATATGCCATACTAAAATAGTTAGATAATGAAAACATGGTGGAATACCCAACCGCGATGATACCATACCCAAAAATGCTCCAAAACCATTTTGTTCAAAGAACATGAGTATTGTGACTTCCACCATGTTAAAGGGCACAAGATAGATAGGTGTTTAAGACTGTCATCATTACATACAAGACCTCATTGAAGAGGGAAAGATTGTTGTAGATTCTCCCCCGACTCAAGCCAAGGTCCAAATGAGAAAATGGGTATCTTTAAAGAGCCCTTTCCTAACCATGTGGATAAGAAGAAAAGGAAGCCAGATCATGGAAAAACCTCCAATGATTATAGGACTGCCACTTATATTTATCCCACTAATGATAGTCCCTTCGATTCTCTCATAGGATGTATTCATTCATCTGATGAACATGTCAATACTATCTAGATCTTAGAAAAGAGTTACGTAGTAGGGATGAGACATGCTCATTTAATCATACCATATCCCCTACCTATCCCTCAAGAAGGTCAGTATAATTTGATAGACCAGTTGGAGAAAACACTTGCTAGGATATCCATTCTCGATCTCCTCAAAATCTCTACTTCCCATAAGAACATATTGTACAAAATGCTTGCAAAGTTTGGAGTCTCAACCGATGTAGATCCCACGCACCTCCAAGCCATGATTACGCACCTTGATGCTAATGATCACATCACTTTTGATCATGTTGCAAACCTATGTAATGACCCAGAGCACAACTTACCCTTATATATAGAAGTGGTTGTTACTCGTCACAAAATTAAGAGAGTGCTTGTGGATGGTGGATCTGGTCTAAACATTTGTACTTTGAAGTTGGTTAAGCAACTAGGCCATTTAGAAATGGATCTAGGTGCCAAAACTATCACGATCATAGCCTATGATAATGAGGAGTGAGAGTCAGTAGGCACTATAGTAATTCCAATGGAAGTAGGTCGAATTGTCATGATACAATGTTCCATGTCCTTGACTTGGACCTACCATACAACATGCTCTTAGGATGCCCATGGATCCATGTCATGCAAGCCATTCCTTCAATTTCCATCAATGTATCAAAATGTGCCACAAAGGATAGATAATCACCATCCAAGGTGATCTAGAACCATTTACACATTGTAGAGCCTTGCATATTTTTTCTCGTGCAGCTAGCTTATGAGTGCCCTTCTGCAGACATTGTCATTCCTTTGCAAATAGAGGCTATCAAGGAATGTGTGGATCCAAATTCACTCACTCCTTGCAATCAATATTTTCCTTCTTTGGTCAACCCTTTTGCATCATGGGAGGCAACATTGAAAAGTATGGCCCAGAAAAGTCCATTCACCCTTGAACAAGCTTTATTAATATCATATTTATCAGTATCACCTAGGACACGAGGAAAGCCCTATTTTCAGTTCAAAAGCACTCGAAAAAATGCCCTAAACCATTGGAGAAATTCATTCCTAGTGGTTTCTTATCTAAGGAAAAGATGTTAGGGGATCCTACTAACAAAGTGTTAAAAGAACCATGGCTTCATGCCATCAGGCACCCCAATATGTCAAAGGCCACTACATGATGTTTGTCATGGGTTACAAAGGATGGGATGTGGAATCAATGTGCAAGGGTGATTAGAACCCATTCCTATCCCTCACTTCAAATCAAATAAACATGGTCTTGGAATACAACCTCATGATGAGCCACCCTTGAAATTGATGCCACCTCTTCTGAGCATGAGAGTGATTCATCTCATTTTGATAGCGATGCAGATTCCCAATGTAGCCTCTACGAGGATCTTGCCTCAACTAACTTATTCCTTGATTTTGTTGTCCTCACCTTATCCGAATCCAGGCCTCAAACCAACTACCAAGTAACCCTTGTATATCCCAAACTTATAGATTGGGATCAAAATTTCACATGCCAATCGATTTCTTTGAGAATGACGAGGCATTTGTAGAGTTCATGGGGCTCAAGGATTCTATTCTAGCTAGGGATCATAAGAAGGGATTTTCAATTCAACTAGACACCTATGCATACTTTGGGGAAGAGGTAGAGATGTGTGGATGTTTGAATAAGAAGGTGGTAAATAAGAGTAAAATTACTTCAGAGAAACCTTGTGTAGGAATAAACATTATCGCATAGTAATAAACTCTTTGAAGCACTCATAGACAAATAAAATGAAGAACCTATGGACAAAATGAGTTATCCATTTAAAGATGATGATGAGCTACCTAAGGAGGTTGACCTTACTCTTCCCCTTGATCCTACCTAGATGGAAGACACTTCTAAGATGCTTGTGGAGGAAACCATCAATGTCAACATTGGCTCGGAAGAAGAACCAAGAATGATAAAGTTGGGAGCTTCACTCTCAACTCAAGAACAAAGGTTTTTGTAGAGTTGTTAAGAGAATATGGAGATATATTTGCATGGTCATACATAGATATGCCTAGGTTAGATCCATATTTAGTCATGCACAACCTCGTTGTGCACCCAGATGCTAAACCCATCAAATAGAAGTTGAGAAAGATGCACCCTATAATTGCACTCCTTGTCAAAGAGGAACTAGAGAAACTATTAGTTGCTTGATTTCATTAAGCCCATTGACTATTCAGAGTGGATATCTAATATAGTCCCTATCTAGAAGAAACTATTGGCATAATAATCTACACCGATTTCCATGATATCAATAAAGCATGTCCTAAGGATGATTTCCCTTACCTAACATTGATATGATTATGGATTCCACTGTACTGGTTATGAAATGTTGTCCTTAATGGATGGATTTTCAGGTTATAACCAGATTCAAATTACAAAAGAAGACCAACATAAGACACCTTCATCACTCCTTGGGAACTTTATGTTACAAGGTCATGCCTTTCAGACTCAAGAATGTCAGGGGCCACCTATCAGCATGTAATGATTGTCATCTTCCATGACATGATGAATGAAATCATGGAAGATTATGTTGATGACATCCTAGCCAAATCTAAAAGTAGAGGAGAGCACCCTAAAGTGTTGAGACGTATTTTTCAGCGTCTCTAGATTATAAGGTTTTCTTTGAATCCTAAGAAGTGTGTCTTTGGCATCTTATCAGAAAACTTCTAGGCTTCATTGTTTCACAAAGAGGGATAGAAGTGGACCCTGTAAAGGTTACGGCTATCACAAAAATGCCACCACCTACCACTCTCAAACAACTAAGGAGTCTACAAGGGAAAATTCAGGAAATCTACCACTTTATTTCACAACTTGCGGATAAGTGCCACCCATTTACGCATCTACTAAAGAAGGATGTAGCATTCAACTGGGACCAGATTGTCAAAAGGCATTTGCATTACTAAAACAATACCTTATTAACCCACCTATACTCATGCCACCTACCCCAGGAAACCTCTCCTCTTGTACATCTCTACTACCTAGTTTTCTATTGGTGCACTTGATTTCCCAATATGATCTAGACCATAGGAAAGGGTAGTTTACTACCTTAATCACACTGATTTCCTACAAGTTGAATTACCCACAGATTGAAAAGGCTGTTTGGCAGTCATCTTCACCTTTTAGAAACTTCACCACTATCTCCTCAACAATAAAACCAAACTAATATCCAAAGTTGACCCTCTCAAGTACCTTTTATCCAAACCCACCCTTACAGGATGAATGGCTAATTGGATCATTCTCCTAAGTGAATTTGATATTGAGTTTGTAAATTAAAATTCCTTGAAAGGATAGGTTTTGGAAGATCAGTTGGTAGAAGCTCCTCTACCAAGGATGGAACCTTTGTGTCTGGATCTTCCAGATGCATCTATGATGTATATTGAAGAATCTATGTAGAATGAAAAGTCCATTTTGACATGGATCATTCACCTTCCATGGATCGGGGGGAGTAGTGCTCATCACTCCCACATGTGAGGTTATCCCAAGAGCATTCCATTTGGGGTTCCCCTACACTAACAACATTGTGGAATATGAGGCACTCATTGCTGGCCTCAAGCTAGCTATTACTTGGAATATCAGACAGCTGTGAGTCATTGGAGACTCCCAACTTATCATTAAACAAGTTAATGATGAGTATAAGGTTAAGGATGAGAATCTCATTCCATACAAGAAAATGGTCAAAACCTTGAAGGAATACTTTACACAGATCATATTTGAACAAAATCCAAGGTCACATAATAGATCAGCAAATGTTATGGCTATGATTGGATCATTGTTACGCATTCCACCTCGAAAAGTAAAATGCCTTTCTTTGTAGAGAATTTACAAATGCCCATATGACATGCCAAAGTTGTGTTTGGCATGTGAAATTGTTGGTCCATTATCCCCCTGGTATGACCTATCTTCCGATACCTATAAGATGGCACATTTCCCCTAGACATTACCCATTCTAAGAAGAAATCCCTTATCCATCATATAGCCCATTATACCCTCCTAAGAGGCACCCTCTATCATCATGGCTATGACGGAAATATTCTTCATTGTTTACATGTTACTGATTCAATCCACACTATTAAGGAAGTACATGGTGGTATTTGTGGAGCACACACTAGTGGTATGGTCTTGATAAAAAGTTATTGAGAGTAGGCTATTATTGGCCTACCATGGAATCAAACTGCTGTAATTTTGTAAAGAAATGTGAGCTATGCCAAAAGTATGGGAACTTAATACATGCACCAAACAGATTTATAGCCTATCACAACACCTTGGCCATTTTCTAAGTGGGGTCTAGATCTCATAGGGAAGCTCCATCCTTCTTCTTCAGATGGCCACACCCACATTATCACTACCACCGAGTATTTTACCAAATGGGTAGAGGTTGTGCCTCTTACTTACGTCACCAATGTGCATAAATTTCTAAATTCATTATGAACCATCTCATCTGTCATTATGGTATCCCCTCCGCCATTATCACTGATAATGGTAAATCCTTCAAAAATAAAATGGTTAAGACATTGTGTCAACATTTCCATATTCAACTCAAGTGGTCTACCCCTATTACCCCCAAGGTAATGGACAAGATGAAGCTACCAATAAAACCCTTGTACGAATCATGGAGAAAATGGTAAGTAAGATTGGCCATAATTGGCACTTACAGATACATCCCACCCTCTAGGCCTATCAAACTTCCATCCACACTCCTACTTGGTGCAACCCCATACTCACTAGTCTATGGCACTAAAGCCATCATACCCTTAGAAGTGGAGCTTCCTTCCTTGAGGATATCTCTCTCGGGACTATCTTGATAAAGACAAAGACTATAGAGTAGCTCGGCTAGTAGAGCTAGAGTTGTTGGATGAGAAGCATATAAGAGCGCTCAATCACCTCAAAGTCTATCAAAATAGAGTATCAAGAGGGTATAACAAGAGGATCATTCATCGTGAGTTTGATGTAGGTGATCTAGTGTTGAAATAAAATCAAAAGAATACCATCAAAGACAGAGAAAAGAAAGGTAAGTTTGAGGCCAACTGGCTAGGACCTTATGTGGTGGTTGCCAAGTATGGATCAGGAGCATATAAACTTGCATACTCGGATGGTGAAGAGCTTCCAAAGCCTATGAACGCCATGCACCTCAAGCAGTTCTATGCTTAAGCATGATAAGAATATCAAATAAGAACTAAAAATAGAAAAACAAAGAAAAAACAAGCAAAACATGAGAAAATTGAGAAAAAATAAAGAAAAAGAAAAAGTAGGTCATCCACATGTGAAAACCACACAATTGTGGCACAATGGGTAGGTCTTTGGGTGAAAACCATTTCCAACACTCAAGGAGGATTCATCAATCACAAGTCACTCTTGCATCAAGATGGGGTAACCCTCACCACTTTCTAGATATAACTTTCTTTTCTAGGTCTAGGAACCCTACCAAATCCATCTTCACCAAGCCATGATTTGGCTTATTTTCTCTTATATCTACATGAAGGATGTTCCTTTGTATATTCCCATCTCACATTGGGGCACCTTCACATTCCACTTTCTCATACATATACGTGTGGTATTCTTCCTTTTGTATATTCCCACATCACACTGGGGGCATCCACACTTCTTTTTCCTTGTACATTGCTTTCCAAACATGACCTTAGAAAATACAAAAACATTTAGAAAAAGGTACACCAAAACCTAAAAATTTAGAAAATCCCCCTTCTAGGGACGAAGCTACACCAACCTTCATAACATTTTCTTAGGGAAACCTCAAAAGCAACGTGAACAATAGCCTTGAAAATTTATCTTCCTAGATAACCCAAAAACATTAGAAAATATATCAATGTTGTCCCACAAAAACAAGGTAATAATTTAATTACTTTTAGTTGTTGGTTTGTATAGTTTTGATTGAGAATACTTTTTCATGTGATGTGGTGATTCATTTGTTTATCATAGGTTGGATCTTGTTTGATTTAATTATGTATATAACATTAGGTTCATTCGTAGCTTGTGTGCACCTTTTGGGATTCATTTTTGAATGTCAATTTAGTGTATTATTAAAGTTTGCTTGGGTTCATTTCTGATTGCATTTTTTTTTGTTTGTGTTGTTTTGTGTATGTTTGTTTAGTCTTGTTAACTTTCTTTGTGTTTTCTACACAATCCATTTGTTATCACATCTATCATCTACCATTTCATCACATATAAATATCATCTAATACATCATATATACAAAAACACTAAGTTTTACATCATGCATGTATACTAAGCTAATCATCACATATCATATCATCAATGGGGGCAAGAGGGGTTGCACATAATCACAAATCTATCCCCCCCACACCAATATCATCTAGTATCATCCCAAGTGCTAGAATAGAAATAGAAACATCCCATAAAATCCAAAACATATGATACTATCTATGGATATATCATCAATGTAAAAACATGAAATGTAAACATCTCTAAGGATAAAGTATGTCACATACATAAGAGAAAGAGCATACATCATGATACAATCATCTACAGAACATAAATCATCATCATAAGGGCATAATCACAACATGACATAACAAAATCATCATCGAATGTCCGAATAATACATGTATAAATGTCTGGATCAAAATCAGGTATACATCATCGATACAATATGCCATCTAAAAAGGGCATGCATCAAAACTCATCCTTCATCAAGAGGCATCAAAATAATGGTACATCAATCTATACATCAATCAAAATCAGCCTTCATAAGAGGCATGTATACATACAATACATCTGTACAAAAGGTAAAGTAAATAACTCAACCACAACTCACACCCTCTCCAAGGCTCCCGAGTCCATGTCTTGGGGATGAAAGAGTGGTGGTGTGATGGGCTAGCACTAGGGGTACCACCCTATGTTGTCTGGATGACTACTATCCAATTGGTTGCTATTCATTAGACTACTCTATGACTAGATTTCGACCTAATCTAACCGAGTGACCGACTACCGTGACTAGAACTGTCATACTCACACCTAACTGCTCAAAAGGTGCCACCTGCTACTCTATTAGGACTGCTCTAAAATAGGTGGTCCTATAATATAAGGCCTCACCACTGGCCCTCATAACATCCTGAATCATATCAACATCACCAAAAGTAGTGGTTTCCTGAATGGCAATGTCTCACTCTCCTACCAATCAACCTCTATCAGCATGGGCCTATCACGTGGTGGTAACCTCTTGATCTGTATATTTATTGTAATGGTATGCACCCGGGCTTGGGCCTGATCCTCTCGAATAATAAAAACCTATTCCTCCGATTGCCTATTCTGGTGTGGTCCCTCTGTGATAAACCATCTGCACCTAAGTCTATGAATGATGTAAAAGACTCAGTATCTAAGCCCCTTGTCCTACCAACTAGCTAATCTAGTACTGCAAGGCTACACCATCCCCACCCTAAGTGGCCTATGCTCTAGCCTGATCTCTCTCAGCTATCAAAACCTATACCTGAACATTGGCCTAATCCCACTTTGTTGTAAGGGCCTATACCTATTCCCTAGCCTCATCTCTCTCACCAACCACCTATAACCATACGGCTATCACCTATAACTACTATTAAAGAGAAACCAACTACCCACCATCACCACCACCCCCTGGAGCATGAGGTGGTAGACCCTACTCTAGAAGTACCTACTATAAGAGGGGCATATATCCCCACTTAATGAATTCCTACTGAGGAAAAACTATATCTTAAGCCCCGGGTTCCTGTCTCTACTAGAGTCGGGGTCCCTGTCTCTGAGGCTATTGTAATGGAGGACCCTGTCCCCCTCCCCCAACATGACATTATCCATCAAATGGATCATCATCATCACTATCATCACCTCCATCAGCTCCACCCTCATCACCACTAGGAGGCCCCACAGGGGGTTCCCTCACTCCTACCTTCATAGGTAGTTCCTGGGATGGTCAAGTGGCGTGGGATCACTCCATGGTACTAGGGGGCATACTCTAGCATGTATAACCAGGATCTCTGATCTATCTCAGGGGTACCCACATAATTGGTACCACTCTAAAAAAATCTAGTCAAGGCCTTTCCCCTGGCTATCTATGGCCCCATATCAAAATACTCTCTGGCCCTGTGAGCATACCACATATCTCGGCCTGTGGTACATCCCGGCAATACCAAGCTTCATCTCTAACACCTTTCCACTCTGTAAAAATCTCCCACATAGCTGTGGATGACCATCATAAAATGCTCAACAGTCATAGTATTGAGCTCTAGGCCATCCTCTGGCCACTAAAATGTCTATAAGGCCTCCATACCATGGCAACCTATTATAGCTCATCCAACTCATGGTGGTAGTGGTAGGAATCTCCCATGTGTGGCCACACATTGTCTCCAATCGAACCCATCCATAGTAGAAGGCTCCTCTAGAGCTTGAACTCTCAAAACACCTAAGGGGTGACCAATAGCAATGTGGTCCCACACCAAATCTGCAGTAGTAATCTGGCTGGTCCTACCATCTTTTGATGGTAGTAGGTGATCAAATGGAGGTCCCAGTATAAGTGTGCTAGAATGCACTGACCCCAGCAATATGTCTCCCCATCAATCAAACCTCGTATCACTCCAAGGAGACCAAGTGGAAATGAAGCACCGGTCTTGTTAAGGAGTAAAACTCCACTGACAAAGGCCATCATGTAGACTACCACACGATCAAGCTCTAGGTCCTCGATGCAATGTGACAATCTAATAGTCATCCCATGACATGGTATCATCGGGACACCAAATAGCTCAAGGATACACCATCAATGCTCGGTGGTGATGAGTATATTGGATAAGTTGACCTTGGATGGGACCCACATGATGTGCCATATGTCCTCTAATGTAATAGTGATCTCACTAGTTAGGAGCCAAAACACTAACTCTCATTGTGCCACCTCTCAGATATGACTGTCAATAGGCCGTGATCCAAGGTAATCTATGGCATATCGGCCACGTAGGCCAATCCTTGTGACATATAAAAGGATATCCAATATCCTCCTGTCATCCTCATCGAACCACCTTTATCACCACCTGCCGGCCATACCTCTCACGGTATGCAGAATGGGAAGTATCCTCTGCAAAACAAAAGGGACACATGTTAGGATCTAATTTTCTATCCACTCCTATCAAATTTTCTATCTAATTATTCTTTCATTCATCTAATATACTAACTTTCCCTTCTCCTATGAACCATCTAGTCTATTTTTCATCTATACTTAGCTATTTTGGTTGTAGGGACAAAATCCCTTCTCTCCCTGGCATGTGCACCTCCACTTCAACACCTGCACACCTATCTCATCACATGCATGCCTAAAGGTGCATACACCTCTTCTTCGACACATACGTGCCCTACCCAATGTGTATGCTCCCCTCTATTCTTCCTATTCTTCTACCCTACCCAGAATGCATGCACCCCCAATGCAACACATATGCTCACCCTCTGACGTGCATGCATGCACGTCCTCCTTTTTCTCGACCCTAAACATGCAGTGCCATCCCTTTTTTAGATACGCGGGCACAAACCTATTTTTAAAAATGTATGCATATGTGTCCCTGTATTTCTTGATTCTTGTGAATGAGCGCATCCATCAAATCAATGCATACACACACACGCATACATCGAAAATTTTAAAACTACCCTAAAAGGATGAAAAATACATTAAATGCAAAATTGACAAAGGAGAGATAGGGCACTCACGTAGGGTCCATCTGTTGGGTCCCAAAGAAACTCTCGTGATACATATCTCTTCCATCTATATCGACTCAATAGTCTCTCACATCTCACTCTAGGCTATCACTCTCACTCGTGGTAAAAAAATTACAAGAGCTCTAGTACAAATGAACTGGTCGTGATTGTTTTACCCCCTGGTGGGTATATTAAGTTGTCGCGATGCCCTTGGGGCATGTTTTCTCCATCACAATCACCCTAACCCTTCTTCTACTCACCGAAATGATTATTTTTGTATTTAAATAATTATTTTTACTAATTTTTACACGTTGTAGCACTTGCTGCCACCATGTGGTCACTTCTTCAACCTTGGAATGATTTATAAATATTCCAGGTGACATTTTTCTTTCATTTCTCTTCTATTTTCCTTTCTATTTTCCCCATCACAATGATTATTTTATAAAATAATTATTGTTACTTGTAATTCTTCTTGCCAAGACATTTTTTTTTCTATGTGATGTTACGAAATATTGTTCATAGTGTGAACACTTAGGAGTGGTTTGGGTTATTTGGTAGTAATAGGTTTTTAATAATTATAAAATAATATATGAGTGTGCAAAATAGTTGTAATGCACAAATCATAGTTGAGAGATATTTGGGATATTGAGAGGACTCTCATTAGCCTTGAATTTACTTATAGGAGTTCATCAAAAAATTTAAATGTAATCTCTCCATTCAAAAACCAATGAATTAAAATCTCTAATTATTTTAAATGTTTTGTTTTTTATAAAATTGGTAAAAGATCTCAACGATGCCATCGTTAGTTGTATGCTTTTAGGAGATATTTTATCTCTCATGAAAATTCTTCCGATCTGAAAAAAAATTAATTAAAAATTATAAAATAAAAAAGCTCATTTATAGCTGAAATTTGTGTCTTTTTTCATGGCATTCATCTCGTATCTTGTTTGTGTTTTCACATGATTTGAAATAATGACTCATGGATCACATAACTCTATAATCATCTTACAAAATGCTACGCTGCTTACTTTGTCTATACTCTGGGGCACTATCAGTTTCCTGGTACTATTTTCATCATGCACATCACTTTTCCATTGGACCCAAGTGTCCTCCATCTTTTCCCTTGCATATACAAATTTCCAGGGCATCATTTTAAACCCTTGTTGTTTATCAGAACATTTGGGACTACATCTCGATAAAAATTATTTGTGCAACTATCTTGAATGTTGTTGGTTTGAGTGTGTGTAATTGTACATATTTCCCTATCAGATGAGTTTGTTTACTTCTCGTATTGCATTGCATGTTTGTATATTGCATGGAGGTGTTGTTTTAGCAAGGGACAATTGTTTTTATCTTGGATTTTCATGTCATTTTACACTTCTGTCGTATGCTTACATTTTAATAAAGGTGATGATGAGGATGCTAAGAAAAATGATGATTAAAAATTATTTGCACTAGTTTGTGGATAGCTCAATATCCCTTTTTCTTGTTGTTCTCTAATCTTATCTTCACATTTTTCTCTTTTGTTCTCTTTTTGATCATCGATAGTTCTTCCATCACCCCATCGACACTCGAGGGGGCATCCCTTTAGCTAATTAATTTTTCTTCTACCCCTTCAAAAAAATTCTACTTGGTTATACTTGTCTACTTTCTTTGAAGTGATGTAGCTTACGTCACCTCAAAGAGGGGAAAATGTAGACACCTGTAGTTTGATCAAAGCACTATTATTCCTAATATTGCACTAATTATTCTCCTCCTTGCAAATTGACGACATACCATCAGTTAGACCTATCTAACTCCCCTTTCTCGACCCCTTTTGGTCGTATTCCTCTTATAAACCAATTAAACAGGCTAATATAGCCTCTTATTGGCTAAATCCTCTTCCAATTCCTTTCCAAGCTACTTCTACTAGCCTCCTAGACTATCAATCCATTCCATTGGATTGATTAGACCTCTCATAACCCTCTCAAAATCCTAATTACTCTCTAAACATGGTTAACTAGTCTTAACCATGGTCAATCTCTTCTAAACCTAGTCAAATCTTACTTTGACTTGCTAAAAGTGCTTTTTGGATTTTTCTATTTGTCCCACATGCACCCAAATCTCCCACTTTCCCAAATGGAAAACTATAAATATCCCACTACCCCCTCTCATTTACAAGAACACTTCTTCCCTCTAACATAAACTATAGTATTATTGCTAGGATTAGGAGTTTTATTTCATCTTATTGAGCTATTTGCTTTATCCTTTGCAACACATCACACACCATAGAGTAAATGGGAAGAACCATTGGCCTTGAAGCCATTAATGGTGAGATCCCATTCTCTTAAGCACAAAATGATTGCTTAGATCCTTATTAGGCTCACTTATTTAAGCTTTCAAGAATAGAGGGTAATTATATTTGTTAAGTTTGCTTGTTTTCTTTAAACTAATGCATGCAAAGTAGGAATCCTTGTTTACTTCTTAACTGATGGTCCATTGATCAGTTTTGCACAAATATTTGGGGTTCTTGAGTGTTCTTACCCCATTCCATAGCTTTTGCAACCTTTATTTGAACATATATATATATATAAATTATGGGAGTGTATATATACATGTGTAGATATCATGCTTAAAAATTGAAAGTCTCCATGAGAGTTTCATGGGGATAATTTTATAAACTTGCAAATAAAATGAGGAAAAAGGTGAGAAGAAAACTTATTACAACTCAAAGAGAAAATTAGGGGAAATGATAACCTTGAGATCCTAAGGTGGAGGATCTTTTGATCTTATGGTCAAAATTGAACCCTACACTTTTGTTTAAAAGAAGTTTACTTTTCCAAAAGCAACTTAAGTTAACTTAATATAAGTATAATGGGTTAAGTAATGAATGATGTGTACATTATTTTGGAGGGGTGTTTTTGAACTTGTTCTATATGTATTATTTAATAATGTTATTGCACAAAATGGTGTATTACTCTTAGTTAAATCTAATGGAAAAACTATTTGAGTTAAGATACGTTTTGAAAAAATAAAATAAATAATAATTAATTTCAACCTAATTCTAATGTTCAAATGTCTAATCCTTGAAAAAAATTGTAGCGTGAGATAGGGAATACACCGTAATTACGCATCAACACAACAATTATGGATAATATTAAACATTAAATTAATTTGAAAGACCTAAAGAGGTAACCTAAGTACCCAACTAGTAATGTATTCACAATTTATTTTTCTAACGAGTATTGATTTTATTCAATGGGTGGATGTTAATATTGAAATGAATGGTTTTCGCATTTTCTTTATCTTTGCACAACCAAAATATATTAATTTATTAAACAAATAAAAAAATTTACACAATTTTTAGGGTTTTGGATTATTAATTTTGGGTGATATTTTGGCATTACATTTGGTATCATAGCATAATTTCAACAAGTAAGAGCTTTGAGAAGCTATTTTGGTCTAACTTTTCTATGGTTAATTAAGTTTTTTTTTCCTTGTAGGATGACACATGAGGATAGAAAGGGAAAATAGGATGTGGTGCTCAATGTAGATCATTAGTGATATAAGAGAACCAAACAAACATGAACATGAAAATATTTTAGGTACTACAAGAGATTAAGGGTAAGCTATGAGAGGTTAGAGAGGAAACAAGGGAATTATATAACCACCACATCATACTAGAGATTATATGCTTGTATTAAAACCAAGCCATAGAATTACTAGCATGTTACCATAGAAACATATTCCTCATAAATACGAGAGAGATACCATCTATGTGTAAACAAAGTAAACCACATTTATAGATTAGTACGACATGGGGCACTTGAGTGTATAGAGTAGCAAGAAGAGGTACATGAGGATCATCCTCCCCACATGTGAATATCATCTGATCTTTTAAGGACATGTATGTGGGTCTAAGAAAATAATTTTAAGTAACAAGTACTTGGTAACTTGCTCGAAAGGAATACATTGGGCCTAGTGGCATAATACTAAGAGTTGAAATGAGAAGAGTACATGGCCATGGACCTTGTCAATTGTGTGGAGCTGTAATACCCCACAAGTGCAGTCAAGAATATAACAAGATCATCATCTTTGACTGATATTGACATCAAGCAGAAGAGGAACAAGTGTTTTCAATAAAGGTTAAGAAAACAAGACAAAGGGAATAATATGGTAAGTATGAACTGATATCAATCTTGTGATTATCTAAACCAAGAGTGTTGTTGCTAATTAATGCCTTAGAATAGTATTTTTATTATTCACTTAAGCTTGTAAGCACTAAGTCAATAAGTCTCACGAAGTATTGTGAACGACTTACGGGTCAAAAGTCTCTTTTTTGTGATATCCATTGTTGCAAATCAATCTTGAGCCATGACATCACATTAGGCCTAGTCTATATATTTCTAAAACTATTATACATATTTGCAAGATAATGTATCATTGTGACAGCTTTATAAGGTGATGTGATTTAAACATCAGAGTCGAGTGGAGGGATTCACTTAACCCATATTATTGATTAATCACTTTTTAGATTGGTTGACACGAGCTTGTAAATTTGGGGTCGAGATGTTAATTTTGGGACCTTTGAATTATTGAAAATTTAGTGTGTGATTTTTAGGTAAACCTTTTGAGATGCCGAGTTAGTTGAATAGTGATTTAATGACCGTAAAATGATATAACCAAACCACTATGTGTAAGATCATTGATAATGTAAGGTAGGTCATAGACCTTAAGGGACATGCCAACATATTTAAAATTATATAATGTAACTCCAGGGACATAGGGAGTTATGAGGGCATTTAAATAATAATTTTAAGGCCATGCATGTTTTATAATGTTGGTTTTATACTATATTATAATTCATTCTTTCCAAAGGATATTTGACCTATGTGATTAAAAGAAATTAAGTGATCTATATTTAGTTAATTTTGTGGACGAGTTAAATGAGGATTTAACTACGAGAAATCCCACCAATTTTGGAGGAGCGTAGGAGGATGGTGGTAGTTGGATAAGCCACTGGTACTCCAATAGTTAATACCATTAATTGTGCATTAAAATCATGGAAATCCGTAAATCTTCCTAAGGAATCAAATCGCATGTAACTTCTCCATTTTGTTTTTTTGATGAAATTTGGGGGAAAAGCTCCACTTCAGGCATATATGTATGGCAAGCAAGCTATGAGTTCATGTATCTATTTGTAGAAGAGGAATTTTGTTTTGTGGGAAATTTATAAGGCCGGAGACATTTTGATGTGACTGAAAGGAGGGTTGAATTGTTAGCTAGTTCGATTTGGATAGTCTTGAAACCATAAACTATCTCTGTCGCTACAACTCTTGCTAGCGATAGATCTTGAGGGATTTTGGAATTGAATTTGCAAGAAAGAAACATTCCTTATCCCCTTTATCTTTTTACTTCATTAGATGTTAGAGAGAATAGATATATGAAATTTTATTTGAGCTAAGGAAATATGCGGTATGTGATGGTTAGAAGTTGTTATTTTTATACTCTATTGTTACTCAAAAAAGAATTGGTAAAATGGTATGACTGTTGAACTTGAGTATTAAATATTTTATCTGTAATACTGCCCCAAATCATGTTACTTATTAAGACTTGGAATGAACGGTTTTTTTGCATTTTGTCGAAGATTTTGACCCAGATAATAATGGGTTTTCTATGCAAATGTTACAATATTGTTCAAATTCGATTTTGTGTGCATGGGTCATCCTTTACTTGACCGAGATTGTGATATATAGATCTGGGTATAAGATGATTCTAGATAATGGTGTTTTTTCTTTCGCTTTTGGTCTATACATTACATTTGTAAAAACATAGATGTATTGGGTATACACCTAGGATGATTTGTTGTTTTTATCTGATGCTTAGGTTATTATAGTTCTCTTTTTGCTCCATCAATTTGACTATTAAAAGAATAGGCATTTCATTGAGACTTGGAGTTTTCTAGTTACCCAACTTAGCAATTACCCTTATGGGATCTGCAAGAAAGCATTTCCTTGTCACTCCCTCTCTAGTAAGATAAACTTGGGTATTAACCTTTCTAACATGGCTCAGTTTGAGTGATTTTATTTTGAACTGGTAACACTTCATGTTAACCTTGGCTGATATATTGATCCTTGTAGCTCTTAGAGAGGTTATTGGGTAGTAGCTTGGATTACTCCTGGTTCCATTATAAATGAGTAGTGACAACGATTGAGTTACAGAATGCATCTTTTGTCATCACCATTTAGCCTCATGTAGGATGTAAGCTAAAAATTAATGTTCCTTTTCTTAGGATATGGAAAGTGTCATAGGTTTTGGTAATGGAATGCTGATTTTTCGAGTCTTCGGCTCACTCCGTTTATAAGGAATTTAATCAGTTTCTACCTTCTTTAATGGTCGACTAGACCAGTTTGAATTAATACTATTGAACAAAAAATGAAATTGGGGTTTAGGATTCAGAGGAATAAGTCTAACTTATCTTATATCGGGTATGGAATACCATTTCTTCTTCTTTCGTGAAGTTATCTAGTTCATTTTATACACACACACACACACACACACACACATGTATATATATATATCTAACTAGCTATAAACTTTAGAAAATATCAGTTGGGACTTGGATCCTGAAGGATAATGATTGGAAAAATGTTGAATGTTTCATGTTTATAAAAAGGTCTGAAAATCCTTATGTGAAACCAAAGGGTATTGGTTGGTTGACACCCTGGATATGTTTGTTAAGAAATGGCTGCTCCATTATAAGGTGAATAATGGAACTGAAACTTAGTTTGATTCCATTTCTTTAGATCAAATTTTACCAAAGATCCTTTTATTTGTATTATGTGGTTCTTATGTGGTTAAATGAATTATTGCTAGATGATAAAATCAAGTGTACCAATACCCCATTATAGAGGAATAGTACATACTAGTCATTGTGTCAACCTTGGGAAGTTTAGACTTCTATATATAAGTATAATTAAGATTTGGGGTTGTGTTTTCAGACTCTTATTATAATGGAAAATAGTAAGATATAACTCGAGGGAATGTGTTGTTTAAGAGAATACACAAATCCATGCAAATGAGAAATGATGTCTATAATTAATTTTTGTAAGTTATTAGGAGATATAACTTGAGATATATAATTCTCTTTCCTTATTATAATATTAACGATTATCACAGGGTATGTTGTTCATGAATTTATGATGCATAAACTTCATAGAATTTAAGTGATAAGAATATGGCGTCTAAGCCTAATTCGTTTGATGGGAAATTTAGTACAGCTTGAAACCGGTTGGGTTCAAGTACATAGAATGGATAACCTTGCGTGCCCAAGGTTATTATTTGTTGAATTGTTTGAGAAACCACAAGTTATAACCACTTCTAGATGTCAAGAGGATGATATAAATTCATACCGTGTATGATAGTATTTAATACTTCTATTTAATCTCTGTGGACTACAACTGTATTTACTATAATATGTAGTGTTGCTTAGATGATGCTCATTATTGGATTTGAAGATGTGTATCCGTGTTTTCTTAAACTTAATTATGTGAAGTATTATTAAGATACTGTAATTGAGGAATACTCAAAAAGGTAAAAGAAGTTGTACCATTAAATGTAAACCAAGTTAATGGAGTATGAATTTTGTTTCATTAACTCATTAAATTGTAAGAATGAGATAATTATTGCTGTATATATTCATTTTAACATTTAATGACATAAATTGATAAATAAGATAATGGATTTTTCGTGCTCATTCGATTGAATTGACCTTGTATAACCATTACAATAAAATGAGTGAAGATAACAAAGGCGTAAAGTAAAGAAACACATTGGTTATCTAATTGAAGCATATGCTTACTTTTAAAGGATAAAGATGTGTTCAAATTGTGAATTGATATATATTATTGTTTATTCGAAGGAAGTTATTTTTGTCATCAAAGTAGGGTTTTCTTGTGAAAATATACTAAGACTTTTATGATATATTGTAACATGGTAAAGATTCCATGCAATGATTAATAAATTCTTCCTTTATGTCGGTGAAAGACTGCTGATGCCTCTCTGCAATCTACGTAATAAATTCTACTATGTTGTAGTAGTGTCGGTATAAGAATGGCTTTATACTTATGATATTCTATGAAAATTGGATCATTAGACGATTATAATGGAGGGCTGTTGTAACTCACTCTATTTTAGAAATATAACAACTATCTTATGGACTAGGTGAACCTAGTAAGTTCAATAGATGATTTGTGAAGTTATTGTTATCCAAAATTCACCCCTCAAGGTAATTTTGATAACATGCATCAAATTATTCAGTCTCAAGCAAGAAGATTGATTCGAGGCCCAAATCATGTTTTTGGGGTCCCCTCGGCCTTTTCTAACTCTCCCATCCAAGAAGAAATCCCAACAAGTTATAGAAAATGGAAAAAATGTAATAAATAAGGTTGCAGGACTGTTTTAAAGCATTTCGGGTCTGAAGGGTTTGGGTTGTACTAAGGTTTGTCGTACCAAGCTTGGGGCCGAAAAAAAAAGAAAATCGGCTAAGTCGGACATTTTTGACTCAGACGGTCCCTGGGACGTCGGGACGCGAAAAGCCAAAATGGCCGAAAACAAAGAAAAATGTCTAAGTCTTGTTTCGTGCGGTTTGGGACATCCGGGACAAAAGTACATGGGGGATGCGAACCGGCCGATTCACCGAAAGATAGTCCATTTCGGGTGGTTCAGAGATATTTGTCCCAGGCAGTCCGCGGGACAGACAGTTGGGACAAAAGTACGTGAGGGACGCGTGGGAAGCGAAAAGGCGGAAAAGCTGCAAACAGGAACAAGGAAGCCCGAATCGGCCGAAGGAAGAGATTTTCATCTGGAACAGTTGGGAAAAAAGTATGTGAGGGATGCATGGGATGCAAAAAGGCAGAAAATCCGTAAACAGGAACAATGAAGCCCGAATTGGCCGAAGGAAGATATTTTCGTCCGGAACAGTTGGGACAAAAGTACGTGAGGGACGCGTGGGATGCGAAAAGGTGAAAAGGCTGCAAAAGAGACAAGGAGGCCCATGGATGAATCAGAACATGCCACGTGTCAGAAGGGGAAGAAATTTGAAAAAATTGCTAAGTGTTTGGTGCAAGGTAAAATTGCGCCCCTCAGGCCCGAGCCAATAAAATAGTGCCACGTGTCCAAGTGGCAAAAATTTTTAAGGAAGGGCCCGAAAGAAAAATTTCAAAGGATGAGCTCACGGCCAATCAGGGCTTGACATGTGTCATCCAAGTGGTGGAGCATGGGAAAATTTGAAATTTTTCCAAAGACCAAACGGGTAAAAAATTCAAACTTTTTCCCGCCGATCCGTTTTGGGCCTGTTTTTGCCCTAAATCTTCAAATGGCCATAACTTTCGATCCAGAGCTCGGATTTTCACGTTCTTTATATCAATGGAAAGCTGGTGAAATTATCTACATGATTTCGTGGTAATTTTTTCATTTTGGTTCAGTTTGGAGAGAAAAATCAAGAAACATCTCTGGCACGTGGTAATGGCCAGAAATGACGTTTCAACAACCAGTTTAATGCAAATTACAATTCGCCACTTTTTAAGTTTGCTAGGGTTCTCACCTACCACCATAATGAGATGAATTAAATTCAACCTAGAGGTGGTTGGGGTATATTTGGATTTCCTCTCTCTTTCCTCTCTCATTCTTCCTATAAATTGTAAGAAGGAGCTTCTTTCAAAATGTTGGACATTCTTGTTTTGCCCCTCCCTTCTTCTCTTTGGTAGGTGAATTTATGGAGTTCAAACCTCCCTTTTAAAACTGTAATGCAACTTTTCCTCTCGGCATTTTTTAGTGTATTGTATCAATCTTTGGAGCAAGTAATGCATGTCTCAGATGATTCTCAACCCTCTCTGTGTTCATTTACATCCTCCCGATCTTTCACTGCAAATTTTGTTATCTGTACATGATCTTGCATCACATTTTAATGGTTTGTGTTTATTGGCAAGATAGGTGTTCTTCATTACTTGGTGCATCACCTTTTCTATTTTAGGTTTATTTTTATGCATCCTCTTACCCTGTCTCCTTGGCAAGTTAGATTAGATTTTGAGTAAACCCTCTACAATTTTTTGTTTCGTGTGCATCTAAACAGAGGAATAGGAACTAGCCTTCATCCGGAGAGATTTTCTAATTTCGCAAGGTCCCACACTTGGGAAAAGCTCCATGTTATGCAATCGCACTGAGATTCTCAACCCATCAAGTTGCAGACACTCAGGGGTGCTGTGATTTGGTGATAACAGTTTTGGCACGCCCGGTGGGACATTAGAGGTCTCATTTTCATTACAACAAAGTTGATGTGCATCTGTTGCAATTTTCTTGCTTAAAAACTATAAATTACACATCTGGCGACTCCAAAAGAAGCATAATCCGCTGGTTTCAGTAGTCCAAGCCTGGCAAATTTATGAGAAGAATACAGACCAGGTCAAGAACTAGGGAGGAAGGATTGTTTGTTCATCTACACCTATCTCCAGGAAGAGAAAGAAGGGGAAGAAGAGCTCAAAGATCTCCATCTCCACCTAATAGAACCTTGTCAACACCTCCACCTGGTAGGCCTTTCATCCAATCAACAAGGGTTCTCAGGCCAATCAGAATGGCGCAACCACCGAATCCGTATGTCAATTTCACTGGCAGCAGCCCACTTGCTCTCAATGCACAACATCCAATCCCAGTTGCAGCATTGAAGAACATTCCATACTTCACTGGAGAGAACCAGACTACTCCTGGTGATCATGTTAAAGACATTGCCAACCTTTGTGCAATTCATGAAATCAATGAGATGTAAGTTGCTGTCAAATTGCTGGCATCCTCATTCAAGGGGAAAGATTTACAATGGTTCAGGAGCCTTGCCTCAGGTTCTATCCAAAATTGGAACCAGCTATGTATAGCCCTCCACGAGTAGTTTGGAGAGAAGGGAGATAACTTGTCCCTTTTGGAACAGTTGACAACCATCAAGAGAGCTCCCAATGAGCAGCTGACCGACTTCAACTTCAGATTTCAAAGGACTTGGGAGAGGATTCCAGTGGCAGTAAGCCCAGCAGCAGAAGGTGCTTTTCTATATTACCTTAAAGCTCTAAATTCTAATATTTCTATGTTGATTCAGTCCATGGGAGGCATAACTATCCCTATGGCTTATAGCATTGCCATTAGAGCTGAAAATTGTTTGATTCAAGCTGGAAAGCTAGCTCCTAGGCCTCCAATGCCATTATATCCAAGTTTAGAGAGCCCAAGTACTAGTCAAGCACCTGTCTTAGCTCCTATTCCCACTCCTAGAAATCAAAATTCAAGTGAAGCTTCTACTTCATCTTCTAGTGCCTCAAATGAACTTCAAGAAGTCATGAAGCAATTACAAAATCTAGGAAATGAGCTGGTTAAACTCAAGAGGTAGAAGCCCAAAGATTTAGACCTTCTTATCACCTCAAGCTCACCTAACAGTGAACCATATCAGCCTCAAAGACCACCCAATCTAGCTGCAAATCAGAATCAAGCAAGGCCTCCTGCCAACAGACCATTTCAGCCTGATAACCCCAATGTTGCATCCACATCCAGAGCTTTGGTACCGGTGCAAAATAACATGGCCCAAGAATATGATTGGTGTTTCCCGTGTGGTCAGCCACATAACCAATCAATGTGCTTTAATGGTGCATTAAATCAGGCTCTTATGGTGTAAATCATTGGTGGGTCGCAAGAATCCAACCACGAAGAGGATCAGCAGCAAGAAGCACCTCAGCAAGGAACATCTCCGAACGAAACTACTCTTGTCAATTGGCAGGCTGAAGATTTTTGTGGTATGAATCAAATACCCTCTCAAAGTGTTGCAGCCAACACAAGGTCAAAAAGGAGAAATTTGGGTGAAGGAAAGCCATTGGCTCCAAGTAATCCACAACCTTCTACCACTCCACAAGCTTTTGGCAAACAAAATGTAGTCCCAAACATGCAAGGAGCACCCAAACCAGCTCCTAAACCAACTCAAATACCAGTTGTTGCTGCCCACATGCAAGGGATGAATATGCAAACCAAGGGATAGCAAAGAGATCCTTCATCACCATTTAGTATCATTGATCAGATGAAGAAGACAAATGTAAATATATCAATGTGGGAATCCCTATCTATCCCAGGCCAGAGAGATTTGCTACAAAGCTGCATATGAAGGACTCACCAACTTTGAAACAACAAATCCAAATGCAAGAGAAGGTGCTCACAAATGCTGCCTAGCCCAAGGGAATCATGGAGGACAACAGGGTAAAATGTCAAAGCCCCCTCCTTTTTATGTCTCATTAATCATTGAAACCAATTGGTGCACAATTGCATGATTGATTCCGAGGCAAGTAGCTCAGTGATGCCCAAGCAAATAGCTGATCAGCTAGGACTTCAATATGAAACCATATCCAAAGGGGTAGTGCAATGGATGGGACAACAGTAACAATAGTTGGGGTGATTAGAAACTTGAGTCTTACCTTGCATGCATGTCCAAATGTTGTTGTTTTACAAGATGTATCAATTATAGACCTTCCACCACTCTTTTCCCTATGTTTGTCAAGACATTTCACATGCCAAGATTGGAGGATATTTGTTTGCTTGATTGGTCACACATGCTGTTGAAACAAGGTATGAAACCAAAGCTACAATCAGGTCTGAACCTATTGCAAACTTCCACATTGAGCCCTACACTCCAAGCCAGATCAATTCCAACTGTTCGGCATTTGATCAAGAAGATCACCCAAGCACTGATGAAGCTGACACCAAGGTTGGAAGCATCCCGGATCTAACTCTTGATGAATGGGCAAACAAGGTGCATGCTTTTGATCCTTATCAAGAAATAGAAGAATCTGAGCTAGGAGTCTATTGCATACATGAAGAAAATCAGCCCATTCCTAGCATCACCAAGCCAGACCACAAGGATGACAATGAGGTATGGCAGCTATTTTTTGATGGATCAAGGAGTAGACAAGGTGCCGGAGGGGGAGCCATGCTAGTTTCACCTCAAGGAGTAAAGTACTATTCAAATTTTAGATTTCAGTTTGCATGCTCCAATAACACTGCTGAATATGAAGCCTTGGTGCAAGGGATGCATTGGGCAATAAAGAGAGGAATAAAGAACTTGTAATTCTTTGGTGACAGTGAATTGATTGTAAATCAGGTCAAAGGGCAGCATGTTGCCAAGAATGATCTACTCAAGTGCTACAAGAACAGGGTGTGGGACCTCATTTAAGATTTTAAGGGATTTGGCATCAAATCGGTTCTAGAAAGAGAACCAAGTTCTTGTGAGCTTGCAGCGAGTTAGGGCAGCCTTTGATATTGTGGAAAGCATTCAAAAGGACAAGGTACAGCCAAGCATCCATGTGATTGTGAAACATTCAAAGCGCGATAACAATGTAAGTTGGCAAGTGTTTGAGAATGACCAGCAAATCATCCATTTCTTACAAGAAGAAGTGAGTTCTTAGCTAAAAATCGGAAAAATTGGAACAGCGATGGGTGACCAAGTGGTACAGTTGAGGACTAACAAGCTACCCAAGGGACTTATCACTTTGGAGTCTATTTTCAATCCCAATGATCAGTTTAGGAAAGAGAAAGCAAACATTTAGGTCAAGAGAGAAGATTCAGTATCCATCTTGGTGGAAGAGAACAAACCATTACAAATTGGAAAGATAACAACCAAACAAGAAAAGTATGAGTTCATACAGTTGTGTCAAGAGTTCCCTGATGTGTTTTCTTGGAGCTACAAAGACTTGAAAGGTTTCAATCCCAAGTTGGCTCAGCACACCATTGAGTTGGATCTAAATACTAAGCCCATCAGGAAGAAACAAAGGCCAGTCAATCCACACATGGAACCTCTCATGAGGAAGGAATTGAACAAGTTGATTGAGTCAAGAATCATATTCCCAATCAAGCATTCTAGTTGGGTTGCCAACTTAGTTCCAATCAGAAAGAAGAGTGGGGAAATCAGATTGTGTGTTGACTTCAAAGACTTGAATAGAGCATCTCTCAAGGACCATTACCCACTTCCTTCTATGGAGCAGATTTTGCAAGTGGTGGCTGGCTCCGAGAGGTTTTCACTACTTGATGGCTACTCGGGCTACAATCAGATTATGGTGAAGGAAGAAGATCAGTTCAAGACAGCCTTCACAACCAAATGGGGAACTTATGAATATAGGAAAATGCCATTTGGGCTGTCGAACGCTAGAGCTACCTTCCAAAGAGTAATGGACATGGCGTTCAAAGGTTTGATCAATAACGTGGTGCTGATATACCTTGATGATATTACTGTTTTTTCAAAGAATGTAGCAGACCACCTCTCTCATTTGAGACAAGTCTTCCAAAGGTGTAGGAGATTTGGAGTGTCTTTGAATCCTAAGAAGTGTATCTTCCTAGCACATGAAGGAAATCTCCTTGGCCATATTGTCTCCAAAGAAGGATTAGCAATTGATCCAGAGAGGGTTGAAGCCATAAGAGCACTACCATTGCCAAACCACAAGAAGGCCCTTCAGAGTTTCTTGGGAGAATAAACTTTGTTCGGAGGTTTGTCCCAGATTTTATAGCCCTTGTCAAACCTATCACCAAGATGTTAAAGAAAAACATGGCTTTCAAGTGGACAATAGAAGGCAAGGAGGGTTTTGAAGCAATCAAAGAAGCCATCTCCCAAGCACCAACTCTCATCAACCCGGATTTCTCCAAGGATTTCATCCTCTATGCATTTGGAGGTAATGATACTATTTCTGCCATTTTGGTGCAGCAAAACAAGGACAATGATGAGCAGCCAATTGCTTTCTTCAGCCAAATCCTAGAGGACTATGAGGTGAGATATTCTTTTATTGAGAAGCATGTACTTGCAGTAATCAGAAGCTTAAAGAAATTCAAGCATCTAGTCTCAAACAAAAAAGTTTAGTTGTTGGTCTCTCATGTGGGAATAAAGGACTTCCTCCTCAACAAGGATTTGAATGAGAAAAGGGTAGGTTGGATCACTCGTGTCATGGAGTATGACATTGATATCAAGGTCACCAAGTTGGTAAGAGGAAAAGGATTGTGTGAGCAGCTTATTCTGGGCAAGCAAAAGGGAGTATGCAATGAAGAAGAGGTTGTTTTGATAGTTCAAGACAACCATGTGCAAGGTAGCACTCAAGAAGAGGATAATGTTGTCCCCACTCCTTGCTAGACCCAAGGTATAATGCACTTCCTAAGCACGGGCCTATGCCCTCTAGAGATGAACAAAACCCAAAGAAGACACTTTAGATTGTAGGCTGTCCCATATGCCATAGTAGACGGTGTTTTGTTCAAGAAAGATATGAATGGAGTGTTGTTGAGATGCATTAACACAAATCAGATTCATAGGGTGTTGGAAGAGTTCCATGGTGGACCAGCTGGTGGTCATTTTACACCAAGAGTGATAGCCCTAAAAATCATGAAGGCTGGTTATTATTGGCCCAAGATTTTCAGTGATTACTTCGCGTGGATCAAAAGGTGCAAGAATTGTGCATTCTTCACAGGTAAAGAGAGGCTTGCTGCCCTCCCATTGCATCCAATTTTAGTTGACCAGCCATTCATGCAATGGGGTTTAGATTCACTGAGTCATTAATCCCAATTTAAGCCAAGGGCATAAGTGGATTTTGATAGCCACATACTACTTCACCAAATGGACTGAAGCAGTAGCACTCACGGAAGAAAATGAGTCTAGCATCTTAGACTTCTATGAGGGGATAGTAACCAGATTTGGCATACCTGCTACAATAATCTTAGATAATGCATTAGCATTCATTGGATACAAGGTGACTGAGTGGGATGTCAAGAACGGATCTACCTAAGTACTTCATCAAACTACTACCCTCAGGGTAATGGCCAGGCTGAATCTACAAACAAGAACTTGTTGAGGATCATTAGGAGGACTCTTGATGAGAATCAGAGGTCTTGGCATACCAAACTAAAATCAGCCTTATGGGCTGATAGGATAACTCCCAAGAGATCCACAGGTAACTCTCCATTCAGGCTTGTTTATGGCGAGAGGCAATCTTGCCCATGTCACTTGAGTTTCTAACATTGGAACTCATGAAGCGATTAGAGTTGCTTAGAGTTTGGGCCCATGGAGGTGAGATATGCGAGAGTTGATGGAGCTCCAAGAGATCGAGATCGAGCATCCCAAGCGATGGGGAAGGATCAAGCTTTGATCAAGAAGACCTTTGATAGGAAGGCCAAGAGTAGATCTTTCCAAGTTGGAGATCTAGTGTTAAAATGGGATGCAGATAGAGAAAAACTAGGAAGGCATTCAAAATTTGATGCCATTTGGAGTGGCCCATACATGGTCACAAAGTGTAAGGACAACAATGCCTTCCAATTGTCTTCATTGGATGGCGAAGAACTGTAGATTCCAGTCAATGGAATCTATCTAAAGCATTGCTACTAAAGGGAAATTCTCCACCTTGTAAATATTAGCTTAGGTTTTCATTCCTCCAAGTGCTTGTGCACACTCTGCATGTTCCATTTGGAGCATGTATGAATTTCAGTTTTGTACATAGTTTTTGTGGTGCTGGTCTTGCTCTTGCACAGTCCATTTTAGTGGGTTTCCAAGTGGCTCAGAGAGGAGGTTTTCAAAGTTCAGATCAGTTTGCAGGCTACAACTCATGACTCCATGCCCAATGGATGCTTCAGGCAACTGGTAACTTCATCCAGTAGGCAGATGACCCCGCTGAGTCGCCAAAATTGTTATCCAAAATTCACCCCTCAAGGTAATTTTGATAACATGCATCAAATTATTCATTCCCGAGCAAGAAGATTGATTTGAGGCCCAAATCATGTTTTTCGGGTCCCCTCGGCATTTTTCTAACTCTCCCATCCAAGAAGAAATCCCAACAAGTTAGAGAAAATGGAAAAAATGCAAAAAATAAGGTTGCAGGACTGTTTTAAAGCATTTCGGGTCTGAAGGGTTCGGGTCGTACTGAGGTTCATCGTACCAAGCTTGGGGCTGAAAAAGTAAGAAAATTGGCTAAGTCGACATTTTTGATTTAGACGGTCCCCTGGACGCGTCGGGACGCGAGGGACGCGAAAAGCCGAAATGGCCAAAAACAAAGAAAAATGTCTAAGTCTTGTTTCACACGGTTTGGGACATCCGGGAAAAAAGTACGTGGGGATGTGAACCAGCCAATTTACCGAAAGATAGTCCATTTCGGGCGGTTCGGAGATATTTGTCCCAGGTAGTCCGCGGGACAGTTGGGACAAAAGTACGCGAGGGACGCATGGGACGCGAAAAGGCGGAAAAGCCGCAAATAGGAACAAGGAAGCCCGAATCGGCTGAAGGAAGAGATTTTCATCTGAAACAGTTGGGACAAAAGTATGTGAGGGACGCGAAAAGGTGGAAAAGCCACAAACAAGAACAATGAAGCCCGAATCGGCCGAAGGAAGAGATTTTCGTCCATAACATTGGGACAAAAGTACTCGAGGGAAACGTGGGACGCGAAAAGGAAAAAAGGCCGTAAAAGATACAAGGAGGCCCATGGATGAATCATAAAGTGCCACATGTCAAAAGGGGAGGAAAGTTGAAAAATTTGTTAAGTGTTTGGTGCGAGGAAAATTGCGCCCTCTGGGCCCGAGCCAATAAAATAGTGCCACGTGTCCAAGTGGCAAAATTTTTTTAAGGAAGGGCCCGAAAGAAAAATTTCAAAGGATGAGCTCGTGGCCAATCAGGGCCTGACACATGTCATCTAAGTGGCGAGTGTGGGGAAAATTTTAAAATTTTTCCAAAGACCAAACGGGTAAAAAATTCAAACTTTTTTCCCGCCGATCCGTTTTGGGCCTGTTTTTGCCTAAATCTTCAAATGGCCATAACTTTCGATCCAGAGCTCAGATTTTCACGTTCTTTATATCAATGGAAATCTGGTGAAATTCTCTACATGATTCTATGGTCATTTTTGCATTTTGGTTCAGTTTGAAGAGAGAAAAATCAAGAAACATCTTTAGCACATGGTAATGGCCGAAATGACGCGTTTCAACAACCGGTTTAATGCAAAATATAGTTCACCACTTTTTAAGTTCACATAGGGTTCTCACCTACCGCCATAATGAGATGAATTAAATGCAACCTAGAGGTGGTTGGGGTAGATTTGGATTTCCTCTCTCTTCCCTCTCTCATTCTTCCTATAAATTGTAAGGAGGGGCTTCTTTCTAAATGTTGGACATTCTTGTTTTACCCCTCCCTTCTTCTCTTTGGTAGGTGAATTTGTGGAGTTCAAACCTCCCATTTAAAACTGTAATGCAACTTTGCCTCTTGGAATTTTTAGTGTATTGTATCAATCTTTGGAGCAAGTAATGCATGTCTGTGGATGATTCTCAACCCTCTCTGTGTTCATTTGCATCCTCCTAATCTTTCACTACAAATTTTTTTATCTGTGCATGATCTTGCATCACATTTTAATGGTTTGTGTTTATTGGCAAGATAGGTGTTCTTCATTCCTTGGTGCATCACCTTTGCTAGTTTAGGTTTATTTTTATGCATCCTCTTACCCTGTCTCCTTGGAAAGTTAGATTAGATTTTGAGTAAACTCTCTGTAATTTTTTGTTTTATGTGCATCTCAAGCAGAGGAATAGGAACCGCCTTCATCCGGAGAGCTTTTCCGATCACGCAAGGTCCCACACTTGGGAAAATCTCCATGTTATGCAATCACACTAAGAGTCTCAACCCATCGAGTTGCGGACACTCGAAGTCTTTGTGATTTGGTGATAACAATTATAAATCGAATACAATGGATAGGTTAATGGAAAACACTATGGAGTAGTGTTGATGAATTCTTAATCTAAACTGATTAACTTATGGGAAATTAATATTATTGTTAGCAAGAAGTTGTGATTCCTCACAAGATCAGTTAAAGGTTAAATGCTTGATAGATGAGAAATCATCTAGGCATGAATCTTGATGGATATGCTTATGTATACATACTTAAGGAATATTCTTCTAACAAAGTTTGAGTAACTATACTAGAGATAAATTAATACGATGAACCTTCTGGATGATAAGGTAAATTTCAACATATAAGGGTTATGTCTTTAAAACGTGTTGATATTCCTTTTGGGAAGAACTTAAACCTTTAAGGAAATTAAGCTAAAATACTCTGTAAGACTAATCCAACTCCCGTAACATGATGAGGAGTTTAACATAATACTTCAAGGTGAAATAATAAATAAGAATAGACACATATATTCTTTGATACTTAAAGCGAACTATATTTCCATAAAATGGGAAATGAAATATAAGATATTTTAGATTACCATAATTCAAAATATGATGTGATGAACCTCTATGATGGAGTTACTCCAACTAACAATATGTAATGAAGATAATTCATTAATAATCAGGTTGAACATAAATGCTAAAAGGACGCATAGGATATGGGATATAGTTGGCATAGAATTGTATGGGAGATGATTAAATCATAGAGTACTAAACCTCTATGAAACCGTGGGTATGATGCCTAATTCAAGTGATGAGATTGTTGATAGGAACATGCAGATGTGTTCAACATGAGTACTTTCCATCAAATTCACTATGGGATTTTGGTGTCTACTCTCCTAAAATTTTTGAGTTAAAATCAACCATGATTAAGATATGACGGTGTAGTCATACAAAGGATAACAATGGTCCTGATAGCTAGAATTAATAGAATATATCTTTAGACACCAAGAAATTTGTATAAGGATCCAATAAAAATGATTATATTGTTCAGGATAGTAACTTATGCAAATAAACCTAGTCGTTTAGGCACTATTGTAGAAGTCCCGAAGAGAAGTGGGACTACTACCTGAAACAAGAAACTTAAAATGGGTAAGACTCATTTATGGATAAATTAGACTCCGACAAATATATAAATGCTGAAGTAAAATCGAGTAAAATGATTCTAATAAATAGAATAAGTGTTATTGAAAGGAGGATAATGTTAGGAATTAGAGAAAAAATATGCGGAAACAATTCCTCAAACCACAACAAGAGGGAAACTATATAGCAGAATTATATTTACGAAATATAACAACATAAATGAATAATGCACAAAAGAATACAAGACAAGATTTAATGTGGTTCACGCAATTTGGGCTACGTCCACTAAGAAATTACTCATATTTTATTATCAACAAGAGTAAAACAACTCTCATAGTCTTCTCTCGATTATGAACTCACAAATGAGAATTCCAAAGATACTAAACCACAATTGATACCCAATTGCATAACCTTGATCACTCTTGATCACCTCTTGATCTCTAAGACTCAAGACCTCTTGAACACTCAAGATATATTTAAGATACCCTAACACCTCTATTTATAGGATTACAATCCTTTTAAGAAGCCATAAATCTGACCCTAGAAGATTGAAAGTCACAATCTTTCAACTTCCCACGGCTGGAAAAATAGTCCCGACGTTGACAGCCAATTAACAGCATGTTAACAACAACGTCGCAACAACGCCACAGCCAGACATAACCGTAGAATGCTCCTGAAGTCTCCAAAATTAACCGTTCGAGCTCTAACACTTCAACACTGATTCAAGAAGACCAAAAATAGGCTCCACACCCCAACAAATAATGAGAATGAATTTGTATGTCCCTAATGATGAGTGATTATGTGGCTTGCATGATTTCTTATAGGAGTAAGAATAACATTAATGGTTATTACTCCTTGATAATGTTTGGCATTATTTTATTCAGTTGAATTTGAATCTTTAGTAACAACAAGATTGGGAATTTAGATCTAAAGAGTGATCTATCTTATGTCTGAAACAGATAGGTAGAAATGAGTATTATTGGAACTGCATTTAACCTATCATGATATTATGGGACAAGACTCTAGTTTCACTTCACTAAGTAATGAAGACATGGGAACTAGAACAAATTGTCTTGTTTAATTTATTAAGGTACCATGTCTCATTTTTAGACCCTTGATACGGCACCTCACTAATGCCATTACATGATTGTATCCATTTAATGACATTGGTTGTTATTTTAATACTTGCCACATAACAACTATATTGAGTTTCCTTATCAAGATCTTAAAATGTGGTTTGGTATTGCTTAAGTATAAGCTTGTTAAATTTACAAGGGCGATGAAATGCCATGGGTCGATACCCTGATGCCAACATATGATGGATATGGGAAGGGAAGTAGTATAGTAATGATGTGAATCATTACAAAGAAATTTTCTTTCCCATAGGCATCATAGGATGACATCGAGGTATAACTACATGTAGGTTAATCCGGACTTGTACCTTGTATAGGACTTGTAGCTGTTTACAACATCAATGACTGCAAATCCATATAACTGAACAAGTGAATAAGGTGAGATGACAAGATTTCAATGGTAGGTGTTCCATCATGGAATTGAGCATGGCATACATGACTCAGAAAACTTGCGCAAGGTAGTGTAACTGATAATTACATTGTCAAGATTTCACCATTATCTAAGCTGTGAGATGCCTATGGATTTCATAGGTGGAACCCAGGTACACACTTAGGGGTTATCACTTATATATCATATCCTATTAAATGAGAAATAAAGGGATACATTTTACGTATGGCTTGTAAAGAGCATTGAGGAGAACACGTAAAGTTCAATATTCTCTCATATAGTTGCACATGGTTCATGATAGTTATCGGAAATGGATTACATAAAGACTTATGTTGGATTTAAATATATGGGTATTTAAATCAGCTACATGAGGTAAGATAAAAAAAATATCTAATATTGAAGTGAAAAAGTGGATGTTACATTTTGGTATCAGAGCTAAAGGTTGCAGCTCTTGGGCCTAATGAGTCCTTACGCTTAGAAAATTCTTATTTTATGAATAGAATAAAAAGGATGAAGGATGTACCATGGATGATGAACCAGATCAAACTAAGCTTTGGGTTTGGGGGTAAAAGAGTTAAATAATACTCTAAGATTCCTTCATGACACACTATACTAGATAGATGCAAAGAGCAGCTGGTAAGTGTGAATAAGAGCAGCCAAGCAAAACAACTTAGGCTGAATGATGATGATTAGTAAAGTGTTACTCGATTGATCAAACTGCATTATGATAAAAATTGGAGTATAAATCCAATATTAAAGGAAATCTACATAGGATTAAGGTAGTATTTAGAAGAAGACTAACTATTGTTATGGCAGTGACTTGGAAGGCTAGTTAGGCCAGAATGAAATCTGCAATAAAATTGTACCTTTATCTAGTAAAAACATGCAAGAGCATTAGCTCTTCCTTATTTCTAATTTTTAGAAAAGAGATAAAGGATGGAAATATTCAGAAAGTGTGACCTTCCAGAGTAATGCTTGACATAGTTTCGTTGAAAAAGAAACAAGTCATCCTATCATAATGACAGAAAGTTAAATAAGACCTTCTTCTTGCTATTAAATGAAAATATTAATGTAGTTGAGTTCTTGATGTGAAGTGACTAGCTGGAAAGTAAGTTGGAATTCAAAAATTTTAATTGCAATAGTAAGAAAAATTGTATGAACCATAACTGGGTGTCAGTTATCATGATATAGTCACTGATTGAACTCATTTCACAAAAGAAGGAAATCTTTCGATAAGGTTGATTTGCATATTTACGACTTTAATATAGTTGCATGAGATTTTTTATAACAAGATGCAATGGTAGAGTGCTTTGAAGATAGATTTAGGAAAATGCATCCTTATGAAATCCATACAAGTAAAAAAATAATAATTCTGTGTAGGGTTCTTATATGTTATGAATGGTGCAACCTTGATTGGTCGTGACCAAATAAAATTTCTAAGACTCTAAAGTTGGAGTTTAGTAGAAGTAAAGGATGTTTACGAGACTAACTACAGATGTAAGAGGTCTATTTTAAACTTGTATTGTGAATGTATAAAACTTTCATCCTCCAATTTGGATCGTATACCTTGTTAAGGTATAGAGGGACTGTTTTACGTTCTACTGTATTATGACCTTGGTTCTTAAGTTTCTTAAGGGCTGAAGGTAATAGGCATAAATATTTATATAACTGTATAACTTTATTATCATAATACAATTTATTACCCTTGTGGTAGTGTGTGATTGTGGTATGACCACTCTATTAATATACTACTTGGATACGTATGGCCAAATAAGTCTAGCTAGTTTGCTAAGTGTTATTGAGTAAACACTCTTCTAGAAGATTGAATGATAACTATGTTATTTACTTACCTGAGATGCTATGCAATATTGAAATGTCTTACAAGGACATGGTACTCATTGTTATTGCATACTTTTAAAAAAAAAAAAATTGATACCTTGAATTGAATTCAAAGTGTGATAGGCCCAAATAATATTTCGTTGGCTGAGACAACATTGCCAGGTTGGTAAAATTTCAAACCTAGTAGGAAACTAGATGTTGAAAATTTTAACGAAGAATTTCAGGTATGTACTTGATATTCATGATTCCATGGGAATAAGTAAGCTGACCTTCAAGGTTTTAAAGTCAAAAGTGTCTTTAAATTTAATATTGTTATCAATATTGTGTGCCTAAAATGGTAAATACAACTAGCTTAGTTGTAAAGGAATGGTAATTTAAAGCTAGTAGGAGTTACAGATTGCAAAAGTAAACTCTACATAACCCAAGTCTCAGTCTTTGAACTTTGAATATGGGAATCATTGAATTGGGGTGCCACATTCTAGAATGTTTCATAAGGTTCTATTGATCCTTTTAACCATGTGATTGTTGTGTAGGCACTCTGTCATTACACTATTGTTACTTGATTTCACTGATGAACTCATAACCTACGTTATGAGATGATTGGCTAATTTTAGTATGTATCTTTTTCTAATGATACAACAAAGTATAATTTATATTAAAAAAAGAGGGATGCTTAGTCCATACCTGTTATGGAAACTAAGGAAGTATATACTCATATTGTTTTGATCAAGTATCGAATGCATGACCTTACTTGAATGATTAGTCTTATCACGATGGAATTGTAATGAGAAATAACTCACTACACCATGTTGTAATAATGTTATACATGACAGTATAGAAAATTAAGAATCATTTATCTTAACTAATTTCATATGAGTTGTCTGGGTGTATAACTCAAGGAAATATAGAATGATATTCTGCTCCATTGAGGTATCAATGGGCTAATATATTATAACTGATTAATGAATTCATGTTATTCAACTTAAAGGAACTAGAATAATAAGATTATAGTTACATAAGTATGGGCTTATATGACTGTAACATTATTATTCTAGCATTACTTGAGCTGATTGTGAACAACTATGTTTGATTGATTACTTATGTTATCTTGAGTAAATGCTAGTTTTAAAGCTTTCTAAAGTATGAGTTTGGATTTCTTTTAGAGGTAGAGTCTGATTAAGTATGACCTTAAAATAAAAAATCCTCATGACTAGTCTTGCATGTTGTAATACCTTGATGTAAGATAGTTGTGATTGGACTTGTCTAGGTTTAATACAAGCAGTGTCATGTTGCATTAGCTTGGCAAAGCTAAATTCTGAGAATACCTTTTGTATGTATTGCATAATGATACATGAAGAAAACTACTAAAGAGATAGAATCTATGACATGTTGCTTATAGTATAACAGGTTTCTTGGATGACAAGTATGATAGCTAGTAAATGTGAGTTTATGAGACATGAGATTACTAGTTTCAATGAAAACAATGATGATTTTGCTGAAATAGAGGTACATAATTTTTTACTTGATTGATTTAATTAAGTAGTAATAATAAATCATTGGGACAATGATTCATTAAGGGGGAATAATGTAATACCACACAAGTGCAGTCAATAATTTAATAATATCTTCATCTTCGACCGATTTTGACATCAAGGAGAAGAGGAACAAGTGTTTTCAATAAAGATTAAGAAAACAAGACAAAGGGAATAATATGGTAAGTAAAAACTTATATTGATCTTGTGATTATCTAAACTAAGAGTGTTATTGCTAATTAATGCCTTAGAACAATATTATTGTCATTGGCTTAAGCTTGTAAGCACTAAGTCAATAATTCTCACGAATTATTGTGAATGAATTATGGGTCAAAAGTCTCTTCTTTGTGATATACATCGCTGCAAATCAATCTTGGGCCATGATATTACATTAGGCCTGGTCTATATATTTCTAAAACTATTATACATATTTGTGAGATAATGTATCATTGTGACAACTTTAGAAGGTGATGTGATTTAAACATCAGAGTCGAGTGGAGGGATTCACTTAACCCATATTATTGATTAATCACTTTGTAGATTGGTTGACATGAGCTTGTAAATTCAGGGTTGAGATGTTAATTTTGGGACCTTTGAATTATTGAAAATTTAGTGTGTGATTTTTAGGTAATCCTTTTGAGATGCCGGAGTTAGTTGAACAACGATTTAATGACCATAAAACGGTATAACCAAACCGCTATGTGTAAGATCATTGATAAAGTAAGGTAGGTCATAGACCGTAAGGGACATGCCAACATATTTAAAATTATATAATGTAACTCTAGGGACTTTGGGAGTTATGAAGGCATTTAAATAATAATTTTAAAGCCATGCATGTTCTATAACATTGGTTTTATATTATATTATAATTCATTCTTTCCAAAGGATATTCGACCTATGTGATTAAAAGAAATTAAGTGATCTATATTTAGTTAATTTCGTGGATGAGTTAAATGAGGATTTAACTGTAGAAATCCCACCAATTTTTGAGGAGTGTAGGAGGATGGTGGTAGTTGGATAAGCCACTGGTACTCTAGCAGTTATTACCATTAATTGCGCATTAAAATCATGGAAATATGTAAAGCTTCATAAGGAATCAAATCGCATCCAACTTCTCCATTTTGTTTTGTTGATGAAATTTGGGGGAAAAGCTCCACTTCAGGCATCTGTGCATGGTGAGAAAGCTATGAGTTCATGTAGCTGTTTGCAGAAGAGGAAGTTTGTTTTGTGGGAAATTTATAAGGCTGGAGACATTTTGATGTGACTGAAAGGAGGGTTGAATTGTTGGCTGGTTCGATTTGGATAGTCTTGAAACCATAAACTCTTTGTCACTGCAACACTTGCTGGAGATAGATCTTGAGGGATTTTGGAATCGAATTTGTAGGAAAGAAACATTCCTTATCCCCTTTATCTTTTTACTTCATTAGATGTTAGAGCGAATACATATATGCAATTTTATTTGAGCTAAGGAAAAAGGTGGGTATGTGATGGTTGGAAGTTGTTATTTTTATACTCTATTGTTCTGTAAAAAGAATTGGTAAAATGGTATGACTGTTGAACTTGAGTATTAAATATTTTATCTGTAATACTACCCAAATCGTGTTACTTATTAAGACTTGGAATGAATGGTTTTGTTGCATTTTGTTGAAGAGTTTGACCTAGATAATAATGGGTTTTCTATGTAAATGTTATAATATTGTGCAAAGCCGCTTTTGTGTGCATGGGTCATCCTTTACCTGACCGAGATCATGATATATAGATCTAGGTATAAGATGATTCTAAATACTGGTGTTGTTTCTTTCACTTCAGTTCTATGCATTTCATTTACAAAAATAGAGATGTATTAGGTATACACCTAGGAAGAGTTGGTGTTTTTATCTGATTTTTAGGTTATTATAGTTCTCTTTTTGCTCCATCGATTTGACTGTTAAAAGAACAAGAATTTCATTGAGACTTAGAATTTTCTAGCTACCAAACTTAGTGATTACCCTTATGGGATATGTAAGAAAGAATTTCCTTGTCACTCCCTCTCTGTAAGATAAACTTGGGTATTAACCTTTCTAACATGGCTTAGTTTGAGTGATTTTATTTTGAACTGGTAACACTTCATGTTAACCTTGGCTAATATATTGATCCTTGTAGCTCTTAGAGAGGTTATTGGGTAGTAGCTTGGATTACTCTGGTTCATTATAAATGATTAGTGATGAGTGACTAAGTTGCGAATGCATCTTTTGTTGTCACCATTTAGCCTCGTGTAGGATGTAATCTCATCATTAATGTTCCTTTTCTTAGGATATGGAAAGTGTCATAGGTTGTGGTAATGGAATGTTGATTTGTGAAGTCTTCGGCTCACTCTATTTATGAGGAATTTAATCAGTTGCTACATTCTTTAATGGTCGACTAGACCAGTTCAAATTAATACTATTGAACAACAAATGAAATTGGGGTTTAGGATTCAGAGGAATAATTCCAACTTATCTTATATTGGGTATGGAATACCATTTCTTCTTCTTTCGAAGTTATCTGTTCATTATATATATATATATATATATATATATATATAACCAGCTATAAACTTTAGAAAATCTCGGTTGGGACTTGGGTCCTGAAGGATAATGATTGGAAAAATGTTGAATGTTTCATGTTTATAAAAAGGGCTGAAAATCCTTATGTGAAACCAAAGGGTCTTGGTTGGTTGACACCCTGGATATGTTTGTTAAGAAATGGCTGCTCCATTATAAGGTGAATAATGGAACTAAAACTTAGTTTGATTCCATTTCTTTAGATCGAATTTTACCGAAGATCCTTTTATTTACATTATGTGGTTCTTATGTGGTTAAATAAATTACTACTTGGATGATAAAATCAATTGTACCAATACCCCATTATAGAGGAATAGTACATAATAGTCATTGTGTCAACCTTCGAAGTTTAGACTTCTATATATAAGTATAATTAAGATTTGTGGTTGTGTTTTCCTTCTCTTATTATAATGGAAAATAGTAAGATATAACTTGAGGGAATGTGTTGTTTAAGAGAATACACAAATCCCATGCAAATGAGAAATGATATCTATAATTAATTTCGTAAGTTATTAGGAGATATAACTTGATATATATAATTCTCTTTCCTTATTAGAATATTAAAGATTATCATAGGGTATGTTATTCATGAAGTTATGACGCATAAACTTCATAGAATTTAAGTGATAAGAATACGGTGTCTAAGCCTGATTCGTTTGACGGGTAATTTAGTATAGCTGAAACCGGTTGGGTTCAGGTACATAGAATGGATAACCTTGCATGCCCAAGGTTATTATTTGTTGAATTATTTGAGAAACCACAATAGTTACAACCACTTCTAGCTATGAATAGGATGATATAAATTCATACCGTATGATAGTATTTAATACTTCTATTTAATCTCTGTGGACTACAATTGTATTTACTATAATATGTAGTGTTGCTTAGATGATGCTCATTATTGGATTTGAAGATGTGTATCTAGTTTTTCTTAAACTTAATTATGTGAAGTATTATTAAGATACTATAATTGAGGAATACTCAAAAAGGTAAAAGAAGTTGTACCATTAAGTGCAAACCAAGTTAATGGAGTATGAAGTTTGTTGCATTAATTCATTAAATTGTAAGAATGAGATTATTATTGTTGTATATATTCATTTTAACATTTAATGACATAAATTGATAAATGGGATAATGGAATTTTCTTGCTCAGTTTAGTTGAACTGACCTTGTCTAACCATTGCAGGAAAATGAGCGAAGATAACAGGCGTAAAGTAAAGAAACACATTGGTTATCTAATTAAACCATATGCTTACTTTTAAAGGATAAAGATACTTTCAAATTGTTAATTGCTATATATTCTTTTTTATGTTAAGGAAGTTATTTGTTGTCATCAAAGTAAGGGTTTTCTTGTGAAAATCTACTGAGTACTTTTATGATATATTGTAACATGGTAAAGATTCCATGCAATGATTAATAAATACTTTCTTTATGTCGGTGAAATATTGTTGATGCCTCTCTGCAATTTTTATAATAAATTCTACTATGTTGTAGTAGTGTTGGTATAAGAATGGCTTTATACTTATGATATTCTATGAAAATTGGATCATTAGACGATTGTAATGGAGGGCTGTTGTAACTCTCTCTGTTTTAGAAATATAACAACTATCTTATGGACTAGGTGAACCTAGTAAGTTTAATGGATGAATTGTGAAGTTATAAATCAGTAATACAATGGATAGGTTAATGGAAAACACTATGGAGTAGTGTTGATGAATTCTTAATCTAAACTGATTAACTTATGGGAAATTAATATTATTGTTAGCAAGAGGTTGTGATTCCTCACAAGATCAGTTAAAGGTTAAATGCTTGGTAGATGAGAAATCATCTAGGCATGAATCTTGATGGATATGCTTATGTATACATACTTAAGGAATATTCTTCTAACAAAGTTTGAGTAACTATACTAGAGATAAATTAATACGATGAACCTTCTGGATGATAAGGTAAAGTTCAACATATAAGGGTTATGTCTTTAAAACTTGTTGATGTTCCTTTTGGGCAGCACTTAAACCTTTAAGGAAATTAAGCTGAAATACTCTGTAAAACTAATCCAACTCCCATAACATGATGAGGAGTTCAACATAATACTTCAAGGTGAAATAATAAATAAGAATAGACACATATATTCTTTGATACTTAAAGCGAACTATATTTCCATAAAATGGGAAATGAAATATAAGATATTTTAGATTACCATAATTCAAAATATGATGTGATGAACCTCTGTGATGGAGTTACTCCAACTAACAAGATGTAATGAAGATAATTCATTAATAATCGGTTGAACATAAATGCTAAAAGGACCCATAGGATATGGGATATAGTTGGAATAGAATTGTATGGGAGATGATTAAATCCTAGAGTACTAAACCTCTATGAAACCGTGGGTATGATGCCCAATGCAAGTGATGAGATTGTTGATAGGAACATGCAGATGTGCTCAACATGAGTACTTTCCATCAAATTCACTATGGAATTTTGGTGTCTACGCTCCTAAAATTTGTGATTTGAAATCAACCATGATTAAGATATGATGGTGTAGTCATACAAAGGATAAAATGATCTGATAGCTGGAATTAATAGAATATATCTTTAGATGCCAAGAAATCAGTATAAGGATCCAAGAAAAATGAATATATTGTCCAGGTGATAGTAACTATGAAAATAAATCTAGTCGGGTTTAGGAATTGTTTTAGAAGTTCTCAAGAGAAGTGGGATTACTACTGAAACAAGAAACTTAAAATGGGTAAGACTCATTTATGGATAAATTAGACTTGGCGAATATATAAATGCTGAAGTAAAACTGAATAACATAATTCTAATAAAGAGGATAAGTGTTATTGAAAGGAGGATAACGGGAATTACTCATATGTCCCTAATGATGAGTGATTATGTGGCTTGCATGATTTCTTATAGGAGTAAGAATAACATTAATGGTTATTACTCCTTGATAATGTTTGGCATTATTTTATTTGGCTGAATTTGAATCTTTAGTAATAAAAAGATTAGGAATTTAGATCTAAACAGTGATCTATCTTATATCTGGAATAGATAGGTAGAAATGAGTATTATTAGAACTACATTTAACCTATCATGATATTATGGGATAGGACTCTAGTTTCGCTTCACTAAGTAATGAAGACATGGGAACTAGAACAAATTGTCTTGTTTAATTTATTAAGGTACCATGTCTCATTTTTAGACTCTTGACAGGGCAACTCACTACTGCCATTACGTGATCATATCCATTTAATGACATTGGTTGTTATTTGAATACTACCACATAACAACTATACTGAGTTTCCTTATCAAGATCTTAAAATGTGGTTTGGTATTGCTTAAGTACAAGCTTGTTAAAGTTACAAGGGTAGATGAAACCCCACGGGTTGGTATCCCGATGCCAACATATGATGACTACATGAAGGGAAGCAGTCTAGTAATGATGTGAATTGTTACAAAGACATTTTCTTTCCCATAGGTATCATAGGATGACATCGAGGTACAGCTACATGTAGGTTAATCTGACTTGTACCTTGTACAAGACTTGTAGTTGTTTACAACATCAATGACTGCAAATCCATATAACTGAACAAGTGAATAAGGTGAGATGACAAGATTCCAATGGCAAGTGTGCCATCATGGAATTGAGCATGGCATACATGACTTAGAAACCTTGCGCAAGGTAGTGTAACTACTGATTACATTGTCAAGATTTCACCATTATCTAAGTTGTGAGATGCTTGTGGATTTCATAGGTGGAACCCAAGTACACACTTAGGGGTTATCACTTATATATCATATCTTGTTAAAGGAGAACCAAAGGGATACATTTTATGTATGGCTTGTAAAGAGCATTGAGGGAGAACGAGTAAAGTTTAGTATTCTCTCATATAGCTACACATGGTTCATGATAGTTATCGGAAATGGATTGCATTAAGACTTATGTTGGATTTAAATATATGGGTATTTAAATCAGCTACATGAGGTAAGATAAAAAAATCTCTAAGATTGAAGTGACAAAAGTGGATGTTACAGAGCTAAGGATCACTGTGTACAAATATGTCCATAATGGTCTTATTCTCCCCTATGACATCTAACACCATAGGATTTTTCAATTTAATGGATAAGTGTATTTTTATTTCATTTATTATATAGTATGGCATATGGATAACTTGATATTTTTATTAATTTTAGGGAAAAAATTAATTAAGGAGATGTCAAGTAAACTTGAATAGAACCTTTTGTGTTTTATTTCCTCCTTAGGAGTATGTACCTTTGCCCATGGTGCCTTATAAATTGTGTTGTATAATTTATTGGGAGTGAGGAATTAATTGAATATAATCCTTTGACATGGGGTACTCAGGAACACATGTTATTGTATATTTCTAGCTATTTTTTTAAAAAATCAACCTTTGAATGTAGAATGTGTAACAATAATAAAAACAAAGTGAAAATGATGGATAACTTACAAGTTAGGGATGAGATTGTAAAATTAAGAATGGAAATGAAGATCCTAATGGAAGAATTATATCAAAATAGTGATGAATATAAAATAAAAAGTTACAAAACTTTGAATAAAATTGATAATTGAATGTGGAACCTAAGAGGAACACCTAGAATAATTTATTGTTATAACTCGAGAGTAGTTAATAAGTGAAACAAGTGGGAATAAATAAAAAATAGAATGTAACTTAGAAAAATGAATGATTATAATAAAAGCTTAACTTGTGTTAGTCTAATAAGTAGAACAAGTGAATTTGAATGAAATTTAGTTAATACAAGAGGATAAATTGTTATCTTGATAGGTTTATAAGACGTCAAAAATGGTATAGGGTCATAAATACATAAATGAATAAGTTATGAGAACTATTTACTAAGGCATACTTGTAAGGAAATTATGAAGTATAAGATAATTTGTATTATTATGGATTTTAGGATCTCAATAAACTAAATAATAAAGATGGTTAAAACCCTAAAAATCATATTGCATTGAATTTCAAACATTTGGGAAAAGTGAAAACCGAGATCAGTAAAAAAAGAGTAAGTAGAAGATGTATATTTGAAAATCATAGGTGATTACAAGGGGATAAAATTGATATGTTTAGGGAATAAAAGTAAGTTTGTAACTAATTCAAACACATAAAACTCAAATTTTGAGAATTTTTTTGTGAATAAATAAGTGCAAAGGATCATGCTTTGATGAGCATAATAAATTGAAAAATTGTAATTAAGTGTTTATGACATGATAAGAGAAGTACATTTGAAACATTTGAGAATTTAATAATAATTTCTAATTTTATGATAAAAATGTGTTAGGGGCCATGATAAAGTGTGTTGTGGTGCACTAGCTTTCATGGTGCCTTACTGAAACTGCAAGGTTAATCTAGTAAAGAGAGAATTTTCAATCTTTTCAAAACCAAAAGATTTGGACCTTAATTATTTTATAGGTGATAAAAAGAAATACTATCCTTATGATAGAAAACTTATATGTTAACCTACATTCCCTTCATTGGCATAAAGAACACTTGAATGAGTTGTGTTGGGTCTTGGAATTAAAGGTCTTGGGTTGACCTTAGAGTATGAGGTTTTTCCTAGTTTCTCAAGTGTCTTGTCATTAGATATTCCACCTACCTGTGATTGTGTACCCTTGGTTTTCTTTTATTAATAAATTTGATGTGGTTACCCTAAGTTTTATTGGCATTGAAATACAATCCTAACACATTGTAAATGTATATATTCTTATGGGTATCAAGTAGAGTTGTAATAGGTTATATGGTTAGAAATTATGGGAATGAGTAGAAAAATGGTGACACCATTCTTTTAGAGAATTGTGCTCAATTTTCTATCTAGTCCAAGAGGAATTAATGTTCAAGGGTAGGGGATGTAGTGCCCATTTTTCTATGGTTTTGTTTAAACACCAAATTAGATTATCATTGTAGATTTTGATGTATTCCTTATTGTAATGTTTTGTTTTGGAATGGAGTTCTAATTTTGATTCTATGTTTTGGGACAAAAATATTGGATTGTAAAAATTATCATAATTATATGTCTACCTAATTTTAATTATAATGATTTAGTAATCTTGATATTTGTGCATAATGATTAAAATGAATAGTATGATTTATATTATGTGAAAAGATTGAAAAACATAATTAATTAAGTTAAAAACAATTGGCAAGAAAATTTGTCAGGGACAACTTGGTGGTTATCTTACCAACACTCTGGGAGTCTAAGTCCCTCTACTTAACCGGTGTAACTACCGTATGTGCATGCATGAGTAAATGGTGAGTTTTATCTGGGATCTAACAGGGGCACTCCATGACCCTATGACAAATGCTTGTAAGTATCTGCGGGGAAAAAATTTCTTTAAAGGCGAGAAAGGGGAGTGAGAATATTTAGAAAGGAGAAACTAATGCTCCAAGTAGAAAATCGAGACTTACACACACTAGCCAAAAGTTTCAAAACATGCACTTGTATTTTAGAAGAAAAAAATTTGTAAAACATCAACAAGACCAAATACAAATTAATGAACACAAAGTACCCATAAAATATTCAATCAAAGAGGCTAAAATTCCTTCTTCCTTTATTGAATCTCAAGAAGAATTTGTACATAGTTGGAAATCGAAGACATTTTTTAGTGGGATAAATGGAAGAAACTTGCTATCTCTTGCTCTCTTCACAAGGATATCTCTCTCATGAATTCACAAAAATAGCTCCAACATCTAAGAAATTTTTAGAAGACAAAATTAAGAAGAAGCTCAAATGAGGAGATTGCTACAATTTATAGAAGAAGAGGCAACTCTTCATCTTCTCGGTGACTTTTTGAATACCTTAATATGAATTAAGATTTTTCATATTCCACTTTAAATATTTAAGTCCCTTTTATAATAGCAAGGTGACTTAAAGTTACATTATATTTCTAAAGTCACTTAAGTCATATTAAAAAGTGCAACCCTCAACATAAAAATATAACATTGAGGAGAGAGAGTGTTGTATGAGAAGAGAAGAGAGAGAGAAGAAGAGAAAGAAGAAGAATTATGTTGAAGGATGAGTGTTGCAGTGGACTTGGCTCCACTCTCTGACTACTCTCCACTCTGTGATCCTGAGAAGGCTTCTATCTTTCCAAGCTCTTGTTTGAAACAAGCTACTGCTAGTTCTACTTTGTCGGCATGAGGGATGTAAATGTAGCTCAAGGTTTCGGTCCATCCATTGGTCACATTGTTGATGTCCTTGCACTTCCCGAACCATGATGAATGATTTTCTGTGATAAGTGCAATGGAGGCTCGGATCTCTGAGAAGAATTCGAGAGTATCCTTAGTGAAGGAAAATGGGTTTCCCACCCCTTTCTTGACATATTATTTAAAAGGGATGATCAACTCATTAGTAGTTGTATGTTCACTCATTGTAGGTACTCCAAGTTTCTAAACTTTCTGATTTATAATATCATGCAAATTTGTTAGGATGTGGAGCTAGATTGATTCATAGTTAGCATGTAATGGAAAGTGACTGGTAATATAACAACCCATCATCGGTCAAAGGGGAACCAGCACGGTCACCTAGAACTATCATCGGTTAAATAGGCCCAACTTCAGTCAGAGCAAGTGAGAATTGAGATCCTTCATTATTCGGATGGGCGAGACATTGGTTAGAGCAAGTGGGAACCAGCCGCGGTTAGGTCTAAACGGCGCCGATTACCTGTGCAATGCGTTTTAGTTTTAGTCACGGGCTTTAAATATAGATTTTGTTTTAAAGAAAATATATTGGATGTAATTGCATAGCTAAGGTGCCCTAAGTTTATATATTTATATATAAGCGTGAAAGTTAGGGCTTAGGTGGAATAATGAGAAGGATCGGATTAGATCCTTGATTCTCTGAGACCGAGAGGATGAAGACGAAGAAGAAGAAGAGGAAAAAGGAACAGGTTACATGAAGATAGAGACTCCATGGAGAGGAGCTGGACAAAAGGAAATAGTAAGTGACTGTATTTCCTTTGTATATTTATTGTCTCATTGTAATGGCTTACACAGTATGCAAAGTACATAGCATTTCTTCTTGTAGATACACATGTTGGTGATATCTTGTATTATAGATCTATGTAGATCTAGTCTTGTATTGTAGATCCATGAGATCATATTGTATTGTTGATCCATGTAGATCTAGATATTGTAGAGGTCTTGTTTGTAGATTCATAATACAGTGAGAGCTTGGCTACACAGTGGCAGATGTAGGGTAGCTTCAGGTATGTGAGATCTAGTTATGTTTGAGAGGCATGGTTGTAGTGCACTTAGGAAGATCCGGTTATAGATTTGGAGAAGAAACAAGTGGTGGTATGGAGGCACGGTTTAGTGTACTCAGACAGATCTAGTTGAAGATCTGGGAGGAGGAGATATTCTTGTAGAGATACATGTACTCTTGTGCAGAAGAGTTGTTTTGTAATCTCTTGCTATTATATATATATGAGATCTGTATCTTTGGTGGACATATCCCACATTGGGTGAACCACAAGTACATGCTTGTTATGTGTGTACTTTTGTGTGAATTGGATTTTTCTTTTTATGCTCCCACCGTTGTAGATTTTTGGGGATTTTTTTGGGTCCTGTGTGCATGATTTTGTTTGTGGTTAAATCATAGCACTATTCTCACTACCCCTTAAAACCCAACAACCGGTACTAGAGAACGGTTTGTTTTTCTTGATGAGAAGATCACAGGAAGAGATTTAATCTCAAGTGGGAGATGGAAGAGTAAGGTTCTGGAAGTTACAGGGTGACCATGGTCGGTTACTGAGTAGCTGGTTATAAACAAAAAATCACAGATATGAAGAAATGGAAAGATGCATAGAATGTATCTTGTTTGTTGAGGTGTCCCTAGTTCTTGGAGGCACAAGCATGTTGGTTAGATTATAGATCCAGTTATTGAGGTATGGTTTTATCTCGGTATTGCAGTGCTTATATTATTTTGGTTACACATGCATATTTGGGACTGCAGATCTAGATCTGAGAATGAGAGAAAAAGGAGCATTTATGCATCCTTTGGTGCAGTTAGATGCACGAGCTTCGGTAGAGAGGTAGTAGCACAGAATGAAGACGGGGCTTCCATTAGAGAAGCATGTACTTCATTTGAAGATGTGATTGAGTGTCTTGGTGCTGGTAAGGTGATGTGTTTTCATCTTGATGCAATTTATTGCATGGACTTGTTAATTTTTTTGTATGAGATTTGGATGTTTGTTGTCAACTATTGGCTTCGGTTGAAGTAGGCACTTGGTGTGGTGTGCTATGCCAAATTGTGTGGCCTTGGGTTCATTCCAACAAGGTATTGACATCGATTTGAGAACCGAGTTCAGATCACAGAGGAACCGAGCTATCGGTCAGCTAACCATGGTTAGTTAGGGGATGACCATGGTTGTTCTTTGTGGCAACTTATATGTATAGGGTTTTTACAGAAGAGAGGGTAGTTTGTTCGTGTCTTGTTTTGGAGGATCTCGGTTTTTGACACGGTGTGTACAGGTGAGAAATAGTGTTGATCACTTCAATGGTTTGGATCGAAAGAGCACGAGTTGGCTTGATTATTCCTTTGAGACTTTGATTCAGGTATCTCTATATGGTTCATGTTTTATTTATTTCATTTGGAGCAATTGATATTATGTTTGGATTGTGTGCACAAATTTACACCATAGTTTCTTGGTGTTTTGTGACTTTATTTCCTGATTGTGTGGAATCTTGAGGACAAGGGTTTCTAGTCTAAGGATGAGATCCTCAATAAAAATTCATGGTTAGACACATTTGTAGGAAATGAGAGAGGTTGAGTACATACGGATGAAAATAAGTTGACTCACCTACTTCAAAAATTCCAAACTTCGTGATGTAGAAGTATTCTTTGATAAGAAGGGAATTAGTTTATATTTTCTTTCATCTCGATTTTATTTCTCACTAACATATTAGCTTTTGAGCTTGGTGTTAGAGGAAGTGTAGGGGATTTCATGTTTAGTGGGATCAATCCATGGTTGTTGGCATTGCAAGATTGGATACATGATGCACATGCAGAGTGAGAGGAGATTGCTACTATTCAGAGTGGTAGAGGCACTAGCTAGTTTTGGAGGACAGTCATAGATTTGCAGGTATATTGATTTTATTGCTTTGTGATGTCACTTCTGGTTTATTTTGTGGTTCCTAGATATCCCTATGGGATTATAGTTGATGGTTAGATTCAGCTAGGTGAAGATGATAGAGCAATTTTTCGAGTTTTAAGGGTTAAAAGAGAAAATCTGCTAGTTACGAGACCTATGTCGGTTAGGATTAATCATGTTCAGTCATCCGTAACCGTGGTTAGTCGGGAAGTGACCAGGGATTGGTTAGGGGAACCATGGTTGGTTTGTTCATACATTTGATAGCAGTGGTTATTTACCATTTTAAGATGGTGCCCTTGTTTTTCTTTCATCTTGGTTGATTGTGTTGAGTAAGTTGATGACATGTATGCTAATATTTGCACTTGGTATTAGTGGCATGGTTTAGCATGGATGCTTTTATTGACATTGATGAGCATAGGATTCAAATTCAGCTTTGGAGTTAGTCGGTGGTAGACTTGGAGCTTCTAGAGAGATGGTAATATGGATAGATGTACATGGTGAGTTTGTACATGTTGGATAGATTCAGTTTTGTGAGTCTATGATGATGTAAATGTTTGATTTACACATGGATGACTTGAGCATGAGTAGGGGATGTTTGTATTTCCTCTTGTTACTATGTTACTTCTTAAGAGATGTTATCTATAGATGGTTGTCTTGGACATGTTAGTTGTTTATGCAGAGTTAGATTTACAAATTGCAGTGTTTGGATTCTATTGAGTTATGCAGGTTTGTGGATTGTTCATCCACCGTTGTAGGTAGAACTCATGTGGGCTATCTTTACCCGAATCTTGTTTTTCTTTTGAATATTCTAGTTTGACTTGTCTTTGGTCAGATTGCATTGGCGGTTACATGGAGACATGGATAGATGGATGGAGAACATGGTTGGTTTTACGATTATGGCTACGGATGTGATTGAGGCTCAGAACTTTAGTTTGAGGGGAGATCTTGCAGGTGTGTTAGTCATGATGGCTTGGCTGCATGAGACGATTGGTGTTACAATTTTGTGAGAGCTTGAGGCTTGGTGTCACTTATCGCTTATAGCTTCGTGTAGTTTTGGTAAGTCGGTAAGTCATGGTTTCATGTTCTGGTTTGAGAAGATGGTTTGATCTTCCTAGTTTTATTTTTTTGAGAGAATTGTTAAATTAAAGAATAGACGGTCTTCATGGTGTGTAGAGGATAGTGATGTATAGGTACAGGTATAGAGGTTCAACAATTTATCTCCAAGTGGGAGATAGTTAGGTTGTGGAGCTAGATTGCTTCACAGTTAGCATGTAATGGAAAGTGACTGGTAATATAACAACCCATCGTCAGTCAAAGGGGAACTGGCATGGTCACCCAGAACTGTCATCGGTCAGACAGGCCCAAATTTGGTCTGAGCAAGTGAGAACCATGATCCTTCATTAGTCGATAGATAAACATCGGTCAGAGCAAGTGGGAACCAGACGTGGTTAGGTCTAACCAGCAAAGATCAAGTTACCTATGTGATGTGTTTTAGTTTTAGTCACGGGATTTAAATGTAGATTTTGTTTTAAAGAAAATCTATTGGATGTAATTGTATAGCTAAGGTGCCCCAAGTTTATAAATTTATATATAAACATGAAAATTAGGGCTTAGGTGGAATAATGAGAAGGATCGAATTAGATCCTTGATTCTCCGAGACCGAGAGGATGAAGATGAAGAAGAAGAAGAGGAAAATGGAACAGGTTACATGAAGATAGAGACTCCATGGAGAGGAGCTGGACATAACGAAATACCATGTGACTGTATTTATTTTTTATATTTATTATCTCATTGTAATGGCTTGCATAGTATGCAAAGCACATAGCGTTTCCTCTTGTAGATCCACATGTTGGTGAGATCTTGTATTATAGATCTATGTAGATCTAGTCTTGTATTGTAGATCCAGGAGATCATATTGTATTGTTGATCCATGTAGATCTAGATATTGTAGAGGTCTTGTTTACTGATTCACAATACGGTGAGAGCTTGGCTGTATAGTGGCTGATGTAGGGTAGCTTCAGGTATGTGAGATCTGGTTATGTTTGAGAGGCACGATTGTAGTGCACTTAGGTAGATCCATTTAGAGATTTGGGAGGAGGAGATACTCCTATAGAGATACATGTAATCTTTTGTAAAAGATTTGTTTTGTAATCTCTTGTTACTATATATATATATATATATATATAAATGAGATCTCTATCTTTAGTGGATGTAGCCCACATTAGGTGAACCATGATACATGCTTATTATGTGTGTGTACTTTTGTGTGATTTGGATTTTTCTTGTTTATGCTCCCACTTCAGTAGATTCTCTGTGGGGAAGTTTTTAGGTCCTGTGTGTGCATGATTTTGTTTGTGATTAAATCATAGCACTATTCCGCTACCCCTTAAAACCCAACAACAAATTGTATTATTTTTCTTCTTTCTCCTCTAACTCTGTGAAGCCCCGATTCATTGCTTCAAATCTAATTTCCAATGCCCTCGCACATACACATGTCAAGTCATATGCGGGATTTTAAATAACTTTTTTTATCAACTCCTAGTGATGGTTGTTGCTCATCGGACTAACTACTAGTCCTAGAGGTTCCCATTAATCTCTTTCTTTTCCCAAATCCTCTTTGAGTGCTTGCGTTCTATTTTCCATGGCACACATGTACACAAAGATCTTAACTTCCTCTTAGAGCATTGGCTTCCCCTTTTTGGAGATTGAGTTGATCCATTCATTATTCCCTTGCCACTCCATTGTGAGTTCATGTGTTCTTCTCATGGATTCTATATAAAAGCTACTGATAGGCACGAGTTTCTCAATAGAAAGTGTTTTAGTGCTTGGTTCCACTAGGTGTTGCACATAAGATGAAATAGTTTATACTTGTTCCTCTAGTACCTCAATCTTCTCTTTATATTCTTTATTCCTTTCCACCATGTGAGTAGAATATTATTGATATATGTGCAAGTCTCCCTCATGAGTAGCTGGTCCTAATTGGATCGTGCTCATCTCGTAGTTAGCTAGTTTCATCTCATCCAGTGGCTTGATTACTTTTGGTTGAGTTACATCAATGTACTAATTACTACCTCCCCATTTAGAATTGTGTTGATGTATGTGAAATATTTCTTGACCATTTTCCTTTAGCCAATGATATAATCACTGATAGAATAGGGGCCACTACTTGTTGCACAGTATAAGTTTCGAGGGTGACCATTTCCCACATCCATGGAAATATCTTTTCGGATTCAGGCTCAATGATGGGTACACCAACCATTATTTGTTCTGAAGGAGGGGAAGTATTGAATGAGAGGGGAATTAGTGTCAAAAATAGGTGAGTCCTCTTGCAATGGTTCAAGACTAGCTCATAAACCATGTATTCATTGTTCATCTATGCATTTTCTACTTGGATTTTCTATTTACATCATTGAGATCACATCTTCCTCTTACGGCGATGTCAATGAACCTTATCCTTCCTTGACTTTCTTAGGTGTCTTCTCATGGGGAGAAGCTTCTAATTCCATGACCTTCCTTTATCTCATCTCGCAATATAACCTCATCACCTAAACCTTACACAATTATTTATTAATTGCCTTCTAATTGATAAATCCACATCACCCTACCTACCACCTCACTTTGCCACTTCATCATGACCTAGCCCTAACCCTAAAACTAACCTAATTAAGACCCATAACTTGGTCCACACCTACACCCATAACTAATGACCCCTTTCGCACCCAAAACCGACCTTCTAGTCACTTGACCGAGCCCGCAACTGATCTCTCTGAGAGAAAAGTAGGGAAGGTGGGCTATTTTACTAAAAATAGCCTACTTTTTCCTTACCGATGCCGGTTCCTACTCGACCGCCGCTGCTACGCAACCGCCATCGCCCCTCGTAAATGGGCTCCCCAAACCAAAACAACGGATCAGAATTTCATTTTGGGATCAGTCGAAGGATTTCTGGATCAACAGAGAGCATTGGGAGCGAGAAACAGAGTCCAGATCTTCACTTGACCGAGCAGAGACGAGTGGAAATACTAGAAGTGTTTACAGCAAAGGAGATCAGCTTGCATCTTGGTCAAAACCAGTAAGTCACATCTTGCATGTCCTCTAGTTATAACATTTCTTATGCTTCTTGAATCTCAAATCCTCCTAAATCCGCTTCTCAATCCACTACCCAACGTGCTATCATTGATCTAACTGCATCATTCCTTTACCCTCATCATCTCATTTCCTAATATCATCCATAAACCAGCCTTACAAACACCATATACCACCAAGAAGATCCTAGAACCCACCGGATCGGTTATCGCAATCGCATCGGTTATCGAATCAATCGCATCGGTTCCTCCGATCAAAACCAAAACCAACCTTTCCCCTACCTACTTCAACGAAACAACTTAATTGATATCTTACAGCCTTTTGTGTTAATTCATATTAGCAGGGAACTCACCACCTTCAAAGGAAGTTTTATATTTCCCGGCCCAAGGCAGCTTCCTCATTTATTGTCTAATTAAAATCTTGTGGTCTTGTGTTCTTATTTGCATAGTAGTCCTTCCAAGACAAAAGGAGTTCTTCGCATGCCACTGATCTTTCTCTACGGTACGCGCACACCATCTCGACATTCTACAGGTATTCCTCCTAGCCCCTAACCTTATCTGTTTCTAAAAGGAACGAAACATTTCCGAGTGAAACATTTTGGCACGCCCGGTGGGACCCATTTTGGGTTTCTGTTTCTCTTGCTTATTTTCATTTTAGGAAGCATACTTGCTGTTGCTGCTTTTGTTATATATTTCGTAAAGAATTTGTCTTGCTTTCCTAGTTTCGCATTAGTGAAAGTCATCTCTCTTGCTTCATCAAACATAATTTTCGATTTGGGTTTAAAACACGTGCATTGCATTCCTGCTTGTTGTTTTTCAATTCTAGTGAACGTAGATTAAGTAACAGGTCGTACACGTGGGGTGATATCCACGGGTATTGACAAGAAATTAATCTTACATTCACCGCACAACACATACCAATCACTTCACAATTAACACAACAGCTCAAACATCCCCCCTTTTTCCGCGGTATTCCTCCGCCCGATTGAGGTAACCTTATAAGCCAAAACAACTTGACATTTCCCCTAAGTCTTTTGTTTAGGATTCCGACATCATTCTACGTCTAAAGGCATAAGCCCACGATAATTAAAATTAACCCTAGGGTTAGTCTCTGGATTTGCGTGTGCATCTTGCTTGTTTGTAGTTCTCGCTTTCTCATACCCCGCCTTCTCGTGATCAATAATTGACAAGTATACTAAACGTTGTTAAAAATCAAATTAGCAGCCTTTTTATATCTTGTTAGCCTGACTTCTTACACCGACATCGGTTACCTCGACCGACGTCGGCTATAGTATAACCGATCGGTTACATTAGACCGATATCGCCATCGTTTTTCCACTCCCGACAAACCAAAGAACCTACCAATTTTACCGGTCTGAGTTTGTTTCTATTCCTGACAGATTGAAACCCTACTGTGAACTTCTGTCCATGGTTGTTATCACCCGAAAGCAAGCCGCCGCTATGGTTTCACATGCTTGCTCTGTTTCTTTTCCTGAATCACCCCCTTCACATTCTGTGGGAAATCCTACGGATACCAGCGAGGTTCCTAAAATTCCTGTGGGAGATAAGGACTTTGCCAAGTTTCTGGATGCTAATTCTAGCGCTGTACAATACTATTTGTCTCATACCCCTGACCGTACGCCTGATGGTCAGCTCCTTGTCGGTATGCCTATCAGTATAGCTGCTCATTTAGCTCCCACTCCGCCTGATAATACCGCCTTGCTTCCTGCATCTCTAGCCCCGTCTCCCAATCCGACGGCTTCAGAGGTTCATACGACCCCGATTAGCTTTCCTTTTGTTAATCTTGGACCCCACATATCATTACCACCGACCGCCCCTACCTCATCTCTCTTGCAGACTGCTCCATTCATGACTTGCTCTCTGCCACCTATCCACACGAGCTTTCCTTCTCAAGCTCCGCCTACCTTTTCATTCCCATACACGTATCCAGTGACCTCAACATCCTATATGGGACATCCCTATTCGGTCGCCTCAACATATTCATCCTCCACACCTTATCAACACTTAACCCCACCAGTGTCTAGCGGTGGTCCTTGGTCCAATTTGCCTCCGTTTACCACAACCACACCATCATCTCATCCAACTACTGATCTAATTAAACAAATGATGGACAAAATGCAAAACCCGAGGCTTCGCTTCAGTGAAGTCGTAGCGCTTGACATACGAGCAAGTTTGTCGAGCCCATTCACCCTTCTCGTCTCCCTTCATTCATATCCTCCTCAATGGGAGTTGCCAAAATTTACTCGCTTTTAATAAGTAAAGAGGATCCTCAACAACACTTGCGATCATTTAGACATGCTTGTTATTTGATTGCCCATGATGATGCCTTGTTACTTCCGCACCTTTCCCATGTCCTTATCAGACTCTGCTTGAGTGGTACAAAGGCTTTTAACCCAAAGACTCAATCTTCTCTTTTAACCAACTAGCCCAATCTTTCTTGGATCATTTCTCCATTAACATTGCCAAGAAAGTATCTATTACCGACCTCTATGCCATCCGACAATTTGAAGACGAATCTATCGCAGATTTCGTTGGACGATGGCGGGGCCTTATCAACCAACTTACGTATGCCTTGCCTCAAACCGAACTTATCGAACTATTTACGCGGGCCTGCGCTAAGCACATCTCCCCTACCCTCCAAATTCAAACTTTCCGTACATTCGACGAGGCCTTTACTATGGCTCGAAAATTAGAAATTCGAGCCTTAGAGGAAGAGAAATTGCGGTCACAAGCAACAAAACTCTCCACTTTCCAACTCCGATTCCACCAATAAACCAAATACCACCACTCCTCACGCGTCCACTTCTTCTAAATCAAAAGGAGCTGTCCACGCGGTGACGGTCAAATCCCAACCACCGTCCAATACCCCGCCAAAAACCACTTATAAGTATAAAGCGGAACCCATCAACTACACTCCCTTGGGGGAGACATATGGTGTGATATTGGAAAAACTGCTCAAAGCAGGAGCCATTACCTTACCTCCTGTTAAACCTCATTCCGGATTTGATTCCACTCGCGCCATACCTTCCTCGGTACAAAGAAAATGACTTCAGAATTTCCACCGTGTGAAGGGACACAATATGAAAACTGCAAGATGTTGAAAAACATAGTGCAGGAAATGGTTGATGCGGGGATATAGCCCTCGATAATCCTAACGCCCCTGCCAACCGAAATTTGAAAATCTTTAACAAACCATTCCCGAATCACTCTCCCAACAAATAACACAAACCAGATATCTTAGCCGAGGAGAGTGTTCATGAGATCCATGCAGTCTTCGATACCCAGCCAAAAGCCTCTATCGAGAAAATTTTGAATCAAGCCTCTTCACTAACACAGGAGCCCGAACCTCCTTTACCACCATCAAGCCAAAGCGAAATCATTCCTTTACCTATAAAGGAGTTAACTGGCCTGACTTCTCTTCCCATCAATGAGTCTTCTTATACCACATCCCTACAAGACTGCGAACGAATGTTATCTAATTTATCTATTTCCCAGACGTCTCCCTCTACCGCTCTTGCTGCACAAGAGGAGGGTACGCCACTCCTTTTGACATCCTTAGATGAGAAATCTCTTGCACCGACATCACTAAATTCTTTAACCATGACAGACCCTCTCAAACATGCCCTCCTGCCTATTAGTCCTTCATCGCCTAAATCTTTTCAACAACCGGTCGACCTCTTAATATCTATTGATACAGTACCTCATCTACCCCCTGTATCACGCCCACAGTGGACTGGAATCACAACCTACCTTTCTTCCGTACCAAATTTACAATTCAAACTCAAGACCTGCATTCTCCGTAAGATAGATGAATCCTATGGGAACGTTTGAATACCCCTTATTCTACTCAAATGCAAATGACCGATCCTGATGCCTCCACCATATACCCGAAGTGCTTACAGAAGCTTAAAATGCCCATGTTCTCACCTTCACCCCCCTCACCTCTACCAAATGCCCCGTCTACTTCTATCAACTTAACCAAATCTTCCCCTACGCTTGGGACCTCACCAATGCCCAGTCTAACACACCCGCCTAAGCGACTCGATTTATCCAAAAATAAATCCGCCCCGCCACCTAGGAGACAAACTCAATTTGTGCCTCCATCACAATCAAAACCCTCATCGTCATACCCACTTTCCATATTAGGACCTCATCCCTCTACCTTACATCAATATATCATACCTCCTGCGTTTTCTTCAAAACGACCTACGCCTTCCGCACCTATACAGAGATCAAAGGGTATAACAACACCGTTACCCCACATATCCTGTCCACCCATCAACCCTAAACAAACTCCATCATCAAAGGATTTATTTTCTGTCACTCCCCTTTCTCCGTGGTTGTTTCCCGCTACCACGTCATCTGTAGCCTCATCATCTAACTAGCCGAACGTAACTTCTCGCGCCAAAGAAACCACGTTTAGTGAAAAACACGTGTCAACACCCTCGGCTAAACCACCACCCGCAAAACCACCACCCGTACGAACCAACCACGCCCAAACATTACCAAAACCCGCACAACCAATACCCTCATCCGATTTTGACCCACTCAAAGGATCTTACGCCAAAATCCTTGCTATGTTGGTGGAGAATGCGACCATTTCCCTACCCCCACTTAGACCTTATGACCCGTCTAAACCTCGACCGATAAGTTATGATGAGTCTAAAATCTGCGCCTATCACCGCACACCAGGACATGATGTGGAGGGATGCAAAGCTTTAAAAACCATCCTTCGTCAATACCTCTCCCGATAGAAAGGTTAAGAAAGACAACTTACGAAGGGAGAGACCTTTAGCTTCAATTCCCTCTCTCTATCATCCGTCCCCGCCTCACCAAGATCTATCATTATTACAACCCCACCTCTTGAAAACCATGATTTATCCCAACCATCTTCCTCATTTCAGGTCTACGAGATTAATATGATTAGTGTCGCTACTCGAGGGCGTAAAAACAATGGGAAAGCAAAAGAAAACACACTCGCAAAGATCTCTTTCTCCTCAAACATCCCGATTGCACCACCACCTAAAGTAGTTATTCGTGGACCCGCTACCCCGCCTCTAATGGAGCTGCCCATCGAGCCATGATCAAACAGCTTCACCAATCACCCGTAAAAATGACACTGTATGATCTCATTCAGACTTCTGAATCTCTCATCGACAAGCTCTCGTTGAGATCCTTCAAGGGATAGAGGTTTTACCTAATGAAACCCTGCCTGTTGCCTCCATTCTAACACCCAATCACGTTGCTTCTCTCACCAAACAACCCACTGCCCCAACCACTTCGGGTTCTCAGACAAAAGCCGCTGCCGCTTTCTCAAGATGAAATTATCGACTTTGGTACCGAAGATCCTGACCCGGCCCTTTTCATCTCAGCTTACGTCCGGGATATCCGGTACGTCGTGTTATGATTGACGGGGCGCCAGCCTAAACATCATCTCTTCAAAAGCTTTTCAACAAATGAATATCCCTTCTAGCTACATGTGTGCCAACCCCATCATGTTGCGGTCATTCAATGACGCTATTACCTCTACCTTAGGCACCGTGATCCTCAACATTCGGGTAGGACCACGTACTTTACCCGAACTCTTCTATGTCCTCGAGGGAGAGTTCCAATATAATATATTGCACGGGTCGCCCTCGATCCGGCCATGGGATGCGTTCCCTCAACATTACATAGATGCATAAAATTTGAGTACGAGGGGAAGTCCTACACCGTAAAAGCTGATCCTCCTCCCTTTAAAACCTGCAATATGTTATACCGCCCTAACGATGTGCTTATACCAATCAAGGCACCCATACATTCAACCCAACCATCCTCTTCAAATGTACCTCAACCATCCACCTCAACTGCATCTATGCCTTCAACTGATGAAACCACCGTCGCAAAAACCACTTCCCTTCCCGCAGCTAACATCCCAACCTCCGACCCCTTAGTAGATGTTTTTCAACGCCTTACGCTGGGGGAGTACCGCCTATATAATGTTAGTTCTTTCCCTACCCCGCAGGAGTACGGATAATTACATGCACATCCCACCTACGACTGTCGCGTGGGGGAAGTAATCTCTTACGGACCACCCCATTGCCGCACCAACCTAACATATGGGGGTGTTGACGCATCTTCCATTACCCCTGAACCTCCTCTTGGTGTGGTTCCCTTCCAATCCGATTTCCAATACCTGACAAATCGTCGCTTCGCCCTCACTTTCTTGACTCGCTGTGCTTGGAAAGGCTTTGGTTTTGGTCTTTATGAACAAGGCCGACATACGCTCATCCCCATCACCACACGCAAACATAATGATCGCAGTGGTCTCGGTTTTCCTGAAACACCTACACAGGAGACACCTCGTGTCACCGTATTCGAAGAAGACGACGTCACCCCTACCAAACCATCATCACCCACTTTGCCATCATCACCCACAGAATCTATAGACCCTGAATCTATCCCTCCTAACTTTTTTTTTTCATAAATGCCATCTTCATAGGTCCTCTCACTTATCAACGCGATAATGAGGACCCATCTTCTTTCCCTTCGTATCCGCACATGATCAAGAGGATTCACCTTCGATTAATGTTGTTGAGTGCCGTGGATGACGACTCCATCCTCATTTACCTCGGGCGATGACTCCTATCTTCAACGCGCCTTACCATCTCAAACTCAAACCATGTCGAACGAATCTACTATTGAAATCAACATCCACACGGAGGAAGATCCTCACATTGTGAAGATCGACAATCCTCAACACATCGTAACAAGCCGCCTTTACTACCTTCCTCCGACTCCAAACCAAGCTTTCGCTTGTCCTACGCGACATGCCAGAATTGATCCTACCATTGCCATCCATAACATCACCCTAAATCTCGATTCCAAACCAGTCAAACAAAAATTGAGAAAAATGCATCCACGCATTGCCCTCTTGGTCAAAGAAGAGCTTCAACGACTTCTTTCTCTCGCTTTCCTTCATCTTGCCTATTGACTATCCTCAATGGATTTCTAACATCGCACTGCTACTAAAGCGACGGGGACTTCGATATGCACGGATTTCTCGGGATCTTAACCTCGCTTGCCCTAAGGATGACTTTCCCCTCCCAAGTATTGATCAACTTGTTGATCTCACTGCGGGCCATGAAATGCTTTCTCTCATGGATGGCTTTTCAGGATACAATCAAATTTTGGTCGCACCCGCCGATCAACATAAGACCGCTTTCATAACTCCTTGGGGAACCTTCTGTTATCGTGTCAATGCCGCCGCTGGCCTTAAGAATGCTGGTGCTACCTATCAGCGGGCTATGACCTACATTTTTCATGACATTATGCACACTATCCTTGAAGATTACGTCGACGATCTTCTTGGCAAGTCTAAACATCGCAGTGAACATCTCGATGTTTTAACCATTATTTTCGATCGCTCGCTGCAATATTCTCGTTCGCCTTCAACCAAAGAAATGTGTCTTTGTGTCCTTTCGGGAAACTTCTTGTTTTATCGCCTCTTTTCACGTGGCATTGAGGTCGATCCATCTAAAGTAAAAGCTATCCTAGAAATGCCTCCACCCAAAAACCTCAAACAATTGCGTAGTTTGCAGGGTAAACTTCAATCCATCCGGTGTTTCATCTCCCAACTCTCGGATCGATGTCACCCTTTTCATCACCTTCTTAAAAAGGACGTTGCCTTTCAATGGAGTGAGGAGTGTCACCAAGCCTTCGAAGCTCTCAAAACTTATCTCTTGCAGCCACCCGTGCTTATCCCACCCCAGGACGACCGCCCTTTCTACCTTTATCTTTCCGCCACTGACCATGCTATAGGAGCTATGCTCGCACATCGGGACTCGGCACGTCGAGAACAGGCCGTTTATTATATAAGTCGTACCCTCGTGGATTACGAGACTAGGTATACACATGTAGAAAAATTGTGCCTAGCCCTATCATTCGTAGCTACCAAACTCCGACATTACCTCCTGAATCACAAAACTTTTGTCATCACCAACACGGACCCCATTCATTATATGTACGCCAAACCACATCTAAACCAACGCATCGCTCGATGGCTCATGCTCCTCGCCGACCTCGACCTTGAGTTTATACAACAAAAGTCAATCAAAGGACAAACTCTTGCAGACCAACTTGCGGAGGCCCCTTTACCTGGGGAACAATTTACCAATTTTACATTCCCCGACGAACTCATCGCCACTCTTTCACTCGGGGAAGAGTTGTATCAAATTACCCTCTTCTTCGATGGATCTAAATGCCAGCGCGGCGGAGGAGCCGGCGTTGTTCTCATTCCTCTCGACGCTGAACCTATGCCTCTTTCATTCCGGCTTGATTTCCCCTGCACTAATAATACAGCGGAATACGAGGCCCTTGTTCTGGGTCTCCAAGTTGCGATACACTTAGGCATCAAATCTATCAATATTTTTGGTGACTCTCAATTGGTAGTCAATCAAGTTATGGGCGTCTACCAATGCAAAAATGAGGAACTTCAAAAGTACAAACACTACGTGGATTCACTTCTAGCCTTCTTTACTCACTATTCTATCCAAACCATTCCCCGCTCCACTAACAAATTTGCGGATACTATGGCTTGCTTAGCCTCGCAAATTCCCGCCGCACCAACTGACTCTGAATTATTCATCATGGTCCAACAACTTTTTGCCCCATCCTATTCAACCCCGGTAGTTTGTATGATAAATACTGTGTCTACTAATTCGCAGGATACCTGGTACCACCAATTTCACGACTACCTTACAATCTCTGTTCTCCCACCTGACCTTACTAGTAACGGAAAACGTGCTTTTCTTAAAAGCGTTTCTCGTTATGTTGTCATGGGGGGACTCCTCTATAAACGTGGCTTTGATGGCATCCTCCTTCGCTGTCTAACCGGCGCGGAGGTCACCTATACCATCCAACAAGTCCATGATGGGATTTGTGGTGGACATTTTAGTGGCCTTGCCGTGGCTAAACGAATCCTTCGCCTAGGTTATTATTGGCCTACTCTCAATAACGACTGCTACGAATATGTTAAGCGTTGTGTTATGTGTCAACAACATGCCAACCTTCAACATACTCCTAGCCATCCGCTGCAGGTCGCACGAGATCTTTGGCCTTTCTCACAATGGGGTTTAGACCTTATTGGTGAGATTCACCCGACCTCTTCACAACGTCACCGTTGGATAATCACAGCAACCGAATATTACACAAAATGGGTGGAGGCCATTCCACTCATTTCAATCAAAAAAGAAAAAATTGTCGAATTCATTAACCATCACATTATCTGCGCTTTGGTATTCCTCATCGCCTAATAATGTATAATGGTAAATCTTTTAAAAACAAGTTGCATACAAGACCTTTGTGACAACTTTGGTATCAAACTTAGTTTCTCATCGCCTTACTATCCGCAGCCAATGGTCAGCCAATCTTCTAATAAAACCCTAACCAAAATCCTCATGAAAGTTGTCAATGAATCCGGAAGAAATTGGCACGATCACATTCCCTATGCCCTTTGGGCTTATCGTACTAGCATTCGTACCTCTACTAACGCTACACCTTTTTCTTTGGTATATGGTACCGAGGCCGTCTTGCCTCTCGAAATACAAATACCCTCCCTCAGAATATCCCTTCAGGATATTCTCACCAACGATGATTTCCGCCAAGAACGGTTAGCCCAATTGGAGCTTCTTGACGAACGTCGTCTTACAGCTCTTGATCACCTCCAAATCTATCAAAAACGCATCAAGCGTGCTTATGATAAGCGACTTCATGAGCGTATCTTTAAGGTTGGTGATCTTGTCCTCAAAGAGAATCAACATGTCACCAAACTAGAAAAGAGCAAACGTGGAAAATTTGCTCCCAATTGGATTGGGCCTTATATAATCACTCACACCTATGGATCAGGCACTTATCGTTTAGCTTCGCTTAACGGTAAACCTGAGCCTGAACCCCTTAATGCCTTGCATCTTCGACCATTCTACTGTTGAATCTAGTGTTATATCACTTCTTATCTACCTACTGCTCGTCCCTTGAGCTCATTTACCGCTACATACACTTTGTTTTCTATATCTCAAAATAAAATCAAAATCACTCCTCACCTCCCCTTGATGATGCCTTTCCCTTTTTAGTCTAGTCCATGACTTCAAAGTATTAAAATAAGCCGTATTCTTATGGGATTTTCTTGAGTCAAACTTCCTACCAAACTAGATGCTTCACGCCAAAAGAACATCTAGCTATCTAAATTATATATAGACTGCTCCTCAAGGATAGCTATATGCCAAATTATTGCTGCTATTCTATATAGATCGCTCCCCGAAGGACAACTATGCACTAAAATCATATCTCACTACTATAAATAGATCGCTCCCTCGAAGGACAGCTATACACATTCAGCCTTTTTTTTCGAAGCTTCTCGCATTGATCAGCTTCGTGAAGACCTCAAGAATAGTACAATCAATATCCCTTGTAGACTTCCCGCATCGATCAGTCTATATTCAGTCAAATAAAAGCCTCATTCAAAAGAACCTTTTGGGTCATGGACTTGTCTATTTAGGGTAGGTTCTCTTTCGTCAGAACACTCACTTTGTAACAAGTTCTCTGTACCTCAGCTATATCATCCACCTCACCTCACCATTTGTTTCAACTCAAGGGACGTAACGTACACCTGATATATTGTGATCATACAACTCTTTTCACCTATTGACTTCTTGTCTATGCACGGTACCTAGGGCTTCAAGCTCATTCTACGTTGTGTGGTTTGTTTAGCTCTTTTCACCTACGGAGCACTCTTTCCGCTTTGCCTCGCATCTAGGATTGTGTGTTGATCTTAATCAGGACACGATTCCCTACTACTTGGGTATGCTAACTTTTGCTTCACCTATACCTACACCAACAACATTATCCTACCAACACCAACAACATTACCCTACCAACATCAAATTTTTACCAAACGACAAATTGCCTAACCACAACCAAATTGCCTAAATTCACCTCTCCCTGGTCCTAAGGGAGAACTACATCGGTCTGAGGCCCCTCCTTGCTTTGTGCAATGGGCTATGTAGGCAGCACTTCGGAGACATGGGGTCTCCCAAGGTTAGCTCGACCATCCCCTACCATAACCTATCATGTGTGGTAAATATAAATATTTTTGTGTATTTCTATTTAATCACATTCCTCTTTATCCTTTTTCAAAACACCGAAAGTCAAAACGAAAAACATTCTTATTATTATAACTCAAATCAACATACATATCTCATTTTATTTAGATGTTAAACCAATACATCTTCTCTATCATCGACACGCAGTGTCGGTACGCTTATTTATTCTTATACCTTAAACATTTATTTAGACCCTCACGCCTCATCCCGAACTAGGTGATGATCGTGATCGCGACCCTCTCGCCAGCCTCTCTCGTCTCAAAGGTACCACGGCTATTGGTACCGCCACCGATCTCGCCAATCTCTCCTGTAACATATGAATACGCCTCTCGCGCATGGAGGACTCCAGCCTCTAGTCTCTCCGCCGTGACTCCGCAACCACTAACAATCCTCTTGTCTCATTCACTCGCGTTGAGCTGCTGAACCAAACGCTGCAGCACTTATCCTCTCTCGCGTGTAATCACAAAATGCTATGTCGTGGCGATCGCGTACACTCTCGCAGCTCGCTACCCACCATAACCTATAGGCTCTGTCATTCCGGCATCCATTACACTGCGATCGGCTGCTATCTCCTCGGGCCCTTCTGGAGGTGTTGGCCGGGGAGGTGAGAATGCTGCCTCGCGTCGATCCTCATATATGGTCTATAAGCCTGGGGTATATCCTGCACAAATCCAAATTGTCGCCGCACGTGATCTATAGGAATCCTCTCATATTCACCTGGCCTGTGCCCCGCGATCCACCTCAATCGCTCTACACCTCTCAACTCCTCAGCTATGTTCTCGGTTACCATATAGTTCCCGTAAGGCCTCCAACAGATATCCGCAACCGTCACCCTCTCCCATACCTACCTGTAATACTCGATGTCACCCGTCACGGCCTGAGATCTTGCCTCTTGTTCTGCTCTGACCTGGCTCAATCCCAACCTCCTCGTACTCCGGTCTCTCCCGCTGGATGGATCGGCCTATTGGTCGCACACAAACAATGTGCTCATAGGCCCAACAGTGTAATAAGTATGAACAACAATCCAAAGGTCGCTTCGTGATTTCACCTACAAGCCCATAAACCCTCGTATAGCTCCACCAAATATGCAGGTGCCCATGCAAAAGTCACATTCCTTTCTATCATCTCCCAGATAACACACATCAATGCCTTTGGAAATCTTCCCCCTTCTGCCCTCGGTAATGCATAATACCCTACCGCTATCATTAATATCACTGCTAACCTTGTCTCCTCAGGGTGTGCTGCATACATTACCCCATACGTAAATGATAAGCCTCGCTGTGTCAAATCTCGTGCGTATGGACCAAATACTGCTGTTATCGCTCCCCGTGCCGCACTAGGTAGTGCCTGATATACTGGTTCTCCTGTAATAGGGAGTCTCAAAATACGGAACACATCTTCCAATGTTACTGTCATCTCCCCTGTTGGCAGATAGAAGGTATTTTTCTCAGGATTCCATCTCTCAATCAACGCCTGTAACATAGCATGGTTACGTGTGATTCGTGAATAATAGCGGATTCCACTTAACCCCAAACGATTTATCAATGTCCATTCAGCTGGCGTTACATCCGCTCGGATTCGTGACAACAGCGCTGGCACACTATCATTCATCCTCAACCCTGCCTGAGCCTGCATACATCAAAACAACAAACAACCATTCAATCCATCAGGGTTTTTCTCACATTCTGGAAATTCCTACATCAACCGGTATCGTTTACAGCTAACCGATACCGGTTGAGTAACCGATACCGGTTATCCCTAACCGATATCGGTCCCTGTTAGTTTCATACACCTTGCCTAAACAACCACCTACAACAATAATTTGAGCGTCTATTCCTTTCTATACCTACAAACATACCTGAAACCCCTGATTACCTACCCCGTAACACTTATAACCCTTGCTATCATGTTTTCTTTTTCATATCTACCCACTTAATCTCTTATTCATAACACATGCAAAAGTCAAATCATAACCAAAACGTTTACCTCTTGGGTTGCAGTAGCTTGAGGTGGCCCTTGTCTTCCCTCTTGTCCCTGCCTGCTGGATGTTTCTCCTCGTCCTGCCATTATCACCACCTTTTTCAAACCTGCCTTTCTGTCTTCTGAATCTCAGATCACAATCACTTTCCCTGTCTCTTTACTCCTAATCACTCAAATTTCTCATGCAATTACCTGTCTCAATCGTCAAAAGCGTCGCGCTTCACGTATTTAACTTCTTGCATGGCTCTCAAAATTAGAACTTAAGTCACCACCTAGCTTTTTTATTTTTAGAAAAGCTCATACCTAAATAACCGGTATCGGTTATGTAACCGATATCGGTCTACTACCTACCGCCGTCGGTTACCTAACCGATATCGGTTACACACCTGGCCTTTTGAAACATGGTCTTTTCTTCATTTTTTTACCAAATTTTTGTCGCGCCCGCCTCTTTTCCTGCATCACAACACCATTATCCATATTTGTCTATCCACCACACATATCATTACAATTTCGTTAACATCATCTATTTTACAAAAACAAACAAGTCATCAACTAAGGATACCACAACAAAACAAAAAACTATCTATCTATACAACATTTGGATCCAACTCATCAGATACATATATCACAATGTCACAAAACCAGCCCACAACATGCAACATTTCATCATATAACATGTCATCCTTATATACGTGCAAAAACAAAAACATCAACATCATCCATATATCAACATGTCAACTAAACTCATCCTACATTCTATATCACAAACCATCGACAAAATACTTAAACACATTTTTGAACACTGCATGTGGATCAAAACATCATCTATATATATATATACAAATTTTCAAATATACAATGTGCCCTGCATCGGGGCCTCTGTGATCTCATCATACAACTAAGCCGGCACGCAGGCCGCAATAACTATCCAAAATCTCGACTCGGCTCGCAGGCCGGTCCCTCATATCAAAAAAATACTCGGCTCGCAGACCGGTATCAAATATACAACCCATACTCGACTCGCAGGCCGGTATATAATGAATAAATGAATCCATACATGAATAAATGTAGGCACGCAGGCCTCTATCAACACAACCGGTTCGCAGACCGGTGCCCATGCCTATATACAAAAACAATACAGGGATCCCTCAGCTCTCCCCACCGCCCTCGGCACCTCTCCCTGCTGGTCCCTGTGGCGCCTCTCGCCTCCTGCCTGTAACGGACACGCCGGCTGTGGCTGCACCTCCCTGAGATCTCTGGCTGTGAGAGGTCTCTGCTCTATGAGCTGCATAAGGCTGATACTCAACTCCGGTACTATCAAGAATATCCTGATAGTATCGGGCCTCCGCTCTAACCTCCATATAGCGCCCTCGAGCCACTGAAGGAGCTGGGGCTGGTCCCCTGGCACCTAATACTAGTACCCCCTGTGCTCTTTGGCTGGGTGCCTGCTGGGCTATGCGCTGCCGACGGTGTATCTCGTACTTCGTGCTGGGCTCCGGCTGGGCTATCTTGCCTTGTGATGGTGCTGTACGTGCACGTGTTCTTCTGCATTCATTCTGCTCGCTCGTACTGCACTGCACTGTGGCTGCGCCGCTGCTGGTGGTGGTGCTCGTGCTCTGTACTGCACTGCGCCTGGGCTAGCCGCCTCGTAGGACACCTATTCGTGCTCATGTGTAGCAGCCAATCGTCCTCCTGTAATAGCTGCACCTGACCCCTGAGCTGATCTCTCTCTGCCACATACCGCTAAGTTTGGGCCGTGCAGCCGTGCTACCTCGCCGCTCTCTGACCAGCCCACCACACCCTGTATGCTCCTGTACACCCAGCATCATCTACTGTGTCATCTGCTGGCCTCTCAGCAACCCAATCTAGATCCATGGGCTGTGGTGCAGGTAGTGGGGCCTCTACATCATCCCTCCTGTACTGAGGGAAGGGAGGTGGCTCATCTTGTCGCAGCCCCATCTGCCTGCATACCCTCTCTAGGGGTATCCTCTCGTACTCTCCCGGCCTCCGTCCTGCTATCCAGAAAGTGTACTGGATCCAGCGTAACTGTACTCGGCCTCCTCTGTGCGGGTGATGACCTCTGTAAGGTCTCCATACGATATCTACTGCTGTCAGGCCCTCTAACAAATGCCTGTAGTAGGCAACGTCTCTCCCCGCAAGCACTGCTCGTGGCTGCCCCACGACTCCCAACCATCTCTGAAAGCCATATCTGTATATAACCTGTGGCCCTGGCTACTGGGGTAACCCTACTGGCCTGATGCATATGATGTGCTCATATGCCCAACAATGCAGCAAAAATGTCGAACAGATACCGAATCGCCTCATCCGGCGATAACCCCAGAGCTCTCTGTATAACTGCACCAGATATACTGGTGCCCAAGCATAACAGGTGTGCTCCTCCACCATCTCATGAAGCACCCCCATCAATGCCCGTGGAAAGCGGCCTCCCTCTGAGTCCGGGAGGGCGAAGCAGGTGATCCCAATCATCATCAACACAGCCAGCCGTGTCTCGTGTCGATGCGCACGGTACATGTCACCATACCCAATGCTCGCGCTGTGATAGGTAAGTAGCGCGGCTGCATCTCCAAAAACCTGTAATATGCTGTCCATGGCAGCTCGAATCTACTCGAAGATCGCTCTCCTCGATAGGTAGTCGAAGGATGCGATACACATCCTCCAACGTAATAGTCATCTCCCCAGTCGGGAGATGGAACACATTGGTCGCCGGATCCCATCTCTCGATGAGGGCGACCATCAGGCTGTGATCTCTCTCTATCGCTCTATACCTCTGGACTCCACCGAGTCCCACCTCGCGCATGATCGCCCAATGAGCCGCAGATATGTGTGGCCGCATCCGCACCAACAGCGGGGGCATCCTATCCCGCATCGTCAACTGCTGACGTGCCTGCAAAACCAACCCACATCCTTAGACCTACTTTTTATCACAACATCTACTTTACCCTCTAAACCCCCTTTTATCCCCCCGACCACACCCCGACTCTCTACCACCTAACCCCAAAACAAAACAAACCCAACCCAACTCACCCCACCCACAACCCAAACCCACTCCACCCCAAAACCAAACCCACCCCACATCCAAACCCACCCAACCCAAAACACAAAACAAACCCAACTCCACCCACACTCACCCAAAACCCAAACCCACTCCACCTAAAAACCAAACCCACCCCACACCCAAAACCCAAACCCACTCCACCTAAAAACCAAACCCCCCCCACACCCAAAACCCAACCCAACCCACACTCAACCAAAACCCAACCCAACCCACACTCACCCAACCGACCCCGGTCCCCCTCCCACCGACGCCGGTCATGATCAACCGGCATCGGTAACCCACAGACCCACCCTGCCCTAAAAATTCGCGACCGATGCCGGTCGCTTAGTGACCGGCATCGGTCACTGGAAATTTGCCGCGCCGAACCCGACGCGGCTACCCCTTTCTTCTTTTTCCCTATTTCTACCTCTCTACCCACCCAAACACCCTAAAAACCTACCCACCCTGCCGCCTTGGCCTATTTCACCTATCTACCCTCTCCCTTTTTCAAATCATTTCCATTTATTCATTATTTTCTACAAAACATTATATTCCTACCCAAATCCCAAAACCAACATAATGCAATAAAATGCACAAAATGAGGAGTTTCGAACTTACCCGTACGACGACACGTCGTCGTGGTGGGATAGGTGGTGGTGGTCCAGCTGGTCCAGCCCCTCCTGCTCCTCCTGCCTGTGCCATAGCTCCACTCCCGATCGCTAGGTCCCTGCCAATCAATCTGCCTCCTCCTCACTCGGGCCCGCAAACAACTCACTCCTCCACCAAAATAGCTCCACCTCACTCAATAAACTTCCAATCTCAACTCTCCATGTCGATAAGTCAATTTGGTTTTCAAAATAATAAAGTGACAATGACAAGCCGTATTTTTCTTTTTATAGGTTTTTCGCCCATAACCGATATCGGTTTCATTTTGCCCTAATGAACCGGTATCGGTCCCTTGACCGATATCGGTCATGTAGAATCGACATCGGTTTTTCTGCCAACTTTCCCCCAATATTTTTTGCCCCTATTTACCATTTGCCCCTTTTTAACCACATATCACCTATATCCACCTTTGCTGAACACCATTTGTTTACCCATTTGGCCCGACCCAAGGCCTCAACCTACCTATTTGGCCCGACCCAAGGCCTCAACCTACCCATTTGGCCCGACCCAAGGCCTCAACCTACCTATTTGGCCCGACCCAAGGCCTCAACCTACCTATTCGGCCCGACCCAAGGCCTCAACCTACCATTTGGCCCGACCCAAGGCCTCAACCTACCTATTTGGCCCGACCCAAGGCCTCACCCTAACCATTTGGCCCGACCCAAGGCCTCAACCTACCTATCCGGCCCCACCCAAGGCCTCACCCTAACCATTTGGCCCAACCCAAGGCCTCAACCTACCTATCCGGCCCCACCCAAGGCCTCGCCCTAACAATTTGGCCCGACCCACGGCCTCACTCTACCCTTATGGCCTGACCCAAGGCCACAACCCAACAACTTGGCCCGACCCAAGGCCGTATCACTTCAATACCATACCCACAATCAACATTTTATTTTATCCATCCATCATGTACCTTTTGTTCAATCGAGCTCACCTGTTCATGTTTTAGCATGATTAGGGTCCTTGACTTGATCTGTCGACCAACTTTGCCTAGACTTAGACCGTGACATTTATCTCAACCAAACCAACCATTTGCATCTTCTGCCGCCAACATGCCTAAACGTTCCGTACCTTACCCGTTATATACCCTGGAGCTACTTCCTATGCCTTGGATACCGGAATTATATCACCCTTGTTTGGATAAACTATCGACCTTTGCCTATACATTGCTGGTTTGCTCGTCAAATCATGTACCCTAGTCGTATTTATTGCATTTCAACATGCGCCTCCGCTTCCTCGACTTACCCCACCACCTTACCATCCTCTCTACAACATTCACCCTTTATCAACCCTATCCCTGATTTCCCGTTCACTCAATCTATGATAGATTTGAGGGGGATTACCTATATCCTTAACAGGAGAAACCACTTCATATTATTGTCCGCGCAGCTTTACAAAACAAGCTACACGACAATAAGGGGCTAATGTAGACACCAAATTCGTGTCTTACGACCCCTTGTGACCCGCATCTCATCTCGCAATATAACCTCATCACCTAAACCTTACACAATTATTTATTAATTGCCTTCTAATTGATAAATCCACATCACCCTACCTACCACCTCACTTTGCCACTTCATCATGACCTAGCCCTAACCCTAAAACTAACCTAATTAAGACCCATAACTTGGTCCACACCTACACCCATAACTAATGACCCCTTTCTCGCACCCAAAACTGACCTTCTAGTCACTTGACCGAGCCCGCAACTGATCTCTCGGGAGAAAAGCAGGGAAGGTGGGCTATTTTACTAAAAATAGCCTACTTTTTCCTTACCGATGCCGGTTCCTACTCGACCGCCGTCGGTTACGCAACCGCCATCGGTTCCCTGTAAATGGGCTCCCCAAACCAAAACAACGGATCGGAATTTCATTTTGGGATCAGTCGAAGGATTTCTGGATCAACAGAGAGCATTGGGAGTGAGAAACAGAGTCCAGATCTTCACTTGACCGAGCAGAGACGAGTGGAAATACCAGAAGTGTTTACAGCAAAGGAGATCAGCTTGCATCCTGGTCAAAACCAGTAAGTCACATCTTGCATGTCCTCTGTTATAACATTTCTTATGCTTCTTGAATCTCACTCCTCCTAAATCCGTTTCAGAATCCACTACCCAACGTGCCATTGCATCTAACTGTCATTCCTTTACCCCTCATCATCTCATTTCCTAATATCATCCATAAACCAGCCTTACAAACACCATAGCTACCAAGAAGATCCTAGAACCCACCGGTATCGGTTATCAGTAACCGGCATCGGTTATCAGTAACCGGCATCGGTTCCTCCGATCAAAACCAGAAAACCAGCCTTTCCCCTACCCAGTTCAACGAAACAACTTAATTGATATCTTACAGTCTTTTGTGTTAATTCATATTAGCAGGGGAACTGACCACCTTCGAAAGGAAGTTTTATATTTCCTGGGCCCAAGGCAGTTCCCTCATTTATTGTCTAATTAAAATCTTGTGGTCTTGTGTTCTTATTTGCAGGTAGTCCTTCCAAGACAAAAAGGAGTTCTTAGCAGTCAGCCTGATCTTTCTCTACGGTACGTGCACACCATCTTGACATTCTACAGGTATTCCTCCTAGCCTCTAACCTTATCTGTTTCTAAAAGGAACGAAACATTTCCGAGTGAAACAATAGGGAATGAAATCGATTTCTTTCTCCTACTTTTGAGCTTGTTATTTACCTGAGTGATCTACCTACAGAGTTCGAACAATATAATCTGGCCATTGAGGTACTTTGGTAGTTTCAGTAGAGCTTGGTCGAAGCCAGGGACTCGTATTTAGGAGAATTTTGAGAATTGTATGAAGTACGAGCCATATTCCTTAATTAGGGATGCCTCTTTTCATGACATCCTAGATTCGAGATCCCCTTCTAAGATTCAAACCATATACATGGTGAATGCATCATTCACGTGGGTGAAATGCATGTTTCTCTCCTCCATTACAAACTGTGGAAGTTTCTCGAATGCAGGTACCTTAGAAGTAATGTTCTGTGTGATAGCTAATCCCTTGAATGATCTCAATCTTGCAAGGAGATAAACTAGGTAAGAATTCATGTGGAACTTCTTTGTTGTGGGCACTTGGAGCTATTACAGGATGGGGATTGTCACTTTGATTATCTCGCCTCAAGTCAATTCTCTACTTCCTTCCGACAATGTCAAGATTAAAAGGTCCATCTAGTCCTAGAAATATCTTTTTCTTTATTTACCCATAACTCTATTGAAGAGATTGATGACATCGGAATACCCTTCTCGAACTCACACCTTGGTAGATTCTTGGGCATCCTGGAAGGATTTCTTCCCATTTTCAACCATGAGCTGAGCACTACTCCTTGGACATATGAATCCATTGTTTCCCAATCATGCACGAATCTTTCCTTTGAGATGAAGACCATGTTAGGGGATGTCGGTATCTATAGAGAGATTGAAATGGTCCTAGGGCTGATGACCACCATTATTATACCATTTCCATCTTGGATGGTTTATTTCTCGGGCTCGTAATGGAAAGAGTAGGATAGGAATAGCTCGAGACTTTGTATAAACACTAGGTTTCCTACAACGGTGAACAAGCCACTTGTGAATATCTAGTCTTCAATCCTCCTTCGGTCCTTAGAGGCCATGCAAGTCTTAAGGTTGTTCAGGTCTATGTACAAGACATCGTTGTCTTCCACATCATACTCGCGGTAAAGGGTTGTGTCGACTTCGACCCATCCACTTCGGCTTCATGTCTCCCTTAGAAAAAGCAACTTACTATTTTTAGTAAGTGTGAAAAATCAAGTCCCTGGAACTTCTATTGAGTGTTATGACCTTGATTCCTCTTTCTCCCTGCATTCCTCATTCCTTCTAGATCAAATTTATAATTTTAGATGGTTCTTATGGGCCCAATTTCTATTTTTATTAAGTGCCAAAATACCCTTTCGGTGAATTATCAATCGTAGTGCAACCCCAATGTCTTCACCTACTCCGTAGGTCCTTCTATTAATGTTTTTCCCAAAATAGTAGTCCCTATGTAGTAGACCTACTATTTTTAGAAATTTGGCTTCTGGAGGTCGGATTGACACACAATGAAGTTTTTTTATATGAGTTTTTTCATAATATCACCCTTCTAAAATTTTGGGCATGCTTGCTTAATATTCCGGGATATTTTAAAGTTTCAATTTTCGGACTGTAGTAATCTTACTTTAATCTGCAACTAGTTTAATGGGAAATCCTACTTCTTTCTTTGTTGAGATGGAAAGAATATTTATTCATTTGGATGCTCTGTCTTACGAGAGGAGAGTTTGAGGTTATGTTTTTTATGGTCTAGGATAGAGTAAAAAATAGCAACAAACAGTTTGTTTATTCGTGCACTGGTTTGCAAGATTTGTTTAGATTTCCATTTTCTCGGCTATAGAGATTGTATTGTTTTCTTCTTCGTTGTTCTTTGTTTCTCCTTCTTAGCTTGATGAGAATTCCTTTTAATACCTACTTATATCTATGGGAAAGGTATTTCAGTTCCTTGGTTGATGTGTTATGAGTTTTTCACAATGGCGGAGTGATGGAAGCAAGTTGCAGAGGAAGGATGAAGTTTGTCTATGCACATGAGTGGAAGAAGCTGAGCGACAGTTTATATTTTTGAATTTTTGAAATTATGAGAGGAGAAGCTTGGGTGCATTTTTCCATGTTTGATGTCCCTAACCTTAAGGACATGAGGGACATCAAATTCCATAGTGGTCAAGAGGACAACACATGGTGGTGATCCGACGACAGGGAATGAAGGTGAGAAAAGCTGCTTTAAAGTCTTGGGAGGCTGAAAGCGGTCATCCAAAAGGCTCCCCATAGGGGGCTGGGTGAATTTTTCAAGGTCTAATTTCCTTCACCTTAGGGAAATAAGAGACATCAGTTTCCTACGTGGTCCCGGAGATGACACATGGCACTTGATCCAACAAAAGGGAATATATGCACCAAAAATGCACCTAGGGGCTAAACTGTCAAGTCTGGAGGTCACATGAAGGTCCAAGAGGTCACATGGGGGCTGGGTGATTTTTTCAATGGTTGGTGTACCTGACCTCGGGGACGCCAAGGAAATGAAATCCTCCAAGCTCCTGGTGCTAACATGTTTCGTCTCAAAAATGACTACGTCCCCGAACTACCTTTGAGAGGGCAACTTAGAAAGAAGATAAATTGAGCTCCTGGTGGAATTTCATGGTGAAATTCTATATGATCCTGATTGAAAATGTCATTTTTAATCCAATGGTAGGGGTATCATATCTTGATACATCCATATGATCCTGAAAAATCATATTTTTGATTTGAGACTCCATTTATACCTAATAAAAACTACTTGAAAATCCTATGCACCAAGGTGTTATGAAAAATATTATTTCACCATCATGTATGTCTTGGTATCCTCTTTTTGAAAATGTTTTTTTATACTTATAACTCCATCTGGAGTTCCCATAATATCTTCTTCTGAAGCCCAAAAAATATTTTAGGCTCAGTGTCTTTGCTAGGCTTGTGAATGCTATTTTTTTATTGGATCGCTCCCAAATCTTTCAAAGCTTCCCCAAACCTTCCAAAACAATTTATATGATGTTATAATATCTTCAATTCACCTCCATGTTGAATTATTTTCCTTTCATTTTACTCCGGGGTTGATCCAATCCTAGGAAGGCCAGTAATAGCCCTTCCCAATACTTTGCCGAAAGATAGCATCTTTTTCGGACTCCCTAAAATCACATAGGGGAATTAATATACTTTCCTAAATCACCTAGAGGACCAATTTGAAATCAAATAAGGGGTGACCAGACTATAGGATTTTACCTAAGGTGCCTAGGAATGATAAAACATGAAAATTTCTACATAGGGGTATAGTTGTCATGCTTGGAAACTTCCAATTTCCCTGTTGCACATTTGCATGACAACAACTAGCTCTAGCTTGCGGACATAACATGGAATGAGTGTAGAAAAGACATGACATGGGAATCTAGAATCTCAATCTTAGACCATATAATTCGTTGACCAGTGTCTTATCCATTGGGCCTTGCAAATTCATGTACAACCTCTTGTGAGAAAGATTAGAAGAAGGAAACACATGGACACATAAAAACCGATGAAAAGAAATAGACAACACAAAACAAAAGGGAAAACACACATAGAAATCACCTATGGTACAAGGCGGGGGACAACCCACTTTCACTGATGATCAAATTTTAGGTATTGCCCACTATGAGGCAATTCCAGTGGTGTTCCATCCAAATATGAGAGTAGAAAAGAATTCTCGCTGCAAGCTTCGCAAATCTGAAATGGACCAAGCCATAATTAATCAAACTTTCCATGATTTTGTTTTGGTTCGCTTCTCTTGTCCCATAGTAGGAAAAATTCTCCAACTTTGAATTCTCTCACTTTTTCCTTCTTATCAAAGATTTTATTTACTTTCAACTGGTGTTCTTTCATATGGTCCACCACTCAGAGTATATTTTCTTCTAGATTTTCAAGAAAGAGGATTCTCTTGTTAATGGAATCCTTGTATTACCAATCTTCTATTCCCTATAACAACTTGAGAGATGGAATCTTGATCGTGAGGGGAATTTCCACTTCAACTCTATATAATAGTTAGAATGGTGACATACCTATTGCCTTCTTGGGAGTGATCATGTCCGCCCACAATGCATCATACAAATTTTTGTGCCAATTCCTTTGATTCTCATCTAAAAGCTTACCAAAAATGGTAACGATGTTCTTGTTGCTTGATTCATCATGTCCATTTCCTTATGGATAGTAGTTAGAAGAATGAGATAGAGATATTTTATAGCCATAGAAAAACTCGGTTAACTCCCTTGAAGAGAAATAGGTAGCATTATCTCTGCTATATTCTATGGCACTCAGAAATGTACTACGATATTATCCTTGATGAATTTGCATATTGTTTCAGTATTAGCTTGCTTGGCTAGAATGGCTTCCACCCAGTTGGTGAAGTAATTTGTCTTTGTGAGAACATAGGTGTGCCCCGTGCTTAAGTGTGGATTCAGAACACCAATGAAGTCTATCCCCCATTGCTGAAATGGTTCTTTAATAACAACTGGCCTGAGTGGTAGTGCAGCAAGTTGTGGTCTCCCAATGAATTGTTGGCATGCTTCACATTTGGAAACCCAATCTTGAGTGTCTGCAAAGATGGTGGTACAATAATACCTTCCTCAGCTGATCTTATGTGCAGTTACCATAGCTGAAAAATTTCCACCACATGCTTGGTCATGGTATGTTTTAAGCAATTTTTCTTGTTGTTCTTTATCTACATACCTGAGGAAGCATTCATCCATACCTTTCTTGTAAAGCGCATGATTCCAGATTACAAACTTTTTTACCTTCATCTTGAGTTTTCTCTTTTGTTTCTAATCAATATGGGGAGAACATTATCCATAAGTTAAGTAATAGGAAATATCAATAGACCACTCATCGAAGAGTGGTTACAAAGAGAACTCATGTGGATTGTTTTTGGGACAAGTTGAGAAAGCAAAATTTTCTTCACCGTGTTGAGCTTTGAGTGTTTCATCCTCAACAATAAACCTACACAAACCATTCCCCCTTACCATATTAGAGGGTCAAATCTCCAATTCATATTCTTGAGTCTTTGCAATCCAATTTCCTCTTTTAGCTTCGGGATCTTGTTGTGTTAAAATGGACTTGATTGCACTATCGGGACCATCACCACCATATGAGAGTTGAGGATGTAAAACCTGAAATTTTTACAACCTTAACCACTACATAGGCATGCTTCTCTAATTGGCTATAGTTTAGTTCATGATTTTTCAATGGAAAACTCATGAAAGAAATAGGTTCTTCCACACCTTCATCATTTTTCTAAACAAGAATGACAAAGAGTGTATGTTCTGATGCATAATAATACATGATGAATTCTTTATTAAAATATGGAGACACAAGATTTAGAGCCCGAGAAATGGATTTTTGATCTCTTCAAATGTTACCCTCCTTCATTGCTCCATTTGAAGTTTTCCGGGTTTCATCATGTTAGTGATGTGATTTCACCTTTCCAAAGAATGAATGAACTCTTTTCTTATTTGTGGGTAGCGATAATTATTGAATGGCTCATACTCTCTCAGGATCAATGTGTGGTCCATGTTTGTTCACAATGTGCCCCAGTAACTTCCCTTCCGTGACTCCAAAAATGCCCTTTTTGGATTTAGTGATATGTCATGTTTTCTACACCTTGCAAGTACCTGTTCCAAGTGATGGATATGATCTCCTCTTCTTTGAAAACACCATGAGATCATCAAGATATATGACAATGCAATGTTTTAAATCCTTGAATGCCAAATCCATCTCCCTTTGAAATGTAGCTCCCACATTGATTAGGTCGAAAGGCATTCTACTGTAGGAAAAAGTGCCCTAAGGCATTGTGAAGGCTATCTTGGTGTGATCCTCCTCTGCCACTTTGATTTGATTGTATCTTGAGAATCCATCAAGAAATGAAAGTGTTTTAGATCTAATGACTCGCTTGTTTAATGTGATCCATGATAGGGAGAGGATAATTATCTTTCAATGATGTCTGGTTCAAGTTGGCGGAAATCTACACATATTCTTATTTTTCCATTCTTCTTCCACACCAACACAATGTTGGCCACCCATGTTGAATGGTGGATGTAAAAGATGATTCTTGCATTGAACATCTTTATTACCTCCTCCATAATGGTATGAACAATATTCAGGTTATATGGCCTTTGCTTCTTCCTAAATGGCTTAGAATCCTACTTCAAAGGATTTGAGTTCATCATAAGAGTAGGCCAAAACATCTGAATATTTCTTGAGAAATGAAACAAACCTTCTCTTCTCCTCGGAAAGCAACATTTTCCAATATTGACCATCCTTGGCTCCTCCAGGGTGCCAATTTTTTCCTTATCAAAATCAGTCTGGGCACCGAGAAGATCATTTTATTTCTCTTGAATGAATCTTTCATGTTTGTCAAAGAGGTCTTCCAAAGAAACTAGGCCTTTGGGAATATTATTCCCTTTCAATTTGATCACTCCTTTGTCATCAATACCTTCAATTCCTTCTTTCTCTTCTTTGGCTACCACTTCTCGGTGTGGATTCTTGCTTCCTTCAAAGAAGAGATTATTAAAATTATCCCTTTGTTCCAAAAATGCTAGAATCTAGTTATCGTCATTAAAGACTTGCCAATGATTTGTATTATTTGGTACACTAGGCCTAAATACCATTTCTATGGTCACCTTGTCTTTACCAAAAGAAGGATGAGGTGTCACTAGGGAAGCTGATACTACAAGAGAATCATCATTTTTCGTTCTTTTCCTTGGGATAGCTTCAATGGAAAATGCATCAAAAGATTCAATGCAGTCCCATACTTTGTTTCTATAATGCCGAAGTCTTGGATTTTTCACCTGATATTGTTTTCGGACTTTCTTTACTATCACTTCCACATCACCTTGTCATTTCAGTTTCTTGATTCCCATGTCTTCATCCATGCCCATTCCTAAGAGGAGAGATTCATATTCCACCATGTTATTTGTATTATCAAATTACAACTTGTAGGAAAATGGGTAAAATTCACCAGAAGGAGAGTACAACACTACACCTACTCCCAAACCAGCACTAGAATGACTACCATTAAATTCCATTGTCTAAACTTGATCTTCTTACTCTTCCATAAGAAGTGGAAAGTTATCATCTTTTTCCAATGTACGGAAGTAGTTGCCTAGCCTACTATCTTGAAAAAGGATGTTTTCCTTTGGATCATCAAACTTGCATACTATGAACTTCATCTTTCTCACTTGAAGCAACTTATTCATCTTTCCTTTCACTAGAATAGTTGTAGATGACTAGTTCATTTTTATTTCTCCACCTAAGTCTCTGTAAAAGCTTTAGCTCAATAACATGCCAAAGGAGGTGGGATGTCTGCCACTAGGATGGTTAGAAGCACCTTCTTGTCTGGAAAATTAGCTAATGCTACCTGTGCATATTTGATTCTTCCTACCAATGGAACTTGTTTAGATTCCATTGAATAGTAGGTGCCATTTTCCCAGAGTCAAGGTGAGGCCAAGAGCATTTACAACTTTGACGGGCATCACATTATCTGAGGCTCCGAATCTATGATACAATTATTTAGCTCGAAGCCTTTAATGAGAAGTGACAAGTAGAAAGGTTCAACCCTATTGGTTTTGGAGGCACTAAGGGCTAGCATGTTTTGAGAAGGTGGTGTGGATGGTGTGGGGAGTAAGCCTTTAGAACTTGGACCCGAGGTTATAGGATTACCGCCACGGACTACATCAATGAACCTATCAAATTGGGTAGGATGAGTTTGTAGGTATTCTATTTCGAGAGATGGACTTTAGTTTTTCTTGCATGTTCCACAAAGTCAAATGGGGTTATGGTGGGTGAGGAAGAGGTTCCAAGAATGATGGAAGATTTACATGGTGAAGGTTTTGTTGTTTTGGGTGTTGAATTATCCTTCAAGGGTGTAGTTTTTGATGGAACCTTATATGTTTTTGTAGGAACAACATTTAAAGGAGAATTATTCTTAGTAACCTTTGAGTTGGGAGAAGGATTAGATGACTTACTTGGTATGGCAGCATGATCCTTGCTAGCCAGTGGGTCTAATTTTTCTTTAGCCAACTCCATTGAAGGTGGTAGTGGTGATCCTCTACCGATGATTTTATTTTGTGGGACCTCCATAGGAGAGTATTATTTCTTTCACTTGTCCTTTACAGCCATTGAGGATGAAGCACCTTTCTTGGATTATGTGTGAGTGAAAACTACACATGATAAATCTGGAGCTTCTTCATCGTCATTATCTTCATCATAAATGTAATCAATTAGGCCATTATGTGTATCACTAGCAACTTCAACAACCTCAAGATACTTTTCATAGTCCTCCTCATTTTCTTATTCAGGTTATTCAATTTCCACTTCCTCCTCTATTTCTGTAGTGTCACAAGTGGCATTAATTGGTGGTGCTTCAAGAGTGAGTTGGCAAGGAGGTGGAGTAATCCTTGGTCTATTGTGAGGATTTTTCTTCCTTGGAGTGTTCTTTATTGTGATTTAGGATAGCTATTTCTTCAAATAAACCAAGTCGTTTTCCATTTTTTGGAACATTGGATCCGTGGTGACTGAGCTTGAATTTTGGCCTTTTTACTTTCCATTTAGGCCTTTCACCTTTCCAGACAGGATTAGATCATCATCAATATTTATCACATGGTTTTGTGCTTCCCTCAATGTTCTTGGTTGGGTTCTTCTAAGGAAGAAACCTACTTCTGATGGCAAGCAACTGATGAAGAATCTCTTTAGATTATTTCTAGGAGACACCACATCTTCAAGGATTCTTCTTATCACTCTGTTATATCTTACTACAAAGTCTCTCATTGACTTGGAGGTTTTTTTTTCATTTGTACCAATTGGACCAAGAGATCTTGACAATCTTCTGTGGTCTTAAACCTGTGTTTGAATGCACTTCTTATATCTTCCCAATATGTGACAGACCTTGGGGATAACATGTAGAACCATTTGGTAGCCTTTTCTTGAAGTGACCCCAAAAAAAATTGGAATGACACATCTTCGTCCTCGATACCCAATACACCGCAAACGGTGATAAATGATGCTACATGTTCTTCAGGGAGTTGAGAAATGTCCCCTTTGAATTTTGGAATTTTTTTCTTGAGCCCCTTAGTAGCTCATGGAGTGGTTGAGCAAGAGCAAGTGGACAGGAGTTTCCTCCCCATGGTACATTAGGCCTATGGACTTCACAATCATGATCATGAAAATGATCACCCATTCTATTTCCATTTCTAGCTTCCAACCTTGCTAAGGTTTTGGCTTCCAATGCTTCTCTTTTGTCCTCCTCGGCTTGAAGTCTTTCAATTTCTTCAAGTTGAGCTCTTATTTCCTCTTCTCGCTCTTGCTTCTCTTTCTCTAGCTTCTTCTTCGGTCTCTATGCCAGTGAAATCTTGAAGGTTGTCATTGATGTATGGAAATTCACTGTCCAAAGGATTGGTAACACTCAAGTTCCCACATGACCATTTTCTTGATTGAAAGGAGACCTCAAAATTCTAAGCAACTCTTGTCTTCTTTGAAGCTCTTCAAAAATAGGGCGAGTTTTTCCTCCTTGTCTCTATTGCAGTGTACCTTCTATCCACCAAATTTCAAAATCTATGCTCTTCTTTATGGTGATGGAATTTTTCTTTTCCTCTCCAATTCAACAATGTGTTCTTCAAGGTCAAGAATTCTCATGGCAATGAAGTAGTGGTTTACACTTTTCCTATTATGTCAGATAGCTTCTCTCAAATCTGAAGCGATATCCTCTTGGATGTGGAAGAGAAATTCAGGTCTTTCAATAGGAGGATTTCCCAGGAATAGCCATGGTTTGTAGACATGTGGCTCATATAGCTATTCAAATTCTAGAATTTCTTCTTTTTTTGAATTTTGAATTTTCTGAATTTTTGGTATTTTTCAGACCTTGTGGTTGTATTCAGGTGTAGATGCTGCTAAATCTACCCCACGGTGGGTGCCAAAAATTGTTGGCAAGAAAATTTTTCGGGGAAAAATTGGTGGTTATCTTGCCAATGCTTTAGGAGTCTAAGTCCCTCTATTTAACCGATGCAGCTACCGTATGTGCATGTGTGAGTAAATTGTGAGTTTTATCCTGGTGGCCTCTTAGTTGGGGATCCAACAGGGGCACTCCACTGACCCTGTGGAAAATTCTTGTAAGTATCTACAAGGGAATAATTTTATTCGAAGGTGAGAAAGGGGAGTGATAACATTTAGAAAGGAGAAACTAATGTTGTAAGTAGAAAATCAGAGACTTGCACACACTAGCCAGAAGTTTCAAAACATGCACTTGTATTTTAGAAGAAAACAAATATGTAAAACAACAACAAGACCAAATAGAGCTTAATGAACACAAAGTACCAATAAAATCTTCAATCAAAGAGGCTAAAATTCCTTCTTCCTTTATTATATCTTAAGCAAAATTTGTACATAATGTGGGAAGTAGAAGACATTTTTTAGTGGGAGAAATGGAAGAAACTTGTTATCTCTTGCTCTCTTCACAAGGATATCTCTCTCATGAATTCACAAAAAATAGCTCCAACATCTAAGAATTTTTAGAAGACAAAATTCAAGAAGAAGCTCAAATGAGGAGCTTGCTACAATTTATAGAAGAAGACACAACTCTTCATCTTCCCGGTGACTTTTCAAATACCTTGATATGACTTAAGACTGGTTCATATTCCACTTTAAATATTTAAGTCCCTTATATAATAGCAAGGCAACTTAAAGTTACATTATATTTCTAAATTCACTTAAGTCATATTAAAAAGTGCAACCCTCAATGCAAAAATATAACATTGAGGAGAGAGAGTGTTGTATGAGAAGAGAAGAGAGAGAGGAAGAGTAGAAAGAAGAAGAAGAAGAATTATGTTGAAGGATGAGTTACTGTGGTGGACTTGGCTCCGCTCTCTAACTGTTCTCCACTATGTGCTCCTGAGAAGGCTTCTATCTTTCCAATCCCTTTTTTAAAACGAGCTACTTCGATTCTACTTCCTGCATGAGGGATGTGAATGTAACTCAAGGTTTTATTCCATCCATTGGTCACATTGTTGATGTTCTTGCCTTTCCGAACCATGATGAATGCTTTTTTGCGATAAGTGCAATGGAGGCTTAGATCTCTGAGAAGAAGTCAAGAATATCCTTAATGAAGGACAATGGGTTGCCCACCCCTTTGTTGACATATTCTTTGAAAGGGCTTATCAACTCATTAGCAGCTTTATGTTCACTCATTGCAGGTACTCCAAATTTCTAAATTTTTTGATTTATACTATCTTGTAGCTTGTATGCTTGTTCTTATTTCTCCTCTAGCTCTGTGAAGGCCCGATTGATTGCTTCAAATATGATTGCCAAGGCCCTTTCCCATACACGTGTCAGGTCATCTGTAGGAGTTTCAAAGACCTTTTTGTTGATCAACTTCTGTGATGGGTGTTTCTCATCTCACTCACTACTAGTCCCAAAGGTTCCTAGTAATCTCTTTCTTTCCCCACATCCTCTTTGAGTGCTTGCATTTTGTTGGTCGTGGCACACATGTACGCAAAGAGCTTGATTGCATATTAGAGCGTTGGATTCCTTTTTAAGAGATTGAGTCGATCCATTCATTATTCACTTTCCACTACTTTGTGAGTTCATGTGTTCTTCTAATGGATTTTTGATTGAATCTACTGATGGACACCACTTTCTTGATAGGAAGTGTTGTAGTGCTTGGTTCCACCAGGTGTTGCACATAAGCTGAAAGAGTTTGTACTTGTTCCTCTAGTACCTCAATCTTCTCTTTATATTATTTGTTCCTTACCACCATGTGAGTAGAATATTATTGATATATGTGTAAGTCTCCCTCATGAGTAGCTAGTCCCAATTGGATCGTGCTCATCTCATAGTTGGCTGGTGTCATCTCATCTAGTGGCTTGATTACTTTTGGTTAAGTTACTTCAATGTAATAATTACCAATCTCCCCACTGTAGAATTGTGATGATATATGTGTAATATTTCTTGACCATTTTCCTTTAGTCAATTATACAATCACCGATAGACCAGGGGGCCACTACTTTTTACACAAAGACGAGTGTCGAGGGTGACCATTTCCCGCATCCATGGAAATATCTCATCAGATTCAGGCTTGATGATGGGTACACCAACCATTCTTTGTTCTGAAGGAGGGGGAAAGTCTTGAATGAGAGGGGCGTTGGTGTCAACAAGAGGCAAGACCTCTTGTAATGGTTCAAGACTGGATCATGAACCATGTATTCATCATTCACCTATGCATTTGCTATTGGATTTTCTGTTTACATCACTAAGATCACATCTTCCTCTTGTGGTGATGCCAATGAACCTTCTCCTTCCCTAAATTTATTGGGTGTCTTCTCAGGGAGAAGCTTCTGATTCCATGACCTTCCTTTTGATCTCACTCCAGAGTGTTTAGATATTGGAGTCACCTCTAATAATTTTGAATATGAATGATGTGAAGCTTTCTTCTGCTTGAGAAATTCCTTATGACTAAATGATCATAGTCCTCTTCTTCTGAAACCAGTTCCTTGTTCTCCTCACCACCTTTTCATTCCACTCTAATATATCTCCTGATTCACAAACATGTCAATTGATTTGGGGCATTGGGGACATATTTACTACTACATACTCAAGATCATACATCTTTGTCCTATCATCATACAAAATGTCTTCGTACCAAGACAACTTGAATTTCCTCATCTCACCGATTGTCATCCTCATGTGGTCCTTTTCACGTACGTCAAAATTGTCAATACAGCTTTTCCCAAAAATTCCTCGACTTGTGGCTCATGTTTTAATTCTAGGACATAGAACGATCCGAGCTCTTCTCAGATGTCAAAGTTGTGCTTGATGATGTAGGAATGCAAAGTTAGGTGTGCAAAAGTGACATCCAAGTGATATTTGTCATTTGAGATTTTGCACGTGAACTCCCATAGAGATATAGGGAATGAAATAATTTATTTCTCCTACTTTTGAGCTTGTTATTTACCTGAGTGATCTACCTATAGAGTTCGAACAATACAATCTAGTCACTAAGGTACTTAGGTAGTTTTAGCAGAGCTTGGTCAAAGCCAATGACTCGTATGTAGGAGAATGTTGAGAATTATATGAAGTATAAGTTGTATTCCTTAATCAGGGATGCCTCTTTTGGTGACATCCTAGATTCAATATCCCCTTCTAATCTTTAGACCACATACATGGTGAATGCATCATTCACATGGGTGAAATGCCTATTTCTCTCCTCCATTACCAACTGTGGAAGTTTCTCGAATGCAGGTACCTTAGAAGTAATGTTCTACGTGAGAGCCAATCCCTTGAATGATCTTGAGCTTGTGAGGAGATAAACTAGGTAAGAATTCATGTGGAACTTATTTGTCATGGGCACTTGGAGCAATTGTAGATGGAGATTGTCACTGATGATCTGCCCCTAGTCAATTCTCTACTTCCCTTCTGTCAATATCAGGATAGAAAGGCCCATCCAGTATAGGAAATATCTTGTGCTTGATTCACCCATAAATCTATTGAAGAGAGTGATGGCATCGTAATATCCTTCTTAGAACTCACACCTTGGTAGATTCTTGGGCATCCTATAAGAATTTCTTCCCATTTTCAACCATGATCTAAGAACTACTCCTTGGACATATGAATCCATTGTTTCCCAATCATGCACAAATATTTCCTTTGAGATGACGACCATGTTGGGGATGTCGATATCTATAGAGAGATTGAAATGGTCCTAGGGCTGATGACCATCATTATTGTACCATTGTCATCTTGAATGGTTCATGTCTCGGGATCATAGTGGAAAGAGCAGGCTAGGACTAGCTCGAGACTCTATACAGACACTGGGTGTCCTATAGTGGCAAACAAGCCACTTGTGAATATCTGGTCTTTAATCCTCCTTCATTCCTTAGAGGCCATGTGAGTCTTAAGATCATTCAAGTCCATGTACAAGACATTGTTGTCTTCCACATCATACTCACAGGCAAAGGGCTATGTCAGCTTCTAACCCATCCACTTTGGCTTCATGTCTCCCTTAGAAAAATTAACTTACTATTTTTAGTAAGTGTGAAAAATCAAGTCCCTGGAACTTCTACTAAGTGTTGTGACCTTGATTCCTCTTTCTCCTGCATTCCTCATTCCTTCCGGATCAACTTTATATTTTTAGAAGGTTCTTGTGGGTCTACTTTCTATTTTTATTAAGTGCCAAAAATGCCCGTTCTAGTGAATTCTCAGCTGTAGTGCACCCCCAATGTCTTCACCTCCTCCATAGGTCCTTCATCAATGGATTTCCCAAAATAGCAGTCCTTATGTAGTAGACTCTGCTAATTTTAGAAATTTGGATTTTGGAGGTTAGATTGACACGCAATGAAGTTTTTTGATATGGGTTTTCCTTGACATCATCCTATTGAAATTTCGTGTCATCTCCGATTAATAGTCCAGGAGATTTTAAAGTTTCAATTTTTCGTACCTGGTAATGCTTCTAGATGCGGCAGCCATTAATGGACCTCAAAATTGCAAGTTTGGTTTTCTCCTCCATTTGTGAATAAAATTATATTTTTGATGTTGGTTTTTGTCCCGGTGCTTCACATGTGATCTTACTTTAATCCAAAGAATCGGTTTAATGAGAAATACCACTTCTTTCTTCGTTGAGCTAGAAAGGAGATTTCTTCATTGTGGATTCTTTGTCACACGAGAGGAGATTTTGAGGTTATGTTTGAGATGGTCTTGTATAGAGTAACAAATAGAAAAAAATTCATTGATTCATGCACTAGTTTGCAAGCTTTTATCGATTTTCATTTTCTAGCTATGGAGATTGTATTATTTTCTTCTTCGTTGTTCTTCGTTTATCCTTCTTAGCTTGATGAGAATTCCTTATTAGACCTTTGTATCACCATGGGAAAGGTATTTAAGTTCCTTTTTGATGTGTTATGAGTTTTTTGCAATGGCAGAGTGATGGAAGCAAGTTGCAGAGGAAGGATGAAGTTTGTCTGTGCACAGGAGTGGAAGCACTAAGAAGCACTAAGTGGTAGCTAGGATTTTTGAATTTTTGAAATTATGAGAGGAGAACCTTGGGATAATTTTTCCATGCTTGATGTCTCTGACCTCATGGATATGAGGGACATCAAATTCCATGGCGTTGAAGAGGACAAAGGGAATGAAGGTGAGAAAAGTTGTTTTAAAGCACTGGGAGCTGAAAGCAGGACACATGGATGTCCAAAAGGCTCCCATAGGGGGATGGGCACATTTTTCAAGGTATTATGTCCCTCACCTCAGGTACATAATGGACATCAGTTTCCATGGTTTTCCTAGAGCTAACATGTGGCGCCTGCTCCAACGGTAGGGAATGGATTCTCCAAAAATGCACTTGGGGTTGATACGCAAGTCTAGAGGTCACATGAGGGTTCAAAAGGTCAAATGGGGGTTGGGAAAAAATTTTCAATGGTTGGTGTACCTGAACTCAAGGACATGAAATTCCTCCATGCTCCTGGTGTTGACACATGCCCTCCCAAAAAATGACTAAGTCTTAAACCACCTTTAAGAAGGCAACTTAGAAGATAACTTGAGCTCCCGGTGGAATTTATTGGTGAAATTTTATATGATCCTGAATGGAAATGGAATTTTTAATCCAATGGTGGGGGTATAATGTATTTATTCATCCATCTGATCCCTGAAAAATTGTATTTGTGATTTGAGACTCCATTTATGCCTGATAAAACCTGCCTAAAAATCCTATGTGCCAAGGTGTTGTGAAAAATATTATTTCACCACCATGTAGGTATTGGAATAATCTTTCTCGTAGATGTTTATTGTTACTTATAACTCCATTTTGAGCTCTTGAATCTTCTTCAAGCCCAAAACCTATTTTAGGCCTGTGTACGCCCAGGCTTGTGAACCCTATTTTTTATTCAAACTGCTCCAAGTATTTCAAAGCTTCCCCAAACCTTCCAAAATCATTTCTTTGATGTTATAATGTCTTAAATTCACCTCCATGTTGAATTTTACCCTTTCCGTTCCACTCCAGGGGTTGATCCATCTGGGAAGGCCAATATTAGCCCTTCCCAATGCTTCCCGAAAGATAACATCTTTTCAAAACTCCCTAAAATCACCTAGGGGAATGGATAGACTTTCCTAAATGAACTATAGGAATAATTTGACATCAAATAAGGGGTGACCAAACTAACGAATTTGACACTGGGGTCCATAGGAATGATAAAACATGAAAAATTCTACACAGTGTATAGTTTTCATGCTTGGAAACTTCCAATTTCCCTATTGCACATTTGTACGACAACAATCGGCTCTAGCTTGGGGATATGACATAGACCGAGTGCAACGAAGACATGACATGAGAATCCAAAATATCAAACTTAGACCATATAATTAGTTAACCAAAGTGCTTTATCCATTGGGACTTGTAGAGTCATGTACAATCTCTTGTGAGAAAGATAGGAAGAAGGAAACACACGCACACACGACACACACCAAAATGGAAAACACACCTAAGAATCACCTATGGTATAAGTTGAGGGATAACCCGCTTTCACTGATGATACAATTTTAGGTATTTCCCACTGTGAGGTAATTCTAGTGGCATTTCATCCAAATATGAGAGTAGAAAAAAATTCTCACCACAAGCTTCACAAATCTGAATGGGTCGAGCCATAATGAATCAAAATTTCCATGGCTTCCTTTTGGTTCCCTTCTCTTGTCCCATAGTAGGACAAAGTCTCCAACTTTGAATTCTCTCACTTTGGCCTTCTTATCAAATATTTTCTTTACTTTCAACTAGTGTTCTTTGATATGGTCCACCACTTAGAGTCTATTTTCTTCTAGCTTCTCAAGAAAGAGGATTCTCTTGTCAATGGAATCCTTGTACTACCCATCTTCTATTCCCTATAGCAACTTGAGAGCTGGCATCTCGATTGTGAGGGGGATTTTTCTTCAACTCCATACAACAGTTGGAATGGTGACATACCTATTTCCTTCTTGGGAGTGATCATGTCCACCCACAATGCATCGTACAAATTTTTGTGCCAATTCCTTTAGTTCTCATCTACAAGTTTATAGAAAATGGTCACAATGTTCTTGTTGCTTGATTTGTCCTATCCATTTCCTTGTGGATAGTAGTCAAGAATGAGATAGAGAGATTTTGTAGCCATAAAAAAACTTGGTTAACTCCTTGAATATAAATACATATTGTTATCTGCTACAATCTTTCGTTGCACTCTAAAATGTACTATGATATTCTCCTTAATGAAATTGTATACTATTTTGGTATTGGCTTGCTTGGCCGGAATGGATTCCACCCACTTGGTGAAGTAATTTTTCACCATGAGAACATAGGTGTACCTCGTGCTTGATTGTTGATTAAGAATGCTAATGAAGTCTATCCCCCACTATTGAAATGGTTCTTCAATAACAACTGGCCTAAGTGGTAGTACAACAAGTTATGGTCTCCCAACGAATTGTTGGCATGCTTCACATTTGGAAACCCAATATTGAGTGTCTAAAGATGGTGGGCCAATAATACCTTCCTTGGAGGATCTTATGTGTAGTGACCATCACTAAAAATTTCCACCACATGCTTGGTCATGGTATGCTTTAAGAAATTTTTCTTATTGCTCTTTATCTACGCACCTAAGGAAGCATCCATCCAGACCTCTCTTGTAAAGCACATGATTCCAGATTACAAAATTTTTTACCTTTAGCTTGAGTGTTCTCCTTTGTTTGTAATCAATATGGGAAGGACATTATCCATTTAAGTTAAGTAATAGGAAATATCAGTATACCACTCATCATTAGTGGTTATAAAGAGAACTTATGGATTGTTTTTGGGACAAGTTGAGCAAGCAAAATTTTCTTCACCGTGTTGATATTTGAGTGTTTCATCCTCAATAATCAACCTACACAAACCATTCCCCCTTACCAGATTGGAGGGTCGAATCTCCAAGTCATATTCTTAATTCTTTGTAATCCAATTTCCTTTGTTAGCTTCATGATCATGTTGTGTTAAAATGGACTTGATTGCACTTCCGGGACCATCACCATGATATGAGATTTGATGTAAAACTTGAAATTTTTACAGCCTTAACCACTACATAGGCATGATTCTCTAATTGGATATAGTTTAGTTCATGATTTTTCAATGGAAAACTCATGAAAGTAATAGGTGCTTCCACGCCTTCATCATTTTTCTGAACAAGAATGGTAGAGAGTGTATGTTATGATGCATAACAATACATGATGAATTCTTTGTTAAAATATGGAGACACAAGATTCAAGCCTTAGAAATGGATTTTTTGATCTCTTCAAATGATTCCTTCCCTTCATTTCTCCATTTGAAGTTTTCCTAGGGTTTCATCATGGTGGTGATGTGCTTTGTCAATTCAGAAAACTCAAGAACAAAGTGACAAAGAAAATTCACCTTTCTGAAGAATGAATGAACTCATTTCTTTCTTGTGGGTAGAGATAATTCTTGAATGGCTTGTACTCTCTCAAGATCAATGTGTGCTCCATGTTTATTCATAATTTTCCCCAATAATTTTCCTTTCGTGACTCCAAAAATGCACTTTTTGGATTTAGTGATATGCCATGTTTTCTACACCTAGCAAGTACTGTTCCAAGTGATGGATATGATCTCCCCTATTCTTTGAAAACATTGTGAGATCATCAAGATATATGACAATGTAATGTTTTAAATCCTTGAATGCCACAGCCATCTCAATTTAAAATGTAGCTCTCGCATTGATTATCTTTGAAAGGAATTCCGCTATAGGTAAAAGTTCCCTAAGGTGTTGTGAAGGATGTCTTGGTGTGATCCTCCTTTGCCACTTTGATTTGATTATATCCTAAGAATCCATCAAGAAATGAAAGCATTTCAGATCTAGTGACTTCTTGTAGAATGTGATCCATGATAGGGAGAGGATAATTGTCTTTCAATGATGGAGAGGATAGATGAGGAGCAGAAACAAGGAGGTATCATGTTATTTATGTTAAAGTAAGTAGATTACTTAGGAATGAGAAGGATTCAATATTTATAGATATTATACAACCACATATAAATAAATAGATTATTACAAAAATGCAACAATACACACATCCATGAATATAATAATACAATAATATGGTTATAGAAACATAACCACATACGTGACTACAATATCCCAATACAATATGGTTTTAACCATATAATAAATATTAAATAACAAGTAACCTACCTAACCATAAGTAACAAAATAACTATCAAAGGTAAATGTTAAATTACCTATAGTATAATAGGTTTTACCTAACATCCCCCTTAATTTTGCATTTCCTCAAGGGATGAGGAGAGGATCTCTCTAAAAACTCAAAAATTTCATGTGAAAGTGAATTTGTGAATATATCTACTTGTTGTTCGGATTTTGGGAAAAACTAAAGTTATATATTGTGTTTTAGCATAAGCTCATGTATGAAGTGAACATGTAACTCACTATGTGTGGTTCTCTCATGAAACATTGGATTACAAATAATTTTAAGAACACCCTCATTGTCAACATAAAAGGTAGTTGATTTATCCTGTGATACTCCAAGTCCCTCAAGTATGTGATGTAGCCATATCACTTTGCAGATAGCTCCACCTACAACACAATATTTGGCCTGTGTAGAAGAGTGAGAAACAATTTTTTGTTTCTTTCTTCCCTATGATATCGGTCCAGATCCTAAAAATAATACAAATCTAGAAGTGGATTTCATATCATCAATATTTCCTACATGATATAAATCTACATATCCAAATCAAGAAGAAGTGATCATTCTTCTTGAATTCTAGACCAAGATCCATAGTACCCTTGAGATACCTCAAGATGTACCTTGTTGCTTTCTAATGAAAAACTCTAGGTTCCTATATGAAGTCTGGAAAGAGAGCTCAATGAAAATATGATATCTATTCTAGTATATGTTAGGTAAATGAGAATCCCAATAAATTTTCGATAAAGAGTTACATTTACCAAATGAGATGGATCTGAATAAGATAATTGCAGTCTCATCTCCATGTTTGTAGCAATTGGCATGTAATCCATCATCTTGAACTTCTTGAGTGTTCCTTGGTAAAATTTAACTGATACAAAAAGATGCGATTCTATTTCTGTCATACTTCTAATCTCGCATAATATTTCATGAGCACGATATCTATCATGTCGAATGATCGATTACGATCTTTCTTTGTAGCATTGATCATCTTCACTATATCGCATCGCTGATGACTATATCGTCAAACATATACAAAACCTATCACAATATCTCATCCTTACCTCTTGAGGGAGATTGGGATCATATAGATTTCTAAAAATCCATGTTGAATGATATGCTCATCAATCTTGACGTACCATGCTTGGGGTTCCCGTTTAAGGCAATACAAATATTTTCTCGAGTCTACATACCTTTGTTTATTCACCTGGTACAAACAATCCCTTGGGTTGAGTCATGTATACTTATTATTGTAGATCTCTTTTTATAAAATTACTTTTCACTTCCATTTGATGGACTTTCCAACCATACTAAGCAACTAGAGAAAATATCATTATTTCACCTGTTTCTTAGATCATTTCTTTGTAGTGTTGACGAAACAAATAGCTTGGTTAGATCAGATCATGGTTGGGATGGTTGTGTAGGAAAATATGTTTGATATCCTTCCTTGCATGCGAATTCTTGTTGGAATTCATTCTCTCGAAGATGTGTTATCTCTCTGAGATGTGCTAATGCTCGCTAACCTTCGCTTCTTGCTTCCAACTTCCAACTTTGAGAATAAGGTTGTTTTGGGGTTAAAAGGGTAACCGATGGTAGTTCTAGCTTAATCAAGGCGTCGACCAGGTGGGATTTCCTAGGTTTACTAAACTAGGAGATCCTCTTGATTTCATTGATCTCGTGTCATTAACCCATAGATTAGAATGGGATATTCTTGTGATCATGTGGGATTATGGTTAGAGGGAATGTAGGCATTGATTTTTAGGGTTTGGGTAAGTCTTAGTTAGTTATGGCAACTTACTAAGAATAGGTCTTAGGTTGAGTTGGCTTGGTGAGGTGTCTAAGTGAACTATATGTGTGGATATTATTTAAAATAATATATTTAAATAATAGATATAGTGAGGATAATTAATTAATTAAATTAATATTGTTGGGGTGAAAGGGGTCATGGCTAGGTGAATGTGATGAAGGGTGCTTATTCGTTGAGGAACCAAAGGGTAGTGTGACCTAATTTTAGTGTCTACATTTTTCCCCTTTTTGTTGTGTAGCTTGTATTGGTAAGTGACGCTAACAAAAATAAGATTTGGTTACCCCATGTGTGGGTGAAGGTGATCCCCCTCAAACTAGGAATTGATGAGGCAAAAGGGAGAATTAGTGAGTGGTTTGATAAAAGGTAAATGGGAGGAAGAGGCAGGTGGGCACCGGGGAGAATGGGTTAAAGGTCTATGCAGCAATCTAGGTAATGGGTCTGGGTCAAAGGTAGCAACAATCAAACGCATGCACACGAATAAACTGCATCATGCTACCGGGTTGAAGAGTAGGCAAACTCTACATCATCTAAGGTCGATTGGTTTATCCAAATAAGGTGGAAGTGAATTCGGTATCCAAGGTATAGGATATGGTCAGGAATTACAACATAGGTTAGGTGCATGAACATTTAGGTATGTTCTTGTACACCAAAGGTAGGGTCAGGATAAATAGTCATGGTAATAGGCTAGGTAAGGTCATCAAGTCAATCAACACATGTAATGTGAGTGCTACAAGGTATAGCGAACACATGAGGTCAAAGGTCACTAACGATGGTCCAGGTCCAAATATCTAGGTCGCGGCATGGGTAAGGCCAAGGTAGGGGTAAAATAATGAGTCCCCAAAGGAGGAAAAATGGAGGTAGTAAATGATGAGGTCGGTAGAGGTAAGGGAAATGGGTTAGGTAAAGGTGTGGTTGGGGAAAGGATCAAGGTGAAGGGTGGGGTAAAGGATCAAGGTAAAGGGTGGGGTAAAGGATCAAGGTAAAGGGTTGGGTAAAAGGAAAAAATTGAGGGTAATGTGTAGGTGGGGTTGACTAATGGTGGTCATGGATTATCAACATCGGTATAGGAAAACTGACGATGGTGAGGTAGGGCACATGACCGATGCCGGTCAAGGGTAACCGACGTCGGTTAGGTCAGGTTGGTTATAAAAAAAAATCCATGTTTTTTATTCATTTGTTATTTGTAAAGTGAGAAAATGAAAAAAAAGAGAGAAAAGAGAGAAAAGTGTCTCGAAGGAACGAGACAGTGAGTTGGCAGTGTGATTGGATGAGGGTTGGGTTGGTGAGCAGCGGGTCCATGGGATTAGGGTGAGAGATTTGATTGGGTGGAGGTTGTGAGTAGTTATTTGGTGATGGTAGAGGCCGAGAGGGATCTAGCGGGCCACCAAAGACAACAACTAGATGTGCCACCGAGACGGAGGCAGCGACGACGAGGTAAGTTCCCAACTCTACATTGTTAATTGGATAGATTAGAGGTTTGGATAATTGTTATTTTAGGTTTTTGTGGGTTTTTGTTGTTTGTGGGTGGGTAAAAATAAAATTTGGGTATGGGGGGAATAATGGGCAAAAAGAGGGAGGGGAAGGGTAGTAAATGGTATAGGTGGGGTGGGTAGAGGTCCAAGGGTAGTTTAGGTCATTATAGGTGGGGTAAAAGGGGAAGGGGGTGATTTTAGAAAATGGGGGTTTTGGGAAGTTGTGGGATTTTCGTGATAGTGACCGCGCGTCGCCAAGTTTGGTCGGTGTTGGTTGGGTAGAACTAGTATCGGTCACCAAACAAGTGACCGATGCCGGTTACGTGGTAACCATGGTCGGTAAAGGTGAACCGGTATCGGTCACCAAACAGGTGACCGATGCCGCTGAAGGGTGACTGGAGTCGGTTAGGATGAATCGACACCGGTTGGGATTTGAGGCACAAGGGTCCAAAAGTGATGTGGGCTAGGTAGTTGAGATGGGTAGAGTGAAAATAGGGTAGAGGGTAATGATAATTAGTGAATATGGTCATGGTAAATGTGGATTAATGTCATGCTTGGATTGGATGTAGGGGAGCACAGTTACATATGTGGGATAGGGTTCCACCTCTACTGGTGACATTACACAGTGCAACAACCCCATTGGAGCTGCAACATGTGGAGGTAGTGGGCTTGAGTGGGGTTTGTCGCTACAGACATGTTTTCTGTAGCCCAGCTTGATGTTTGCGCTCATCGATAGATGGGATCCCATGACCAACACATTCCACCTACCGACGGGTGAGATGACTATCACCCTGGAGGACGTGTTCCAGATTTTTGGTTACCAATATTGGGTGCCTAGGTGTAATATGTATCCTCCAATGCCTTAGAGGAGTTGATTGGGATAGTTTTTGGTAAGGGGGTGGCTGATCTGAGATTCCATAATTCCAGTTTGAGCTATGGAGAGATGTACCTAGCCCATCCGGATGAGATGAGGCTAGTGGTTTTGTTGATGGAGGTAGTGTGCTACTATGCACTACTAGATGCAGAGGGTGGACGATTTCCTTGATCACTGATGGGGGTACTCCATGATATGATGGTTCATGAGACATGCTTTGCTTGGGCACCAACATTCTTAGTGCAGCTATACAGAGAGTTGTGGGCATATGGGTGGTTGCGCAGGTTTAGCTTGTGTTGTACATTTATACTACACTACTGGGCATATGAGCACATAGTGTGCATGTGACCTATAGGGATGCCCCGAGAAGATGCATTCCTAGCTAGATTTGTGTGGGTGGGATATAGGAGATGGGTGTCGGTGATAGGAGAGTAGAGATCGGATAGCCGACACATGATGTGGCCCATTTTCAGCAGTTATTGGAGGGATTATCCGGAGTGGACATTATATAGAGGCCATATGTGGGATTCCCCTCACATAGGCATATGCATGAGGAGCTAGCTGAGCTCTAGCTAGAGAGGTGGATATAGGGTCACCGTGTCGGGGAAGATGAAATGATCCTAGTAGATAGAGTCTAATGGAAATTCGAGCTCTTATAGGACATTCCCCGCCCTTCCCACAAAGATTGGAGAGATGACGTGGAGAGGACCTTACCTCTACCACAGCCTATAGTGCCCACAGGGGAGGAGGAGCAGCCAGTGGATCGGTGGATAGATGACGCCAAATGTACAGAAGGTACAGTAGTAGTAGGTGGCTCGATTCGAGCCATACCACCCAAACCGGGGTAGCCAGACCTAGCTACCATTACAATGCAGAGAGATGCCCTATAGGGGTAGGTAGCTATGTTGATTACCCAATTGGGTATATTACAGACATAGCTAGAGGGTTTAGAGGTAGAGGTAGTAGAGCTACACATACATGTGGCTAGCCTACAGCCCAAATGGTGGATGGAGGAGATGGAGATGGTCGGGGGATGGTCAGGTGGCAACCTTACAGGCTCAGGTGGCAGGTTTACAGGGCTAGTTAGCCATATCCCAGGCATAGATTGGGGCCTTACAGGCCTAGATATAGGCACACGGGAAAGGGACATGACCACAAGCACCGGGAGTAGGTCCTAGTTCACAGGTAGGCGCAGGGTAGGTTATTGGAGGGCAGGTATAGGGGCCAAGACCTATGGGACCACCACAGACCATTCTTGTATCCAATTTACAGGATGCCCTAGGTGAGGTGAGATATTATCAGGACCAACTTATGGCAGCTGGGATAGATTTCATATCCAATACCAAGTATAGGGCATAGCAGGCGTCTAGTGAGAGGATGAGATACAATACTCATAGTGTGGAGAGCACAGGGAGGTTAGTGAGCTCTGAGGCCCAACCAAGGAGAGGCCACCAACACATGGTGACTAGCTCTAGGTGAGGTGCTAGCAGGGACACAAGAGGTCGAGGGTATAGGTGACACAGAGATGGAGGACATCCGATAAGATGCCTGATATGCGGTCACCTGGTTTTTGATGTATACTAGTTTTTTTATACATATACTAGCCTACGTCCCAAAGACAGTGAGGATGTACGAGTGATTTGTATATTTTGAGCATATATTGGCCTGTGTGCTGAAGATATTTTGTATTGATTCATTCTTTTTTGTATATATGAGACCGGCCTGCGTGCCGATGACATTTTGTATTGTATATCAGCCTATGTGCCAACATTTTTGAGATGATGGACATGATGAGATGGGCATGTATATTGAGATACATATTGATTGATTTATATGATGAGATACATGGTATTTTGTGATTTGTTGATGTGTTTATGAGATATTGGTTTATGGCTTGTGTTAGATGAGATATGGGTTTGTTGTTTTGATATGGATGGAAATTAGGTGAGTTAGGCATGATGGAGTTAGACCAGGTTTAGACATGGATTGAGTCAAGTTGGTTTAGGCTTAGGCATAGATCGAGTCAAGTTATAGGCATGGATGAGTTAGGTTGGTTAGGCATGGTTGAGTTAGGTTGGTTAGGCATGGTTGAGTTAGGTTTTGTTAGGCATGGTTGAGTCAGGTTGATTATGCATGGATATATTGAAAGTAGGTGAAGTTGTGATTCATTATTTTTTTGTATATGAATTATACTATCAGTCATATGTGAGATGTGGTATAATCCATGTATAGTGATGATAGAGAATTGGCAGGTGTAATAAATGTATAAAATATGTAGCAAATTGTTATGTATGTGGCTTAATTTCCAATTTTGTATATAAAAGGGGAACTAAGTGAAATGTGATGTAAATGGTGAGTTAGGCATGGTTGATGAATTTTTTAGGGTAGAGAATGGCCAAGCTAACCTCCAAGGGCCCCATTCCCTTGGAGTGCTACCTACATAGTCCTGGAAAAAGGGACCTCAGTCGATGTAGTTCTCCCATAAGCTAGGGAAGAAAATGAGAAGGTGTGAAAATGAGTTGGTAGGGGTTTGGGCATGTTGTGGGTTTAGGTTTGTTAGGTGTGGGTGGATTATAGGAAAAATGATGTAGGTGGGGGTGATTGTGGTGAAAGAAGGAGATTACCCCAAAAGTAAGTGTCGAGGACCAAGTCCTATATAAGGTAATCAAAATGTAAACAAAGATGGTTAAAAGATAAAAGGGGGCAATAAAGCCACCTGATTGGGTAGGATCATACCAAGTAGATCATACCTTGGAGGAGGTGATGAACATAAGACCCTAAAGACATTGCATAATGGACTATTCTACGGTGAAAAGTAGTCACATGATCACCAAATGTCTAAGTTCCAAGAAGTCCCTTGAGGCAGTAGGAAATGAGAGTGGGCATGGTTCACAGGGTGAAGAGTAGGTAATTTTTATATGGTATGAGGTAGCATGCACTTTGGGCAAGAGATCCGAGGTCACAATGGGCAAGTCCATGACAAAAAGGTTGAGTGTTTTGACTTATAGTTGAGATAGACTAATCAATATGGGAAGTCTATATGGTAAAAATTTAACTCCTTGAGGTCTTCGTGAAGCTGATCAATATGGGAAGCTTCAATTGTTCTCATTTTTTTTAAGAGATTTATATAGCTATCCTTTGTGGGAGCAGTCTATTTATAGCAACAATTAGTTGAGAGGAAGTCCTTTTGAGGGAGTCATCTTTTTTATTAGAAGTTTGACTCAAGGAGTTTGGTCCCATTGTGAGGTATTTGCAGTCATGGAAAAGACCAAGGTGAAAGATAGGACTCTTGTTCAAAAGTGCAAGGTGAAACAACCATGGGATCTCATCTAAAGGTAGATGAAAAGTATCCATGAGAATCATGTTATGTGCAGTGCCACGGTACACATATTTAAGAGAAGATAATGAGGGACAGTACTCACATGATTCATGTTTAATTGTTAGGGAGGTGTATGGAGTGAATGGCGCTCAAGGGACGAGCATGGGAAGAGACAAAGGGTGAGGTAGGATGATGAGTCAATAATAGAATGGTCGAAGATGCAAGGCATTAAGGGGCTTAGGTTCGGGTTTACCCTCAAGAGAAGATAAACGATAAGCACCTGATCCATAGGTATGAGTCACAATGTATGGTCCAAGCCAATTAGGAGCAAATTTTCCCGTTTACTTTTTTCTACTTTGGTTACGTGTTGATTTTCTTAAAGGAAAAGTTCACCAACTTGGAAGGTTCATTCATGAACATGTTTTTCATAAGCACATTTGATACATTGTTAGTAAACTTGAAGGTGATCTAGAGCATTAAGATGACATTCGTCTAATAACTCTAGTTGTGCTAAATGGTCCTGACGAAAGTCATCATCAGTGAGCATGTCATGGAGAGAAATACAGAGTGAGGGGATATGGACTTTGAGAGGCAAAACAACCTTTGTACTATAGACCAGAGAAAAGGGTGTGGCCACAGTGGAAGTGCGAATACTAGTGTGGTATGCCCATAGGGAAAAAGGAATGTGCGTATGCCAATCCTTCCCAGTATTGTCAACCACTTTCATGAGAATTTTGTTGAGGGTTTTGTTAGTGGATTCAGCTTGGCCATTAGTTTGTGGGTAATAAGGTGATGAGAAACTAAGATGAATGCCAAAGGCATCACAAAGTCTTTGCAATGTTTTGTTTTTGAATTGTTTTCCATTATCAGTGATGAGGTGATGAGGAACACCAAAGTGACAAATGATGTGGTGATTAATGAACTCACATATTTTATTGGCTTTCATGGAGATGAGTGGTATGGCTTCCACCCATTTTGTGTAGTATTTGGTAGTAGTAATGATCCATTGATGGCATTGGGAAGAATGAGGATTGATTTCTCTAACAAGATCCAAACCCCATTGGGAGAAGGGCCTAAGGTCATGAGCAACCTGTAAGGCATGACTAGGTGTATGATGAAGATTGGAATGTTGTTGGAATTTTACATAATGTTTGACGTAGTCACAACAATCATGGTTAAGGGTCAGCCAATAATATCCTAGGAAAAGAATACACTTAGCAACAGCAAGGCCACTAAAGTGACCTCCACATATGTCATCATGAACCTCCTTAATGGTATAAGGAATTTTAGAACTTGTGAGGAATCATAAGAAAATACCATCAAAGCCACATTTATAGAGGAGTCCCCTAGGATATCATAATGAGAGACCTTTTTAAGGAAGGTGCATTGTTCGTTACGGGTGAGATCGGGAGGTAAGATGGAGAGAGAAAGGTCGGTTAGGTCGGGGGTAGTAGTGGTGTCGATAGAGTAAACATCGTGAGGTAAATAAGAAGGTGATTGGAGTTGTTGTACGGTGACAAAGATTTTAGAACTAGTGGGTGAAGTGGGTATTTGGGAAGCTAAGTAGGCCATGGTATCTGTAAATTTGTTGGTTGAACGTGGGATGGTTTGAAGTGTGTAACAATCAAAGGTGGTCAAAAGTATGTCTAAATGATGTTTATACTTTTGAAGTATCTCGTTACGATATTGGTACATACCCTTGACTTGGTTTACGACCAATTGAGAATCACCAAAGATGTTGATTGATTTGACATCTAGGGAATAGGCAGCTTGGAGACCTAGTACGAGTGCTTTGTATTCGAAATATTGTTGGTGCATTCAAAATCTAGTTTGAAAGACAAATGCATGGGTTCTCCATCAAGAGGAATGAGGATAATACCAGCCCCTGCCCCCCACACTGACACTTGGAACCATAAAAAGAGTGTCATTTGATAAGGAGGTTTTTCCAGGGAAAGGGTAGCAATCGACTCATCTAGAAAGTCAAAATTAGAGGGTTGATCCTAGAAATAGGTGCATCGGCCAATTGGTCGGTGATAGCTTGGCCCTTGATGGACTTTTGATGAATGAATTCGAGGTCAAGATCATCTAAAATCATAATCCATCGTGTGGCACGCTGATTTTGATAAGGTTTGGCATACATGAAGTGTAAGGGGTCGGTGTTGGTCACAACATAGGTTTTGTGGTTGAGTAGGTAATGACGGAGTTTGGTGGCAACAAAAACTAAGGCTAAGCAAAAAAATTTGGGATGGGTGTATCAGGTTTCGTAGTCCAAAAGAGTACAAATGATATAATAAACCACCTGCTCCTTGTGTTGTTCATCGCGATGAGCGAGCATGGCTCCTAAGGAATGATCGGTAGTGGATATGTATAGATAAAAAGGTTGATCATCTTTAGGTGGGATAAGTACGGGTGGTTGGAGAAGGTATTGTTTTAAGGCCTCAAAATCTTTGTGACAATTATCATCCCATTTAAAGTATACATCATTCTTTAGCAGATGATGAAACGGTTGTGCACCGATCGATAATTGTGAATAGACTACAATTTACCTTGTAGGCTACGAATTTGTTTAAGTTTAGTGGGTGGAGGCATTTCTAGAATGGCCTTAACTTTAGTAGGGTCAACTTCTATACCACATAGGGAAATGATAAATCCCAGGAGCTTTCCTTGAGAGAACCATGAAGACACACTTCTTAGGCTAAAGGTAGATGCAATATTTAATGAGGTGGTCAAAGATGGTTTTGAGAATGGTAAGGTGATTGCAGTGGTGTTTAGATTTGGCCAAGAGACCATCCACGTAATCGTCCAATATGTAATGCATGATATCATGGAAGATGTAAGTCATAGCTTGCTGATATGTGGCACCAACATTTTTAAGGCCAAAAGGCATGAATCGATAGTAGAAGGTCCCCCAAGGGGTGATGAATGAGGTTTTGTGTTGATCTTCTGGGGCAAGCAAAATTTGGTTATAACCCGAGAAGCCATCCATGAGTGATAGCATCTCATGACCAGCAGTGAGGTCAACCAACTGATCAATACCGGGTAAGGGAAAGTCATCTTTCGGGTAGGCTAGGTTGAGGTCATGGAAGTCCATGCAAATGTGGAGTCCCCTGTTGCTTTAGTAATAGGGACAATGTTAGAAATCCAATGAGGATAATCAATGGGTAAGATGAAGGAAATGGAAAGAAGGTGCTGAAGTTCTTCTTTGATGAGAAGAGCAATACGAGGGTGAATTTTCCTCAGCTTTTGTTTGATGGGTTTGGCATCGGGAATGGTTATGATATTGTGGACCACTATGGTGGGGTCAATACTGGGCATGTTTGCGTAATACCAAGCGAAAGCATGGTTATGATCTCTGAGAAAAGAAGTGATGGCTTCCTATTCAGTAGTATCTAAATATTATTTGATCTTTAGGATGTGCAGGTCGTCTTGAGTATGAATGTTGATCTCGATAGTCGATTCATTCAACATAGTTTGCATCTCGAGAGGGTAACGATTGATAAATATATGAGTCTTCAACACCAAGGTAGATGAGTATGGATTCAACATCCTAACATTGAACGATGTTGATTGAAGGTGTGTCATCATCGATCATCTCAAGATACGGAAGGGAAGAGTGGAAGAGGCCTCACCCTCATACCGATAAGTCGAGGCCCCAAGGAAATGGTGTTTATGAAAAAGTTTTAGGAGGGATAGATTCAGGATCCATCGACTCCATCAATAAAGGTGGTGATGAAGGTGGATCGGGTGAAGAAGGTTGAGAAGGGCTAGTGTCCTTAATGAGTGCAATATGGACTGTTTGGTAGGTGGTTTGGGGAAGCCGATGCCACTACGATCGTTATGTTTACGGGTGGTACATGGAATAATGATATGGTGGCCTTGCTCATAAAATCAAAAACCAAAACCCTTCCATGCACAATGGTGCAGGAAGGTGTGGGTGAAACGGTGATTGGTAAGTGATTGGAAGTCAACGGAAAATGGGTGGGTTTGTGATGGTGTCCAGTGTGTGAGTGGTAGTATCAAGTCCCCCATAGGTGAGAATAGTACGAAGGTGGGGAGGACCTTAAAGGAGATGTTCTCATATGTGGTGATCATAATGAGGGTGTTGGTGAAGATGTCCATACTCCTGTGGAGTAAGGAATGTGTTGACACTATATAGGTGGTACTCCCCCAGAGTGAGGCGTTGAAAAACACCTTCCAAGGGATTAGTGGTTGGTATGTAGGTAGCTGGTATGGATAATGTGTCGAGGTTGATGTGGAGGTGGAGTTAATGGATTGGGAAGCTGATGGGTTAGCCATGGAGGTTATGGCAGTGGTAGGAATGGAGGAGGTATGTGTAGTAGAAGCAGTGGTTGTACTAGTAGGTGGAGGTGTAGGTGAAGTGGTAGTGGTCATAGAGGTAGACGGCTTGATAGGTATGAGCACATCATTGGGTCGGTAAAGCATGTTGCATGTTTTAAAAGGTGATGGGTCAGCTGGAATGGTATAAGTGTGTCCTTCGTGTTCAAACTTTACACAACGATGCAAAGTGGAAGGAACGCAACCCATGACACGGATCCAGGGTCTACCAAGCAACAGGTTATATTGGAATTCCCCCTCCAAGACATAAAATAATTCTGGAATAGTGTGGGGGCCCCGCAAATGTGGAGGATGACGGTGCCTAGTGTAGAGGTGATAGCATCATTGAATGAACACAACATGACCGAGTGTTTATGCATGTAATTGTCAGGTATGTGCATTTGAGCGAATGCATGGGATGAAATGATGTTAATGCTAGCACTCCCATCAATCATCACACAACGTACCTGTATGTCATCTATGTGGAAAAAGATGAAGAGGGCTGGGTCTGGGTCATCATTTTGGTGTGGCACGATCTCTTCCTCTGAGAAGCTAAGGGAGGCTACTTGGTGAACAGGGTAGGGTGAAGATGAAGGTGGTAATTTGGTGAGAGAGGCTACATGATGGGGTGTGATAATAGAGGCTATGGGTGTAGGGTCATTGGGTAAAACCTTGATAGATTGAAGAACCTCCATGAGAGCTTGACGATGGGATTCTGAGGTTTGAATGAGGTCATATAGGGACATTTTGAGGGGAGATTGGTGTAATTGTTTGAGCATGGTGTGATGTGTGACACCATTAGAAATGGGGTACGTGGGACTCATGGATAGTGATTTTAGGTATGGGTGCAGATGGTATGTTGGGTATAGAATTGGTTGGTGGGTCAGTTTCCTTTTCTTTACCCTTATGCGCATGTGTAGTGATGTGTATCATGTTGATTTGAGGGGATTTGGCAAATAGAGAAGGTGTAGGGTGAGTGGTATAATGAGAGGATGGGAAAAAACCTACTAGAGGAGAAAAAAGTTATGAGGTGAGTTGGGTGCAACGACATTTGGGTGGTGGCATGGCAAGTTATCTAATGCAAACCATGTTAATTTCAAATCTTGGGTATGGCTCTAGGAGTTGTGAGGGTGGAGGTTGTGGTTGTTGAGTGGGAAGTATGGGAATGGGTATTGGTGTAGCAGGATCCTCATTGAGAAGGTCGTCATCATCAAAGTTGGTTTCTGGTGGACACAATTGGATAAGGATGGTTTTCAAGGCCTTATAGTTCTCCACATCGTGTCCTAGTACACGATGGTATGCGTAAATTTTAGTATCGTCAAACCATTTTGGCTTGGTTTTGAGGGGGTCATAAGGTCTGAGTGGTAGTAATGTGATGACAGAAGTCTCAAGGAGGTTCATTAAAATCTTGGCATAAGACCTGCTAGTGGATCATAATGGGAAGTGAACGTGGGTTTGGGTGTAGGTGTGGTTGATTGTCGCGAGAACAATTTTTGAAAGAGGAGGGGTCGAGCTATGGGTTTGGGTGATGGCATGGTTTGGGTCGAGCTATGGGTAGGAGGGTGTGTGGTTGTTTTGACTACCTTGTTTTGGGGTAGTGGACTATTGTTTTTGGGTTGCACCTTCTCTTAGGTAAAGGTGATGTGGGTGTACGGGGTCTAGAAGGAAAAGCAGATGGAGGAAGAGGGTGAGTTACTATACGTACCCAAAATTGTAGGGTACTACACCGCCGGAACAACGTTACACGTGCCCCAATGATGATACAGGTCTCCTTGCAAGGTGTTTAGGATCTAGAAAATCTCTCCAAGTATGCGTTAACATCCCACATGCCCCGCTTAGCCCCTGTGTGCTTTGCTTTTTCCTTCCCCCTCTTTTTCTTTTCTTTTTGGTCTTCAGTGATGAAACTACCGCCCTGCCTGGGTGGCGGTCTCGTGACCACCGCCCTGCTCAGGGCAGCGGTCCTTCACGTGTTTTCTAGAATGCTCTTTTAACGCGACTTGTGTAAATTTTCAACGTTTACCATCTTTTTTTCACCACCTTTTCTTGTATTTATGATTCTGGTTCCCTGGAATAGTGTTTTTGCATTGTTTATGGTTTAAGAGATCAATTTGGTTTTCACCTTTGGGTAAATGGGATTCTATAAATAGTTGTCTTGTGCTCAAGCAAATGGCCCCTCAAATTTGCCTCTGAATTTCTCATTTCAATAGCTTAGCCTTTCAATTTTGTTTAGGATTCATAGTTTCATTTGTTGTATGCATGTTAGTGTTGTTTAGCTATTAGAAAGCCACATATTCTCCTTGTGCAAGTGTTGTTATTATTTCATCCAATCAATTGGAGTAGGATAGTTTGATTTTTAGTAGGAATCCATTAAATTTACATGTTCTGCTCATCAAATAGGATAGTTTCAGGTTCTAGATGTTTTATGTTGCATGACTCGAAATAAATCCCGCTAGGAATCGTGCATAAGCCAAGTTCTCGTTCTCTTGTGCTATCCCTCTCCTACTCACATTTTATTCATCCGAATCCTAAGCCGTCATTGTCCCATATCTACTTCTCTTAATGCTAGCATTACACACTTTTCTCGGATCCACGTGAGCATGAAAGAATGAGGAAATCACTCGAGGGGACAAGGCCACACACCATCGGATTCGCCACCGTTATATAAAATCCAGTTCAAGATTTCAAAGTTCTAGTTAAAGCATATCAAGTAGAGTAGCCAATCATTTCATTTCGCTTAATTTTACTTTTGATATTGCCAGTGAAGTCATGGGGATTAATAGTTTCGAGAAACTATGATTCACCCTCACTTCTAAGGTAGAATCGAGAGTCTTTCAAATAGATTAGATCAGTTATTTGGTTACTTAGAATAGATTCACAATCGCATGACAAGTAGCTATACTCACCGCTTTGTTTGTTTTAATTTCATTATTAGTTTAGTTGTTAATTTCTAGATATATTAGATAATTACAATTTTAAATTCTTTTTAGTAGCTTATCAAAATATCAGATTTAGAAATATACATAGATATATCTTGTGTAGTCGATTTATTTTGTCATTAGTTAGCTTTATATCATTTCCTTTTGCATGAAAATCATGGGACCTAGGGAGCCCAGAGAATACGTATTCGAGCCTATCATGCCTCAACCCAATCTTGTCGCAGCAATAACCGATATAGACTAGAATCTTAGAATCCAAGTCTTCCAAACAACAATAGACTTACAACAGATCAACTCACAGTTAAGAGAGTTAAACATAGAAGACGACCAAGCACACATATTCTGGTCAAACCAGCCAAACTACAGGTTACCCTAGATAAACATCCACATGACTGTAGAAGGGCTTGAAAGAGAGCAAACATTCGGTTGTGATCCTTTGGTCCCATAGCCAGACATAGGAGATACTCTCACTGATATAGACACTAGCTTAAGAATTCAGGTTGCAAGAACGCCTGTAAGATACTCTGAAAATATTGCACAACTATTAATTCTAATATAGAGGCTGAAAAGGCATATGACTATTGGATACTAGGGATTAGGGACTGATTCTGCACATGACCATAGCAGGTCCACAACAACCATGAATCTACGGTTGTGATTCACAAATCCCACAACCCAACGAGTCCACAGGTCAATCCGACATTGACACTAGTTTACACACATTAGTATTCAGATCCACTCCACTTCCACCTATTATCATCACACAGTTATCCCTGTTGGATATAGTAGCTAACGAAGCTAAGGATTTTTGGACTAGGCCAGAGAATCGCCCGTAGAATCCACCATATCCATCATCCATCCTATGACCTTGTCTAGAGATATACATGAAACAATCCCAAGTCATTTTCCTTGTATCCCACAATGTAATGCCCGTTTGGCGTTTACCCTAGTTCTTGTCGCAATGACCCTCTTGTGGAGCGTCAAACGGCTGTGTGTAATTCTGATGTCTTGGCTCCATGGTCAGTCTTTGCTTTGTGTTCGCCTTCGAACGTTAACATCTAGTTTATCCCCTTGGTTGCTTAGGCATGTTCACATGTTGTTTTAATCATTGTGAGTAATGGGCAATTCGATTCTTACTTCCTCTAGCTTGCTCGTCTATTTGCGATTTAATCTTCTTGGGTTGAATAGTAATCATACAAAAATTCGTATACCTTTTTAGCTTATGGGAACTGTTCAGGTAATCTTGTAACTCCTTTTGCATTTGTATTAATATATCTTCTTTTGTATGCTTTGTGAGCTTACCTTAGTTAGTAGAGATTTTGTTATCCCGTATCTTTGCTGAAGGAGGGGCTCATGGGGGCACCTGGTGATGGGGAGGAAGTGTGATTTCAAATATATTTAAAGAATCTCATTAAAAATCTAGATTATCATAAATATGGAATTTTTTTCAATATCTATTTTGCAAGACACTTAGTCAGTTCCCATCATTTATAAATTTATTTGAAATCATTAAAAATCTTGATTATTAGAATATGTATAAAAATTCAAATGCTATTCTGTAAGACACTTAGTAGCTTCCTCTAAATACATTCATTGATTTATTCTAATTGATTCTTCTTGAATTCAGAATTGAAGTAACATACACATTACAATTTTCTAGAATTGATACAACATCGAACTTCTTTAATTTTCATGTTTCCAATTGATTTTCAAGTCCTATCTTATAATGGTCTTGAAATCACAAACTTTAGGCCACTGATAGAATATTTTAACTCCCTCAAATTTTCATTGTTTAATAAAGCTTACTATCCAAAAAAGAGACATCCAAAAGTTTGTACTTGCTTCCATTATGGATCTTCTAAGTTAAGTGGTGTTTTCATAAAGGTTTTTTTTGATTCCTTTAACACACTCTACCACAAGTACATGCCAAAGGAGGATTTTGTATGAATTTAGATTGAAGTTCTTGCTTGTGGATAAGGAAAAATAATTGGACAATGAGATTTTCTTGGTAATTTTGAATGGCCAACTAATTTCTAAATGCTAAGAATTCATTGGAAAAACCCGCAAAAATATTTTTAACCTCTACCATTGAATTAATAGGTCATGGTGAGGACTGCCCAGTTTTTTTAAAAATCTTTTAATCTGCTTGCACCTACCCTCCACTGCCACCTTGGCCGACCAGGTCCATTCGCATGTCTTGTTGCAAGTGGATGGCATTAGTCTCCTCCCAACCACCAACCTGCAGACCGTAATGGCCATTATGTTTCTACCTTGCGTGAGGGAGATGGGAGTCGGTGGAGTCCTGTTTTTCTTCACCGTGATCTCATTTTGATTTCTTTTATTCAATGCGTATGGGCGCAGTATGGGTTTGACATGATGGCTAGATGGAGCTTCAAGCTAGTGAAGCAGGCGTGTTACCTCCACTTTCATTGGGTGCTGCGAGATGTGTTCTTGTCAGGGATCCACAACAATGACTTGTAATAGGATTTAGCCAGGTGGTAGGCATGTTGCAGTTTAGTAGAAGCCTTTTTGAGTGCTTCCATCAAGCAGGTTGTCCAACTATGTTGTTATCTTTTCAGTATCAAATGCATCCTCAAATTCGGGATTCTCCTTCAAGATATGTTTTTATCAAAATTGACTATGTGACAGTGAGAGTGTTACCAGGAGACCTGATGAAGTTTATTGCAAAGATTCTCTATTGAGACCTTACTTGTTTTATGATGTAACTCATGGAAGAGAATCTCATAGGCATGGATCTGTTTCATATCAGAATATTCATGAAAGCACAATCTGCTTTGCAATTATGAACTTGCTGGAAAACGTGGCAGCTTGTTTAGCTTCGACTCTTGTTGTTTTTTTTTGGAATCCTCCTCTTCTTACCCTGCGCGCATGGATGGATGTCCGCACCTGTTCCAGTCTGTCATTTTGACCTGGTTGCATGGGCAGAGAGGCCATAGAAATCCTTTCTGTCAAGGCGTTTTTCTTGCACTGCTGGCCCTTGGAAGGAGGGAAGTATGTTTGGGTGCTGTTCTATTTCCCTCTGCTCAGTTTTGCTTCCTGTTTCCTGCAACGAACCCTCTTCCTTTCATTATCTTCTCCTCTGTGACTTGGGCGATGGATGCCTCTTCTCCTCCCACGTTTCCAGCTTCCACTGGCTTCCTCTACAGTCTGGCATGTTTTGTTGGGTGTGGGATTTCGGGAGGGTGTCCAAAGCAATGGAAGAGGCAGGAGGGTGATGTTGAATCTGGAGAAAAAGGCAAGATATTTCTACACTTTTCTACTATTACTATATTTAAAATTATTGTGAAATCGAACCACCTTTTCCTTGCATTGATTTGTCAGTTGGATGTCATGATGGGAGATCTCCCCTTTCTGCTTGTTTTCTTCTTGTTTTAGCTTTTATCGTTGTCAGTATGTTGGTCGAAAGGATGCATGTGCCCTCTCCTCTAGGTGTTATGTTTCTCTTGCTCGAGTGATAGACCTTTGTCTGTTTGTTTATGTATTTATTCTTCTCTGTGATTGAGTTGCAAGTTATTATGTTGATCAAACTAGTATTTTCAATATCATGGAAGTAAGTTTATGATAACTATGAAGCTCCTCCCTAGCACCCAAGTTTGTCTTTTGACGTTTTTTGTTAGCTCCTTCTCAAGTCCCTTTGATAACCTTTTGGCATCGAGAAAGAAAGGTTGTAGGATTAGTGTGATCAATGCTTGGGCTAGCCAGCTTAGAGTTTCGGTATTAAAACTTTTAGAATGAAAAGGTTTATGTGCAATGTGTTTTCCATCTCGCGTGTTTAGACTCTTATATTATCTTTCATCTTGTTTCTAGGCTTTTAAGGCCATCCTCAAGAAGTACCTTGACCATCCCTATCAACTTGAACCATAACTAGCTTTTCAGATCAACTAAGTTTGAGGTTTCATTGTGTGAATCCAGTACCTCGTTGACACTAGAATAGTTTTGGTCTAATCCCCTCTCGGAATTATTGTTGATGGCACTCTTCTATTTTTCCTAAATTGCATTATTTCTCCTTTGTAATGTTAACGCTATTAATTAATATTGCTCGGTTTTTATGCACGTAATTACCTTAATATTTTGTGATGGAAATTTCCTTAAATGTGATTAATCTTTGGGAAAAAAAAATCAGCTTTCATTTGATAGTCTTATGGATTCATAGCGGAAGGTTTTGTTTTGATAATGTCACTTAGAAATTATGTTTGTATCTATGTGTGACGGTTGACTGTGTTACCAAGGGTTGCCTTAAAATATTGTTGTTTTGGGAAATAGGTAATTTATTTTAAATTAACCAAACATTAGAATTGTTGTGGAGGTTTGCAAATCTTTAGTGTTATAAAATTTGTTGATGACATTTTTGTATACTCTTGTTTGACGGAACTCCCTTCTTCTCTCGCGTGTTTGCTACTAGCCTGTAAGGCATTGGCCCTTCAATGATTGGAAAATCTCTTGGAGTTAATGGTCAAAACTAGTATACTTTGCCTTCGCTTCGAAACTTATGTTGTGTGTATACTCTATTTGATTTCCGGTTTGAAACTCAATTATACATGGATTTTTGTGTTAATTTTTGAAACCCGTGGTTCCCCTTTTCTTGGGCCGATCAACTCTTGTTCTTTTAGAAATATAATATTTTAGCCTATGCATTTGGTACCTTTGATAAATTTCTAGATGGTTGGTCTATATATCAAATCTCAATCTTGTGATTGTTATTTAATTATTTACTTGATGGGAATCCTGCTTTTGTTAGATTGGTTATTTCTCCTTATAGGGCCAAGGGCCGTCTCATACAATTGCTATACTTTCATTGCTTTTACTCCTAACTGAAGTACAAGGTCTTCTCCTTCTTTGATTGGCATGATGGAGACTTTATTATAACTTGATGTGTTGATAGTGTTTAGAGGTTTGACCCAATTCTTGTAATAAAGTGCTTCCTTTTGTGGTATTGTTAGATAATAGTTATGGTGGTTTTGTGTAGCCTTATCTTGCTCAGTTCTCGCGAACTGACTCTTGTGGAAAATTTGTTGCAGATGGATTTTTGTGAGTAGATGAGGGATAGACTTGTAGATTTTTACATCAACCTCAGTTGAGAAGTTCTTTTGCATGAATCCTTTTTATATTGTTCAACTATTGATAACATCTAGTGGAAAATTTAGAAGAGGATCAATGTCTTAGTTTATTGTATCGTGGATTATGTCATCTTAACTTTGGAACCTTGAATTGTCTGTCTATCTTGGAAAATATAAGAAAGTTGGATTACCGCATGTTGAGTGACCTTAATGGATTATCGGTATTCTAAGAGTTGATGTAACCTTATTTTCATTTTCGTAAATGAGTATTGTTAAACTTTACCCCTACGATTAATTGTTGAGTTAAATCTTTCTAAGACTTAGTAATAGTGTGTTATAAGTAAAATAAAATGGGTTGTTTAATACTTATAGAAGTTAAACTAAAATTTATATTGCAAATAAATTAGTGTAGAGATGACCAACTTGAGAGCATGTATTTCCATAAGTGATCAAAGATGAAACTGTCTTTTTTAAGTAACATTATATAACTTGATATCCCTAGCTACACTAGTGAACACTATCCCTTTCATGGTGAAATTCTTAAACGAACTTAAGGGAAATCTATGGTTAGTTCTGGAAGATAATAAGATTTAATAAGCAGGAGAAAACAATTTGGAAACCACACAATCTATCTCTCAGCCATTGGAAGGTAAATTGTTTTATTTTATAAAACTCATTTAGTAAAGCCTAAGTAAAATCTTTAATAATTATGGCTAAGTCCTCAAGCTTCAATTAAATCTTGGTAATAACTAATGAGGTCTTAAAGATGATTTCAACTCAACCTTCTCCCTCTAACCTTTTTCCCAAGGTGCTTTGTCTTCCTTCTCTTAAGTATGTTGAAAGCGAATCCATATTGTAATAAGGTTATGAGCGAGTTTTAGTAGCATAAGTGAGGATAGATAGCCTTGTGGAATTAAATTACCTCCTTTATTAAATAATTGAATTAAACAAATAAATGTCATAATAGAGAAGACTTAAAGTTAATTACTCAGTGAAAAAGGAATAAACTTAGCTTGGTAAGATGAATTGTATGAATCATATCTTGAGTCTCCTTGAAAACGTAAGCTAAGAATTGCAAGATGTCTTTTAAAATAAATAACCCTCAAGAATATCTCATTATGGTTGGCCCTAACTGTAAGTGTGTTCTGTGGTTGGACTTCTATGTTGTCATGTCAAAAAGAAAAAGTGTATTATCCTTTTGGGTGTTAACGTTTCCGTGCTGACCTTGTGGTCATCCCCGTAACAAGTGGTTCCCAGAGTTGGTTGTAACTTTGTGACGACATGTTGTGTCGTGTTATGTGTGGAAGCAAGTCAAAAAAAAAAATTATCCTATCTTTTACTTTGTTGTTTGTGTGTTTACAATTTTGGGCCGTTACACACAACCTATAGATCGGATCATGCCGTAGAGCTCAATATTGATTAGAGCCTTCGAGAAGTCATCCTTGCTGACCGATCTATCACTCCAATTCAGGTTAGGAGGGCCTTCTTTCCCTTAGATTTGTAGATTCCATTAGTGTGTGTCGAAGATATAAGATTGCCTAACTAGTTTACCCATACCCCACACATAATCCATCCCCACTAACTGTCTCGACATGACCTCGAGAGGTTAGGTGCAAGGAATATTTACTTGTAGATTCCCATTCTTGCTTGTCACTTTTCCATCGTAAAAATTGGTGAACTCGACGTGAACCACACAGTGCATCCCCTTTTCTTTATTACCTCTTTCTTCCACCTTCGCTATTTCCCATTATTCTGCAGGTATTCATATACCCCTGAATATGTCAGGATTTGATGCATATGGCAGACCTCTCCTAGATCTTGAGGCATACTACACTCAACTGAATAGACAGTCATCACCCTCACTCTTAGTATGGGGTGACAACTATTCAAATAACCAATTATCAACACAAGCTCCACCTCCAAGGACTAGATATAGTTCATCTTTCCAAATAGAGGAGTTGGATCAACTCACACAAATGCAACAAACAGAGCCTTCAGGCTCGAACAATATGACATTCACAGGAGAATCTGGTTCATCTCCTCAAGTGTTTCTTAGACCAAAAATTAGCAAACAATAAGATCTATACCTGGTTTTAGATGATGAACATTCAGTACGTTATGCTAGGAATGAACAACGCTCTGGGATTATATACCCACCTATAGGAAGTTTACAAACATGACCCGAGGTCTCTTTTCAAGAAAACACCTCCATGCCACTACCTATAGGAAATGCCCTCGGATAAACTTGGCAGGGAAACGATCAATTCATAGTAGGGTATCACATGCCTATACAACCTCAGAATATACAATAAACTCCATCAAGGAAAAATACTGTGACTTCACCAAATGAAGTCATTTTGACTTTAGTAGAAAGAGTTAGAGGGTTAGAACTTGCTCAAGCGATTCAAACATCTCAATTCATACAGGTAGGAAATTCCAATCCTCCACATCATCCTAGCCAAGTAGACCTCCTCACAAGAATAGGAACGTTGGGCATGCCTCCTCAGTATTCGCAACAAACACCAACTAGAACCGCCACCTCCAACACCGTTTGGGTGGAGAATATGATACCTCCTAGTCTTGTACAACACGATCCACTCTTGGGGAATACTCCTTCATACTTAAACATGTACTCCAAGTCACCACAAGGAGATATGTTCTCCTCTCCCGGCATGCTTGCTCAACCACAGGGGCTTCCTTATGCCCCTGCAAACACATACGCTATGCCGTATCAGCAACCCATTCCACCTCCTCCCCCTCAATAGGCACCATCAATGGTCAAAACCTATGCGATAGGGACTTACTCAGAGTATTTGAAGGAGCCCTTAGACTTCACCATATGAAGCATCATGCTTCTGAGACCTCTTCCTGATTTACCCAAATACAAAGGGGAGGGAGACCCGAATACACACATTAAGGCCTATGCCACAACCATTCGAGAACTGCTTCCTTGGGATGGGGTTGTTGCCAAAATATTCCCCAAAACCTTGGAGGGCATCACCCTCAATTGGTATTATCAGAATACCTGAAGCTTCCATCCATTCGTTTAAACAACTCATTTCAGAGTTCATTAAAGCATTTGACATGAACAAACTGTTAAGAACAGGAATCAGGGAATTCTTGCACATTAAACAAGAGCACAATGAATCTGTCACTCATTTCATCCAGAGATGGCGTACAGTCCTTTATTCTTCAGCCAGTGCTCCAAACATGGACCAAATGGAGCTATGTGATTTATTCCTTCATTCTCTTAGTAGAGAGGTGAAGGAAGAAGTCCAGAAGTTCCCACTAAGGACTTACGATGAAGTACTTGAGAGCGCTCTCTGAATAGATCAAGTGGCGATAGATAGTGGTTGTAAGATGTATGGAGCAAACGGGAGGTTAATCACCCCCAACTAGAATACTATGACTTACCCTATTGCCACAAACATCAATCAAGGACCTAAAATCCTTAACAAAAATCACAACGCAACAACCGATGGGGTAACTGACCAAGCTAAAAAGGTCAATGTTCTAAATACTCCACCACCGTTAATAATCAACGAAACAAAAACTTTACCCCAACAATCAATTCGGTGGATTTTAATCATCCACAAAAATGGCAAATACAGACACAGGGTTGAAGCCAAAACTCAACTAGATATCAAAATCAGAACCAAAACCAAAAACAAAAATACAAAACTTTAATCCTGATAGACAACGGTTTGATCAGAGTTTTGGACCGCAATATACGCCAAACCAGCAACCTAGAAATTACAATCCTAACTCGTATTGTGGTTTTCACAAGATTTGAGGCCACGACACTAGAATGTGCCATGACTACAATAAATTCATGCAACGTTTTCCAGAGGAGAAAAGACAACTTTTCATAGATATGTTCTTGGTAGATCCTACGTCACCAACACCAAATAATTTTATAGGGGCAGTTTCCCCTCAAAATGCTCCCCTCAAGATCTTCAATGATCCACTCCCAAGTCACAATAACAACAAATTAAATCCAAATGGGATGAATAAAGGTGTAATGGTAGGAAATAATGATTATGAAGCCTTGACTTCACTAAATCCACCTATTGCACCACAATTAGGAAGTCAACCATGACCCAAGATAGTCGGTTTAGTAGAATTAGATACCGAACTACCCGTGGAAGCCATAACAAGGACACGAGAGTATTCCTCTCAGCCAAGTCCAAGTTACTCACTAGAGACAGATAACATCCAACAAATATTAGTGAAACCCATAGGTGCCTATGATCTAATTAATGACCTAACAAAAACCTTCTCTCACATCTCCTTTTTGGATTTATTGAGGAACTCTCCGCCTTGTGTCCGATCTTTTAGAGGCATTAGGTTTAGGTCATTTAATTAACATCACTCCACCTCCCGAAACATAGGTAAACCATATAGACTTTGATATCTACCCTCCAGGGCAGCCGGATAGGGATACCGAGTTTATATTTGAAATAAAAAAATTCCAACAGATGTTGAGATTGCACACAGAGGTGATCCAGCCTTACATTTGAAAGTGTGGATTTATAACAATTATGTTAAACGTGCAATGGTTGACGATGGGGTAGCAGTTAACATAGTCCCCTTCTCTTTCCTTCAAAAGCTAGGGTATGGAGAAACAAACTATTCCACGACTCGGAATACACTAAGAGGCTATGATAGCCTTAAGGCCACTTCGATTGGAACTATAATACTACCAGTTACCTTAGGACCCAAAACAATCCTGACTAGAGTTTTATATTATAGATCGGGAAACCAATTATAATATGATCCTTGGCTGACCATGGATACACTGTATGAAGGAAATCCCTTCTACGTTATTTCAAGAAGTAAGGTTCTTGCACTTAGGAAAGGTATTCATAGCCAAAGGCGATCCAAAACCATTCGATATACACCTAGCTGAATTAAAGAAAAGACTGGCATTCACTCTGAGTTTGAACTCCCAACAAACCAACTTAATAAACCGACTGATGTGAAACCAGAAGAAAAGTTGGTACCTACAACAGATCTTGAGACTATGAGCCTAATCAAGACTATTCCAGCCCTCAAGGATGAGACTAACATTGTAGAAATAGTATCATTAGGAACTACTGTGAAGATTGTCGACTTACTAGAATAGGATCTACCAATTTTCCTACCATTTGATTTTGTAGGTATGGGATATACCCTAGGTGTTGGTGCTCTTCCAGCAGAGGATCTCTACATGGTAGAAGTAACAAAGCAGAAGAAATTGACGTAGCGAATGTCCCAACGTCCATCTTCCCAACTAAATATTGGACTCTCCATTTCGATGGAGCAATATTTCATTATGGGGTTGGGGCAGGTGTGATCTTTACTTCTCCCGAGGGAAAGATCCTACTATTTGCCTTTAAACTAAATTTCAAATGTACAAACAATGATGCGGAGTATGAAGCCCTCCTCCTTGGTCTCATCATAGCTAAAAATCTCTGTGTTAACAACATCGGGGTGTTAGGAGACTCTCAATTAGTAGCGAAACAAAGTCTCGTAGGTGTATGAAACCGAGTGAACACTTACACTCTCTACAAGACAACGGTATTAAATTTGAGCAAAGAATTTGACTTCATATCTATTGAAGAAATCCCGTGAGAAAAAAATCTTCTTGTGGATTCTATAAAGAACCTCAAGATCATGCTTCACCCCAAATAGGGAGTTAGAAGATACCCGTTTCATGGTATCCCTTCGTACTGAACCATTAGTGAAAACAATGTCAAACCCTCTTTTAACAAACATAGCTAAGAACAACTCTATTATCCTAGACCATGTTGATAGTGATAGAGCCACTCTGGATTACTTAAACACCTATGCAATGTTACATCTCACCCATCACAAGGTAGATTTGTCCTTAATCCCACATTCATCTTCCTACTTTAGAAATCCCATGATAGAGCTTCCCCCACAAAAAGAACTCAACATATACATAGTAGAGAATGGAGATGATCTGGAATTACCTCCAGCCCCACCTGATTTTGAAGAAGGTAACGCTTCTTTAATCGAAGAAACAATTGATATTAACATTGGAACAGAGGAAGACCCAAAGATCTTGAAACTAGGATCTTTGTTAACTCCAAAAGAAATAGAAATACACACTCGAATCCTCAAAGAACATCAGAAGGCTTTTGCATTTAATTATAAAGAAATGACAGGGGTTGCACCACACATCGCAGTACATAACCTCATCACTAAATCAGATGCAAAGCCAGTTAAACAAAAATCGAGACCAATGAAACCCAAGGTGGCTCTCATGGTAAAGGACAAAGTAATGAAACTCCTCCAAGTAGGATTCATCAAGCCGGTCAGATTACTCTCAGTGGGTATCTAATATCATTCCCATTCTCAAAAATAATGGGAAGATATGCATCTGCATAGACTTCCAAGACATTAACAAAGCTTGCCCCAAGGATGACTTCCCATTACCATCCATTGACGTCATCATTGACGTAACAACCAGATTCAAGCTTTTGTCTCTCATGGATGGATTCTTAGGATACAATCAAATCAGAATATCCGAACAAGACCAAGCCAAAACCACATTTATAACTCCTTGGGGAACCTATTGCTACGTTGTTATGCCATTCGGTCTCAAGAATGCTGGTGCTACATACCAGTGGGAAATGACATACATATTTCACGATCTTATTCACAAGATCATGGAATCCTATGTAGATGACTTGTTGGCCAAGGCCAAGAAGCGTTGTGATCACCCGAAGTGCTCCGTATCATTCTTTCATGTTTGATAGAATACGAGTCACACTAAACCTAGAAAAATGCGTATTTGGTGTGACAGGAGGGAAGCTCCTCGGTTACATTATATCATCATGAGGGATCGATGTAGACCCAGCCAAAATCCGGGCTGTTCTTGAAATGATCCCACCGTCAGATGAATCAGGAATCAGGTCATTTCTTGGGAAACTTGATGCAATCTAAAGATTCATCCCAGACTTAAGCTTTGCCATTCATCCAATCAACAATCTACTCAAGAAAGAGTATAGTATCGATTGGACTAACGACTGCAATGATGCTTTCGAAGCAGTTAAGTGTTTCCTGTTGTCACCACCCATGCTAATGCCACCTAAACTAGACCGCCCTTTAATCTTATATTCACGAGCTACCAATGTCTCGCTAGCCTGTATGCTGGCTCAAGAAGATGATGACAAGAGAGAACGTGTGATTTATTTTATAAGCCACACGTTACTCGATTATGAAACATGCTATACGCAAGCAGAACAAGAGTTCCTTGCCATAGTCTTTGCAACCAAATGCTTAAGACATTACATGCTAAATCAAGAAACGAGGGTCATTGTAAAAATAGACCATTTACGAACCTTCCTCACGCAAGGGTCCTTGTCTAAGAAGGTTGGATGCTTTATGACCTTAATGGGTGAATTTGAATTAACTTTTGTAAATCAAAAGTCTCATTAAGGGACAAATCATAGCAGATTGGTTAGCTGACAACCCATTAGATGGAGGTGATCTAGTCAATTTAGACTTTCCCAATGAATGCATATATTACGTCAAAACTAGACCTCCCATCTCTGAATGTCCTTGGTATACTGATATTATTAATTATATCACAAACCATACATATCCAGAGGGTGTTGTGCTGCAACAAAGAAGGTAGTTACGCATTATCGTAGCTAAATACGTTATTATAGAACAAGTGCTTTATCGTAAGGCTTTCGATGGAATGCTTCTAAGGTGTGTTGACATAGAAGAATCCAAGAAGATTCTCCAAAATATCACAATGGAATATGTGGAGGCCACTTCGGTGGTCATACCACCACTCACAAAATACATCAGATGGGCTATTTCTGGCCCACTCTAGAACACGACGTAGTAGAGTTTGTACGCAGGTGTCATAAATGCCAAGAATTCTCCCACGAGATTCACATGCTGGCACAAGATCTATAACCAATCGCTACTCCATGGCCCTTTTCTATGTGGGGGCTAGATTTGATAGGGAAATTCTCTCCCTCATCTACAGATGGCCATAACTTCATAATCATGGCCACCGAGTATTTTACCAAATGGGTAGAGGCCATGCCTCTCACCACTATACTAGGTTCCGTGATCGCCAAGTTCATTTTGAACCAGATCATTTGTAGGTATGATGTCCCACAAATTGTTATCATAGATAATGGGACTTCTTTTAAGAATGACGAGGTTCATGAACTATGCAATAAATTTAAAATAAGCCATCATATAGCCTCCCTGTATTACCCTCAAGCCAACGAATAGGCTGAAGCAACAAACAAAACATTGAAAGCCATTCTCCTTAAAACGGTGAAAGAAAACAAAAATATTGGCATTTAAAGTTATACCTAGCCTTGTGGGCCCACCAAACCTCAATAAGAACACCAACAGAGCAAATACTTTCTCGTTGGTATTCGGAGCTGAAGCAATTCTCCCACTTGAGGTTGAAATAGCCAGTCTCCGCATCTCATTACAAGGGATTCTAGATGAAGATGCTTATAGAGAAGAACATCTCTCCCAACTAGAAAGCCTAGATGAAGCCAGGTTAGATGCTGAATAGCAGCACAGAGTCTATGTTGACCAGATGTGTCGGCAGTATAACAAGAAGGTCTATGAATGAGACATATATGAAGGTGATCTAGTTCTAATACTAGATAGCCGGATTGATAAAAAGACCAGAAAGGGAGGAAATTCTGGCCCAAATGGTTGGGCCCATACCGAGTCATGAAGGACTATGGAAATGGTGCATATCTCTTATGCACACTGGAGGGTGAGGAATTTGGTGAAACTGTCAATTCCCTACACCTTAATCGATTCTATGCATAAATGACTAGCACTATCTATCATATAATTATATCTACATTACATCATCATGTAGTTAGGTTCATTTCGTCTGCTTGTTTCGTACAAATCTTGTGATCAAGGAACTTATTCCTAAAGCAATTCATTACAAGCTTCTGATGATATTGATATTAGCTTTCAAAACATACTTCTTCATTTTCATAACATCATCACCATTTCAGAATCATTTCATCCATACAAAGCTAGATATGATAAAGTCTTAATGGTAACCATACCAAGGTCTTCATGCTTGTTCTCACTTTTGGTTTCTACCTAGGATAGGTGTCTTGCCTATGGTCTATTCTAGAAGCTTCATCATGTCACATCTATCCCATATGCATATCTCTTTGGAAGTAAGAACATACTGACATTTTGCTCAAATAAACAAGTCAAATATAGATCAAACAAAAAAATTATTTTTACACATTTCCTTGCCCTACCAACCTTCGGTGATGAGCTTGCGTCTCTTACTAGTGACATAGGGTTGGGAAAGGATGGGAATGCCCTTACTTGCCTATACCTTGTCCATGGTGATAAGCCCACGCTTCTGACTAGTAGCATGGGGCAGGGTATGGGGGGTCCTCTTAACAATAAACATTGAAGGTAGTCAGCAAACAATTCAAATGAACCTTTGAAATCTTGAGTCAAAAATGAATGAATCAGATGTCCAAAATTCCAAGAGAGTTCAAAACCCTAAAAACCAGATTTTGTCAACCATGTGGCCATCTACGGATCTAAGTCTAGATAAACCGCAAAGCAAGTAGCATTCTAAACTATGGAGTCACTTGAGTAGAGTAGGTTTGTAGCATCCTAATTTGGTTCCACCAAATCTTTGTCTATCTCTCATCACTACCATTCAACAAATTTCACAACTTGTGCCCTTTCTAGCTCTCGGTGATGAGCCCTCGCATCTTACTAGTTGCGTGGAGATAGGAATGGGGAAAGTTCATCTGCTCATCATGCAAGTTTATCATCTCATTTTGTCAAAACAAAAATAGAGTACCAAAAATTGCTTATAGAAACTAAAGTTCAAAATCACGTTGTGTCTACATTATCATACATCAGTATCAAAAAATACAAAAAGAAAGAAAACATTTTTATCAGCTTGTTCTCCATTACATACATTCTGAAAGGCATATAAAAACAACATTGTAATTTACATAAGAAAGCAAATTACAAGAAAATTGATACCAAGAGTCTAATCCAAAAAGAATATATATATATATAGTCAAATTTCTTGTACAATGTCATCATGCGCTAAGCATGGTCAAAATGCTCAAAGAGCCCGGAAAATACAAATACATCATACAAACGGTCTCTCAACCCCTATGAGATCCCTCTGAGGGTGTATGCCCACATCTAGGACTCGCTACGCCGGCGCTCTGAGTGCACGGAGGGCTCTTGGTCCTGAGGAGCGGCTGTGGCCTCGCCAAAGAGTGACTCCTCATCAGGTGCTCTATTATCTTGTACCTAACTAGCTCGGTATGGAGGGAAGTCACCATCCTGGCCACATGCCAAATAGGGGAAAAAAATTTGGTATGCCTACCAGCTGCTGAGGGCTCCCCTACATCCATGGATAGCTCCGCACGGGTCTTCTCCATAGGGATCATCAGGGTATCAATGCATACCCGATGAATCAAGTCTCGCCACTCATCAGCAGTCTCTGCAAGTAAAGGAGAAAACCCAATTAGAAATAATCAAGAGATAGAAACAAATGTAAAAAAAAGGAGAGATAGCAACTAAGGAAATTCTAACTAGAAACAAACATTAAAGGAAGGATGATAACTCACTCGAGATCTCCGGGCCTCCAAGATGGATCTCTAGGGTCGACACCTGCCACAGATGCCGCCATTGTTGACTGGTGCACTCCTCCTATACCTGGGGCCACATAACATCCTACTATGGACTCATCCTCTCCACCCAAGCCCTAAGAGAGTGGCTCCTCTGAAACCAAAGTCACCCTCTCCGCACTCTGCTCCACCCTCTCTGCCTATAAGATATCCTGAGTGTCATGCCACTCAGGATCGCTGCCCTCCTCTCTGCCCAACTCACTGACCTTAGCCTCGGTCTCCTCTTCCGTCTCCCCCCTGTGAACTCCTCGGACTCAGAGTCTATGTCAATGGGGTCATCGCTGTTGTGGGGCGGGAGTGGTGGCAATCTAAAGCAACGGTGCACGAGGAGCACCGGCTCTCCCTCGAGCTTGTACTACCCTCCTAGCTGCAATGGGGACACCGGGAGTAAAAATATCCAACCCCATCCTTTAGGACCTCCCGTAGCCTCCCGAGACTAATCTATATAATGATACCACTAAGGGAAGCATACCCACGTACGGAAGGCCAAACTGCTGGGGCACTCGACCAAACAGATGTATCTCCACCCTCCCCATCCTATCAACAAGCTACCCTGTGGTGGAGCAAGAAATCAAAGTAAGAGCCTCCTCACCCCATAAACCTACCATGGCCTGATAAGGTGTCACATCCATGTCATCGGTGGTCAAGGAGACAATCGGCCGTGAGGTGCTCTCGAGCACCAACATGTCTGTCCATCTAGATGCCCTCACAGCTCCAGGATCTGCCACCTCTACACCTCTCCCATAGGGGATGAAACAATCATAGACCCAGATCATAACCAAGGTTGGATGGCTCAATGAATGCCTCTGTAAATAGACCACCCAATACAAATCATGACAAGTGGTCTCAAGAATGTCAGCTCCCTAGGCATAAATCCAGCCATGCCCCTCAATCTGTGTAATGATGGGGGACCAACAATACAGTAAGGTGTCTCCTCCCTTGTCCCCAATCAATCTCGAGGCAAGGATCCCCATAATGGCCTGATGAATCAAGGGGATAGGTAGGTTAGGAATAGATCGGACCCTCACCCCCTTCTTCGAACCAGTGGAGATAACTGCATCTCCCATATATGAGGCCCACTGTGTTGTCTGAGCCCGTGACCCTACTATCTCAAGAGTGAGTCGTCTCCCAATAATTGGGACCCCCAAGATATGGTAAACATCCTCCAAAGTAATGGTCCACTCACCCCGGACCCCTGGTAATCAGAAAGTGTTCCGATCTACATCCCAATATGAAAATAAGTCACAAAGTATGTGACTAGACGGTGCAACATGCGGGACCCGTGATATGCGTAGTATACCGGCCCTCTGAAGAGTGTCCTGCTCATCCTGAGAAAGGGCATCCAATACTACCGAAGCCAATCACACTCCCTCTCCCGACTCCATCGGATATACTCCTCCTTCACCTACATACACCCAAAAAACACACAAAGTAAGTTAGTATCCAAGTGACATTAGAAAAATCATGAAAGCAGGAAAGGATGCTAAAAATGTAAAAACGAATTCAAATAAGTATTATTTGTACATTCTATGTAGGACCACCACCCTGAGTAGGGTGGTGGTTCCGTAATCACCACCTTAAAGGTGGCGGTCTTGTAACCGCCACCCTGATTAGGGAGGCGGTCTTGTAACCGCTACCCCGCTTTCAGGGGTGACGGTTGTATCCCAAAACCCATGCGGGTCATATGCCCTAAAAGCAGCTTAAAACACAAAATAAAGACTATTTTTACTCAAACAAAGCCTACCCAGTAGGTGCCCCCTAGTTGACCCTATTAAAACTAACATTTTCGAAAATGATCCCCCATGACAAAGATTTCACCATTTTAACATTTTGAGGGAAAAATGGTAAATTGAGAAAAACTAACCTATGCTCTCACGGGTCAATGTTCCACTCATGGAGGCATGATCACGATCTTGTCCTGAACATTTTGACTATACTCTCGTCAGAAACCGTCACCGTGGGTCCCAGAGCTCAAAATCAACCAAATCAACATGCGTAAATGAATAGGAAAATGGGTCCACTTTTACATATATAACAACCTGACTTGTTTTGAATGCCCCTTTTTACGAGGTTTGGAGTGCCGACAGAGGTAAGTTCTTATCCCCGCACAAATGGTATGTCCTCATTTCATAATATTTTAGTGTTTATTTTTCGATCTATTTTGTCTATCTACACTTGAATTCTCTTTTCATTTTGCAGGTGGTGGGAATTTTGGATGGTGTCATTTCGACACACGGACGTATCAGGTATAACTTCTAATTTCCCATTTCGGGACTGCCATACTTAGACCCACCGTTTTATGCCTCTTCATGGCTAAAACGCTTCTCTGAGGGGGAAATATGTACATACCCAAAATTGTAGGGTACTGCACCACCGAACAATGTTACACGTGCCCCAATGATGATACAGGTCTCCTCACAAGGTGTTTGGGATCCGAAAATCTCTCCAAGTATGCGTTAACATCTTGCATGCCCCACTTAGCCCTTGCATGCTTTTATTTTCCTTCCCCCTCTTTTTCTTTGCTTTTCGGTCTTCATACGAAACCACCACCCCCGAGCGTGGCGGCGGTCTCAGTAACCGCCGCCCGCTCGTGTGATCCTTCACGCATTTTCCAAAATGCTCTTTTAACATGAATCATGTAAATTTTCAATGTTTACCATATTTTTTCACCACCTTTTCTTGTATTTATGATTCTCGTTCCCTGGAATAATGTTTTTGCATTGTTTATGGTGTAAGAGATCGTTTGGTTTTCACCTTTGGGTAAATGGGATTCTATAAATAGTTAGCTTGTGCTCAAGAAAATGGCCCCTCAAATTTACCTCTGAATTTCTCATTTCAATAGCTTATCCTTTCAATTTTTTTAGGATTCATAGTTTCATTTGTTGTATGCATGTTAGTGTTGTTTAGATGTTAGAAAGCCACATATTCTCCTTGTGTAAGTGCTGTTATTATTTCATCCAATAAATTGGAGTAGGATAGTTTGATTTTTAGTAGGAAGCCATTAAAGTTGCAGGTTATGCTCATCAAATAGGATAGTTTTAGGTTTTGGACGTTTTATGTTGCATGACTCACAATAAATCCCGCTAGGAATTACATAAGCCAAGCTCTGTTCTCTTGCGTTATCCCTCTCCTACTCACATTGTATTCAGTCTGCATCCTAAGCTACCATTGTCCCATATCTACTTCTGTTGATGCTAGCATTACACACTTTTCTGGATCCACGTGAGCATGAAAGAATGAGGAAATCACACTGAGGGGACAAGGCCACACACCATCGGATTCGCCACTATTCTGTAAAATCCAGGTTCAAGCTTTCAAAGTTCTAGTTAAAGCATATCAAGTAGAGTAGCCAATCATTTCATTTCAGTTAATTTTACTTTTGATATTACCAGGGAAGTTATGGGGATTGATAGTTTCTAAGAAACTATGATTCACTCCTCACTTCTGAGGTAGGATCGAGAGTCTTTCAAATAGATTAGATCAGTTATTTGGTTACTTAGAATAGATTCACAACTGCACAGACAAGTAGCTATACTCAGCTGCTTTGTTTGTTTTAATTTCGTTATTAGTTTAGTTGTCAATTTCTAGATATATTAGATAATTGCTCTTTTAAATTTTGTTTAGTAGCTTATCAAAATATCAGATTTAGAAATATACATAGATATATCTTGCGTAGTCGATTTATTTTGTCATTAGTTAGCTTTATATCATTTCCTTTTGCATGACAATCATGGGACCTAGGGAGCCCAGAGAATACGTATTCAAGCCTATCGTAGCTCAACCCAATTTTGTCATAGTAATAACCGATATAGACCATAATATTAGAATACAAGTCTTTCAAACAACAACAGACTTACAACAAATCAACTCACAGTTAAGAGAGTTAAACATAGAAGACAACCAAGCACACATATTCTAGTTAAACCAGCCAAACTACAGGTTACCCTAGATAAACATCTGCATGATTGTAGAAGGGGATTAGGGACTCGATTCCACACATGACCATAAGCGAGTCCACAACAACCACAAATCTATGGTTGTGATTCAAAATCCCACAACCCAACGAGTCCATAGGTCAATCGACATTGACACTGGTTTACACACATTAGTATTCGATCCACTCCACTTCCACCTATTATCATCACACAGTTATCCCTATTGGATATAGTAGCTAACGAAGCTAAGGATTTTGGACTAGGCCGAGAATTTCCCGTATAATCCACCATATCCATCATCCATCCTATGACCTTGTCTGGAGATATACACGAAACAATCCTAGGTCATTTTCCTCATATCCCACAACCTATAGATCGGATCACGCCAGAGCTCGATATTGATTGGAGCCTTCGAGCAGTCATCCTCACTGACCGATCTATCACGCTATTTCAGGTTAGGAGGGCCTTCTTTTCCTTAGATTCATAGATTCCATTAGTGTGTGTCAAAGATATAATATTACCTAACTAGTTTACCCATACCCCACGCATAATCCATCCCCACCGGATGTCTTGGCATGACCTCGGGAGGTCGGGTGTGAGAAAGAGTTACTTATAGATTCCCTTGCTCGCTTGTCACTTTTCCATCATACAAAATTGGTAGCTGATGGAGAATGCTCACCAAGAGGTAAAGGTATCTCAACTGGGTCTATGATAGGCGGTGGAGATGATGGGTGCTCCTCTATGGGTGGAGGAGGTACTGTAGCTAAAGGCTCTCTAAGTGGTGAAGCTAGGGGTGAGATGGTCTCAATGTTAGTGAAATATTCCTCCATAGGTGATGAAGGAGATGAAAGGTGTTCCTTTGTTGGGGAAGGAACAAGGGACGTTGGTTCCGACACGGAAGGAGGATTTTGGGCTAGAATCTCCTCTATGGAAGGAATATGGGGTAATTGGGAGGTGACAGTACGTCATTAAAGATAGCGTGGACCTCGCGGGTATGGGTATCATGAGTTGAGGTCTCACCGGTTTGATCAGATGAAGGGGCATGGTTGGGAAATGGTTTCTTGAAGATGTGTAGGTTTTTGTTGGCATGTGCATTAGGATTATCCATGGTTAACTTTCCTTTCTTGAGAATTTCTTGGACAATATTTTTGAAAGTGATGTAGTTGCCATCACTATGACCCTTTACTCGATGATAATTACAAAAATCATGTTCTTTATACCATGTGGGCATGGGGCGAGCAGGGTCAAAACCAGTGTGTGGTTTTATGGGTGGAAGAGTGATGGCTCTAGCTTTGATAAGATTTTCTAAGACAGAAGAGTAAGGTTCCCCAATTGGGGTGTACTTCCACTGCTTCTCGTCCGAATTGCAAAGTCCGGACAGGTGAGAGATTAGATGAGGGGGTAGCCTGGTTTGATAGATGAGCTGGGCCAGCCTTGAGTACCACTATGTTAGTGGTTCCCTTAGCTTTTGAATAATTGGTTTGTGGTTTGGAAGAAGAAGAGGTATCATTCGACTTGAATGCTGAATTCTTATTGCATAATTGGATTTTCTTCTCTTCGATGGCCCAAATCTCTAACTTTCATGCCATAGTGAATGCTTCGTTGAATGTTTAGAAGGTTTGGACTTACAAGGTCGTGAGATATGCTTAGCACAAGCCCATGTGAAGAGCTCGATGAGTTTTGTTTGTGGTAGTTGGAAGGTAAGTTGGTTGATCAGGCTACGCCAGCGAGTGACAAAATCTATGATAGATTCATCCTCATACTGACGTGTGGAGTATAGATCAGTCATGGTAACCTTCTTGATGATATTAATAGAGAAATGATCCAAGAAGTCTTGGGATACCTGATTGAATGAGAATATAGAGTGTTTAGGTAACCCACTATACCAATCTAATGCAGGTCTAGTAAGGGACATGGGAAAGGTCCTCAAGAGCAAGACATCATCATGAGTGATCAGATAACACCAAGTTTTGAATGACCACAAATGCTGCTATAGGTTTTCTTTGCTATTGAAATGATTGAATTTAGGCATTTCCCAATGCACGGGGTATGAGCGGATAGGAATGGATGGGTGGATGGGCTCGTTGCAAATATCGTCGTAGGTGAGAGTGTTGCAGGAGCTGGAAACCAATGCCTCCAATGTCTGCATCTTGTCCAACATCAATTTAATTAGGTTGTTGGTGGGTTGTGATGATTGGGTGCCTCCTATAGCATGAGAGGGTTGGTTTTGGCATATAACAGGGGTGGTACTCCAGTGTATGGGGCTGCCATGTAGGTTGATTGAGAAGAAGGTAGTGAAACAGGGGGTACGTACCTAGAATGTATAATGGATGAAATGAGAGGTTGTTGATAGTATGTATATGGGGGTGGAAGGGTCATGGTAACCCTAGTGGAAATAGGGGCTAATGATTGTGGAATGGAAAGGACCACGTTTTGAAATGGGGTAGGGGTCACCAACACTGGAGGCGGTAATGTAGCTACGGGTATGTGTGAGACATTAGGGGTAGATGAGATTGTGTTTAGGGTAGTTTTCGAGGGTATGGTGGATGTAACGAGTGCCACGGAGGTAACAGACGTGGCAGTCATAGTGGGTATAGGACCTAACTACAAAACGATTGGGGGTAAGGTAGATATGGGTAGCATGGAGCCAGATGGGGCTGATGCGGGAGTGGGTGCGAGAGTCAGGGGATAGATATGGGCATGCTTTGTATATCAAATGACCTGAGGCATCTCGAGTGGATGAGTGGGAAAGGTAAAACTACAAGGTGACAGGGTTTTGGTCAAGGAGTCATGCGAACTCCTCATCTCTGGTAGCGATAGTAATAGGTTGGATGGGCTCCATGGCTGGTGATAAAATGGAAGGTGGTGAAGGACTAGGTGGGAGTGGTTGACAACTGGCATGAAATATGAGTACGCTTACTTGTCTTCGGGTCAACACCATGTGAACCAAGATCTAATCGTCGGGTAAGCTTTCTTCTGTAAATGACATAGAGAATAGTAGGAACAAGTGAATCTAGTGACAAAAAGTGGATTAAGTACCAAATGGTGGTTGGAATGTGAAACAAGCTAACCGATGTCGGTTAGGGTGAACCGATCTTTGGTCGGGGGTAACCACTGCTAATTCTTGTAGAAAAATGGACAAGGTGAGTGAACAACAAGGTAGAAGGTAAAATCGGCTGTGTATGCCAAATCATTGATGTTTATAATGCCAATAGGAATGATGATAGTTATAGCGATTATGAAAAATGGAAGAAAATGTCCTTTTGAGTAGGTTAGTAAAAGAACCTAGAACCGACGCGTCGGTTGGGTATAATTGATGACGGTCAAAGATAACTGATGACAGTTACTGTGAAATTGAAATAGTGATGAAAGAAAAGTGGTTGTGAATTAAAATTTGATCTAGAATCAGACCCAAAATTATGAGAATGATGATGATATGGCTGAGGCACACTCAGGTGAAGCTGAAATACACTAGCTATGATGAGGAGCATGCAAGGATGAATAAAAAAGTGAAGAAAGTGATCTCTCACCTCAAAACGCAAGCCAAGTAGAAACTCTAAGAAAATATGATCCTAGGAGTTCCATTTTCTATTATGTTTGTTTAGCTTATGCTATTTAGGGACTGACACATGAATTGTGAAATAGAGTTTTTTGGTGAGGATGGCTTCCTACAAAGAAGGAGATCTAAATGGTGAGGTTTCAGGTATGTTATGGTGGGGGCAGACTTTGCTCATAAGTATGAATTGATAGAGCAATGAGCTGAGTGCCCACTGTGTCGTGGTCGTGTGATCACCTACAGCTTCTTCCAGGTAGGATGTTGTTTAAGAATGTATGTATGTTGATTTTTGTGAGGTTTGGTAAGACTAAGAGAAAGATAAAAGGAAGGAAGTGCTTTTCTATAATTCATTTGTAGACCATCGATTGGGCATGACTTCTAGCGTATAGGTTGCCCTCAATTAATGTGAGCTAACGCAATAAATCAGAATGGAATGCACTTTATTTTTAAGCCCAAATTGAAATGTGAAATTGGATGAAAAAATAAGATGAAGAGGAAAAGGGATGCTCTTTCACTACAATGCAGAAAACATGAAGAAATGATTCTTTTTAATTACACCAAAAGAAAAGTTTCCTTTAGAGAAAATAGAAAGAAGAGGTGGGTTACCAAGGAAGAAAATTAGTGTGTACACTTTTTAGAAGGGAAACAAATGCATAAATTTTTCTAGGAATGAATGAAATGCAAGGAACCCGGATGGGTCCCACCATGTGTGCCAAAATGTTTCACATGTTTCTTAGATCGTTTCTTTGAAGTGTTGACAAAACAAATAGGGTAACAGGCGTAGGAGGAATACATGTTCAAATGTTGGTTGATGGGTTGTTGCACGTGTATGACTTCCAAATCCACAACTAATCATGAGAGCTTCCTTTTGGCTAGGAGGAACTACCTATAATGCAAAACAAGACCACCAGAAGGAATTAAACAATATGGGCAGTGAACTACCTAGTGTATGCTAGATCCGGGAAGTGTGATACTTCCTAGATGGTTGTCCATTGTTTTAAACAATTTAATGTTGTAAACAAAGTAAATCCTATTGTAATTTAAAATGATTTAGGTATCTCACTTAAAACAAAATAAGAAATAGATCTAATCTAATAGGCTAAGCTAGAATAGAATCCAAAGGTCAAATGATTGGTTCTGGTTCTGCAGGTTTGACAAAGGTCTCAGGTAGATCACAGGTGGATGAGGGTGAGATGAAATTTGGTGGGTAGGTCTCTATTCTGGTATGGGAAAATACAGAGACTGATGTCGGTTAAGGATAAACGACAACGGTTAGGTGTAGCGTGCTTGATTCTTGTGGAAATCTGGAAATGCCACAGAACAAGCTTTGGGTCCCCTTTGTGATTGCACAAAGGAATTTGGTTGGTCGGGATGAGGTATTGGGTGACTGGGGTAGGCTTTGGTGAGGTTTTAATGGGTATATGGAGGTGGAAATGTTAGAGAAGGTCAATAGGTGGCTAGGTAAACAATAGATGATAAAATGATGATGAAATGAAATAAACCAAAAAAGTATGATGTTATACTTACTTGGATTCCAGTCTTGAATGCCTATGAGTGAGGGATGGAGGTGCTAATGAGAGGTTTAAAGGTTGCAAGTGATCACCAATTGAAGGAAATATTCTGCATGGACTACATGTACATTCCTCTTTGCTTGGTTAGATCAGATCATGGCTAGGATGGTTGTGCAGGAAAATATGTTTGATCTCCTTCCTTGCATGCAGATTCTCACTTTGGAATTCACTCTCTAAAGATGTGTTATCTCTCTGAGATGTGTTAATGCTCGCCAACCTTCTGCTTCTTTCTTCCAACTTCCAACTTTGAGAATAAGGTTGTTTTGGGGTTAAAATGGTAACCGAAGGTGGTTCTAGCTTAATCGGCGACGGTTAGGGGTAACTGGCATCCATCAAGGTGAGATTTCCTAGGTTTCGTAAACTAGGGAGATCCTCTTGATTTTCTTGGATCTCATGTCATTAACCCATGGATTAGAATGGGAGATTCTTGTAATCATGTGGGAATGTGGTTAGAGGGAATGTAGGCATTGATTTTTAGGGTTTGGGTAAGTCTTCGTTAGTTATGGTAAGTTACTAAGAACATGTCTTAGGTTGAGTTGGCTTAGTGAGGTGTCTAAGTGAATTGTATGTGTGGATATTATTTAAAACATGATATTTAAATAATATATATATTGAGGATAATTAATTAATTAAATTAAATTAATTAAATTAATATTAGTGGGGTGAAAGGGGTAATGGCTAGGTGAATGTGATGAAGGGTGCTTATTCATCAAGGAACCAAAGGGTAGTGTGACCTAATTTTAGTGTCTACAATCATCTTGATCATTTTGATCTTAGTTGTGGGAGTAAATTTATTCTCATAGTCTATGCCTTCCTTTTTTACATACCCCTTTACTACCAGTATTTCTTTGTACTTGTATATGGTCCCATATGTTTTATACTTATTTTTGAATATCCATCTGCAACCAATTGGTTTCTTCCTTAGTGGAGGATTGACAAGATGTCAGGTGTTATTTTTCATCCCTGATTGAGACTCAACATCCATGGCATCTTTCCAATATTTTGACTATAGGGCTTCCTAGATAGTAGAGGGCTCAATAGATTAAAAAAATCTAATCATAAATCAAATTTTACCTCTTCTCATGTCTTATTGTGAGTCCCTAGTCTAGTGGTGGATTTATCTAGTGGAGCATCTAATTTTTCATCTCAAATCATATTAGTATACCACTTGGGCATACATTGTACTATTCTTGTGGGTCGTGGTCATGTCTAATCATCACCATCATCCCCATCATCACTATCATCATCAGTGGGAACATCAGCTTTTGTTTTCACAACAGGTGAAATATCTACATCAGGTGAGTCTGGAGAAGGAGTCTCAACTTCCTTCTTCTCAAATAACTCAACATCTCTACTTGGTGTAGACTTTTATGGTTTTCGGATCCATCAATCTATACCCAAAACCATCTTCGTTGTAGCCAATGAATATGATTTTTTGATATTTCACATCCAAATTATTTTTGTTCTGTTTGGGTATGTGCATGTTGGATTTTCACCCAAATACTTTAAGATGTGCAACATATGGCTTCCAGTTCGACTATGTGTCATGTGGAGTTACTCCATAAAGAGAAATTGTGGGAACTCTATTTAGAAAATATACTTCTTATCAATTTTACCACCTAGAAAAATGGGATAACTAAAAGAATTGGACTTGGGAATTTTTAGAACTTCCATCAATAAACAATGGAAAAATAGGGACTTAAAGAAATTTGAAAAAAGAGAAATGGCCTTTCCCGATGTATTACGAGATCGGGGGAGCTCTAGTAGAACTAATACCCATGGAACCAAGGTTCCCTACGAGGTATGTAACCTGAAGTACAAAGGATTAAATTAATTATAGAAATATGGGTGGTGGGTAGAATGACGGAATAAGTTCACCAGTCATGGGCTCCTTGTGGAAGCGGTTGAGCAACACAACAAAGAAAGGAAGTGTGGGGGCGAGTGTTGTGTAAAAATTTGGGGTACAAAAATAATATGTTCATGTGGAACATGTTCCCTAAGAATTATTTTTCCCCACAGAGACTTAGAACCTATAGGTTGAAGTCTCCGAGGAGATCAATGCGGATGAGATGATGGTTGCAGGAACCACAAGCCAAGGTAGAATTGTTCCCAGGTTCCACTCCCAACCTGCATGTTTGATTAACATGCCACCAAAGGAACACAGAGCCTTGTGGATATTGTGGAGATTAATATAACTCAAGGCCCTTATTCCTAGGTTCCCTATGTACCCCAAAATACCCACATGATAAGAAGAAAAGGTAAAAATGAAAATTTAAACACAGACTATAGGAGCCCACGTGGAACCCCCAAACCCCTTGAACTTCAAATGGGCATAAATTTCACCTAGGTTGTCAAAATTTGACAAAATTGGAATTTTCATAAATGTATCGAAATCCTATAGCCACATAAATTTGATTTCTTAATTTAGGTGAGGGTGGGTTAGTGAAAAAGGATAAAAATTTTCCAACATTGAAATACGCAGTTCTAGGTAGCTTAACCGCTACTTTTAATGGAGTATGGTGCCCTTTTCTTCTTCCACAAGAAAATTGACATGGGGGAATGGGTTTGGCAAGGTTCCCATCATTTTTTAGATATTTAATGCACCTTGTTGGTGGTTGGAAAGGGGAATTCAAATTTCCCTCTATTCTCCCCTCTCTTTCTCTCTCTCTCATTTTCTATATATTGTAAAGTGAGGCTCATTTTTAGTTGTTGGACATTCTGGTAATGCTTGTGCACTCTCTTTCAAGTGTTACACATGTGTGTATGAGCTACAAGACTCATATAATATTTCCTCTCACCTTCATTGTAATGTATTGTGCATCCTTTAAAGCAATAAAATACTTGTTTTGTGGATACTTTCTACCCTAGTTGTGTTCTATTACATTTTTCTTTCCTTTCATTACATTTGCAGGTATTTTGTGCATCCTCTTCTCGTTTTCTAGGTTCGATCTATTGTTTTTCATGGATATGGTGGTTTCAAGGTTGTGTTATACTGTGGCACTTATGTCTTCCCTCTCTTCCACCATTTTTTTCCCATTCTCCCTCATTTTAAACCATTTATCCACCCTTCTCTTTGTTTTATCACCTATGTTAGTGTAGTATTTCCCATTTCATGTATTTCTCTCTTTCCTTAGTCCCTTGGATTGTTAGAATAGGAGTAGATAACTGTATTTTATTCATTAGGAGTAGCTTAACATTAGGATTAGGTAGAGGAACCAACCTTCTCTAGAGGTTGATCTCATTTATGCAAGTCCCACACTTGTGAGATCATCCCATGTTAGCCAAAAATTAGGGATCTATATCAAATAAATCCTAGGGTGTTACTTTTTTGACATAACAATACTATTGTTTTTGTTGCTTCTACCCAAATATCATTATGTTGTGGTGTGTGTGTAGGAGGCATCTGTCAACGAATCCCGTGAGCTTAAAGGTAGGCTTTTAACTCGTTACTAGTGAATTCCCCCGATCTAAGTAGAGAGATATGATATGATGACCAATCTCATTCTCTATAGCCACTTTGAACTTTTTGAAGTTCTCAAAAGCATCACTTTTCTTATGAAGAAAAAAATCCATGTTTTTCTTCAATAATAATCAACACATAGCATGAAATACTAAAATCTATAATGACTAGGTTGCATCAGACCGCAAAGATCAATATGAACCAAATCAAGCTTACCTGAGCTCGATAAGTACTCTTTTGGAATGAAGCTTTGTGTTGTTTACCTGCTAGGAAGTTAGGACACTTATTTGTATCCTTTTTGAGAGATGGAAAGCCTCTCACCATATCGTACTAGCAAAGTGTTTTGAGATATTTGAAACTTATGTGACCAAGTCTTTGATGCCACAACTATGTAGAGGAAGAATTCTTAGCCACTAGTTCTTGATCATCCCTGTGGACAAAGTCAAGATGGAACATACATCCCACATTGGAGGATTTTGCAACAATTTTCAAGCCTCTAGATTTGTCTTAAATCAAACACACTTTTTTACTAGAATGGCTATCAAATTCAATCTTAAAATTATTATCTAGAAGATGACTACCTAATATTAGATTCTTTGTTAAGCCAGGGACATATAATACATATGTTAATCTACAATTTCATGAACCAAGAGCTAGAGAAATGTTCTCAATACCTTGTACCATGTAAGAATAATCGTCACCTAAAAAACATGGTTTTTTGAAGGTGTGTCCCTCATGATGACAAACTAGTCTCTATGTTTGGTCATGTGTCAAGTGGCTCCCAAATCAACGTACCAAACAACACTAGATGACATGGATGGTTCACTAGAATGAGCAGTGTACAAGAATTATTCATCAACCTGAATGATCTTCTTTCTCGCTAAATTTCCTTACATATAGGGTTTCCTTCGTCGGTTCCCATTCTTCTACCCTTATTTTTAGTGTGAATGTCCCTGATGAGACTGCTGATTTTGAGGTCTAAAACTACTTGATGAACCTTTCTTGTATGTGTTGAACCAACAATATTTCAACTCATGTCCTATTTTTATAGATATGACATTTCTTCTTTTACTTGTTCCTTTGATGATGTTGTTTTTGGGACTTTTGAGAAGAAAGTGTTTTTATTGTTCTTTTCTGATGAGAAGATAGTGCTCTGCTCTTCTTTATCATCTTTTCTTACATTTCTTTTTCTAATTGTAGTAGATTCACTAACTTTTCAAAAGTAATCTGTGTGATATGATAAGTTTAGATTTTTTCTATAAATGTGGTAAGAGGATGAAATTTCTCTTAAAACAATGGGTATGAGAGATGTATCAGTAGCCTCCTCTCTCAAGGATAGAATTGAAGCCCTTACTTTTTAACTCTCCACAAGAAAGCTTCCACTTTTTTGTTTGGTTTGAATTTCAATGTATGCAACTGACTCTAGAAATTCAATATAGTATTCTTGTTTTTGGCCTTGTACACTATTCTTAACTTATCCCATGCTTATTTGGTTGTTTTAGCATCTTGAATATGGGGTTTCACATCATTAGACACTATGAACAAGATTATGAATTTGGCCTTCTGATTTTCCTTATCAAACTATCTCTTTTGGATTGCATCATTTGGTGATCTAGTTACAAAACCATTCAAAATAGGCCAAATTTCTTCAAAATCGAGTTGAGTTTGAATTTTGGTCTTCTATGTGGTGTAATTATCACCATAGAGCAGCTGTGAGTCAGGAAAGAAGAATTTTGGAGCATTATTTACCATAGTTGTTGGTTAGACAATTCCCAACTATATGGCTTGTTAGCACAAAACAATGTAAAAATACACTAAAAAATATGAATTTACAATATTTCATCCAATTGTACAAAAAAATTGACTAGTAAGAAAAAAACATTTTTGCAAGGCATTGGTGGCCTTTGGATCTCGTAAATGAATCTTAGAATGAAAAAGAGCAAAAAATAGCTAAAAATACACTTTTATGTACCCTTCCCTTTACAAAAGTGGCTCAATCACTTTTCCAACCAATGTGGGAGAAAAAAATCACCCCAAATTAGGGTTTTCTTTACTAAAAATAGGGTAGGGTTTACTTAAAGCTACCTGATTTATCAAGGGTTTCATGCTCTAAGTTTGGTGAGAGTCGCTAAAACCTCCTCCAAATTTAAAAACATAATATGTATGTGATTTATGGTAGGATTCAAACTCTAAATCTCCCACTCCAAAATATCTCGTACTACCCACAAAAGCTCTTATAGCGCATGTATTTTACTTTGAAGGATATTATATTTGAATAATAATTCAAAAGTTCTTACCTTAGAAACAGTGATGTATATGGAGAGGAGGTGACTCCACATGGTAATATTTGGAAGGAGTTGTATGCAGATAGGGCTCATAGAAAGCGGATCTAATCTGGTTTGTATATTTTTACAATATTTTTATCAACCACCGATGTTTTGCTTTGCAATGTTTTTTTATGAATAGGATCTTATATTATATTAATAATAACATGATATAAGATAATTAAAAAAAAGTGGGTGGTATGAAAGCACACCCCAAAACCATGAAAAAACTAGGCCAAGCCTAGGAAAACTAACAAAAATAACTTAATAAACACCAGAGGTATGTTTTTGTTGTAAAAATTTGACCAGAGAAAGAGGATCATGATCATCTAGCCAACTAGGACCAGGAAGGTCTTTTCCAGTGTTAGGCATATCCTAACTAGAGCTCGGGATTATTCTTCTTCATTTTCAGTAGTAACCCGCGTGGGAGAGATGGCAAGATCCATTTTATATTTTGTAATGCCTTTGTTATATCTTCTTTAATTATTGTCTACACCACTTTTGTTTGAATTTTCCTTCGTGATCTTGTAGGGTGTAGGATATTGGATCTGTCATTGTCTCAATGAGGAGGAGTTCCAAATACATGGGATCCTAGTGTAGTTTCTATGAGTAGAGGGTGACCTAGTCCATCGATATCAACTATCAATTTGTTACAAAAATATTGTGTAACATTATTAAATAAAATTTAATATTATTAATAATGAGTTTATAGAACTCATATTAATAATATAGTTGTAATAGTTTTATTATTGTGAGTTGTGAGAACAACTCACGTAGCTATTTTAGTGTGAGAGATATCCTAGACATTAGCTAGAGATATCTTACGGATATATTTGAGAGATTATAGGAAGGGGTTGAGAGATATGAGGGATGACTATTGAATCATAGAATCAAGGAAATAAAACTCTATATATTGTAATCTCATACATAGATAATATATCCCGAATGAATTCAAATTGAATTATTCTATTATTTGGCATATAGTATCCTTTATAGTATTTTGGTTTTTAAGAAAGCTCAAACCAAAATAATATTTGGTATCATAGAAGGTTCATCATCTACCACTGGGAATTTCTCCAATCATTTGTTCTACGAATTATTTATGTTGGGCAAAAGCAATTGGATGGTGGAGCCACTCGTGCACTGTTCTTGGATATTTTTGTGATCATTCCCAACCATGTTTTTAATCATTCTGTGATTATTGTGCAGTCAACAATATCATATTAAATATGATGCAAGATAAGTCTATATAGATTGTAGGAGCATGAAAATATAGATTAGCTTGAGATCTATAAAATTCCATGTTTTGCAGCTATAATCACATATCAGGAAAAATGAAGGGTTAGTGGCATCCATTAAAGTGAAGATCTTCTTGATCATTAAAATATTCCAAGCCTTCTAATGCTTATGTGTAAATCACCCTCATCTGAACCATACTTGCCATATATAAGATGCACTTAATACCAAGGCATTAGCATAGAAGCACCAATTCTAGTTAGAATAGAGAAGAAAGGTACAAGATATTATTTGTCTTTGATAGTCATGTCTGAATTCCACGTGTGATATCTCAACATACACGTAGTTGTCCTTCCAATGACATGTATCCATGATCTTCAGTGTAGATTTTGTGTGGTCATAAAGTCAATAAAGGTTTTTCTTTTACTATTTTTTTAAGCTAATTCATAGCCAAGTCATAATAAATACTCTCTTTTAAAATATTTTATTAAAAATTTTATAAAATCATATATAAAAGATTTAGTCCAATGTTTTAAGTTTTAAAATTTAAGCTTGAGGTGTCAAACAAAACTTTATTTTTTTATTTAGTCTTTTAGGTTTTGTTTTTTAGTTATAAAAGTGAGTTCATGGAAGAATACATGTAAATTAAAGAGTCTTTTTACCACTTTAATCATAGTATTTGATTTTTTTAAATAAATTGTTTTAAGTTTTGGGTGTATCAATTTATTTTTTAATGTTTTTTTATTTATTATTGTTTTGTATTTTTCTTTAAAAGTAAGATTCTATTTTATTGTTTTAATTATTTTTTTAATTGCATTTTTGTGTCATCATTAGTGTCAAAAGTTGTTAAAATTTCTATAGTTTATTGTTTCACTATGTTCATTTTTAGTTATTTTGGTTTTGTCTAATCAAATAGAGTTAGTATTATATTTTGGTAATTCATATTGTCTCATCACTTTGTTGAAGTGCATAAGTCTTAAATAAAAAAATTGTCTTACGGATGCATTTTTGGTGGTAATCGATGTCCATCAAAGTAAACTGAGTCTCATGATCAAATCTAGTTGAGTTAGCAATAGAAACATGGAGGAAGGAGACAATGGAGGAAGGAGGTCAATCATCGACCTCTCGTCAGTCACCAATGATGGGGCCGCACGAAGTTGTGGTGGTAGTTGTGTGTTTATTTTTTGTAATAAGAACAAATGTCACATTCTTGTTCAATTGTAATGTGTGAGAAATTCCTATATGTAACCTCCTAGAAGAAAACATTGTAGAGTATGTCTCTAAGTTTATTGTAACACTCATAGATTTGGAAAGGGTTGGTGGTAGATCTAGAAAACCACAAATGTAAAAAGGTAGATAAAATTTTATTGATGTAGCGGTCCTCTGACTACCTTCCTTCTTTATGAAGATGATCCGCCAGTGGAATGCCAAGTGCATTATTTTCATGGAGTAAATGCGGGATGTGTTCCTTTACATAGTTTTGGTCATGTGCAACAAGATAGTCAACTAGTTGGAATTTTACATGCCTTTCTTTGATCCAGATTATGAGGCAAGCTCGTGCAACACGTTGCAAAAAAATGAGTTATGTTATACCATGTCAACATTAGGGGAGTGTATATTGGGAATTAATAATGTTAACAATAGGGGAGTGAATGTTACCAAAATATTGTGTAACATTATTAAATAAAATGTAATATTATTAATAATGAGTTTATAGAACTCATATTAATAATATAGTTGTAATAGTTTTATTATTGTGAGTTGTGAGAACAACTCACATAGCTATTTTAGTGTGAGAGATATCCTAGAGATTAGCTAGAGATATCTTAGGGATAGATTTGAGAGATTCTAGGAAGGGTTTGAGAGATATGAGGGATGACTATTGACTCCTAGAATCAAGGAGATCAAACTCTATATATTGTAATCTCATACATAGATAATATATCCTGAATGAATTCAAATTGAATTATTCTATTATTTGGTGTATAGTTTCCTTTATAGTATTCTAGTTTTTAAGAAAGCTCAAACCAAAATAATACAATTCACCTAAAATATGGCTCGAATTCATTCTATACCACAACATGGTGGATCTAGGTAGATGGTTCGGTTCATGGGCTCGGTGCACGATTCAAACTAGGGGTATGTGGGGTTGGTGCATGTCGATGACTTCAACATTGACCCAATGATATGATCTCCCAAGTGTAAAATAGCTTGGATCTCTCCAAATTAGACAAGGGATATGTAAGGTGCTTCCTTGATTAAGTAGCTCACTCTTTAAAATGATGCAACAAGCTAGCTTGGTCCCTTGTCTTGGTAACCTGGCTCTTATTGACAAATCGGTCAGCACTATTGTGAAACTATTAGCTCGGTGGTGGAAGGCATGAGTCCACCTAAATGTTTGGTGTAACTCACCAACCAATGTAACAGTTTGGTATCCAAATTTTCAATGCACATACCTCTAACTCATAACACTGTCACAAAAACTTTTGCAAGTATAGCCAGCTTTAGTTGTGACTATTTGTACATCTAGATTTAGAGGAAAAACCCCTTGTTGGGAAATGAATTTTTATATTCTTTCTCATATAATGTTTTTGAATTAGATTTCTCCAAATGTAAAAAAATATTCTTGGTGAAGGAGGCACCAGGTGCAAAAAAATTGCTTTCTAAATACCTAGAAGATAAACTAGGGGTTATGGGGATGTAAGGTCATCCTGGGAAGTTGTTGGAGGCAATACAAGCTATCAAAAAGGTAGATTTCTTCTCCAAAACTCTTAAATCATCTGCAACCACTCTCGACCTTATCTGATTACACAGGCTCCTCTAAACCTTTCTCTGAAACCAAATGCCGAGGACCGGAAATAGGGAGGTATCCTATGTATATTTTATTAATGTGAAAATAAGTAGATTATTTAGGAATGAGAAGGCTGCAATATTTATAGATATTTTATAGAAAATACAAACAAATAGATTATTTCACAGTGCAACAATACACACATCCATGACTATAATAATACAATAATATATTTATATATACATAACCACATATGTTACTACAATATGCCAAACAATATGGTTTAAACCATATAATAAATATTAAATAATAAGTTACCTACCTAACCATAAGTAAAAACTAACTATGAAAGGTAAATGCTAAATTACCTATGGTAAAATAGGTTTTACTAACATTTTTCTCACCTTCTCTTCTTAACTTCTCATCCTCTTATTTTTTATGCTCTAGATCCCTCCGACCTCTTCACACACTCCCTCTTACTCACTCAAATATCCATACTCTCCACACACTCAAATGAGAAAATACATCACACTTTTATTAATGACTCATGCCACAAAACCATATAGATTAGAAAAAGAACATATGACCATGCAATTTCATTCATTTAAAACATATTAATACACTTTACACATTCATACAAGTTACATAAGGGGACCATATAGGTCAGCATAAGCCTTACAATATAAACTTTCTCAAATAGACCTAAAAATTAGGTCTTTACTCCAATATTCACAATTTGAATTCCAAGGGCACAAGGCGAGATCCACCAAAACTCCATCAACTCTAGACATGTAAGAAACATCCTATAGACTCCATATTCATGCTTGAACAACTTTATTACATACATCTCCAGTATAGATCATGTCATTTGAAAGCTTCATTCATTAGGTGTAAGCACCTAATAAACCAATCCTCAAAAGTGAACATATTTACACACAAAAAATCTTCTCCAAGACACATATGTCATATCAACATAAAGGTATTGACCTCAGGAAACTTATTTAACTAATACCAACTTCCAATTTAGGGCATAACACACCAAAACACTTCCCTCTCGAAACTTCTCAATTTTGTTATTAGGTTTGAAGAACCAGTCTTCATCTATTTGACCTCCAAAATCTTTAGGAAATGTCCAAGAACTTCCATCACTTAGAAAACTTCAATGATATCCTAACACTCCTCCTCAAACACTCATATCCATATGTCACATGAATAAATCCATACTTACATACCTCTTCCAACCACTATCTTAGAAAGCCTAATTGGGTTGATTACTCCATTAGGGATTTAACATGACAACATCTCTTCTGATCAAACCATGAACACGAACACATCATAAGTTACCTCACCAAGCTATTTGTGTTCATATAATACTGCTACACCATGTAAAATTTCAAAACACTATCATACCTCCATATATGGTTTTTGCCTCTTTAGGTGATTAGTGGTAGGCATATGTGGGATAGATGTTTCATAAATTTCTTGCACATAACCTATCCCAATATTTTCATGAGAATTTATCTCACATCCCAAGCTTTCTCGAAGACTGATCTTTCACCATGACACCTTCAACTCATACTTGTACATGTAAATCTTCACAAAATAGATATTTTTTTGTAGTTTCTCATCACACCTGGAACATGCCACCACCACCAAAATGAGATTTGGATAATTCTCTATATCCTTGAACCATCATACTATCCTTACCATGCCATTTGGAAACTAAATCCTTCATATTTTATCTATCACTCTCACGATAGGGTTTAAACCCACTTAGCTTCTTAACAATGGTTCATAAAATTATAACAACCAAATGAACCCATTCCACTTGAAAAAGTTTCTTGGTTTCATTGCATAACATCCAAAAAATCCTAATTCCACATACAAAGTACACATGTGTGGGTTAGTACTTAAAGTTGACCGTTGAGCTAGGGATGACTATTTTGAAAACTCAGAGAGAGCTTAAAACAACTTTTTATGCTTCCTTCTTTGACCTCTAACTTTAAAATTTTCTTACACCTTTGAGATGACCTCCTCCATGATTGTAAATGATCATTCATGCTTTCTCACCTATGAAATTCACCATTCTATCTAGTTTTTCCATGCTTTCTTGCCTTGTCTTGTAGGACTTACTTATAAGGACCATAAATGTGCACTATACATATCAACCATGACCTTTTACACCTTCCACATATGATGTTCAATGTTAAAACACTCCTCACATACTCATACTTACTTTATTTTCCTTATACCTCATGCTACCATACCATCTTCTTGTACTATGTCTAGGACTAGGCCTAGATTGGCTTTCTTCAACACATGCTTCATGGAACCTGACATGTTCTCCATCTTACAGACACTAATACACCTCTAAAACAACTCTTTTAACATGTTCGACACCATAACAACCTTTTATCACCTCTAGAGATCAATTACTACACCACACAAGCTGAACTATGCACTAAAGCATGCATATGCATCAAGATACCATGGCATTACACCAATGCAACACTTCATGACACTAAAATAGGACACTACTAATAAAAATTCATACTTTTGTATGATTGACACCTCATGCTAAATCCTATGCCTCTTGGACACCCTTTTCCATCAATATAACTTGATATAAATGACAACAACAATGACACATGTCCAATAATCTCCCCCTTTGTCATTAATGGAAACCATCTTCAGAAACATTTAATAGAAACCATCCATATAAGAACCTTCGAGACCTCAATATTTTTGTTTCCAATTATACTCTCCCCTCGACATCTATGAAAAAGTCTCCTAAACAACTTGACATGAAAATAACATCAACAATGCATAAACTCATACTTACAAGCTCCCCCTTGGTTTGTGTTCACCTTCTTGATTTTAAAAATTGTTACATACCCTGAACCTAGTCTTAAAACATCCACAAGACTCCCCCTAATAAAATACATACCTCATTTTGACTTCTTACTAGCTACAAACATCCTTTTTAGTCTTCTTTTCTGCACATGATCAGGTCTATGGATATTTATTGTTATTGTAGAAAGACAAGGAAACAAAGTATAGTAAAAGGGGGAGTCATGAGAACAAATCAGTTTTCATTTGCATTGTTTTCATTATGTCTTGTGTTGTAATTTTCATGTATAAGTTGTCATATAGCATTTTTCATAAATGTCAAATAGGGAGAGTAGGCTCAAAAACATGAAAAAGGGTGTCTTGTAGGTGTTTGGTCTTGTGGTTGCCATCAATTATAAATGGGGAGATTATTCTTCATTGTGTATTAGGTTTTCATTAATGGAAAAGGGATTAAAGAGTGTTTATGAGTCTCCATGAGGTGTTATTTATATTCAAATATGAAGGTTGATTGGTAATGTCCTAATTTGGTCAAGTTCTTTAGGGTGTTTAGGCATAGTCTTGAGCATGGTGTAAAAATGGATGGTCATGGTATGAGTTCTAAATGATTGTATGGGGTCAAAAATGGTTAGTATGATGTGTTATAGGTGTTAGTGAGTCTGTAAGATGTCATCTTGGTTAGTTCATGAAGAATAATGGTTGAGCTAGGTCATTCTAGGCCTATTCCTAGACCTAGTGTATGGTGCATGGTATGAAAGCATGAAACACATCAAGGGTAACATACAACACCTCTTAAAAATTCAAAAGCATAGCTCATGAGGAGGAAAAAAATCCAACAAACATGTTTTAGTCACCTATCTTGAAAATTCTAATAGGACCAATTACATCGTTAAGGCTTAGGAAAGAAAAAACTCTTTGAATCAAACCAAGGCCTCAAATACATCATACCAAGTGTCAACATGCTATTTATAACCAAAAATAACTGCTCCAACATGTAAAACATTTTTATTGATAGTTGAGTATCAATTTGTTGATGTATAAGATCAAAGAGTCCTAGGCATCTTAAAGTCTATGTCATGGATTCAAGTTATGGTGTTTGTCTTAAAAAATGGTGTTAAGCATGTATCATGGATTCTAAGTGCTAAAAAATGGTCTGCATCTATGGGTATGAGTTTTAAGGGCCAAGAGAAAATTATGAACAATGACAAGAGAGAGGAAGCTATAAAAAGTCGAAATGATTCTCTCTAGTTAGTATGGAGTCATGGATTGCAGTCATGAGTGTCGTACATATTTGATGAATATTGTTTGAGATGGATCAATCACTATATGAATAGTGAAGGATTTTCTTAGGTGATAATAGTGGTTCAAGATGGTATAATGATGTATAGATAATCATTTCTATATATATGGTTTACATCTTACTATGCATGAGTTAAAGAGAAATTTAAGAGCTCATGAGTCCTTGAAATGAGAAGCTAAGTATGTTTAAGAAATTGTTAGGTTAATCATATGCATTATGACAAAGCTACATAGGTTGACATGTATAGTAATGATGAGCTACGGTGTGTATGGAGATTGAATAGGTCATGAAGAACTGATAACGATCTTCTAGCATGTGTTCAAAGTATAAAGGATGCTAGTTTAGCAAGGTGATTGGATTAATTGCAAGTATAATTGCAAGGGTAGTTTTTAAATACTCTAATAGGTATATTATCATGAAACAAGGTTTGAAATCACTAAAGAGTTGCTTCAAGATCTTGTGACATTCATGTTAACCCATCTCTATGGCAGTTGGTAAAGGTATGAGCTTGTGTTTCTTCCTAGACACTTAGAGTATGATGATATCTAGTCGGGGGAAGCACTTAGAATGTGTTTTACATGCATGGATTGCCTCTATTGTTTTTAGAATCTTGGAAAAATTTGATTGAGATAAACCTTTAGGGATAATTGTCCTAAAAGTTGCAAAGGCAAGTTGGAGGAAAATTCGGTGTCTATAAGCATGGTACAAGACTAGAAAGTGATGTATAGCAAAGATGAAGACAAAGGAAAGTGAATATACTCTTAGGGGAGATGTGTGAATGATTATATAAGTTTTATGCATCTTTATTGTTGTTGTAGAAGATAAGAAAACAAATTATAGTCAAAGGGGAGTTATGAGAATAAGTAAGTTTGTCATTTGCATTATTTTCATTATGTCTTGTGTTGTCATTTTCATGTCTAAATTGTCATATAGCCTTTTTCATGGATGTCAAAGGGGGAGTAGGCTCAAAAACATGAAAAAGGTGTCTTGTAGGTTTTTTTTTCTTGTGGTTTATATCAATGTTTGTTGGGACTCACGAATATTGGCTAAGTAAAAGAAGGTGTGTGGGTGTGTGGGGCCTATATGAGGAAGGGCACGTAGATTGATGGCACGTAGGACATGGTTTTAGAAGGGTTTGGTAGAACCCAAGGAACATGCATAAGGAAAAATAAGGGTTTTGGGACTTGTCCATATTCACCATCCCGGGTAGTACATGAGAAAAGCATGAACCATCTAGCATGGAGTGCATAAGGTGCCGCATGGAAGCTATATGGTCAAGAAAGGAATATTCTATGCATACGATGGATGATCTAGAAAGACATCATTGCAAATAGTGGATAACTCAGATCAAAGGAAACATGCTCTATTGGAGGACCACATGGACACTTGGAAACCGATATGTTACCTTAGGAAGGCATGGCGGTGGAGACTAAAGCTATATATAGAGATGCTTGGGTAGAAGAGAAGACACACCAAGAGTGACATCATATAGCGGTGGATAGGTGAAGCTCTGTAGGAATAATGAAGGATCCTTTGGGTTGGGATTAGGATAACCATAGGAGTGATGGCATATTTAAGGGGATGGGTCTGTAACCAATTTTGTAATGTGTATAGTTCAGGCTCCTAATGCATGACTACGATATGCATTATTATATTGACCTATTAAGGCCTTAATGAATGTAATGTGGTTATTGAAATTGTTAACATGAATATAAGGTTACATTCTAAAGCATGTATGTTGTTCATGGGCACAAACCCTAGTATATTTACTTTCTGTCATGAATTAGGTTTGTATTCTATTTGATACTTCTCTTTTATTATCTAAATGGATTCATTGGTATAGTAACTCAACCTAAGTTATCATAATAAATTCATGGTTTGTTTATTTCTTGCATCTAAATCTATCATAAATGATGTATTCTAACACAACTCAAAAAAAGGAGGGGCTCGGTGCCCACGCATGCCTTGGGTGAGCACCCAAAGCACCCATTAGGTGATAGGTCGGCGCACTTAGTATTAAACTATTGTTCTAAGGGTATAAAATGACTACATCTTGGTTACATTTCTGGACCTCTTTTTGAAGTTGCTATGAGAAATGATATACATTTTGGTTCATGTGATGTGTGATGATAGGTTTCTTGACCTTGGAAAGTGTCGAAGCATGGTTTAAAAGAACAAAGGATGAGTTTACTTAAAGGTTTAGTATCGGACCTAAGTTTGATGCACGCATATGGGTAGAAGAGAATTTTTATCATGAGTTTTTTTGTTTTTTTCTAGTAGAAATATATGAATGGCATTCAACATATGCATCCGAATCAAGTTGGTACTATAGATCACGTGTATGGACCCAAGATGATTACCAGAGGCTGCAAGATGTAGATCTGACTTGGACATGTGTTGTTGATCACTAGTGGAAAGGAGTCCTAACCAGTTATACTTTGGAATATGTTTTTCTACGTATTATTACCCGAAGTTACTAAGTTTGAGTTTCTAGGAGATCCTAGAGATCATTTTTACGTGTTATCCCTTTAGCTATGAATATATTGATCATTACCCTAAGTTTAGAAGCATTTCCTATGGCTAGCTAAGCTTCTCTCGAGTAGTGGGTAAGGAATCTAGGGTGGAGGAAGATGGCTGAAATTATGGCTGAAAGGCAAAGTGATGACAAATGACTCAAATATAGTAAAGCTTGTGAAAGGGAGATGGTTAGACAACGTGAGGTTATAGGTGTGATGGATCTATAGAGGAAGATGTTGTGGGAAGGAGTTGAGGTTCATGTAGAGGAAATGGAACCTTAGTAGCCTATGTTACCCCATCTTGGTAAGTGCAAGAGAGAAGCCCCTTCAGCTTCGATGAGATTTCATTACATGGAGAAATGATATCCTTCAATACACATCGAACCCACACAGGTAACAAACCCCTAATGTTTGGTTTCCCGGATCAAGGAAGAAGTATTGTTAATCCGGTTAGTATCGGTGGAAGTAACCAATCTACACCTAGGAGATATAATTTCTCATTTGGGATATCCATGGTTGCACAAACCATTCCTGTATTTGGAGGAATTTTTGGACAAGGTACAAATACACAAGGTTTGGGTATCATGTCTAAAAGTGGAGTGGGACACACAACTAGCGTGGGACAATCACACAAACCATCGACACATAGTTGAATGGGATGTTGGGAAAATTAGGCGCGACCACTTCATACCATTTTCTAGCTACAGGAGGTGGATCTAGTGGTGTAGGATCTAGAGGACCTAGTGGACCTAGCAGATCTAGAGGATCTGGTGGGTCAGGAGGAATAAGACTTGGTGGATCTAGTGGATCTGGTGGAAGAGGAAACACCGAGTGAACCAAGGCTCGAATCGGGAGGATAAGGGCTAAAACCACCTCCACAAGTATTCTTTGAGATTTCATTACACTTATTAGACTACAGGGGTATTGAGGATGTTTCATAGCATGTACACAAGTGTGAATTACTATGGCATGCAAAAGGGATCAATACCCCAGGAGTGCGAGAAGGCAAGTCAATTTACACCAACATTGCAAGGTTGTGCGCATAGTTGGTGTAAGAAGTATGACCCCCATTAAATAGTGGTAGACTATGCTGCATTGAATAATGCCTTCCTAGTAGAGTTCTATATCCCTGAATTTAAGTAGAAGAGCATCAGCACTCTGAAGGAGATCCAACAAGGAATGACAGAGAGTGTGTGAGAGTATGATGCATGGTTTAAGACTCTCTTGTCAAAACTATCCTATGAAATTCACCCTTCTCAACATGCTCAATGGTTTTTAGAGGATTGATAACACCATTTAGAAGGGAACTATCACACAATACTTTCACAGACCCACGTGAGGCCTTAGAAGCTGCGCTACATGTTGAGCTTGTTGAGAGCATTAATATTGGTGTTAGCCCTTTTCTCGGAGGTTCAAATTTCTGCAATGGCCAAGTAGTAGGAGAAGTTGTCTACAAATTCAGTGCATGAGGCTTGCGGTGGTATTTGGTGTACAAACTATGAATTAGAAGGGCATGCAAAGGATATTTTTCCTCAAAATTTGATACATGCCATGGTGGTAGATTGTGAGATTTTTCATGGGGATCATGATGCAAATAGGTGTCCTTTATTACAAAGTGTGCAATCCACAAGAATGTTTCTTGCAATTGCAAGATTTGTAACTCTACAACCCATGATACCAAGGATTAAAGACTGATTGACTAGATTCATAATGTTATTTATCTTGGTGTGTTCTGACTAGTCTTGCAAGTAGTTCCAGGATGGTGATCATCATTATGAAGGGCACGCAGATGGATGAGCACGCGGAATGGTTTTTGCAAAGAATTTTGTGGTCGCAGTAACCATGGTAGAGGAAGAGGTGATTTCACATGAGGAACTTGTTATAATTATGGGTCTACAGAGCATTATAAGCATGAGTGTCCTGACCTATTCCAATACTCATGGTGTAGAAAAAAACATAAGTATGAGGAGTTCCCTAAGTTATTTGAGCACATGAGCTAATAGCACCGAAAGATAAAGGCATTGGGATGGTGAGCATAAATAAATTCAATCCCTAGTGGATGCCAAGAGTGGTGCGTGAGTCAAGATTAGAACCTATACTAGTGACAACACAAGAAGAGGGCTGCACGCGCCACCGAGATGCCAAGACAAAAAATAGTTATTAGGGAAGAATTGATAGATGGGAATTATCGAGACCCTACTCATCGAAGGAAGTTTATCAAGAGACTGGAAGTGATTCAAAGTTTGTAAGGGGAAATCCAATGTCTAAAGGAGTAATCAAAGTAGTTGGAGCAAAGGAAGAATTTTGAGGCTCTGCAGAAGGATCTAGATGAGGTCGGGAGGTGTGTAAAATGTTAAGGCATGAGAATATTATTCCCTTGCTAGGAGAATGGCTGCAAGATAAGGTACCACGTGCGTGCGAGCAAAGTGCAAAAGGTAGGTTTTACATGCAAACCTTCCTCCTCACAACCTTTGAATGCGAGTTGTTGATAGGTGGATTCTAAGAAATATCCTCATCAATACAGGAGTGGAGGTCAATGTTCTCACCTTAGATGCATGACATCAAATGGAAGGCTGCATTATAGCCATCTTTGAATTTTTTGTATATGGAAAAAAATACATAGGAAATTCCCATTGGAGTCTTGAAAGATGTGGTTATCACTATTCAAGGGACCAAGTTCACTGGGAACTTTGATGTCTTAGTGCTCGCCAAGGAAGATAATTTCCTAACATTACTTGGGCACCCTTAGTGTTACAAGAACAATGTTGACATGTGGTTTAACAAGGGGTATATAAGTTTTGAGAACAAGGAGGAACGGTTCATCATCCCCTCGACAAATGGAAAATCAATGCCCTATACTGAGACCTTAGGAGAGGAATTCCTTGATAGAATTTATGTGTGATCCATCGAGATACCTTGAAATAATTCATCCTATAGAAGGGGCTATCTAATTTGAATATGATTAGTCAATGAGAGATACAACTAGGATAACATGTGACAATTGGGTGCACATGACCTATGAGTTAATTGGGTAATAATTGATATGATCTCAGTAACAAGGGTGATGAAGGTGCTCTTAGTCAAGCACTTCGGGAAGAAATAAGCTACCAAGTTACTCTAGAGGAGCAAGCTCGATGACTTATTACGAGAAATAGAGACTCGGTGGTAAAATGAGGAAACAATGATAAGTATGCTCGGTTATAACTTGCTCGAGATCTGCGGCGCGTTGGTGGGAAACACATTGCGAAAGTCTCCTAGAATGATGCAAGGTAAGAGGCACATTCTCTATAAGATTTTACAGAAGCAACATGCCCACCATTATCAAAGACTACCATGGCAAGGATCCCTCCTTGTTCCATATCCAAGCTTGTGAGAAGGCCTAGATGGAGGGCACGTGTTTACCACCTTCATTATGGGTGCATAAGTTATATTCCACCTTATAGGGTTGTGCACATGCATGGTATATCCACTTAGAGACATGTTGTTAGATGGGGAATTGACAGGAGTTAACAGTTGATCTCATTTAATATTTTGAGTATCGGAGTACCAAGCCATTATTAGATAAGGCATTGCAAGTTTTCAAGCACCTTATAATGAGAGATAGTGTTATGGCAAAAGATAGGCTACTGGAGTTATTGGGTGAACCTTATTTGGAGATCCATCTCAATGAAGAAGAATAAGAAGAAATATAGATCGAGCGCGTGTGTATTGAAAAGGAAAAGGAAAAATGGTCTATATAGTGGATGGTGAAGAGATAGAAAGTTTGGATGCTAACCATTTTAAAGGTACACACAAAGTCATAGATAGTGTTGATGAGTGAACATGCGCCTACCATGATCCCTTGAAAATAAATAAGGTTAACATTGGGATAGAGACAAAACCTAAGGAAGCTATCATTAGGGACTATTGGTTGGAAAAGGAAGTTTTAAAGGTCATTGATCTATTGCGTGAGTTCCAGGATTTGTTCCTCGCGGGTACCATGAACTCAAAGGCATCCACCATTCCTTGGGGAGATGATGATAAAGTTAAAGGAAGGTGCACACCCAATTTATAAGAGGCCTTATCGAATGAATATGAATTTACGTGTATGGGTCAAGGAGGAAATATACAAGATGATAGCATCTGGTATCATTGAGGTTGTGGAGGAATTAGAATGGATAAGCCCAATGGTCATCAATATCAAGAAGGATGGAAGAATAAGGATTTTTGTTAACTACAAGGACCTAAATGTAGTATGTGTCATCGATCCTTTCCTAACCCCTATTACTGAATATATTCTAGAGGGAGTATCCGAGCGCAAGGTCTACTCTTTCACGGATGGGTTCTCAGGGTATCACCAAGTCAGGATTGCAAAGGAAGACCAGAGAAAGACAACTTTTGTCACTGAGTGGGGAATATTTTCCTATATGGTCATGCCTTTTGGATTAAATAACGCATCTATTGTGTTCTCACGCATCGTGGTACAAGCATTTCAGGACTTCATCCATAAGTTCATTCAAGTCTACCTAGATGACTAGATGGTGTATGGGCTAGTAAAATACCATTGTGATAATTTGAGGCTGATGTTTGAGAGATTTCAGAAGTTGAGGATAGCCCTCAACATTAAGAAATGTGTCTCTGCTACTTTTTTTGGAACCATGTTAAGACATATTATATGTAAGGAAGGCCTACTAGTGGATCCCGCCAAAGTTTCAGTTAATGTGGGATTGGTGGAGCCTACTAGTCAAAGCGCGTGTGCATTCCTTTGACATATGGGGTACTATAGGAAATTCATCAAGGGGTATGCAAAGATCATCACACCCTTGGAGGGATTACTAAATCACAAAAGTGCCTTTCATTGGGGAGAGGCGTAGCAAAAGGTGTTTGAAACTTTGAAGGATAAACTTGTAACTGCACCCATACTATGTTTTCCTTCTTGGGATAAGCCTTTCCATGTGCATGTTGATGCCTCAAGAACAACCATGGGAGCAGTACTAGCACAACCTAGTGAGGGGATTGTTGATCACCCCTTGTGTTTTGCAAGTAGGAAGTTGACACTAGTAGAATAGAATTATACCACTCTACCGAACATGAGGCACCGAAAATGATCTACGCGTTGCATAATTTTAGACAGTACCTGTTAGCAACACCCTTTATATTTTATATAGACCACATAGCATTGAAATACTTGGTGAACAATCCCATTTTTCAAGGGTGCATATGTCGTTGGGTCCTATTATTCAAAGAGTTTGAGTTCACAATGGTTGTAAAACTAGGGAAGATAAATTCAGGGCTTGACCACTTATCAAGGATTGACTCAAGGGAGGATGCGCAAATCATTGAGGATACCATGTCAGACATGAAACTGTTTAGGTTTTTGAGCACACCCTCAGACTTGAAAGATATCATTTTATTCTTGAAAACTAGTGTGGCATTGGATGAGATGAAGGATTTGGAGAAAAAATAGTTAGCAATACGCACCACACCCTACATGTTGATAAGTAGAGATCTGTATAACTTAGGATGTGATGAGGTTCTACATCGATGTGTATTGGGACAGAGTGCATGGAAATTATGGAGGAAGTGAATGGTGGGATTACAAGAGGACACTATGTAGGAAATGTTAGGTCATAGAAGATTCTAATGGTAGGGCTTTGGTGGGAAACCATCTACTAGGATTGTATTGAGGTTTGCAAGGCCTATGACAATTGCCAGCGCCTTGGAAAACTTGGAAAGAGGGATGAAATGCCATTATGACCAATAGTCAGCGCTAAACCACGTGAAAAATGGGAAATCGACTTTATAGGGCCAATTTTTCTATTCATGTGAAGGACTGGTTCATGGTATATAATTACTTTCATTGATTACTCCGACAAGATGGGCAAAGGCGGTGCTACAAAGGATTACATTGCAGCGATAACTACTAGATTTTTATGGGAGAACATAATCAACAAGTGTGGATGTCCTTTAAGCTTAACAAATGATAGAGGTACACATTTCTGAATGAAATAGTCAAGATTCTATTAGCATAATTTATGGTAGCCCATAACAAAAATACCCCTTATCACTCTCAAGTGAATGGAACTACTAAAGAATTTAACAAAATATATGTCACACATTGACCAAGATTTGTGATGTTAGAATACAAGATTGGGATGACAATCTATCATCCATTCTATCAAGCATACAAGATAACCTACAAGAGGTTGAACAAGGCCACACCGTTTCATTGGTGTTTGGCGCAGAAGCTATTTTTTTGGTTGAATTCATGTTACCATTACTATGTATAGTGCGTGGAGGAGGATTGGATGATGAACAAGCATTGGAAGATAGGATTGATAAGTTGATATAGTTAGATGAAAGGTGATCACTTGCTAGATGGAGTCGAAGACAAAAAGGAAAGACAAAAGGCATGGCATGATTGTCATATCAAAAACAAGTAGTTTGAGGTTAGGCGATGGTTTTTATATGATTCCAAGTTTCTGCGCCATCCTAGGAAGTTGAAATTTCATTGTCTAGGACCTTACACCATCTCGTGCATCTTTGATTCAAAGCGCTTTCCGATTCTGAGTGCTAGATGGGATGAGATTTCTAGGTCATTTCAATGGGAGTATCTTTGAAGCCCTACTATAAATAATCCTTCATGATGTTTTTAAATAAGGCAATATTGTCAATTAGTTTAGGATTTTTGTTTCTACTTTTTATTTTCTTGTGTTTCCTTTTCTCATTGTTTGTTCCTTTCTTTCTATTTTTTGCCTTGTGCGCTTGTAACCACATTATTTTCTAAGGTTGTGTATGCACGAGAGGACCGAGAACTTGTTTTAGTGTGGGGTGGAGTAGTGCAAAGTAAAGTATAAGATAGTAGTAAAATTTGAATGGCCCAGTAGAAAGAAGTGTGTAAGGTTGAGAAAGTGCATGGGGGAATAGTAGATAATGAATTATGGTGTTAAGAAGGCTGTAAAAGGACCACATACAAAGAATGAAGAGTGTGGGAATAACATGAGGTAGGCAAGGGAAAAAATCAGGTAAAGGATAGAAGAAGTGCCTTGATCCCATGCAGATGCATACGTACGAGTCTTGATCAGTTGGATTTTTGTGTGCCGAAGGTTGTAAGAGGTTTTTACGCAAGATTGGGCACATGGGTAAGGGCAATTAAGATCAGATTTAGTGGAAAAAACCACATTTAATGCTAAGTACATCGGTAGGTGGTATATCATTTATTACTTGGAGAGGAGCAAAAACTATAAGTATGAAGTCGATCATGTTATTATTTACCTTACTTTTACGAAGTGAAAGAGATCTTGTGAACTAGGGCATCTAGAGAAATTTGTGCAAAGGAAGAAGAATCATAAAGATCTAACAGCATGACTAGGGTTGATCTACAAATTGGAGTGGAAGGAGTACATGGGTGTGGGGAGAGTTCTTTTTAGAATATGTTGTCTTGTGGAAGAAGTTGTTCCTAGTTAGGGTTTGGCAGCTAGGGCATGGAAGAAGGAGGATTATTTGCAGAGTGGAGCCTTAGAGTTGAGAAGAGTAGTAGATCAGAGCAAGGAGGGATTTAGGTTGTAACCTGACAAGAAAACATGGCACTAAAGAAGGTGACTGTTTCACTAAAGTAAACAGAAGGGAAAGGGAAAAGGAAAGTAAACCACTATCGTCGTTAGCTCTAATGAAGAATGGTATGCAGAAATGCAGTACCTATATGGAGTATTGTTGGGGAAAGAGTGGGTGTCACACTTGAGACAAATGGCCATGAGCGATTACAACCATCGCATGAGCACTACTAAGAAATAAATGACATTGGAATTGGTTCATCCAACTAACAAGAGGACACCAGATGGAATGCTAATATATAGTGACGAAGTAAAGGTAAAGTTGGAGAAGGAAAGGTTGTTACAAGTATATGAGTTTCCTTATTTTCACAAGCTCGAGTGGCTATATCAGTTGTTGATGTCATGCATACATGAAAACCACTTTTATTTTACAGGCCATAATATGGGCATAACCCCTCATCTTATATCAAAATTAACTATCTGAATTGTGAAGGAGACTCCATAGATGATGACTTGGATGATAAGCGAGGTCATCAAGAAAATTGTGGAGGCTTGTTACTATAAACGGGTTCATAGTACTTTGACATTGCAAAAATCCCCAACCCTATTATGAGGATGCCCATGCACTTAGTCACCAAGCTTAATGATCAAGAAAGATGGATGTAAGTAAACAAGGCATGGTTAAATTTATCTTTGGAAGATCTCGAAGGGACCATCTATAACTTTTCTTCCTTTATTGTAGAAGAGATCATAAGCCACGTGTAGGAAGGAGAAAAGATATTATTCGATAACATTCTCCTCACCATCATCTTCTCAAAGATTAGAGTTCTTGATAGGCCAGAGAATTTCAATTGGGAGTATCTAGAAGATAATGCCTTACCCGTGAAGAGGTTTGAGAAATATACTTGTGATACTATGATGGTCACTCACAAGGCATGCCTAGAAAAGTGGTACAAGCAAATGTGTGACACATTCGGGTAGAGTGAAGGATCCCTGAGTAGTTTCCCACACTCGTGGATGAAGAAGAAGAGTTTGCAATATATCAACATTTCTGCATTGGCAGGTTTACATTGACAGATGGAACTAAGAGTCCATGGTGCAAGCTACCTTTCTCCTTCACCGCACAATACTTCCAAGCATGAGTCAACTGGTTTAAGGAGGCCAAAATACTAAGGTTCGACCTTATTGAGGCGAAAAAAGACCACCGTGAGCTACGCCAAAAGATCATATACCCTAATAAGTTTGCATACATGTAGAATCATGTCTTCCATGAAGTACAAATGATGAAGGCGATAATGATGTCGATCATCGTAAGGGATGTAATAAGGGTGTATCTGCGCATAAGGCCTAAGTTTGAGAAAGGAAGCTATCGGGAAAGTGATATCTCCATTCCAAAAGACCCCAAATGGAGGAAAATTTTTGTGCCAAAGAAGAGGGAAAGAGAAGAGGTGTAGGAGAAGAAGGTACCAATTGTGCAAACAACACAATCTGTGGGCGCGTCGGAAGCAAGCTCTAATCCTAGTACTTACGCATGCGGAAGAAGTCCCTAGTCAAAGAGAAACCCCGAAAAAGAGGCATGAGAGCATGAAGGGTCCCTCACACATGAAGAATAACCAAGGAAGATGTCACCTATTAAGTAGAAAGAGAAGGAATAATCTCATATACTCCAATCACCGGTTAGGAAGAAGAAAAATGTGGCGAAAAGGTAGAGACTCAAAGAAAATAGAGAGCCTAGAGGCCTACATTGGTGACATGGATGATGAAGAGCACGAGGGACCTCAATACCATCCAATATATGATATAGATGACTTGGAGGAGGAGGAAGATGAAGATAAGAATGATGAGAAGGAAGAAGAAGAGAAGAATGATGAGGAGGAAGTAGAAGATCAAGACAAGAGGTGAGAGAAGAGGTAAGCACGAAACTTAGAGAACCAAAGCCTCACTAAGAAACAAGTGGAATAATCCTCAGAAAGATAAGTAGTGGGAATCATTAATAACTTGGTGGATCAAGAGTTGGAGTGGAGTGCAGATGAAATTTTGAAGGAAATGGAAGAAGAGAGCATTGGGAAAGAATATTGCAGCATGGGTGGGAATCCCAATTTGGTTGTAATCTTCCCAAAGGTTACACAGACAAAGTGGGAAGGGCATGATAGCTGTACAAGGGAAAGGTATGGGCTATATTAATGATCTAAGAAAGGTGTTACACACATGCTTCCAAAGTACCTTACCAACAGAAAAACTCCTGGAGCTAGGACTTTGTTTGATGAAGAAGGTGCATATCCATGAACCAGAAAGATGTTATCTTGGGCGTTCGAGTCCCACGTGGATGAACCTAAGTTTGAAGTAAGTTAGACAGCATTGATAAAGGTACTAGATATGAAAGGAGTAAATCCCTTAGTGAATACTCAATAATTGTCAGATGAGTAGGTTTGCAATGCACTCAAATTTTTAATTGATATTGAGGCTAGACTGTTCAAAATAAATTATAGAGTGAGATTCCTGGAGGAGGAATTGGAAAAGAAAAAGGAGGAGCTCGTTGAGAAGAGAAAATAATTGATGTAAGAAGAGCTTATTAGTGCGTAGTTAAGGTGTAAACTGAAGGAAGAGAAAGCAAAGGTGCGTGAAGTCTCTAAGAAGGTGGAGATGATTATGAATGCCATAGTCTTAAAGCATCCCGACCTAGTGACACCCGAGAAAAAATATGAATCAGCCTTGTAGTGTCTGGAGGACTTGACTCGCATCCTCATGATATAAATATGACCACTTTCCTTAGAGACCACAGAAGAAGTGTTGGCGCACAAGAGAGAGAGAAGAAGTTGAATTTTATCGAGATAATTTCTTGATATACCAAAGTCCTTGCAGAGGTAAATACCACCACACAAGTTGCTGAAGATGCATAAGACAATTGAGCTGATAGAGATAGAATGGAAAACATCCTAGTCACTACACATGAAGTGGAAATCAAGGAGTTTCAAGATAATAATTAGGGGAATAGGACAGAAAGGGATAAAATCCTGCCGAGGTAGAAAAGAAGTCAAAAGCTATCGACACCTTGCAAGGCTCTATCAAAAGTTGACTAAAGGAATTATACCTCCGAGATCACCCGGGGATGGACACACTTGATGACTTGGGAAAACAATTGGAGAGTATTATTGAGACAATGAGTGCACCAAGGGGAGGAACTAAGTTTTTAGGAGGTGAGTACCCTAGTTGGAGACCTTTTCAAAGCGCGAGAGCAAGGTTAACACACAGGAAAAACTAGAGTTAGAAATAGGAAATATTTCCCTCTCTCCTTCAAAAATAAGCATTGTTCTCTTTCATTTCCCCATTCTTTCATTCTTTCTCCCAATTCTTCATTCCTTCATTATTTTTCCCACTATTCAAAACCCACCATTCTTTATTCATTAAAGAGAAGTGTTTCTGAGGATGGAGGATAGGCATAGTGTGGGGTGATCTAAGGGCTTAGAATATTGGCTAAGTACAATAAGGCACATGGGCATGCGAGGCCTATATGAAGAAGGGCGTGTAGGGTGAAGGAATGCAAGACATGTTTTTAGAAGGGTTTGGCAGAACCCAAGGCATGCACGTAAGGAAAAATAGGGGTTTTGGAACTTATCCATATTCAGCATCCCAGGAAGCACACAATAAAATCATGACCCGTCTAGCATGCGAGTGGATAAGGTACCATCTTGGAAGTTGTATGGTCAAGAAAGGAATATTCCATGCATGTGATGGAAGGATCTAGAAATACATCATTGCAAATATTGGAGAGCTTGGATCAAAGGAAACATGCTCCATTGGAGTACTACATGGACACTTGGTAACTAATTTAATACCTCAATAAGGCATGGTGGTGGAGACTAAAGCTATATATAGAGATGCTTGGGTAGAAGAAAAGACACACCAAGAGTTACATCATATAATGTTGGATAGGTGAAGCTCTGCAGGAATAATGAAGGATCCTTTGGGTTAGGATTAGGAGAACCGTAGAATTGATGGAATATTTAGTGGTATGGGTTTGTAACTAATTTTGTAATGTGCATAGTTCGGGCTCTGATGCATGGCTCCAATCTATATTGCTATATTGGCATGTTATGGACTTAATGAATGTAATGTGGTTATTGAACTTGTTATTATGAATATAAGGTTTTATTCTAAAGCATATATGTTGTTCACGAGCACAAACCCTAGTGCATTTCCTTTGTGTCATGAATCGAGTCTACATTCTATTTGATACTTTTCTTTTGTTATCTAAAAGGATGCATTGGTATAGTAACTCAACCTAAGTTCTCGAATGAATGCATGGTTATTTTATTTCTTGCATCTAAATCTATCATAAATGATGTATTCTTACATAACTCAAACAAAGGATGGGCTCATCACCCGTGTGTACCTCGGTGAGTGTGTAGTGCCCACTGGGTGATAGGCTGATGTGCATGTGATTAGACTATTTTTCTAAGGGTTTAAAAATGACTATAATGTTTCTAAAGATGGTTGTCATAAATGAAGAAGGGGGACATGTTTTTCCATTGTGTCTTAGGTTATCAAATATGAAAAATTTCATTCATGTAAAATATATTCAAAAGTTTTTATGAGTCTCCATGAAAATTTTATTCATAGTCAAACATGAAGGTTTATTGGTAGTTTCTTGATTTGTTTAAGTTGTTATAGTGTCTAGACATAGTCTTGAACATGGTGCAAGTGTGGATGGTCATGGTATGAGATCTAAAGATTTTTATGAGGTCAAGCATGGTTAGTATGATGTGTTAGAGGTGTTACTGAGTATATAAGAGATCATCTTGGTCATTTCATGAAGAGTCATGGTTGAGTCAGGTCATTCTTGGCCTATTCTTAGACCTAGTGCATGGTGCATGGTATGAAAGCATCCAAGAACACATGAAGGGAAGCCTGTAACACCTCTCTACGCATTCACAATCATAGATAATGTGGAGAAAATGTATCCAACACACAAGTTTTAGTCACCTATCTTGGAAATCCTAATAGAACCAATTAGGCCATTAGGGATTAGGAAATAAAACAAATATCCAAATAAAACCAAGGCCTAAAACACATCATACCAGGTGTCAACATGCTATTCATCACCAAAAATAATTGTTCCAACATGAAATACAATTTTTTTTCATTAATAGTTGAGCCTCAAGTTATTGATGTATATGATCAAAGAGTCCCGGGCATCTTGAAGTTTGTGTCATGGAGTCGGTATATGGTATTTGTCTAAAAAAATGGTGTTAAGCATGTATCATGGAGTCTAAGTGCTGAAAAATGGTCTACAGTTGTGGATATGAGTTTTAAGGGACAAGAGATAATTGTGAACAATGACAAACAAGAGGAAGCTGTGAAAATTTTAAATGAGTCACTTCGATCAATACGAAGTCATGGATTGCAATCATGAGTGTTTCAAATATTTGATGGAATTAGTTATTTATTTTGTCTTAAGGGGTAATATTACATTTTTGTATTGAATATGTATGATCTAATAGACATAATAATGTGTAGAGGTCTATGCATTCATGTTGAAGTGAAGGAAGAGCTATAGATTGATAGTATTACTTGAAGATGAAAGTTGTAAAGGTGGACTATGTATTATCATAGATTTTTCCACATGGTGTTGCTATCAAGGTATGTCTTCATGTATCTCATATCTAAATTCATGATTTAAGGTGTATCTAGTGTAATCTTGCATTATGGAGGTTAGATGAAGACTATTTGATATGGTTTAAGCACTTTGTAAAAATAGTGAAGGATGTTCTCAAGAGATAATGTTGGTTCAAGATGGTATAATGATGTATAGACAAACCTTGCTATATATATTTGGTTTACACCTTACTGTGCACAAGTTAAAGATAAGTTTTAGTGTTAATGAGTCCTTGAAATGAGTATCTAATTATGTTGAATAACTTTTGAGTTTGATCATCTCCATTATGACACACTATAGTAGGTTTTCATGTACAATAATGATGAGCTATAGGTGTATGGATACTACATAGGTCATGGAGAATTGATAATGATCTTATAGCATGTGTTCAAAGTGTCAGGATGCTAGTTTAGCAGGGTGATTGGATTGATTGTAAGTATAATTATATGGGGTTTGTCAAATACTCCAATAGGTATTTTATCATGAAACAGGGGCTGAGATTACTAAAGAGTTGTTGGACTATTACATTCATGATGACCCATCTCCATAACATTAGTAAAGGTATGAGCTTGTTTTCCTGCTTAAATAGTTAGTATGATGATATCTAGTTAGGGGGAGAACTTATAAGGCATTTTACATGCTTGGCTTTATTATATTGTGTTGAGAATTTTGTAAAATTTGGATTGAAAGAAATATTTAGGGCTAATGGTCCTAAAAGTTGCAAAGGTAGTTTTGGAGGAAAATATTGTGTCTTCAAGCATGGTACAAGACTAGAAAGTGATGTATACAAAAGATTAAGACAAAGAAAAGTGAATATAATCTCAAGGAGAGTTGTGTGGATAATTATATCAATTATATGTATCTTTATTGTTGTAGAAGACAAGAAAACATAGTATAATCAAAGGTGGAGTGATGAGAACAAGTAAGTTTCTCCTTTGCATTGTTTTCATTTTTCATGTCTAAGTTGTCATATATCCTTTGGAATATATTTCAAAGGGAGATAGTACGCTCAAAAACATTAAAAATTTTATTTTGTAGGTGTTTGGTCTTGTGGTTTCCATCAATGTTTCTGAAGGTGGTTGTCATCAATGAAAAAGGGGAGATTATTGGCCATTGTGTCTTAGGTTTTCATTGATGTCAAAGGTCATTTATGGAAATGAAGTCAAGAGTGTTTATGAGTCTCCATAAGGTTTTATTCATAGTCAAACATGAAGGTTTATTAGTAGTGTCCTTATTTAGTCAAGCTTTTATGGTGTCTAGGCATAGTCTTGAGAATGGTGCAAGAATGGATGGTCATGGTATGAGTTCCAAATGTTTGTATGAGGTCAAAATGGTTATTATGATGTGTTAGAGGTTTTAATAATTCTATAAGAGGTAATATTGGTCAGTTCATGAAGATTGATGGTTGATTCGGGTCATTTTAGGCCTATTACTAGACCTAGTGCATGGTGCATGGTAGATGGTGCATGGAATCATGAGATATGGAGTAGGAAGTGATATCCAAACATGGTACATGTGTTATAATGTTTCATAGCATGTGTATGAGGAGTTTTAGGTCAGTATGGAGAGGTTTAATGATGTTTCAAGGTCCTTGAGAAGTAAGATAGTGAAGACCAGTCAAGAACACACGGTAAGTCTTAGTGACTAGATAATTTTAGATGTATTTGAGAATTTATGATAGTTAAGATGCATGGAGGAGGTCCATATGGTGTTGTGGGAAAACTTTTAGGTTGATATGATGAAATTTTTTTCATGTTATGATGTTTTTTTCCAAAAGCGAGCTCTTTGGAAGCAAAAACCAACTCGATAGGTCATCTTGTTTTTCTCACCCACACATGTGTATTCTTCATGGGATTATAAGGATTTGGCGTATGTTTTTTCATAGATTCTAGTCATCCCATATTTATGAATAATCATTAAGAAGTTAACCAGGTCAAAATCCTATCTAAAACCCTCCTTCTAGAGTGACTTAGAATATTTGCATTTTATGGTATCTAAATGAAGTTAACAAGATAAATTCATGTATCAAGGTTGTAGAGGATTCCTATAGGCTCATTTTGGTTGTGGTTAGGGTCCTAGCTATTTTAGGAAGTGAGAGAAAAACCCTACTTTTATGGAAACTTATAGTTTTAGGGCTTCGGGAAGCTTCAGGATGAAAAGTGAACTGTTCCAAAATCATTGTGAGATTCTCTGGGTAGCCATGAAATTTTCACGTAGATTCTATGAATAATATATTAGTTCTGAGTCTTCAAATTTTTCCTACTTGATTTTTGGCCTTAAGGGCTAAAAGCTAGTCATGGAGGTTTGAAGTGAGCCAATTTATTTTACATATTAGAGAAGCTATTTTTTATCATGAATATCATGTTAATACCTAGTATGATGTTTTTAAGGTCTTGTTTTCATTTGGAGATTTTTTTATTTCCTAATCCCTAATGGCCTAATTGGTCTTATTAGGCTTGTCAAGATAGGTGACTGAAACATGTGTGTTGGATCAATTTTCTCCACATGAGCTATGTTTGTGAATGCTTGGAGATGTGTTACATGTTTCCTTTGATGTTTTCAATTATTTTTTTGATCTTTTAAGTGGCCTTATAGGTGTTTGGAGTAAAATCCTCAAGATTGGTTATTGAGTTCATTGTGGTAGTTTGGAGCAATTTTAGATATAGAGTTTTTGAAGGCCTTGTGATATGATTTAGAGGATGAATTGAGTTATTTAAGAAATTCTATTTAGAGATATTTCTAATGGTATAATACTTGAGTCTTTATGATGAGTTTATATATGTGAACTCATTCATTTTCTAGGACTGAATTATGGGTACTTGAAGACCTAGTTATGCATGCTTGCCTCTTGGTGTGTTTCATGGTGGAGATAGCAGTTGTATAAAATATTTTTCTTGTTAGTGATGATAAGGACATGTTATTGAGTTTTTAGTGCTTATTGAGTGTTGAAAAATCTTCCTTGTTCATTTTAATATCATTATTCAATCGATGGTGATGAAGACCTTGATTTGGGCTTGTTTGAGTAGCCTTGTGCTAGGTGGTGTGTTTATGCTATTTTTGACCCTTGAGGTGTCTTGGAATGAATTTATATGACATCTTTGATATTTTTGTGTTGGTATGACAAACCTACATGGTCATGGCGCACCTAGGAGTGTTTATGATCTAGTGTCATGTATAAAAGCATGTAATATTTGTTCATTGTGACTAGTTAAAGTGTTTTGTTTTTGAATGAGCCAAAGGAGGAAGAAAAGAAGCATATAGGGGTCAAGTACATAGCTAAGGAGAGTGATGAGTGCATGAGAAATATTTAGGAGAAGATTTTCAAGGTCAATAGACCTAATCATCCCATGAAGAAGAATAATTGAGTGAGTTAGGAGAGTGTGTGTTTGAAGAGGGTTTTGATAGACATGAGCGAATTGGAGATAACAATCAGTTTTGGAAGAAAAATATTATTAGTTATCATACATTTTAGGTGGATGAGTTTGTGATTATTCATCTTGGGGTTTGTATCCTCCTTGTAGGATTGGTGTCCTACTAAACTAGGGGTTGGTGCTCCTTATGGGGTTGGTGCCTCACTAAAAATCTTGTGTGATGTGTAATATTCACATGAGTCCTTTGTTATGAGTAATATTAGCAGATGTTTTAGTGGTTTTTCTTCCCCTTGAGGGTTTCCCACTTATATCTGGTGTCTTTTGTTCTCTCTCTTGTTGCATGCACTTTTGAATGTTTAATACACACCTAATAAGCTCATATGGTTTATGAATGTTGAATGGTTGATTTGAATGATGAATGTAAGAAATGGTAAAAGAAGTTAAAAATTTTGTGTCACTGATTCGCCCCCTTCTTGATCACTTTTCTTATAACAATGCAAAATTTTAGGCTTAGAAGCATTGGCATACAATAAGATGCCAATCATGGATTTGTATGTTGTTTGGTTTACTTTAGGTGACTTGTATTCTTTGCTCAATTTGCATCCTGTGACCATAGGTGTCCCAACATGCTTGCAGTCCTCCATTTGAAACTTCTTTAGCATCTCCTTTATATATTTTCCCATGATATGAATATGCCTTCCTTTGATTGATTGATTTATAGTCCTAGAAAGAATGACAGTTCTCCAAGCATGGACATCTAAAATTCCTTCTTCATAACTTCACAAATTCATGTGTCATATTCTCATTGTTCCCTCCAAAGATGATATCATCTACATAAACCACCACAATTAGTAGGTTTCCTCCTTCATTCTTTATGTATAATTTTTTTCATCTACACCCTTCTTGAAGCCTTGTTCAGTTAAATACTTGTGTAATCTCCCATACCAATCCCTAGGGGCTTGTTTAAGGCCATAGAGTGCCTTTTTTATCTTACACACATAATATTTCCCATATGTCAATGAGAATCCATCAGGTTGCTCAATATATACCTCTTCTTCTAGGTTTTCATTCAAGAAGGCATATTTAACATCCATTTGGTATACCTTAAAAACTTTGTAACCTACATATCTTAGATAGAGTCTAATGGCCTCCATTTTATCTACTGGTGTAAAAGTATCATCAAATGACTTATCTAATCCCCATACCAATCCATAGGGGCTTGTTTAAGGCCATTGAGTCCCTTTTTCATCTTGCACACATAATATTTCCCATATGTCAATGAGAATCCATCAGGTTTCTCAATATATACCTTTTCTTCTAGGTTGTCATTCAAGAAGACATATTTTACATCCAATTAGTATACCTTAAAACCTTTGTAACCTACATATCCTAAATAGAGTCTAATGGCCTCAATTTTATATACTGGTGCAAAATTATCATCAAAATCTATTCCCTCAACCTATGCATATCCTTTGTAAATAAGAATATCTATGTTCTTTGTGACTTCACCATCCTCGTTTAGTTTATTTCTGAATACCCATCTAGTTCTAATAACATTTTTGTTCTTTAGTCTAGGTAGTAGCTCCCAAGTTTTGTTCTTATCTATTTGATCTAGTTTTGCATTCATAGTATTAACCCAAAATTGATCCCTACTTGCATTTACAACATGTTTACAACATTTTTGGCTCAAATTTAGATAGGAGAGCAATATTTTCTTGATTTTGAAGACTTACCAGTTTTCTCCTTGTTGTTATGCCAACATCCTTCTTACCTAGGATTTGAGCTTCAAGATGATCTCTTCTGATTTGTCTTGAGGGGATTTGGTATATTGTCTCTCTTCTTCTTCATCTTATTCTTCAATTTTCTTTACAACCTCTTCATATTCCTTAGATTCTAACTCTTGTGATGTATCTTTTGACTTGGATTTAGACCTCATAGGATAGGATTCATCAAAATTTACATTTGCACTCTTAACCACCACTTGCGGGATTTTGTTATATCATATGTAAGTTAAAATTATTAAGGAATACCAAAAGAATATTCCCTCATCATATCTTGAGTCAAATTTGCCTAAGTTTTCTTTAATTCTCTTGATGAATCATCCTCTCCCAAAAAATCTAAAATGTTCTATATTTGTAGGTCTACTATTACATAACTCATTGGGGGTCTTGTCACTACCTATCCTTATTTGACATCTATTGAGGATGTTAATACGGAGCACATTACGAGAGGACAAAATTTCCCTAAATCTACTAAGATCACTACATTATGGAAGATCATTGAGAGCTTTTTGGTGACTATTTGAATGCAAGAAATGAAGTTCGTACGAAAAAATGGTGGCCAGTCAAAGTTTAGGTCAACCCTAGGTGAGACCGGTCAACAAGTCAACACATGGACCAATGGCAAGATGACACGTGGTAGTTGGCGACAAGGTAAAATAGGATTCTTAGTTTGGTTTGCAACCTCTGGTCTTTGTCAGGTGTAAAATTTGTGCGTGGGAACAAGAGGCTCAAATTTTATAATGGAGGGGAGCCTGTTAAAGCACAAGATAATATTGAGAGGGGGTGAATCAATATTATGATATTCTCTTAAATTTAACACTTAATCTCATATTTGTAATCACAATTAATTAGTTTCACAGGTGAATATATCAAAGAAATCAACGAATGCAAAGAAAACCAACACATTGCAAATATACACGCAATTTACGTGAAACCCTTTCGGGAGAAAACCATGAAGAAAATCTTCTTTATTATATTTCTCAAATTTTTATAGGAACCAACCTATGGGAGACACCAATCCCCAAGTTACAATTTTGTAGGCACCAACCTATAGGAGCACCAACCCTTTTTTCTAAGCACCAACTCAAAGCAAGAGACACGATATCTTCAAATATGAAGGCACCAACCTTCCTTATAAAAACAAACTCTTTCCTATGTTTTATTTTTTGCTTCAATAGATGATAAAACAAAAATTCTACGAAGAATATTCTTTTGATTTATTCCATTCCCTTCACATATATAAATCACTTCAACTCTTCATTAAAAATAAATTTTCCCTTCACTCCTTTTTATATTTCATATTCTACTCTTCTTCTTCTTTCCCTTAAACTTGAATGAAGCACTCAAATTGCTTTCCTAAACCAAATGATTCCATCTCCTTATATGTCCTTCTCACATCCTTTCGAAAAGACACATCATTCCAACTGACACAACCTTTCCATTAACACAAATTAATTAAGTGCATTATTCGGCTAAAACAAAAATAATAATTAATGCAGCCCATAATTATTAAATGCACATTAAACAATGCAATTAACCACTTGATAGAGTCTTGCCCCTCCTTAGACAAATCGATATTATCATTAGATCACTTTATCACCATCATTAAATCTTATTTTTTATCATAAAACATGGCATATGAACACCTTAAAATGTTGATATCTCTCTCTTATGTACATTTGTGTATATCTCACTTATACCATGATAATCCTTATGCAAAAACATTTCTTTTCATGTATTTAAAATTTGTTTTCTGCCCTTCTATCTTGCCGGTTATTTACATTACTTTCTACCATTTCGCCAAAATCCATCAACATTCAAATCACCTTCCGTTACACAATTCCATTAACCAAATACATCAATGATTAAGCCTTTGACATCAATGACAATATTTCAAAAATCTCCCCTTTGTCATTGATGGCAACCTTCCAAAAAAATTCTTATTTTCTCGCAACTCCCCTTACTATCATTCTCCCCTTTGACATCAATGGAAAAGGGTCAATCTAGGAGCTGAATATTGCAATGTTTAGCTCCCCTCAACCGATGCTTCTCTTTGTTTTTCAATGGAAAGAAGCAAAGGATATTACTCCCAACTTATGTCGTAGATATTCAAATGTCTCTGTGGAAGTGTCTTAGTGAAGATATATGTTATTATCACACTGGTATTATTGCATTATATGGAGATTGGATGATCATAATCTACTTTTATATCTTTCAAGGTTTCCTTCATCCATAGAATTTGAGTACAACATAACACTACTGCTATATAATCTACTTCTGCTGTTGATAAGGATACGAGTTCTACTTTTTACTTAACCAAGATACTAGGTTGTCTCCAAGGAAGAATGCTCCTCCGCTTGTACTTTTTCTATCATACACACATCATGCCCAATCTAAATCTATATAAGCTACCAATGTGAAGTCTTTACCCCTTGGGTACCATAACCCATAATCCATAGTTCCCTTTAGATATCTGAATATGTGTTTTACAGCTTGCACATGTGTTTCTTTCGGACCTGCTTGAAAATGTGCAGCCATACCCACTGCTTGCATGATGTCTGGTCTGGATGCTATCACATATAGTAAACTCCCAATCATTGATCTATAGAGAGTTTGATCAACATTCAGAGATTCATCATCTTTGCTTAACTTTGTCTTGGTAGCCATAGGTGTGCTAACAGGTGCACACTCCTCCATGCCAAATTTCTTCAACATTTCCTTCACATACTTGGTTTGGGATATAAATATTCCTTTATCAGATTGAGAAATTTACAATCCAAGGAAAAATGATAACTCTCCCAACATGGACATCTCAAAATCCTTTTGCATGTCTTCAGAAAACTTCTTAGACATTTCCTCATTGTCTCCTCCAAAAATTATGTCATCTACATACACAACAATAATATGTTGGTGCTCACCTTCAATTTTAATGTAAATATTGTTATCAAAAAGTCCTCTCTTGAACCCTTGGTCTTGTAGATACTTATCAAGCCTAGAGTACCATGCTCTGGGGGCTTTTTTAATGCATCTGGCCTTCTTCAAATTACACACATAATTTTCATTTTTTGATAGGAGGAACCCATCGGGTTGTTCTATGTATACATCCTCTTCTAACTTCCCATTTATAAATGTTGATTTGGCATCTATTTGATATAATTTGAAGTTCTTGAATACCAAAAAGTAAGAAACATTCTAATTGCTTCTAATCTAGCAATAAGAGAAAAGTTTCTTTGAAATCAACGCCTTCTACTTGAGCATACCCTTTGCATACTAATCTTACCTTGTTTCGAGTGATTTTTCCATCTTTATTCAATTTATTTTGGAATAACCACTTTGTGCCAATCACATTCTAATCCTTTGGCCTAGGTACAAATTCCCATGTTTCATTCTTCTCAATTTGATCTAACTCTTCCTCCATTACCTTTATCCAATGTTTATCATGGATGGCTTCTGCAAAGTTCTTTGGCCCTATTTGGGATAATAAAGAGAAATTTCTTGGTTCGATGCACTTACAATTCTTATTCTTATATGTAATCCATCATCAAGGTTTCCAATGATCTGACTTTCAACATGATTCTTCTTAACAAAATGAGATGGTGTTTTGGTGTCCTTCCTTTCAGATTTACTTAATTTTTCAACATCTTCTTCCTCTTCCTTTTCTTCTACTACCTCAGGTATTTCTAAGGGCTCTTTTGCAAGTTCTTTAGATTTTTGATTCACGATTTCATCCACTCTCACATTTGCACTTTCTACTATAGTTTGTAGTCTTTTGTTATAGCATCTGTAGGCTTTTCTTTTAATAAAGTAGCCAAGAAAAATTCCTTCATCCACTCTTGAATCAAATTTTCCCAAGTTCTCTTCATTTCTTTTAATAAAGCATCTACTCCCAAACAATTTGAAATATTTTACAGTAGTTAGTCTTCCTTTCCACAATTCATAAGGAGTTTTGTCATGATTAACTCTGATTTTCCCTCTATTCAAGATATGAACAACTATATTTACCATTTCTCTCCAAAATCTATTTGATAGCTTAGATTCATTTAACATGGTTCTAGCCATCTCTTAGACGGTTCGATTCTTTCTTTCTACCACTCCTTTTTGTTGTGGAGTCCTTTCCGCTAAGTATTGTCTTTTGATTCCATGATCTTCACAATATTTAATGAATTCATTTGAGGTGAACTCACCTCCATGATCTGACCTCATGCATTTTATTTTCAATCCAATTTCATTTTCTACTAAAGCCTTGAAAGCTTTGAAATTCTCAAATGCTTTTGACTTTTCTTTTAGAAACACTTGCCCATGTCATTCTTTTGTATTCATTAATGAATAACATGAAATAACTCTCACCTTGTATGCTTTCTGTTCTAGTAGGTCCACATAAGTCCGTATGAATTAGCTCTAGTGGTTTGGTGGTCAAATACTCCTTTATTCTAAACCTTGCTCTAGTTTTCTTTCCATGTTGACATTACTTGCATAGAGTACTTATAGGTTTTGTTACCTTAGGCATATCCCGCACAGCCTGCTTGTTGCTGATTTTCACAAGATTATCAAAATTTATATGCCCCATCCTTCTATGCCATAGCCAACTCTCTTCAACTTGACTTAGACAACATTTCTCTCCTTTTACTTCTCCGAGCATGTATAGGTTATTTGTGGTTCTATGTGCATCTGCTACTAACTCTCCCGTGTCTACCTTCCTTATCTCACACCCTTCAGCATAAAACTTAAGTGTGTGTCCTTGATCACACATTTGGCTTACACTTAAGAGATTATGCTTTAATCCATCAACATATAAAACATTCTCTATTTTTGCTTTACCATTATCAAGACTTAGCATACCTTTTCTAGCGATCTTTATTTTAGCGTTATCACCGAATTTCACCATACCTTCATTTAATTTCTTCAATGAGATGAACTTACTTTTATCTATGGTCATATGTCTTGAACATCTACTATCAATGTACCATAACCGCCCTTCTTCATCCGTGCGTGCATGTAATGTTATTTTAACAAGCATAGATTTCTCTTTATCTTGCCCATCATCCTCTTTCTTCTATTTCCAAAATTTTGTAGCTTCTTTTTCTTTATTTCTAGAGCATTTACCTTCTAATTTGATTTAGATGGTTCTACAAAACCACTTCTGCAAAATATTTCCATATGTCCATAGTTATTGCAGTTTATAACAAACAATATCTTCAACATAGTTCGATAAAGGAGCAAAGGAGTTATAATTTCTATTTGAGAATTTATACACACCTTTGTTTTTATATTGTTATCTCTCACCTGTACTATATTGCTTTATGACCAAAATGATTACAATAGAATTAATAACCATAGAAATAATTTGCAAACATAGACATGTGAGTTTATCTTGGAGGATTTGGTCTTCAAAACTTGTTCTCATATTTTCTTTCCTTGTAAGAAGTGTTGATCTACATAAATCTCTTCTCCCTTTTCAACTCTTCATTCTTCATAGGTTCCTTGAGTGTCTCTACATAGGTCTTTGACTTCTCTTCTCTTGTCCCTTTTGAAAACTTTATACCTTTTGTGTTAGTGGTTTCTTGTCTTTCCGTATATCCAAGACCAGTCTTGTTGGATGTTGACTTCAGTCGGTTTAGAATTTCATCTAGTATCTCAGTAATTTTCTCAAATTTTAGATTACTTGTAACTTTACCATTTTCTTTTTCTAAGTCCTTTCTCAAAGCAACGATCTCTGACTCACGCTTTTCACAATATTCTTCCTTAGTCCTTAACTAATTTCTTAATTCTTCTTTAACTCATTTTACTTCTTCAATTTGTGTTTTTAGATCCACGATCATCTTTCCCGATTCTTCAAGAGACTGTGATATCTTAGCTTCAAGTTACAATCTTCTTCTTCATACTTTAGGAGTCAGTAACTTTTGTTTTTGATTTTTCTTTTTAAGAGCTTTCAACTCTCCCAAAGAACATATAAGTTCCTCTTCAAGATTCACTTCACCTTTTTCTTTCGTGTATTCATCTCTTTCTAAGTAATATTTTATAGCCATGAATAATATTTCTTCATTATCTCTATCTCGAGTCACTTATCCCACTTTCTTCGGATGATCTCGCTTTACTTCCTTTTGAATATAATCTTTTCTTTTACTTTCCAAATATTTTATTTCCTTTTCTTTTCTTGAATTCCTTTTTGAATATAGGTTTTCTTTCCTCATCATCACTATCTTCTTTCTCTAGACACTTAGCCACAAAATGACCAATTTTACCACAGCTTAAAAATTTATATGGTAACTTACCTTTGTACTTTCCAGATCTTTTATTTAAATTTTGAATGAACAAGGATTATTTCTCATCTACTTCATTGTTTGAGTTCTCATTCGACTCGGGTTCTTTGATTTTTTCTTTCTTTGAGACTTTGAATGTAGCTTCCTTCTTTGATGGTTTATTTTACTCGGTCCTCATTTCATACGTGGTCAGTATTCCATGTAGTTTTTCCATGCTCAACTTATAAAGATCCTTCATTTCTTCAATGGAAGACACCTTAGCATCAAATCTTAATGGTAGAGACCTTAAAATATTTTGAATGATCATGGATTATTCAATCTTTTCACCTAACCCTCTTATGGCATTGACAACCTCATCCACATGAAGAAGATGGGGTGCAACATTCTCCTCATCCTTCATTTTCAAGCTCTCAAATTATCTCCTATGAGTTTGAAGCTTAGCCCTTTTAACCTTGTTATTGCCCCTGAAATATTGACTAAGTATGAAGGCACGTAGGTGCGAGGACACCGGTTATAGGATGGTGCACAAGGAAAAAGCATGCAAGAGAAAAGGCTCAAGGAAATATATATCATGCGATAAGAAAAAGGAGGTTCGGGACTTAGGTGACTCAAGCAAAAAGGTAGAACGCGTGAAAAGCATGATCGATTACGCATGGATAACATGTCACCTGGCAACAGTGGCCCAGAAAGAGCATGCCAAAGAAAGGAATATTCTAGAAGAACATCATGAGATGTAGTGGAGAACTCGGGCACGAGGAAACATGCTCATTGAAGGACCACATTCAACACTTGGTGATGGATCGAGGGTTTGGAAAGGTGAGTTGGCAGCACGGGAAGGTGATAAATACAAGTTCTGCCACCAAGAAAGGGGGATAGACATAAGAGGAGAAGATAGGAGAGATACACACAGAGAGAGATAACATGGGTAAAGATCTATAGGATTACTTTGTGAGTGGGCCTTTGATGTACTTGAGCTTAGCATTGTAATTTCTTTTCTATTTTTACGTAGTTATACAAGCCTAGTGATTTAACGTCCCCATTTTAGTACATTAGAACAAGTAATTTTTTTTTATTTTTTGATAAATGCTTCCTAGTTCTAAATACATAATTTAGAACTCACAAATCAAAAACAACCATTCTTATAACAGAGATAACCATATGTAGTTGTAATGACTCGAGTACCTCCGATCTATTCATTCCATGACTCGGTAATCTACCGATCTATTCATGAGTATCAAGAGTTGGCATTTTTATTTTAACACATCACTCTTTGGTTCTCTTCCCTAATCACGGGATTCGAATGCTCTATCCAAGGAACCTATGTGAATAATTGTTACCATTATTCATCGGCATCTCATCCCTTAGACTAGGTGACACAGGATAATGCAATCAATAGCTTGTGATACTTTGGCCAAAGATTTGAAACATACTGCTTATGTCTCATATTCCTTGACAGCATACTCGTCATTCTAGAATACGTCCTTCACCCCATTCCTATGTTATGTAGAATGTCTTATAATGACTTACACATCGAGTCTCTCTACCCCCCAAGTTATTCACTCAGGAACGGATTAATAATATGACAATGTTATAGGGATGCTCCCGAGGACTAGGGATACGCTGACATACTGGGTCAACCCTAGTTTAACCCAGTGTGTCAAGATACCCCGAGTCTCCAGGGGCAGCCTTATAACATGACCACATTCCTAACCAGTCCCAGAGTAAAACTTGTTCGAGTTTAAGGTGTAAATCTTAACGATCAATGCAAAGGGTGTCGCCATAAGTCACCTGCATTGTTGTATCTTCGAGAAGATCCTAATCTTCTCGAAGGTACAACCCTACAGTTGACTTGTGCCATCAACCTTCCAAAACCACCTCGAAAAGATCTACTTAACTTTAAGGTGTTACCTACATTGAGATAAAGTTATACTTAAAAACGCTCCTTTTTGGGTAGTCTTTTCCCAACCCCTGGGTTCCTTACCTTAGAATTGCCTTTCTCAATAAAACCCATTACGCAAAGAGAAGTTATTAAGAATCGAGGTCTCATCAAGGAGTTCATCGAAAAACAGTAATCTAAATCAACGAAACTGGGCAATAGCCCTAAATCTTCACATAAGGTTGCTAACCATACCCTTTTAGGTTTATATCAGTTCTCATAACTGAAATATATCTTACTTATTAGAATTGAGATATAGTGGTTAAAAATCCAATTAAACGTTGTCTTGACTTAGATCAAGACTAGGAAGTAATAATTTATTCAGCCCGTTTAGCTTCCTGTTGAGGTTTATTTTAACCTTAGCTTCTCGAAAGACAGTGATCTAATTTCCAATTTAGCTTTAGATAGAACATAACAGATCTACTAAACATTCACAAGTATTCAGTCACATAATCTTTTCAAAGCTTACTTAGAGAATCCCAAATGTCTCCAAGGTATACAATAATAACAATGCTCTTTAAAATCATTCGAACCGAAGAAGTTCAATCCATCAAGATACGAATGCAAACACATAAGTAACAAATACCTCATTTCATTCATTTCTAAGCTAATCAAATACATTTTATGCATTCAGCATATTGGATACAATACTCAACAACAAAAGAACATCTTTCTTCAAGTAGTACATTTAGAGAATCAAATTGGAATTCATCATAAAACCAAATTAAACGATCTGAACATCATATCAGATCTGCGTGTCTTTACCACTTACGGAAACCATCTGCAAAAATTGTCAACATGGGTCAGTTCGGTGAACTGAGCATGATAAGCACTAATTCTTAAAACAATTGCAATCCACCAATTGTTCTCATTAAACAACCTGTTTAAATGAAATCATTTATTCAAATTCCAAACATAAATCAGGCTATTCATCTTATATGTTAGAGACTAAGAACAAATGAATACAACCAATCTAAAGACAACAAAACTCCTACAAAATTGTTTCTATCAATTTCTCAAGGTAGTTAAAACATTCAACAAGCTCACTGTCTTAATTCTTTTATCATCATAACACATTTCAATGTTATTGACAAGTATACCTATTTAAACAAGAGCTCACATTTTATACCAGTCTCTCCATATAATACCTCAGTTTATTCTTGTTATGCCCTTACCGTAGAGATCGCAAAAGGATGCAAGAAGAAAGCACACAAGGTTTCCTGACTAGGAGAGAGAAAATTTTCCTGTTCAACTTATTATACATCAACATATAAATTACAGTCTAGAAGAAAGAAACAGAGTCAATTAGATTCCTGAATCAACAATGTTCTGGACTGTACCGACTCCTTGAATAATGCTAATACATTTACGCATGCGACTAAACAGTCGAGATTACAAGAAGAACTACAGCATCATCAAAATTCCAAATATAAAAATCACCTGTAGCTTATTGAGCAATACAAGAGTTCACGCGACAAGCAATAATGAATAATCCAACTCCAATAGGCTCAACAAAACTTTCCATATTATTCAACAAACATGAAAAATATCCAACGCCATCGCCTGTCATGGCACAACTAGTAACTCTTTACCCTAGTCAAGCACAAGACTAGATAACACAATAACAGAAGAGGTAACCATGTGCAAACACAACGACATTCCCACTGAGTCGAAACACTCAGCAACATACAGCTGAATCTAATCCCTACTAAAATACAGCCAGGACTTAAATCAGAAGCCGAAATAAAGAAAGAATAACCACTACAAGGACTTCATAGAAGACGTCATCGTATCATTAATTTCATCAAAGTTTTATCCAAAATCGAGCTAATACGAATACAACAGGGACTCATACAGAGTCGAGTTTGTAAAGAAAACCCATCCCTTAATTCCTCATAAATGAACTGAACATAAACACAATAATATTAAGAAGAGTCAATTTCAATATGCATGCACAGTGAAGACTTAAATCAGGAATCGAGCCAACACGCATCATATCAAGGACTTTATCAGGAGTCGTGTTTAAATGGGAATACCGCAAGGACTCCGACAGTGTCAAATCCAACCAGTACTCACAACCAGGGTTCGATTGGAGTTGAATTCATATGACAACAATTCAAGGACTCCCACAGAGTCAAAACCATTAAGCATTCACAGCAAAACTTCTTCAGAAGTCAAAAACATACTATACATTACAAGGATTCCAACAAAATTCACAACAAAACTTCTTACCGAAGTCGAAACATTAATTACGTTTCAAGGACTCAAAAGGAGTCGAACCCATATAGTATTCTCAATTAAACTTCTACAGAAGTCGAAAATACTATCTATTTCAAGAATTCCAACAATATCAATAACATATAGTATTCACGACTAAACTTCTACAGAAGCCAAAACATACTATCATTTCAAGGATTCCAACAGCAACAATAACATATAGTATTCACGACTAAACTTCTACAGAAGTCGAAACATACTATACATTTCAAGAATTCCAACAGTATCAGTTTCAACAAGTGTAAACAGCAAGGCTTCGACTGAAGTCGATATCAAACAAGAAAACATTTCATGGACTCCAACAGAGTCAGTTTCATACATTATCCTTGCAAGCATTTCTTCGAATCTACCAAAATGCAAAACACAGCAAGATAATTCAACAACACGAAACCAAATGTACACCCAGCAAGGAATCAACTGAATAATCGAGCCAGCATGAAAACACAACAAGATAATTCATACATTGCTACCATTAAAACCAACTGAACCAAAAATCATCTGAACAGAGTTGTTCTAATGAAATCATTTGAAGGAAAGAAAGATTTTTAAAAGTTAGGGCCTAACATGCCTGGTAATGTCACTTAAAAATCAAGAAGACCTCTGAATGTGCTCGAGCCTTCTTCTCCTCTTCCATGATAGATTCAACAACAATAATTTGTTACTACCATGTCTTATAAACTTTCCCCGACAGAGAAAAGAGCTAGATAATCTCATAGTTGCCATGCAACACATAGTAGACTGGTTCGAAGAACCAGTGATCAAACAGAGAGAAAAATCGGAGCGAATGGAAAACCAAAATACCAACAAATTTTCCATTTGCATGCCTTCCCAAGTAATCCACGCTCGGGAACCGAAGTTCATCAATGACATTAACTCCAAAATTCCCACCTAACCTCCATTGCCACCGACCGCCATAGTTGGCGATGGACAAAAGAAAACCAAAGACCATTTCCAGATTTGGCGACTCTGCCACGTCGGTCTCGATGGCCATTTGAAATCTCCGCTAAATCCCTTGTCCTTCATGCTTATCCACTTCATTTAATGCCATAGAAACTACCACCCATGGCTCGCACCCCTTCATAGGTCCCCCTTCATCCACTATCATTAGTTAGGTTAGAAACATAGGTTAGATCATAAGGTAATACTTTAGCCTTAATTTCCATAGTGCTAGGTGGCTAACCTTAGGAACATTTAGCTTATAGTTTAGGGCTAGGTTAGATTACTAATAATTTAACCAATAGGTTATAGTTTAGGTTTAGGTTATTAACCTTAATAAATCCAGTCTAGGTCTCCAAGTAGGATCGTTCAGTATAAGAATCAACAGGTATAACATTCCCGAAATGGATTCCATCCGGCATTGATAAAAAGTTTGCAGTATACACCCGAATTTATTACCTGGCTCAAGGTCTAGACCTTCCTGATATTACAATATCGGGAACCAATTCATTTAACAAGATCAGCCTGAGTTAACTCCTAAATTTCTCATTCAACACATTCAGACCTTGCAACCTTCATAAGGTCTATAATTTTTGTTCATCCAGAATAAACTTAAAACATCTCTTGGATCAATGCAACTGATCCAAGGTTGAGTCATAAAGATGGGTAAATCTACAATTCATCCCGAAATCAGATTAAACTCAGGTGCTAAAAATGAAAGAAATAAAAGAGTCCAAGCATATCCTGACTCAGTCAAAGATCTTCAAGAGCAAAGAAGATACAATCCATATCAAGCATGACTTCACAATCAAAGGAACACATCCTTTTACAGAAGAAATCATATATCAACACTTGAATGCTCAGGAGGAAGTAACAATAGTTCAGGGTGTTACATGCTTCCCTCCTAAAAGATTCATCGTCCCGATGATTACATATTTGATTTACCTTCAGGTCAACCAATTTATTAGTTCACAATACAATAAGACTATTTCCAACTTGAATAGTTCCAGAAATCAATGTCACGATACATTTTATTCAGCCTGAATAATGTTTGCCTCAATCTGGCTTTCATATAGACATGAAAAAGATAAGTTCATAAAAAAATTTTGTCAACAGATTTCATTCTGTTGAAAAAGAAAAGGAAAAGCAATTTTCATCTCTTCCAGATTTTCCCAAGTTGCACTTTCTTCGTTAAACTGGTCCCACTGGACCTTACATTGTTGTATTTCACGATTTCTCAAATGTAATTGGCGAGTTTCTAGCACTCGTGTGGGTTTAACCATGATTATTCCTGGGTCTTGGACCTGCAAGGAATTCCAATTTAAAACATGTGACAAATCTAAAACATATTTCTTAAGCAAAGAAATATGAAAAACATCATGCATGTGAGACAAAGCAGGTGGTAATGCTAATCGGTAAGCTACAGGATTGATTATCTTGACAATTTCGAAAGGTCCCACATAATGAGGTGATAACTTGGCAGCCTTGCCAAAAGTTATAGAACTCTTTCTGGGTTTAACACGAAGAAAAACCTTCTCACCAAGCTCAAACCTTCGATCAACCCGCTTAAGGTTAGCATAGCTCTTTTGCCTATCTGTTGCTTCCTTTAATCATTCACGAATCAACTTTACTTGCTGTTCCATTTCAGTGAGGATCTCTGGTCCAATTACCACTCTATCCTCAATACTATCCCAACTAACAGGGGTTCTGCACTTCCTTCCATAAAGTGCTTCAAAAGGTGCCATTTTAAGAGATGAGTGATAAGTGTTGTTGTATGTGAATTCAACTAGTGGAAGATACTCTTCCCATTTATACTATTGATCCATGCAATACATTCGCAACATATCTTCCAACACTTGATTTACTCTCTCTATTTGTCCATCCGTTTCCGGATGATATGCAGAACTGAAGTTTAGTTTCATTCCAAGAGCTGTATTAAGCATTTGCCAAAATCTTGATGTCATTCTAGGATCCCTGTCAGATATAATCAATTCTGGTACACCATGTAACCTGAAAATTTCATGCACAAATCTTTTGGCCAACACTAGTGAATCATCCTTTAGATTTCTAGCGATGAAATGAGCTACCTTAGTTAGTTTATCTACAACTACCAGGATAACATCATGTTTATTCCTGGACATAGGTAACCCTTGTACAAATTCCATGCTTATTACTTGCCATTTGTACTACGGTATGCTATGGGGATATAATAGTCCAGCAGGGTGCATGTGTTCTGCCTTAACCTGCTGACATTCCAAACAATGAGTCACAAAATCAATAACATCCTTTTTCATACCTTTCCAAAAGTATTGTTGTTTTAGATCAGCAAGCATTTTTGTGATACCCGGTGTCCAGAGAAAGGTGAATTATGAAATTCAACTAACAACTTCTTTCTCAAATCGTTCAGCATAGGTACGTATACCCTGTTTTCATAACGTAAGATTCCTTCATTATCAAAATGAAAACCTTTATACCTTTCATCATTAGGTTCTGCAGCAAGCGCTGCTTTTACTTGCTGAAAGTATATATCAGATTCTGAGGCACTTTTTACCTCATCCTTAAACTGAGTTCTTAATGTTATAAGAGCATAAATGTGCTTCCTACGACTTAGAGCATCTGCTACCCTATTCTCTTTCCCTTTGATGTAGCTAATATCAAAATCATATTGAGATAAAAACTCTAACCACCTTCTCTGTCTGCATTTAGATTAGGCTGAGTGAAAATATATTTCAGTCCTAAGTGATCAGTTTTCAACTCAAAAGGTTTCCCAAGTAAATAGTGTCTCCAGACTTGAAGCGCATGAACAATGGCAGCAAGCTCCAAATCATGAGGAGCATAATTCAGCTCATGTAACTTAAGTTTTCTACTTTCATATGCTATGACTTGATCATTTTGTAACAAAACACCTCCAAGGCCTTCCCCAGAAGCATCCGTTACAACAGTAAAGCTCCCATTAGGGTCTGGTATAACTAATATAGGTGCGGAAGTCAACTAGCTTTTCAGACTTTTGAAAGTAGTTTCACACTTATCATTCCAATTAAATTTCTTATCCTTCTTCTGCAATGAAGTTATCGGTGCAGCCACTTTAGAAAAATCCTTAACAAATTTTCTATAATAACCAGCAAGACCCATGAAGCTTCTTACTTCGTGCACATTCTTTGGTGCAGGCCACTCAGTTATTACCACTATTTTTGAAGGATCTACTGCAATTCCTTCTTTACTAATGACATGACCCAAATAGTGAACTTCTGTATCAAAGAAAGAACATTTGGATAACTTACCATACAACTTTCTTTTTCTCAAAATTCCCAAAACTATCTTCAAATGCTCATTGTGCTCTTCAACACTTTTAGAATAAATGAGAATATCGTCCAAGAATACAAGTACAAACTTGTCCAAATATTCTTGAAAGATATTATTCATTAAGTTCATAAAAGTTACGGGTGCATTAGTTAATCCAAAGGGTAGAACCGTGAATTCATAATGTTCGTACCTTGTTTGGAAAGCTTGTTTTATGAATATCTTCTTCTCTAATCCTTAATTGATGATAACCAGATCGAAGATCTATCTTAGAATAAACCACTGCCCCACACATCTGATCAAATAGATCGTCGATCCTTGGAAGTGGGTATCTGTTCTTGATTGTTGCTTTGTTCAACATCCGATAATCAATACACAGCCTAAGTGTTCCATCCTTCTTTTTCACAAATATTACTGGTGCTCCCCAAGGTGAAACACTTGGTCTAATCAAACCTTTAGACAAAAGTTCTTGCAATTGAGCCTTAAGCTTGACTAACTCTGTAGTAGTCATCCGATAAGGTGCTTTGGAAATAGGTTTCATTCCTGGTTTGATTTCGATGGTGAAGTCAAATTCCCTCTTGGGTGGTAACCCTGGTAATTCCTCCGAAAAACATCTTTGAAACTTTGTAGCAGAGGAAATCGTTTCATGGAATCACCATCTTCTTCTGAAAATTCAGATATCTTTACTGCATAAAGGGTGCATCCTTTGTTTTTAGCCTTTTTAAGCTGCATAGCTGACAGTTTTCTAACTGAAATTTCCCGTTTCACCCCTTGAATCTCTGTTGTTTCCAGCTGATCATCTAAACATTTTATATTCTTTTCATAGCAGTCTACTTTTGCTTTATGGTCAGCTAACCAATTGACACCGATGACAATGTCATATGATCCCAAAGGTGTAACATAGAGGTCAACTTCCATGGAAAAGTTAGGTAAGTCAAGGACTGCCCCAAAAAGACACATACTCACTGTATGAACAGAATTATTACCATACTGTATAGTCCAAGATTTATCCATTTTTCCAGCTTTTCTCTTAAGTTTAGAAGCAAGTTTACTAGAAATAAAACATTCAGTAGCTCCTGTATCAAAAATAATAGTGACAGGTATGCCAAATAACTTACCCGGAACTTCTATAGGTGTCACCTACTTTTCAGCTTGCTTGTCTGCTACTGCAGCATGTATCTTATGCTGTTGATTACGATCATCCTTCTTCAAAGGGCACTGATTTACGTAGTGGTCTTTGCCACAATTGTAGTAGCCTCCTACAGGTCCCTTTTTAGTCTCAAAATTTCCTCCAGCCTTGTAATTATCACGTTGTCCTCCATAGGGCTTCTGCCCATTGTTATAATTTTTGGAAAAATTATCCCTTACATTTCCAAGCAGCTTATTTGCTACTGTTTTCTTACTATTATCCCCTGAAACTTACTTCTATTTCCAAACTTTTTCCATGGTCCCTTTTTGGGTGCAAGTGAAGTTGAAGAAGGGTTTGCAATCTTCTTCCGCACTTCCTCTTTATGAGCAGAAATAGCCTTTAATTTTTGTTCTTGTCGTATGGCCTTTTCAACAACTCCTTCCATAGTGGTTGGACCGTGAACATCAACCTCTCCCCTATCACGGATTCAATCCCATGATGAATTTCCATATTCTAAACTTCTCGTCGGTTTGATACTCATGTGGTACATACTTGAGGAGTTTTGTAAATCACTCCCAAGTATTCGATTACTGCATAGCTTCCTTGAGCTAAGTTCGGAATTCTGTCATTTTCGATCATAGAAAAGTTGTGGCAGCCAACGTTGCCTAAAATAGCCCTCAAATTAATCCCAAGTAATATTGGTCTCATCAATATTTAGCTCAGCTTTACGGCTATCCCACCACGAAGATGCTTCGTGGGAAAGCTAATAGGCTCCCCAAATAGCTTTGGTTTCCTCTGAGAAGTTTCTTATTGCAAAGTACTTCTCCATTTCACTTTGAGCCGCCTTAGCTCCATCTCCTAATGTGGTGCCATCATATTTAGGTGGGCTTATCCTTTTTATATCATTAGTGAGTTCTGCTGCCAACCTGGCCTTTTTGTTTTCTGGTTGGACAGGTGCATTTCCAGCATTATTATCAACACCCATATTGGGGTTGTCCTCAGGAGGTTGCTGATTGTTATTACCAGCTTCATCTTCCTCCTCATTTCCCATTACTTGCTGTTCAAGTACAGCCAAATGATCTCTTGTGTCCAATAGGGCAGCAAGGATCTCATCAAGCTTTTGGGTTGTTGCTGCCCCTCCTTCTGGTGGAGCATTATTCGCAACATTCCCCCTTGTTCTAACCATTTTCTGTTACAAGAAAATTCAGGTTTTTATCAGATTATGGACACAATAGGTCCAAGAGCTACAACCTTCAGCTCTGATACCAAGATGTAACGTCCCCATTTTAGTACATTAGAACAAGTAATTTTTTTTTTGATAAATGCTTCCTAGTTCTAAATACATAATTTAGAACTCACAAATCAAAAACAACCATTCTTATAACAGATAACCATATGCAACTGTAATGACTCAAGTACCTCCTCGATCTATTCATTCCATGACTCGAGAATCTACCGATCTATTCATGAGTATCAAGAGTTGGTGTTTTTATTTTAACACATCACTCTTGCGGTTCTCTTCCCTAATCTGGGATTCAGAATGCTCTGTCCAAGGAACCTATCTGAATAATTGTTACCATTATTCATCGGCATCTCGTCCCTTAGACTAGGTGACATAGGACAACGTAATTAACAAAACTGCGATACTTTGGCCAAAGATTTGAAACATACTTCTTATGTCTCGTATTCCTTGACGGCATACTCGTCATTCTGGAATACGTCCTTCACCCCATTCCTATGTTATGTAGAATGTCTTATACTGACTTTTGTCAGTCTCTCCTGCCCCAAGTTATTCACTCAGGAATGGATTAATAATATGACAACGTTATAGGGATGCTCCCGAGGATTAGGGATACGCTGACATACTGGGTCAACCCTAGTTTAACCCAGTGTGTCAAGATACCCCGAGTCTCTAGGGGTAGCCTTATAACATGACCACATTCCTAACCAGTCCCAGAGTAAAACTTGTTCGAGTTTAAGGTGTAAATCTTAACGATCAATGCAAAGGGTGTCACCATAAGTCACTCAAGATTGTTGTATCTTCGAGAAGATCCTAATCTTATCAAAGGTACAACCCTGCAGTTGACTTGTGCCATCAACCTTCCAAAACCACCTCGAAAAGATCTACTTAACTTTAAGGTGTTACCTACGTTGAGATAAAGTTATACTTAAAAACGCTCCTTTTTGGGTAGTCTTTTCCCAACCCCTGGGTTCCTTACCTTAGAATTTCCTTTCTCAATAAAACCCATTACGCAAAGAGAAGTTATTAAGAATCGAGGTCTCATCAAGGATTTCATCGAAAAACAGTAATCTAAATCAACGAAATTGGGCAATAGCCCTAAATCTTCACATAAGGTTGCTAACCATACCCTTTTAGGTTTATATCAGTTCTCATAACTGAAATATATCTTACTTATTAGAATCAAGATATAGTGGTTAAAAATCCAATTAAACGTTGTCTTGACTTAGATCAAGACTAGGAAGTAATAATTTATTAAGCCCGTTTAGCTTCCTGTTGAGGTTTATTTTAACCTTAGCTTCTCGAAAGACAGTGATCTAATTTCCAATTTAGCTTTAGATAGAACATAACAGATCTACTAAACATTCACAAGTATTCAGTCACATAATCTTTTCAAAGCTTACTTAGAGAATCCCAAAAGTCTCCAAGGTATACAATAATAACAATGCTCTTTAAAATCATTCAAACCGAAGAAGTTCAATCCATCAAGATATGAATGCAAACACATAAGTAACAAATACCTCATTTCATTCATTTCTAAGCTAATCAAATACATTTTATGCATTCAAAGATATTGATACAATACTCAACAAAGAAAAGAACATCTTTCTTCAAGTAGTACATTTAGAGAATCAAATTGGAATTCATCATAAAACCAAATTATATGATCTGAACATCATATCGATCTACATGTCTTTTCCACTAACGGCAACCATCTACAAAAATTTCAACACGGGTCGGTTCGGTGAACCGAGCATGATAAGCACTCATTCTTAAAACAATTGCAATCCACCAATTGTTCTCATTAAACAACCTATTTAAATGAAATCATTTATTCAAATTCCAAACATAAATCAGGGATATTCATCTTATATGTTAGAGACTAAGAACAAATGAATACAACCAATCTAAAGACAAAGAAAACTCCTACAAAATTGTTTCTATCAATTTCTCAAGGTAGTTAAAACATTCAATAAGCTCACTGTCTTAATTCTTTTATCATCATAACACATTTCAATGTTATTGACAAGTATACCTATTTAAACATCAGCTCACATTTTATACCAGTCTCTCCATATAATACCTCAGTTTATTCTTGTTATGCCCTTACCGTAGAGATCGCAAAAGGATGCAAGAAGAAAGCACACAAGGTTTCCTGACTAGGAGAGAGAAAATTTTCCTGTTTAACTTATTATACATCAACATATAAATTACAGTCTAGAAGAAAGAAACAGAGTCAATTAGATTCCTGAATCAACAATGTTCTGGACTGTACCGACTCCTTGAATAATCCTAATATATTTACGCATGCGACTAAACAGTCAAGATTACAAGAAGAACTACAACATCATCAGAATTCCAAATATAAAAATCACCTACAGCTTATTGAGCAATACAAGAGTTAACGCGAAAAGAAATAATGAATAATCCAACTACAATAGGCTCAACAAAACTTTCCATATTATTCAACAAACATGAAAAATATCCAACGCCATCGCCTGTCATGGCACAGCTAGTAACTCTTTACCCTAGTCAAGCACAAGACTAGATAACACAATAACAGAAGAGGTAACCATGTGCAAACACAACGACATTCCCACTGAGTCGAAACACTCAGCAACATACAACTGAATCTAATCCCTACTAAAATACAGCCAGGACTTAAATCAGAAGCCAAAATAAAGAAAGAATAACCACTACAAGGACTTCATAGAAGACATCATCGTATCATTAATTTCATCAAAGTTTTATCCAAAATTGAGCTAATACGAATACAACAGGGACTCATACAGAGTCAAGTTTGTAAAGAAAACCCATCCCTTAATTCCTCAGAAATGAACTGAACATAAACACAATAATATTAAGAAGAGTCAATTTCAATATGCATGCACAGTGAAGACTTAAATCAGGAATCGAGCCAACACGCATCATATCAAGGACTTTATCAGGAGTCATGTTTAAATGGGAATACCGCAAGGACTCCGACAGTGTCAAATCCAACCAGTACTCACAACCAGGGTTCGATTGGAGTCGAATTCATACGACAACAATTCAAGGACTCCCACAGAGTCAAAACCATTAAGCATTCACAACAAAACTTCTTCAGAAGTCAAAAACATACTATACATTACAAGGATTCCAAAAAATTCACAACAAAACTTCTTACCGAAGTCGAAACATTATTTACGTTTCAAGGACTCAAAAGGAGTCGAACCCATATAGTATTCTCAATTAAACTTCTACAGAAGTCGAAAATACTATCTATTCAAGGATTCCAACAATATCAATAACATATAGTATTCACGACTAAACTTCTACAGAAGCCAAAACATACTATCATTTCAAGGATTCCAACAGCAACAATAACATATAGTATTCACGACTAAACTTCTACAGAAGTCGAAACATACTATACATTTCAAGAATTCCAACAGTATCAGTTTCAACAAGTGTAAACAATAAGAAGGCTTCGACTGAAGTCGATATCAAACAAGAAAACATTTCATGGACTCCAACAGAGTCAGTTTCATACATTATCCTTGCAAGCATTTCTTCGGAATCTACCAAAATGCAAAACACAGCAAGATAATTCAACAACATGAAACCAAATGTACACCCAGCAAGGAATCAACTGAATAGTCGAGCCAACATGAAAACACAACAAGATAATTCATACATTGCTACCATTAAAACCAACTGAACCAAAAATCATCTGAACAGAGTTGTTCTAATGAAATCATTTGAAGGAAAGCAATATTTTTAAAAGTTAGGGCCTAACATGCCTGGTAATGTCACTTAAAAATCCAAAGAAGACCTCTGAATGTGCTTGAGCCTTCTTCTCCTCTTCCACGATAGATTCAACAACAATAATTTGTTACTACCGTGTCTTATAAACTTTCCCCGACAGAGAAAAGAGCTAGATAATCTCATAGTTGCCATGCAACACATAGTAGACTGGTTCGAAGAACCAATGATCAAACAGAGAGAAAAACGGAGCGAATGGAAAACCAAAATACCAACAAATTTTCCATTTGCATGCCTTCCTAAGAAATCCGCGCTCGGGAACTAAAATCCATCAATGACATTAACTCCAAAATTCCCGCCTAACCTCCATTGCCACCAACCGCCATAGTTGGCGATGGACAAAAGAAAACCAAAGACCATTTCCAGATTTGGCTACTCTGCCACGTCGGTCTCGATGGCCATTTGAAATCTCCGCTAAATCCCTTGTCCTTCATGCTTATCCACTTCATTTAATTCCATAGAAACTACCGCCCATGGCTCGCACCCCTTCATAGGTCCCCCTTCATCCACTATCATTAGTTAGGTTAGAAACATAGGTTAGATCATAAGGTAATACTTTAGCCTTAATTTCCATAGTGCTAGGTGGCTAACCTTAGGAACATTTAGCTTATAGTTTAGGGCTAGGTTAGATTACTAATAATTTAACCAATAGGTTATAGTTTAGGTTTAGGTTATTAACCTTAATAAATCCAGTCTAGGTCTCCGAAGTAGGATCGTTCAGTATAAGAATCAACAGGTATAACATTCCCGAAATGGATTCCATCCGGCATTGATAAAAATTTGCAGTATACACCGAATTTATTACCTGGCTCAAGGTCTAGACCTTCCTGATATTACAATATCGGGAACCAATTCATTTAACAAGATCAGCCTGAGTTAACTCCTGAATTGCTCATTCAACACATTCAGACCTTGCAACCTTCGTAAGGTCTATAATTTTTGTTCATCCAGAATAAACTTAAAACATCTCTTGGATCAATGCAACTGATCCAAGGCTGAGTCATAAAGATGGGTAAATCCACAATTCATCCCGAAATCAGATTAAACTCAGGTGCTAAAAATGAAAGAAATAAAAGAGTCCAAGCATATCCTGACTCAGTCAAAGATCTTCAAGAGCAAAGAAGATACAATCCATATCAAGCATGACTTCACAATCAAAGGAACACATCCTTTTACAGAAGAAATCATATATCAACACTTGAATGCTCAGGAGGAAGTAACAATAGTTCAAGGTGTTACAAGTGATGTGCACAACTACAGTCTACCCATTATGGGTCTTTGTAATGAAATGAAAAATACAATGAAGTTACCGATTGCAATTATATATGAATATCACTTTGGGTTTCATGTATATTTCGATCATAGAAGTTCTATTTCCTTTCATGTTATAAATGAATGGTTGTAGCTTTCTTTCTATTATATTATATTTTATGGAGTCTTTTAAAACACACATTATGAAGAAACTACAAGGATCTAGAGGCCGTCCCGAGCCCTGTAATCCTTATATGTCTAAACTTATTTCTGAATACTCCTATACTAATCATTGATGAATGCTTCCCACTAAAAACTCACATAAAGAGAGACTCAACACCCGCACATGTCTCGGTGAGCACTCATCTTTTTTTGGGTGATAGGTCAACCCGCATGGGATTCCTTCCTCTTATCTTTGGGAGTAAAATTGACTACATCTTCGTTCCGTTGCCGAGACCTCTTTTTAAAGTTGTAATGGGATATAACATGCATCATGATCTGTGTAAAGAGTAATGGTGGATTGATTAACATTGGAAAATGTTGAATCATGGTTCAACAACACGAGAGGATGAATTTTCCCGAGAGATTCGACATTGGACCCGAGTTTGATACATGTAGATGGGTAGAGGAGAATCTCTACCATGATCTATATGAGAATTTTTTTGCTTCGCGATAGAGAATTATTTGGGTGGCTTTCACCTATGCATCTAGATCAAGTTGGTGTTATGGATCACGGATATGGACTAAAGAAGACTACCAAAGGTTACAGGATGTAGATTTGATGTGGACCCATGCTTTGTAGATCACTGGTGGGGAAGAGTACTAGCTAGCTACACTCTGGAATATGCCATTTCCACATATTCTTGTCTAGAGGTTGCTGAGTTCAAGTTTCTATGAGAACCTAAGGGATCATTTCTATGTGTTATCCCTCTAGCTATGAAGATATTGATGGTTACCATGAGTCTAGAAGCGCTCCCAATGGCTAGCTAAACCATTCTGAGTGCTAGGTAAGGAAGCTTGGGTGGAGGAAGATGGTAGATGACATGATAGAAAAGGAGAGGGAAGAAAGATGGCTCAAGTATGGCAAAGCACATGAAAGGGAGATTACTAGATGACACGAAGCTGCTAGTGTGATGGATCTATGGAAGCAGACGTTGCGGAAAGGAATTGAGGTTCATTCGGAGGACATGGAGCTTCAGTAGTCTATGCTACCCCATCTTGGAAAGCACGTGAGGGAGACCCCTTCAGCTTTACGGTGAGAGTTCATCACATGGAGAAAGGAGAGTCATTGGTGTATATCTCGAACCCACCAAGTGACCGAGCCACAGACGCTTTTTTTTCCCAAACCGGAAAGAAGTATTAGACCAGATTGAAACTAGTGGAAGAAACAGATCCGCACCTAGGAGATAAAATTTTACATTCCATTCTTCTATGGCTGCACATATTCCAGTATTTGGAGTAGTTTTTGGACAAGGGGCAAGTGTAAAAAATTTTGGTCTCGCACTAGGGAGTGGCGCGGGACAAAGTAGCGAGTGGTGGGGCACCGTCACCGGCCGTCGCGCATAGTTCGGTGGGATCGTGGGGCACTTGGAACATCTCCTACAGGCCCTACTAGACCTAGTGGTCTTGGTGGATCTGTGGCTCACGGAGTACGGGACTGTGGACTCAGTGGATTAGGTGGTGGAGGAAACACCGGAGGGAACCAAGGCTCTAGTTCAAGACAAGGACCCCAGCCACCACCTCAAGTTTTCTTTGAAATGTCTTTGCACTTACCAGATTATAGGGGCATTAAGGATGCTATGGAACATGTTCACAAGTGTGAACTACTATGGCATGTGAAAGGTATCACAACCCCAGAACGAAAGGCTAGTTAATTTGTAACCACGTTACAAGGGCACACGCATAGCTGGTATAGAAAGTATGATCCTCATCAAACAATGGTGGATTACACTACCTTAAAGAATGCATTCCTGGAATAGTTCCACATTCCTAAGTTCGAACAAAAAATCATTAGTGCTTTGAAGGAGATACAACAAGGAATGGCAGAGAGTGTGCGGGAGTATGATGCGCGCTTTAAGACTCTCTTGTCTAAATTATCATATGATATACATCCTTCTCAGCATGCACAGTGGTTTGTTGGAGGATTGATCACCCCTTTTAGAAGGGCCTTATCTCATAAGACTTTCACAGATATGCATGAAGCATTAGAGGCTACCTTGCATGCCAAAGCCATTGGTAGTATTGATACTGGCATTAGCCCATTCTTGGAGGCTCAGATTGCTGTTATGGCTAAACAGTTGGAAAAATTATCTGAACTTGGTCCATGAGACTTGCAGTGGTTTGTGGTGCATAGATTATGAGATAGAGGGGCACGTTAAGGATAATTTCCCTAGAGGATGGTACGTACTATAACATTAGATTATGAAATCTATCATGGGGACCATGATGCCGATGTGATGTCCTTGCTATAGCATGTGATGAAAACAAATGTATCCTGTTATTGCAAGATTTACACCTCCATGACCCATGATACTAAAGATTGTAGGCTCATTGATCAGATACATGAGGCCATTGATCATGGGGTGTGCCAAACTAGCATTGCCAATAGTTCTAAAAATGATGATCACCATTATGAGGAGTACGTAGATGGAGGTGCGTGAGGAAAAGGTTTTCGAGGAGGATTTCGTGGATGAGGTAACTATGAAGGAAGGAGTGAGTTCCCGTGAGGGACATGTTTCAACTATGGATCTACAGAACATTACAAGCGTGAGTGCCCAGGACTTGTTGCAGTGCTCATGGTGTGGAAAGAAGCATAAGTATGAGGAGTTCCCGGAGTTATATGAGCATATGAATCAGCAGCACCGGAAGGACAAAGGTGTTGTGATGGTTAGCATCAAGAAGGCAGACATACAATGGATGCCTCAAGTAACACAAGATGAAATTTTGGAGCCTATTTTGGTAACAACAAGGGCAGAAGCCACACACGCAAGAGAGATACCAAGATATAAGAGCCTCATTTCAAGAGAAGAGGTCATTCATGGAAAGTACCCAGACCTGCGCATCAGAAGGAGATATATCAGGACACCATGGATGTTATTCAAAGCTTACAAGGAAGATCCGATGTGTCTAAAGGAGCAATACGGGAGGGAGGAACAAGGAAGGAGGATCAAGGTGCAAAAAGATGACCTCGATGAGGTCAAGGAGGTGTTTAAAATGCTAAATCAAGAGAACATCATTCCTTTGTTAGGATCCTTGTTGAGAGAGAAGGTACCATGCACTGTAGAAGAGCGTGAGAGGTAGGTCTTGCATGCAAACCTTCCCCCTCATAGCCTTGACTATGACAAGGAGATTACATTAAATGTAGTTGTGGATGGATGGCTCCTCAGCAATATACTCATTGACACTAGCATGGAGGTTAATGTTTTGACTTTGGATGCATGGCATTAGATGGGGAGACCTATGTTATAGGCATCTTCAAATGTTCTATATATGGCAAACAAGACTAAGGCAATGCCCATTGGAGTCTTGAAGGATGCATCTATTACTATCCAGGGAGCCAAGTTTATTGGGGACTTTGAAGTCTTGGTGCTCGCCAAGGCGGACAATTTCCCAGCACTACTTGGGCTCCCTTGGTGTTACAAGAACAATGCGGACCTCCGGTTCAACAAAGGGTACATAATTTTTGAGAACAAAGAGGAGTGGATCATTATACCCATAGTTGATGGGAAGTAAGCACCCTCCATTGAATCATTCGGAGAAGAGGTTTTGGACAAGATCTATGTGTGCTCAATCAGAGACCCTAAGATGGTACACCCTATTAACGGGGTTATCCAGTTTGAGGATGCTCAGTTAGTAAGTGATACCACCAGCCTGGCATGTGACAATTGGGTGCATGGGACTTACGAATTAATGGGATGGTAGTTGAGAGGATCAGTGACCAAGGTAACTAAGGCACACATGGTTCGGTGCCTTGGGGGAAAAGAACTGCCCAAGTACTCCGGAGGAGCCTTCCCTGAGATCTTTCTGTAGGAGATAGAAGCTCAATGGAAAAATGAAAAGGAATGAAGGGGGATGTTGAGTTACATCTTGCTCAGCATAGTAGCTCGTTGGTGGGCCACACATTAGGAGATCCTTTTAGAATGGCACAAGGTAATAATTTCTCTCTCTGTCAGATTTTCTAGAATTAATATACCCACCATCATCAAGGAGTACCATGGGAAGGAGCCCACCTCTTTCCATATCCAGGAGTGTGAACAGGTCTAGAGAGAAGGCATGGAGGCCTTGCCACCATCCCTCTGGGTGCACAAGTTGTATTCTACACTTTGCAGGGTTGTGCGTGCACATGGTACATTCATTCGGAGACATGCCGCCAAACAAGGAATTGGCAAGAGCTTACGGCTGATCTTATTCAAACCTTTGAGTATCAGTACCAAACCATTGGTTGATAAGGCCTTACAAGGTATCAAGTGCCTTATAATGGGGGATAGTGCCAGAATGGAAGATAGGCTATTGGAACTACTAGGTGAACCAGATTGGGCGCACTTCAAAGAGATTGAAGAAACAAAAGAATCCCATTTTGAGCACGTGTGTTTGGAAAAGGAAAAGGGAAAGTTAGTATATGTGATTGATGGAGAGGAACTAGAGATTTTAAATGTTAGCCATTCTAACCTCGGTTCGGAGAAGAACCTAAGGAAGCTATTATTGGGGATTATTGGATGGAGAAGGAATTATCAAGGATCATTGATCTATTGTGTGAATTTGAGGATTTATTCCTGCACGGTACCATGAGCTAAAATGCGTCCACCATTCCTTGGGGAAATGAGGATAAAACTAAAGGAAGGTGCATGCCTAGTTAGAAAAAGGCCCTACCAGATGAATCCCAACTTATGCATGAAGGTTAAGGAGGAGATAGATAAGATGATAGCTTCTGGGATCATTGAGGCAGTAGAAGAATCAAAATGGATAAGTCTCGATGGTAATTAGCATCAAGAAGGATGGGTGGATTAGAATTTGTGTGGATTATAGGGAATTGAATGTAGTTTGTGTCATTGATCCATTTCTGACCCCCTTCACCAAAGAAATTCTAGAAGGAGTCGTTGGGCATGAAATCTATTCCTTTATGGATGGATTTTCAAGATACCACCAAGTCTGGATTACAAAGGAGGACCAGGAGAATACCACTTTCACCATCGAGTGGGGAAGTTTGCATACACGGTCATGCCCTTTGGGTTGAAAAATGTGCATGTTGTCTTTTCACGCATAGTGGTGCAAGCATTCCAGGACTTCATTCATAAGTTTCTTCAGGTTTATTTGGATGATTGGACAGTATATGGTCTGTTAAAGACCATTGTGACAACTTGAGATTAATTTTTGAAAGGTGTAGGCAGTTGAGGATATCCCTCAACATTAAGAAGTGTTTGTTTACTACACCCTTTGGGACTTTATTGGGGCATATCATATGTAAGGAGGGCTTGCTGGTAGATCCTACTAAGGTTACAGTTATTATGGGGTTAAGGGAACCTACTAGCTAGAGCGCAGTGTGTGGATTCCTTGGGCATATGGGATATTACAGAAAATTCATTAAGGGGTATGCCAAGATCATCGTGACTTTAGAGGAGCTGCTTAGACACAAAAGTACCTTCCATTGGGGAAAGGCGCAACAGAGGGCATTTGATACATTAAAAGATAGGCTTATTACCGCGCCTATTTTTTGATTTCCCTCTTGGGACAAGCCTTTCCATGTCCATGTAGATGCCTCAGGAACTTCCATTGGAGTAGTACTTACACAACTAGGTGAGGGGATTGTTGATCATCCTCTCTATTTTGTGAGCAGAATTTGACACCGTGAGAGCAGAATTATACCACAAGCGAGTGCGAGGAATTTTCAATGATCTATGCACTTTTCAAATTTCGATAGTATCTGCTGGCAACACCTTTTGTATTCTACACCAACCACATGACATTAAAGTATTTAGTAAACAAGCCCATTATTCAAGGGCACATATGTCAATGGGTGTTTTTGTTTCAAGAGTTTGAGTTCACCATTGTAGTGAAGCCCGGAAAAAGCAATTGTGGACCTGATCATCTATCAAGAATTGATTCAAGAGAGGATGCGCAAAGTATTGAGGAAACAATGCCAGACGTGTAACTTTTTAGATTGCGGCATGTGCCCTCGGATTTGGAAGAGATTGTTGTATTTTTAAAAGAAGGTGTGGCACCGGATGGAATGAAGGCATTGGAGAAAAATTAGTTGGCCATACGTGCTGTGCCCTACATGTTGATTTGTGGAGATTTATACAAATTGGGACGTGATGAAGTTTTGCACAGATGTGTGTTAGAACATGAACACTGTCCATCATGGAAGAAGCACACAGAGGAAGTGTGGGTGGGCATTACGTAGGTGATGCCACCACATGTAAGATTTTAATGGCAGGTTTATGGTGGGAAACCTTGTACAGGGATTGTAGAGATTATTGTAAAGCATGTGACCACTGTCAGTGCATTGGCAAACCAGGAAGGAGAGATGAAATGCCTTTGCATCCTATTCCTAGCACATATCCTTTTGAAAAGTGGGCAATAGACATTATAGGACTTATTACACTAACAACGCGTAGGACTGGGTCACGTTATGTCATCACTTGCACGTATTATCTCACAAGGTGGGTGGAAGCATCCCCAACTAAATATTACATGGTAGTAACGATGGCAAGGTTCTTATGGGAGAACATTATCACAAGGTATGGATGCCCTTTAAGTTTGACCAATGATAGGGGTACACATTTTCTAAATGAGACCGTGAGGATCCTACTATTTGATTTCATGGTGGCTCATCATAAGACTACAGCCTACCACCCTCAAGAAACTGGAATTGTGGAAGCATTCAAAAAAATACTAAGTCATACCTTGACTAAAATCTATGATGTTGGAAGATAGGATTGGGATGATAAGGTATCACCGGTTTATGGGCTTACAGGACTACGTATAAAAGACTAGATAAAGCCACACCTTTTCAATTGGTTTTTGGTGTGGAAGCTATTTTTCCGATTGAATTTATGTTACCTTCTCTGTGAATAGCGTGCGCAGGAGGATTAGCCAATGAACAAGAACTAGAAGAAAGAATTAATGAACTAATTAAACTAGATGGGAGACGATCACTTTCCTGTTGGAGCCAAATAGTGGAAAAGAAAAGAAAAAGGCTTGGTATGATTGCCATATTAGAAAAAAGAAGTTTGAGGTTGGGCGGTGGTGTTCTTTGTATGATTCTAAATTTTTGCGCCATCTGGGAAGTTGAAAGTCCAGGTGGTTAGGTCCCTACAAAATCTCATACATCCTTGATTTGAGCACGTGCTAGTTACAAGCCTGGATGGAACAAAGTTTCTGGACAATTCAATGGCGGTGGTGAAGCCCTACTATAAATAAGTCTTCTTGGTGTTTGTCAATAAGGTAATTTTTCCAGTTAATCTAGAATTTTCCCTTACGCATTTTTATTTTCCTTGTGTTTCCCTTTCACATTGTTGTTTTGTTTTGCGCCTCGGGTGCCGGTAACCTTATTGCTATTTTTGGAGAATTTATGAGTGTTTAGAGGACCACGCATCGTTTAAGTGTGGGGTGGATAAAAATGAAGAAGCACGTGTTTTAAAAGTAACCAGGAAGTTGTGTTGAAAAGCCTTATTGAGTAGCCCGGTTAGAAGAGAGATAAAGAGAAAATATAGAATGGTTGGTGCCGGGGTAAAGCTACTCATAGATCTTACATGAAAAGGAAGATGAAGTGCATTTAAAGCAACATGATGTAGGCAAAATCAAGAATCTGGACAAAGAAGTGCCTTCATGCAAGGTGAGCGCACGTAAGAGTCTCCTGTCAAGTTGGTTTGGTTGCGTGCCAGAAGGTTGGAGGAGTTTTCACGCAGGAAGGGCATGTGAGTAAAGGCGCTGAAGATGGGTTTTGTTTTTAAAATCCGCATTAAATGAACAAAGTATGAGGTAGGTAAAGTAGCATTTAATGACCAGAAAAAGGAAAAACTATAAATAGAGGGTTGAGGCACTCTCATTTTACTTTGCGAAAACAAAGAGTTGGAGATATAAGTGAAAGATATAAGCTAGGAATTTTTCAGATTTGATTAGAGAGAAGATATGTGTGATCAAACAAGTAAAGAGCCAGTTTGAGATTGTGAACCAGAAGGAAGGAATTACACAGGCTTGGAATGAAGTGAAAAGACGTTGTTTTGTGAAGAATTTATCGAAGTTAGGGTTCAACAAACTAGGGCACGGGTTTAGGAGATTTATATCATGGATCTAAGATCGAAGGTTGGGAGAAGGAAAGTAGAGTAACAAGGAGAGGACTGGAGTAATACAATTACCTTGACCATGGCACCGAAGAAAGGGAAGGGCAAAGCGAAGGCTAAACAACCGAACTCAAGGTGGAAACAAATGAAGAATGGTATGCAGAAATGTAGTACCCTGACGGAGTGATGATGGGAAAGGAATGGGAATCCCATTTGAGAAACATACTAGTCAGTGACTATAATCACCACACCAACACTATAGAGAAATAAATGACATTAGAACTGGTATGCCCAACCAACAAGCAAACACCTGAAGGGTTTCCTATCTACAATGATGACGTGAAGGTCAAGCTGGCGAAGGCAGGGTTGTTGCAACTCTACGAGTTGCCTTATTTTGGGAAGCTAGATCACTTGTACTAGTGGTTGATGTCTTGGGTGCACGAGGACTACTTCCACTTTGTTGGGTGCAAGATGCACATAACTCCCTAGTTGATTGCACAGTTTATAGGCCTCATATGTGAGGGAGATAGCCTGGAAGATGACCTTGGTGATAAGGAAGCTATTCAGGAGACCATCACAGAGTATGCCTGCAAGAAAGGGTCATGGTATTATGACATCTCAGACATCAAGGACCCAGTTATGAAGATGGTCGTGCACTGGTAACGAAACTAAATGGCCAAGAAAGTTGGACGCAAGTCAACAAGTCATGGTTGCATGTCTACAAGAAGATTGTAGAGGGGACTATTTATAACTTGTCTGCATACATTGCCAAGGAGATTGTAAAGTGTGCAAAGGAAGGGGATATGATCCTCTTTGGAAATGTCCTACTCACCATATTATTTATAGAAGTTGGATTTCCATATGCACCAGATAAGTTTTTGTGGGAGCACCTAGCCGAAGATCCTTCACCCACGAAAAGGTTTGAAAAGTATGCATGTGATAAAATGACGACTCCCCACAAATCCTAGCTTGAAAAATGGTATACACATTTGAGAAATGCATTCGGGCAGAGTGGAGGATCCCCGAACAACTCTTAGCAACCACACAAGGAGAAGCTGAGTTCATGGTGTACCAACACTATTGCTTGGGCAGGTTCAAACTTGTTTATGAATCATGGATCCCTTGGTGCAAGATCCCTTTTGTGTTCACTTCCCATTACTTCCAAGCAAGGGTGAAAAGATTTAAAGAATTGAAAAAGCTAAGGCTGGAGCTAGCAAAATTGGACTAGGAACATAGGTATATGAGGAACAAACTCAACTATCCTGGAGGTAAGTGCACATATGTGGAAAAGTACATGTCACATGAGATCCAAATGACTAGACCAATAACACTTCCTATTGTTGGAGGATCTGCGACGCACGTATACATATGCATAAGGCTAAAATTTGAAAATGGCACGTACTTGGTGGATGAGATATCCATACTTGAAGACCCTTGGGAATGAAGAAGCCAATGTCTAAGAAGAGGGGTAGAGGAGAGGAAGGAGCACCAAGTGTACCAACTGCTCAGATAGTGAGCATGCCTTCTACGAGCGCCAAGCCAAGCACCTATGTTCGGAGGAAGAAGTCCCCAGTAAAGGAGAAGACACCAGAAGTAGAGGTGCCTAAACAACCCACCACCTTGGAGGAGTCACAAGAGGAAGAAGAGAAGGCAGAATCTCCTAACTAGAAGTAACCTCTCGGGAAGAAGTAGAAGGTAGATGAAGAAGCTGACTCGGAGGTGACCAACAGCTTGGAGAGATATCTGGGAGAAGGAGAGGATGAGAGTGAAGAGGGTGGCGATGAGGAGAAAGAGCTAGAAAAAGGAAAGGAACCTTTGGAACCTCACATAGTTAGTGTCTATGACTCGGAGGAGGAGAGTGGAGAAGAAAAGCAAGAGTTCATATTCGTGTGATGGAAAGGCACACAAGGAGATGAAGGCACTGAAGATACAAAGGTAGATGAGAGGGATCTTTGAGGGACAGAGAGCCACAAATTTTACCAAGGAGTAGATAACCAAAGTGGCAAAGTGAGAAGTGAAGAAGATGCTCGAGATCCTTGTAGACTAGGAATTAGAGCGGAGCACAAACATAGTGCTAAAGGAAGGGAGGGAAGAGAGCGGTGAAAAGAGACATGACAACCTAGGAGGCCCCGCTCTGATAGTCAGCTTCCCCAAAGGTGCACGCTCGGGTAGAAGACCTCTGGATGCGAATGAGGTAGATAATGGGCTATGTGGATGACTCGAGGAAGGTGTTATTCTGTAGACACCTAAAATTAGTTACCCAATTTAGTGTCCCCTGGGTTCGTTTATCCTCTCAGTTAACCTAGGGGCACCCTTATATCACCACTTCTCCCTTAGGGTATTATTTAAATATTTGATTTAAACATCTATCCTAAGTTTATTATACCCCATTGTGTTTTACCCATGGATAATTAAATATTAACTATTTAATTACACTTTTTACATGTATCTTAACCACTTATCTACCCCATATCAATTCCTAACCTCCCATATCAATTCTATCCATCTATCCCCCTATTTCTCCTCCCCCCAAACCATGTAGCGGGATATTTCCCATATTTGAGTCGGAAGGATCACTTTCATCTTTCCAAAATGTCCTTTTTGGCCATTTCGGGAGTTTGTTCCCTCGATCTGTGCCGATCGGGTACTTTCGGTTGACGCTGATTTTTTTTGAACGCAGCGCTGATTATACCCCGGTCGGTGCCGATTACAAATACAGGGCTAGAATTTAGTTTTGGTTAGACAGAAAGAATGATAGAGAGTTTTGAGCATCAATCCTGAGCATCATATATCAAATGAAAGCAAATGTTGTCCAGATCAATCCACGAGAGAGTATGCACATTTACTCTACTCCTACAACATCGACATCGTGAGCCTCCATCGATCTTTTGGTGACTCTACTCCCACACCTAGCAAAAGTGGAGCTTTATCAGTATCCCTAAAGCTCTTGCAGATCTAGCCTACATTGACGATCTAGCTGTCATTGTCCATTTCTCAACCTTTCTACAATTTTCCCTAGTCAACGCCGACCGATCCTCGATCGACGCCGATTGATCTTAATCGACGCCGATTGATCCCAATCGACGTCAATCGGCCTACGAGATAGGTAAAATAACTTAGGTAACACAAATCTAGCATTTTTTTCATAGTTTCCTATTTTCTATTGCTTTCATCCGTTGTTTACATTAGTAAATATTTCATTTGATCTCAAGATTGCATTCTTGATTCATCTCTTTATGCAAAATTGTTATTTCCTTGAAAGTTTTCTAGTTCCTTAAAATAGAAATTTCCATTCTACTATTATCTAGATATATCTTTCTGGATTTGTTTGTGTGTTTGCTTAACCTTTTCTTGTGGAGCACTTTTCTTGTTCGCGGATTGTTCGAGGGGAAGAGCTCAACAACGTGATTTTTGAAGTCCACACACCTTGGAGAGCTAAATCTACAAGTATTCCTCTTTTACGGTGTTTTCTCCTTTTTAAGAACTTAAAAAGAACTTGTTTGTTTGTTTTCTATCACATTCAAACATTTCAATTTTGGTGCTTAAAAATAATTTAATCACATTTAGGAAAGAACTTGTTTGACTTGTCTTCATTGAAATCTAACACTTCATTTTTAGTGCTTAAAAAGAACTTCTTCTTTGTCATTTTTGTTGTATGTTCTTCATCTAGTTTTCTAAATAGGTTGGAAAATTGATCAAAATCAGTAGTGACACTATTTTATTTTTATTTTTCACCCTTGCACACAAAGCCAAAATCACTAAGTATTAAGCATTTAAACAAAAATTCCTTCTCTAGCTTCACCTACTTGGAAGTGACATCCAAGAGGAAGAGCCTATGTGGTACTTGGGCCGCACTATAAATTCACATAAGTTCTGGTATATATTGGCAAAGCACCCGAATCCCTTATCAGTAACGGTGTGTGAAGTGCGGGGGTAGGCCCCTATATCAAGCCACATACCAATCTTTTACTAAAGTGCCTTTGGGACTCCTCACCAAAACATTCCCCAAACCATCCTTAGTTTGGCTATCTGAGTAGTTCCTGTTCTAAAAAGCCTTCCCTAATATTTTCTTTCTTAAAAGCATGAAAAATTAAAAGAGATAATCACCCATGCTACTTGAATTGTCTGTGCATTAGTTAGGAAAATCTCCTTTTTCTATATTTTTGTTTGTTTATGACGGTCATCACCAGTTACAATCTAGAAAAATGGCTCAATTGGCCCCTTCTTCATCTGAGATCACCACTAATGTGGATGTTTCGGCACCCCTTGGGTCTTCCTCGGGACCGTTGTTAGTTGGTTCCCCATCTTGGTCATATAATCCTTTTTATCATCCTAAAGCAATCCCATCACGTCCAACTTCCCCCAGTCCTTCAGAGGTATCATCTACTTTTGATATAGAGTATGTTCCTCATGGAGATCCTAAATTTTAGGCGCTCCTTGATCACAATCCGGTAGCCCTTATGGACTATCTAGTGCATAAGTCTGTTTGAATATCTGATCAGGGACCACCAATCTAGCAAGTTTACGATTATTCTCATGAACCATCCCAGGACTTTTATAGAATAGTTAGCATGATTTTCTTGCCTCAAACCATGGAAGAGGGTGGCGCATCTATGCCTCCTTTTTCTCTTCCACCGACCATGTCAACTGGTTCTCAAATGATCTTACCTATCCCTAGTGCCGCGGCTACCTCAGGCTACTCCACAACCTACCTTTGAGAGGCCCTCTTCTTTAGCTATGATGGGTGCATCCGCGCTCTCACGGATTGCTGTTAATTCTTCTATATGCATCTATTGCATCTCAAGGTCAGTACCTCTCTATGAATCAACCCCCTTCTACGAGTCAGTTGGTTTCTTCTTCTCATCCTCTAGCTGGTCTTTCTTCCAATGCTCCAACGATAGTGACCTTTACCCATCCTCTGGCATCGGTGCCCTTAATAACCAATCTGGTAGTCAAAAGCCTCATTCAGACTTTGTTCCCCACCATGTCCAATCAAATCAACACCCATGTTCCTCAATCCATTCTGATTCAATCGACAAGTGTAGGAGCCCACCAATCACAGGCTCCATCTTTCATTCAACCACCTTTCTCTCAACCACTTGTCATCTCACAGCTTTGTTTATACGCAGGCTCCTTCACAAAAATACCTCACCAGGCATCACCCAGAATGCCTAGTTATTCCTCTTATCATCCTGTTAATCAGCAGATGAATCCCCCATTAACGCCTCAACAAAATCTACCATTCACTTCTTATGCAGGACATACCAACATGCCTCCTCCTCAATCTGATGTGGTCCAAATTATTTTCAAGAAAATCACAGACCTAGAAGCCTCCACCAAAGGGGCATGCCCTTCATACTCTTTTGAAGAAGTGTGTAATGAACTTATTCATCCATCAGTGGATTTTAAGCCTTATCCTCCCTAATGGGAACTTCCTAAGTTCTCAAAATTTCATAGTCGGGAGGATCCTCAATAGCACCTGTGAGCGTTCAAGCACGCTTGCTACCTTATAGTCCAGGATCAGGAGCTTATGCTCTATACTTTCCCTATGTCTCTAGCAGGGCCTACTTTAGACTAGTACAATAACATTCCCCAACACTCCCTATTTTCTTTCTCTCAATTAGCTCAGATGTTTGTTGAAAACTTTTCAATAAATATCACACATAAGATCTCGATTACAGATCTTTATAACATTCGTCAATTCGATGATGAGTCTATTGTAGACTTTGTCACTCATTGGAGAGGTATAATAAATCAATTGTCTTTCTCCCTCCCTCAATCTCAATAGATCAAGTTGTTTACTCGATCTTGCGCTAATCATATTTCTTCCACTTTAAGGATTCAAACCTTTCACACATTTGAAGAAGCCTTTACAATGGCACACAAACTTGAGTCCCATGCCATTGAACAAGGGAAGTTAAAACTTTGCTCTAAATCTAAACCAAATTTTTCTCGGTTTACAAAATCAAACCCTTCCACTTCTAACAAAGACAAGAATCAGGGGTCCACCAACGCTATTGTATTAAAAACATCATGAGCTGATAACACTTCTAATCAAACACCGCGAAGAGACTCTTCATCTTCTCAAAAAGGACCCTCGTCATCTCGATCTTTTACTTCGTTGGGGGAATCATATGCTTCTATCTTAGAAAAAATGTTGGAAGTTCACATGATCAAACTTCCCCTATTAGAAATTTTGATGAAAGCCAAGAACAACCATTTTGGTATAGGGAAAATGACTTTTGTCGTTATCATAGAACCAAAGGCCATGACATTGAATGATGTCAGACCTTCAAAAATCTTGTCCAAAAATTCATTGATAAAGGTGAGCTCATTCTGGATAACCCAAATGCTCCCCCAAATCAGGCACTTGATGTCTTTAAACAACATTTTCCCAATCATTCCCCAAACAATGACACTTCAGGGTCTCAAAAACCAAACACTCATACTATCAGCTTCATCTCTACTGAAGAATCTTCTTCTAAATCTGAGCCATCTACAAACACGTCGACTGAATTGGAACTTCCCCCCACTCTGTTAATTTATGAGATTCCACCATCTTCAGACAATCCATCTTTAAAATTTCCTCCATTGTTAGAGATGGATTCATCTCTCTCTGACTCTTTATCTGATCTTCCATCCATGCTTTGAAGAAAGTGTCATCCTCATCTGTCTCATCATCAGACATTCTTTCGATGCTTGAGGCATTTACATCCCTTCAAGTTTCCACTACGAATACATCTACTTCTATTTCTCCCATTTTTTCCATGACTATGCCATTGGTAAACATACCTATAGTCATACCAACTTCTCTACCAATGGAAGCGTCTTCAATTTTGACTCTTCCGTTTCCTTTCCTATAGTAGTTACACCCACAATTATTGTACCGGAAGTATCTCCCTCACAGGAACCACTTCTTCATCATCCACTTCTTCCATCACCAATGTTGCCTTGCCTATTAAGGAAAAATCTAAAGAAATAGCACCAGCACCTACACTTTTGGTTCCTAAACTTAAACCGAGACAACTAAAGTCTAACGTTACATCATCAGTACCTCACCATCTCCTTCCCCCGAAAAGGTTACAATCACCTTATGCGGTTGAAGTTGTCACCATCCCCAAAAAGGAAAACCAATATTTTGGACTATTAAGACTCTTGGTGCTTTCCCTCAAAAATCTCTCTCCGCGCCTCATAGAAAGATTGGATTTATCCACTGAGAAGGTGTCTTCTTCTACAACACCATCAAAACCATCATCTTCTTCTACAACACCTTCTTCACCGGTGTCTCGTAAAGTGGATTTACCCATTAGAAAGGCATCACCTCTTTTATCAGGACCATCATCTTCGTCACCAAAAGCCAAGGCACCCTTTGTTCCTCCTATCAGACCTATTTTGGGAGCTCCTCCCTCATCTAAGTCAGTCTTATCTAAATCATCATTTGTTTCGACCAAGCAGCCTTCTTCATCTCTGAAGACCACAACACTTGTCACATCTTCGTCTTCTTCAAAATCTATCTTAGGAGCTCCTCCTCCACCAAAATCAATCTTGCCTCACTTACTTCCATCTCAGGCACCCAAGGCTACTTCTCCCGATGTCCAGAAAAGTAAAACAATCCCTAAAAATACTATCAAACCAAACATGCAGATTCTTTTACCTCGATAGTCTGCTTAAGGTGAAAGAGGCACCTTCGTCATCTCTGTCCTCATCTTTGTCTACTAGATTCTATACTGAAATTCTTCACCAACTTATCCAATCTTCATCCATATCTCTTCCTCGATCAAACCCTATAATCCTAAAGGAGTAAAACCTTCCTGGTTCAACTCTGATTTGATTTGTGCTTACCACCACACTCCAGGACATGACACCGAGGGATGTAAAGCCCTTCAATCTGTCATTAGCAGTCTCTTGGAAGAAAGTGATCTTCTGCTGGAAGAGGAGGAGGACAAGTATCTCCTATCATCTCAACTACATCTAAGCCTGAACGGTCTACCCAGACCTCTAATTCTATTAATTCCACTCCGGATGATCTTCCACCTTCTCAAATCGACACAATTCATATCGCCACTAGAGCACAACAATATGATAATCTATCATCATCTACATCTCGGCCACGGGTTGTCATTTCTGCAGCCCCTGAAGGAGTTCCTCCTTCCTCATCAACCTCAGACCTCGGGTCTCTATTCGTGCTTCACCTCGGGCTCAGATTCCCGTATCAGTTGAGGAAAGTGTTATGAAACAACTTACCCATGCTCTGGTCAAAATGTCTCTTTTTGACCTCATTCAATCATCTCCACAGCATCGCCAGGATCTGATTGATAATCACACATATCGCGGTGAATTCAGATGAGCCCCAGCCTTTTGAGATGGTTGTTGGGTTGAATAGACCGTCAACCACCATTTCCTTTGAGGATTCTAAAATTCCTCCCCTTTCTTCTGAGGATTTAGAGGCTCCCCTCTTTATCATAGTTCAAATCAACAACACTACATTAAAACACACTATGATCGATAGTGGTGCTGCACTCAACGTCATTTCCTCTCACACATTCGAGCAACTTAAGTTACCAAAGAATGTAGTGTCACCACCGCCTTTCGCCCTTCGATCATTTAATGATCAGTTGGTGGTTACTTTAGGAACTGTGGTCCTGCCCATTCGGGTAGGTAAGAAACTACTTCATGAGCTTTTTACATTGTTGAAGGAAATTCCACTACAATATGATCCTCGGATGCTCCTAGGATTTGTACAATGCATTGTGTCCCATCAACCCTCCATCGATGCTTAAAATATCAGTATGAGGGAAAATCTATACTCATCCAGGAGATCCTTTTCCTTCCGCACAATGCGACATGACCACAGGGTCTGCCCCTCTAAAGGAGAATGCTTGTTCTCCTGATGAGGCTTCATCCTCTTCCATACCTATAACAAAACTACTAGATTTACAAAATCTAGAAGAGATGTTGCAGCATTTTTCACTAGGAGAGCTTCCTCTTCTCTCTTTTGATGCCCATCTCAAACCTAATGAGTATGGTAGACCAGACAAACAACCTGAATATCAGCCAGGTCTTGGTCATCATTGTCACCATTGGTCTACCCAATCAACAGACTAACTTCATTTACGGTGGTCTTGATACACCTCACTATCATCTAGATTCTCCCTAGGGCCAAACCCTATTCAACAGGGTTTGATTGTTTACAGAATCCCGCATTCATAAAAACTTATTTATATCGATGCGCATGTGGAAGGGATTTGGCCTAGGAAAGTATGAACAGGGTGTGCATGACCTCACATCCATTCCAACTCTTAAACCACATCAAAAATTTGGTTTAGGATTTAAACCTCTCTCAAAAGCCACCATCACCATTCTCGATGAGCCTCTTTCCATTGAGGAACCATCTTCTCCCAGCCAGGTCAGAAGCATCATTTGATGTGGATGACGCCATTTCCATCCCACCTAACTTTTTTTTAGTCAATACCATTTCCATAGGTCCATTGACCTATAAAACTAATGGCAAATCCACTTCCATACCATTAGTCTTCCCTGAAATAGTTGGAGATGACTCTCCCACTATCAACACTATCCACTTGTGTGGATGATGACTCGGTCCTCACCTATCTGGGGCAGAGGATTCCTATCTTCCTAAAACCATTCCTTCTGATACATCTACACTTCTCAATGAAGCCACTGTCGACCTTAATATAGGGACTTCTAAAGACCCTCGCATCATTAAGGTCGGCCAATCTCTTAATCCACAGGAGTTAGGAGACTTCACCACCTTTCTTTCCAACCATCGCCAAGCTTTTGCTTGGTCATATGAAGATATGCCAGGACTCGATCCTGATATTGTGGTCCACAATATCGTTACTCTTCCAGACATCAAACCGGTTAAACAAAAATTACGTAAAATGCACCTCGTGTAGCCCTTCTTGTTAAAGAAGAGTTACAGTGCTTGCTTTCTGCTAACTTCATCCAACCCATTGACTATCCACAATGGGTTTCAAATGTAGTACCATAAGAACCAAAGCTACTTGGGAAAATTTGAATTTTCACCGACTTCTAGGATCTTAATCTCGCTTGTCCGAAAGATGATTTTCCTCTACCTAATATCGACCAACTCATGGATTTAATCTAGCAGTCACGAGATGCTTTCTCTTATGGATGGTTTCTCGGGATATAATCAAATTCTCATCACACCAGAGGACCAGCATAAGACTTCCTTCATAACTCCTTGGGGACTTTTTGTTATCGTGTCATGCCTTTCGGTCTTAAGAACGCAGGAGCAACCTTATCAACGTGAAATGACCTACATCTTCCATGATCTCTTACACAAAACTATGGAAGATTATGTCGATGATCTCCTCGGTAAATCCAAACACCGTCAGGATCATCTTTTCATTCTTACACCTCTCTTTGAGAGGCTCATTCATTTTTGTCTTCACCTAAATCCATCTAAATGCGTGTTTGGCATTCTCACTGGTAAAATCTTAGGCTTTATCATTTCTATTAGGGGCATTGAAGTTGATCCCACAAAAATAAAGGCTATCCTTGAGATGCCTCCCCCTTCTAACTTAAAACAGCTCCGTAGTCTTCAAGGACACCTTCAATCAATGCGTCATTTTATCTCACAACTATCGGACCATTGTCAACCTTTTCATCATCTCCTCTATAAGAATGTTCATTTTGAATGGGATGAGCATTGCCAAAAGGCCTTTGATGATCTCAAAGCTTATCTTCTTTCTCCACCTGTGCTTACACCTCCATGTGAGGGGGAGCCATTCTATCTTTATATTTCTGTGACTGACCATGCTTTGGGAGCCATGATCTCACATCGGGATGCTAACGGTAAAGAACAAGCCATCTATTACATCAATCACACTCTTCATGAGTATGAAACACGCTATTCTGAAGCTAAAAATTGTGTTGTGTCTCTCTTCTTCATGACTTCTAAACTTCATCACTACCTCCTTAATCACAAAACTTATATTGTTACAAGTGTCAATCCACTCAAGAAAATGCATGCAAAACCCTATCACAATGATCATATCACTTGTTGGCTCATGCTCATGACAGAGTTTGATCTCGAGTTCATCTCACAAAAATCTATCAAGGGTCAGGTCATTGCGGATCAATTAGCTGATACTCCTCTTCCGGACACTCAAATTCCCCTTGCTCAATTCCCAGATGAGTACATCCAACAAATCGATTTCGGTTTGTCTCCATTTAAAATAAAACTCTTCTTTGATGGGTCCAAATGTCAGCAAGGGGGAGGTGCAAGGTTTCATCATGATTCCTCCTTGGGGTGCACCTATCCTGTCACACACAAGCTTAACTTTGAGTGTACCAATAATATGGCTGAATATGAAGCTCTTGTTTTAGGTCTTCAAAATGCCATTAATCTTGGCGCTCACCATATCGACATCTTTGGTGATTCTGAGCTCATCATTAATCAAGTCACTAGTGTCTATCAATGTAAAAATGATATCCTTCAAAAATATCACGATATCGTTCTCTTTCAACTTCAATATTTTGATAAATTTACTATCCAAGCTATTCCTCACACTGCGAAACCAATTCGCAGATACAATGGCTTCTTTAGCCTCACTTATTCTACCTTTTACCAAAGACTCGTGACTTTATGTGGTTGTTTAGCGTTTAGACCAACCATCTCATCTCAGGTAGTTGACTTCAATCAACGCCATCACAACCAACACTCAAGATGAGTGGTATCAGCACATTTTTTATTATCTATCCCATTCAGTGCTTCCTCTAGATCTGACTTCCAATGGCAAAAGATATTTTATCCTACGCGCTAATCGCTATACTATTCTGGGTGGAATCCTCTACAAACGTGGTTTTGATGGTATTTTGCTTCGGTGCCTCAAAACCCCTGAATCATCTAAAGCTATCCAGAAGTCCATGACGGTATCTGTGGTGGACATTTTAGTGGCTTGGCCATAGCTAAACGCATCTTACGTTTAGGTTATTATTGGCCTTCTCTTAATCGAGACTGTTGCGAATACACTAAGAAATGTGTCAAGTGTCAACAACATTCTAATCTTACACATATCCCTAGTCAGGCTTTGCAACCTACAGTGGATTTGTGGCCTTTTTCACAATGGGGTCTTGATCTCATTGGTCTCATCAATCCCCACTCTTCACAGTGTCATCATTCTATCATTACTACCACATAATACTTCACTAAGTGGGTGGAAGCTATTCCTCTTTCATCAACCAAAGCTAAACCCATTGTTGATTTTGTCTATCAACACATCATTTGTCACTTTGGTGTCCCACACAAACTCATCACAGAAAATGGTAAATCTTTCAAAAACATCGATTTGCAGAACCTTTGTGATGCTTTCAATATCAAACTCAACTTTTCTTCTCCATACTATCCCCAAGCTAACGGCCAGGCTGAGGCTTCCAATAAAACTTTGCGTAATATCCTCGCAAAGGTAACTAGTCGAGCTGGTAGGGATTGGCATTTACATATCCCTTTTTCTCTCTGGGCTTATCAGACTAGCATTCATACTCCTACTGGTGCTACTCCCTTCTCTCTCATCTATGGGTCTGAGGTGTCCTTCCTTTGGAAGTCCAGATCCCATCTCTTCGTGTCTCTCTCAGAGAATTTGTCTCTGATGAGGACTATCATCAAAATCATCTAGCGCAACTTGAATTGCTCGATGAGCGGCATCTCAATGCTCTTGAGCATCATCAAGTCTATCTTGAGCATGTCAAATGTGCTTATAACAAGCACTTGCAGCACCATGACTTCAAAATTGGTGATCTTGTTCTTAAAGAAAACCAAAATGTCACTACACTAGAAAGGAGTCAGTGTGGTAAGTTTTCTCCTAACTGGATGGGTCCGTATGTAGTCACTCATAAATATGGGTCCGGGGCTTATCATCTATCTTCCATGGATGGTGTACCTAAATGGAACCTCTTAATGCTTTGCATCTAAGGCCCTTCTACTTGTTAAAATCTATCTTACACGATCTTGGTCACAAAATAGATCTTTCATCCATCTACAACCAGTCATATATTTTTGTAGTGATTTGGAACTATGTGGTTCTCCACGTTATTTCTTTCTATACCTTAAATATGAGTACCATGCAGCTCTACTCATGGAATTTTTCTTATGGATATGTTCCTCCTCATGGTAGGAACACCTTAATCACTACTTCATCTATCCTAAGTGTTTATCTTAATCAAATCTACTCGGGGCATAAGTACGTGTTTGTATACGTTTTCTTCCTCTCTCTAATCTATTTGGTCTAAACTCAGCTTCTTCCAAAGCTCCAAAAAAAAAAAAAAAAGATGTTATCCTAATTCCAAAAGATAGACTGATCCCTCGAAGGACAGCTATCCATGCCTTATCAAATAAATTAAAAAGTATAGACCATTCCCTTGAAGGATGGCTACCATCAAATTCAAAATACAGACCACTCCCTTGAAGGATGGCTGTTTATCTCATGGAATTTTCAAGGCTTCTCACATTGATCAGCCTTTGTAGTAACAAACTTCCCCTCTTCACCAGTTTGTTCACTTTTTAGCATCATTGAAAGACTTCCCGTATCAATCAGTCTTTCTATATCTAGCAAACTTCCGCATTGATCAGTTTGCTCTTCTATCAAAAAAAAAATCATGAAGCTGAGATATAAGACCTTTTTTGATCATATGGAGACCCTATTTTCCCAATATGAGCACGTATTTTGTCCTTCATATATTTTGACAGATACATACTTACTTCTCCTCCATCTATCTCTTAGATCTGGTTTGTGACTAACTAGTGTCAGGTTCATTTTATCTATGTCTATGGCCTTATGTGCATCATCTTTCGGTTTCCTATCAAGTCTCTATTTATGGTTGGTTAGGGGCCTAACTTATCATTCTTTTTCCTATCTAGGTGTATTGCTTTTTATTTCTAATCAAGGATAATTTCATTACATCCCTTGTTGTCACAAGAGGCATTTCCCATTATTATTTGTTGTTCATCCAATTAAATTGACATTTAACATGTTAATTTAGTCAAATCTATCATCTATCTATACTCATCTTATCTACTTTGTCTAAAAACACATCAAAGCATGTATTAAAAACACATGTGAATCCATCTATCTATTTCATTAAAATTAAATTAACATCTTAAACATGTTTATTTTATCAATCTATCAATCACATCAAATCACATCACATCTATCCATCTATCCTCTATCAACATATGTCTATGTCCATCAAAATTACACTACATCTATCTATATCTATCAAAATTAAATGCATAAGTACAATCACATAACACAAAAATGATGAATATATATACATGAGTGTCTGTACAAAAAAAGAATGGATGGCTTTCAATCAAGCCATCTATATCATACATCAAAAATGCCTTCAAAATCGAGGCTACATCAGTATATCGATACAAAAATAACATATCTATATCGTAAAATCGGATAGGTGGAAGACACTATCTCCTCCACCCTCCTCTGGCCCAGGTTGTCTCTCCTGGCCACCTCCTATCGAGCTAGAAGCACCTACTGCTGGGGCCTACTGCCACCACCTCGATCTCTCCCGGTGCTCCCACCCTCCGATGCACCACTAGCTGTGGCTATCGCTGATCTCCTCCTCGCACCATAATGAGGCACATCAGGGGCATGTTGTGCCAAGGCATCCTCATAGTATCTCACCTCGGTGAGGAGAGCCTGATAGGTGCTCAGACTCACCATACCGGGTGCTCGTAATGGCATGCTGCTGCTACTGCTGGTGGTGGCCCTCCTGATGCCACACCCTGTGACCTAGACTCAGAAGTGGTGCCTGTATCACCGTATTTGGCCCTGAGGGCCTCTCTGTGCCGATGGTAGTGATCCTCTCTTGAATCACTTGTATCCCACTCCTGACGTGTTGTATCTCTCTCTAATATCAGTGCATCCCTCTCCTCCGTCAGAGCTCTAATCTCCTCGAGGGCAGCCTGGTGTGTGTGTGTGTTAGGGCAGCATGCTCTCCCTCCAGTCTCTCCAGCACTACAGCTATGTCCTCCTCATCTACATCTATGGATGCTGGGAGGTGTCATGGTAGCTCTATAGAGTACCATGCCACGTAGCCATCATCTACTCCTGCATCATCATCACTATCTATGGAAGGTGGGGCCTCCTCAATGGATCTGCTGTGCGGATCAAAATCAGCAGATCGGTCTCTCTGTTGTCCCACCTGTATGGCATATATGTGGTCGGGACCATCTGATACTAAACCAAACTACCTCAATACCCGTATAAACAAGATGTGCTCCCACATATCTAGCTTGCGGCCCCTAACCACCCTGCTCTCGTCTCAGCTCCACCAGGTGAGCATCCTGACTGCCCATGTCGGGTAGACCCGATATGGTCTCCAAATAACCTACTCTGGTGTCGTGTCCCCGAATCTCAATATACCACTCCATAGATCTCCTGTATCTCTCGGGGCCATGTCTACTTGCCATCACCGAAATCCATAATCAAGGGCCCCCTCTACTACTGGCATCCATGGAAGCCCTGATGGCTTGATCACTCACTTATATGCTCATATGCCCAACAATGGAGCACAAAGCTAACATCGATACTGTCTCCACGTTGCCTATGGTGTACATCCATAGCTCATGATATATCTGTGCTACTAGGGCATCGGCAAACATGTGAACACCTACCTAAACTCCAGGATGTCACAAACACATAGTCTAGTAATAACAATGGAAATCTCCCACCTCCTGAATCTGGTAGAGAAAAATAAGAGATCACCATCTGAATCAGCGCTATCCATCTACTCCTGGCATCATCATCTGTTGATATAATGTGAGGCTATCCTCACTACCTCGAACACTATCTCTGAATCATCTACCCTATCTCCATATAATCGTCCCAGGGCCCTCTGCTGCTGCTCTCATGGAGTGGTCTCTATCGGGTCCCCGGTGATCGGCAACCTCAAGATCCTATATATGTCCTCATGGGTGATGGTCATCTCACCCATCCTGAACCAAAATGTGCATGTCCTGTTGTCCCATCATTGTATCAATGCTCGCATCAACTCTACATCTCGAGGCACCCGTCGGTAGTAACAGAAGCCCCGAGCCCGGCTAGCTCTAGGTGATGCCAATCAACGTCTGTCACATCGGGAGAATGGTCTCCAAAAGCTCAGGAATAACATCCCACATATGTAAAGCCTCTCGTGCCTACATCACATGACATCATATGGTGTTAGCTTCTCATTTATTCAAATTACAACATCAAAAACACATTTACCTACATTATACATCTGATCTAACCAATCAGTGCATCGATTGAGTTCAATCGACGTCAATCTCATTTAGTCAACGTCGATTGAATTCCAATCGGCGCCGATTGAACCTAATCGGTGTCGATTTTTCCAATCGACACCGATTGAAAGGTGAGTGCCCAAAACACTCTGGCCTCTCACTTATCCAATTTTTTTCCTAAAAACTAGCATCCTAGTATGCTATTTAATGATAAAATATATACCAGGTTCAGGTAGATCCACTTACCCTAGGTCATGTCCTCTTCCACTTCTGACTGCTCCCAGAGGCTTCCATGTTGCTCAAAATCAATTTTTGACTCTCTCTAAATCAATCATCATGGTGTAAATAAATCGTTCACGTTTTCCTTTCTCATATTTATATGGGTTCGGTAACCGATTTTTATGGTCGGCACTGATTGGTTTAGTCAACATTGATTTTGTTTGATCGACACCGATTGAGGCCCATCGATTGGTTACAATTTTTTCCTTCTCACATCACTTCTTCTAACTCCAAGGTCTCCTCATCTTTTTTCCAAAGTGTTGATGCTTGGCTTGTTTATCTGATCATTATTATCACCTGGGTGTTGCCTTTTGGCACATATTTTTGGTATTATCACCCATTTCGAGTCTGTTCCCTACACATGGGTCACTCACATTTGTGGAAACTTAAAGATAGTGGGTTTATAGGCACTAACGTTGTCTGCTTTGCAGACCATCTGGTTGTCCCTACCAATGTGTCACTCTTTAGTTGCTACTATCTTGCAGCCTTCCTTCCACTCACGGGTCTATAGGTACTAATGTCATCTCATATGAAGACCGTCTAGTTTTCCCTAACAATGTGAGCTCCTTAGGTTGCTGCCTTTTTGGTTTTTTATGTGTCATCAATGATCAAATCTACTCCAGATATCTAGCTGGGGCATCCTTGCATTTTCATCTACCTTTTTCAAACTTAGGATCGGTTGGTCTTTTGGGATTCATCCCATCCCTAGTTTGAGGGGGATCACATCATCACCTTTTTTTTCTTTCTTCCAACTCCTTGTTTTTGTCTTGCAACTTTGCTTATCGCAAGTTACTCAACAAAAGGGGCAGAATGTAGACACCTAAAATTGGTTACCCAATTTAGTGTCCCCCGGTTCGTTTATCCTCTCGGGTAACCTAGGGCACCTTTATATCACCACTTCTCCCTTAGGGTATTACTTAAATATTTGATTTAAACATCTATCCTAAGTTTATTATACCCCATTGTGTTTTACCCATGGATAATTAAATATTAACTATTTAATTACACTTTTTACATGTATCTTAACCGCTTATCTACCCCATATCAATTCCTAACCTCCCATATCAATTCTATCCATCTATCCCCCTATTTCTCCTCCCCCAAACCATGTGCAGTGGGATATTTCCCATATTTGAGTCGGAAGGATCACTTTCATCTTTCCAAAATGTCCTTTTGGCCATTTTGGGAGTTTGTTCCCCGATCGGTTCCGACCGGTACTTTGGTCGATCGATGCTGATTTTTTTGGAAACGGCGCCGATTATACCTCTGGTCGGCGCCGATTACAAATACAAGGCCAAAATTTAGTTTTGGTTAGACAGAAAGAATGACAGAGAGTTTTGAGCATCAAGCCCAAGCATCATCTATCAAGCGAAAGTGAATTTGTCCAGATCAATCCCTGAGAGGAGTACCATTACTCTACTCCTACAACATCGACATCGTGAGCCTCCATCGATCTCTTGGTGACTCTGCTCCTACATCTAGTGAAGGTGGAGCTTTGTCAGTATCCCTACAGCTCCTGCAGATCCAGTGGACATTGACGATCTAGCCTTCATTGTCCATTTCTCAACCTTCCTACAATTTTCCCTAGTCACGCCGATCGACCGATCCCAATCGACGCCGATTGATCCTAATCGATGCCGATTCACCCAATCAACATTGATTGGCCTACGAATAGGTAAAAGAACTTAGGTAACACAAATCCAACATTGTTTTCACAGTTTCCTATTTTTTGTTGCTTTTTATCCACTTGTTTACATTCTATCTGTCATTTTTAATCAGAAAATCTAGACATTTACTTACATCTTTTATCATGTATGCTTCTTTCTTTAATTGAAAACATGGACTGACATCCACCGAGGGAGCTTATCGCTTCTGGACCCATTTTCAGGCAGTCCACCCAAATATCTTTTAACGTTGTCTTTTTCTGTCAAGTATCTGTGTCTCGCAGGTTTCTCAGATCTACTTTACAAGATTGCTCATGTGCACCCATTTTGTCATTTTTTGTATACATCAGCTTTGATTTCATTTGAATTTTTAAAGGTTTTTGTGTTTAGTTTGGTACATTAACTTGAACAAGTAAAAGCATGGAAATTCTTGAATGGAGAGGAGACCATTGGCATTGGAATCTATGGAGGAAGTAACCGCACACCGAAGGAGGAGGACCAGTTAAAGGTGATAGCACTTGGTTGCCAAGTATAGTAAGGTGCTCATAGATGTAAAGGCTGCTTCCCAATCTACTGAGGCTACATATGACACATGCGTGGATAGAGATAAGGTGGCGAGCTCCTTGGTTGCCACACTTGAAGCAGAGCTAAAAGAGTTCCAGGAGAAGAATAAAGGAAACAGGGTGGAGTGGGATAGAGTCCTGGCGAAGTAGAAAGAAGATCCGAGGAGATTGAGGCACTAAGGGGCTCAACCAAGACATGAATGAAGGAACTATATCCTCAAATTACTAGGATAATGGACAAGCTCACAGACTTGGGTAAAGATATGGAACAAATTGTGGACACTTTGGGTGCTAGGGAGCTGGCCTAAGTTTTGATGAGGTAAACCTCCTGGTTGGTGACCTCTGTCAGAAGGCACAGAACGAGGTCGATACATGGAATAAGTTAGAGGTAGTCTTGCGAAGGACTTCCCTAGCCTTTTGGTTTAGTGTTCCCCCATTCTTCATTCTTTCCCTATTCTTTCATTTCCTTATTCATCTTTGTAATATTTATCTACATCTTGGTTCCATTTAACCAACTTGCACCTTGGTCAAGTAGAATGTTTCCGAGGGCGGAGAATAGGTGTAGTGTGGGGTGATGTTGGGCCCCTAAAATATTGACTAAGTATGAAGGTGTGTGGGCACGCAAGACCCCAGTTATAGGATGGCGCGTAAGGAAAAAGTGCACAAGAGAAAAGGCTCAAGGAAGCATATAGTGTGTGACACGTGAAAGGAGGTTCAAGACTTAGCCAATTCAAGCAACAAAGGTATAACACATGAAAAGTGTGATCGGTTACATGCGAGATAACATGCCACCTAGCAACAGGTGGCCCAAGAAAGAGCATGCCAGTAAAGGAATATTCTAGAAGACCATCATGAGATGGAGTGGAGAGCTCAGGCCTGAGGAAACATGCTCATTGAAGGACCACATTCAACACTTGGCGATAGATCTTAGGGCGCGCAAGGCAAGTTGGTAGCGTGGGAAGGTGATAAATACAAGTGCCTACGGACAAAGAAAGGGGGATAGACATAAGAGGAGAAGATAGGAGAGATACACACAAAGAGAGATAACATGGGTAAAGCTCTATAGGATTACTGCGAGTGGGGATCTGATGTACTAAGCTTAGCATTGTAATTTCTTTTCTGTTTTTACGTAGTTTTACAAGCCTAGTGATGTGCATGACTACAGTCTACCCGCTATGGCTCTTTGTAATGAAATGATGAATATAATGAAGTTACCGATTGTAATTAGATATGAATATCAGTGGGTTTCATGTATATTTCATTCATAGAAGTTCTCTTTCCTTTCATGCTATGAATGAATGGTTGTATCTTTCTTTATGTTATATTATATGTTATGGAGTCTAATAAAACACACAGTCTAAAGAAACTACAAGGATCCGAGAGGTCCTAAGCCCTGTAATCCTTGTATGTCTAAAATTCTTTCTTGAATACTCCTATACTAATCATTGATGAATTCTTCCCACTAAAAACTCACATAAAAGAGAGACTTAGCACCCACACATGCCTCAGGTGAGCACTCATCTTCTCTTGGGTGATAGTGACGCACATGGGATTCCTTCCTCTTATAGTGGGAGTAAAATTGACTACACTTGTCATCACCTTTATAGATAGTTCGAAGTTTTTCCATATTTCATTCGACGTGTCACATTGCATTACTTTAACAAACTTGTATTTTGATAGGCTACATAGGATAGCATTCATCATCTTGGCATTGTTTTCAAAAGCCTTCTTTACGTTCATTCTATTGGTGGAACTAATGGGATTGTATATCTAACTATTACGATTACCAAATATCAAACCATAGTTCCATTAGATGTGTTTTCATTCTTATGCTCCAAAATGCATAATTTGTTCCATCAAACAATGGAGCCTTGTTTGAAGAAAAACCTTGTTTTACTTGATGAGTAGCCATATGTGCTTCCGAGATCTACCTTCCAATTATTATGTTATTCTGAAGGAACCCACTCTGATTCCAATTGTTAAGCACAAGATAATACTGAGAGGGGTTGAATCAGTATTATGATATTCTTATAAATTTAACACTTAATGTTAGATTTGTAATCATAATTAATCAGTTTCATAGTGAATATATCAAAGCAATCAATGAATGCAAAGAAAACCAACACACTACAAATAGACATGAATTTACATGGAAACCCTTTCGGGAGAAAACCATGGAGAAAATATTCTTTATTATATTTCTCAAATGTTTGTAGGCACCAACCTATAGGAGACATCAATCCCCAAGTTACAATTTTGTAGGCACCAACCTACGGGAGCACTAACCCTTTTTCTAAGCACCAACTGAGCAGGAGACACCGATCTCTTCAAATATGAAGGCACCAACCTTATGAAAAAAACTCTTTCTTATCTTTTATATTGTTGTTTCTTCAACAAATGATAGAACAAAAATGTTGCTAAGAATATTCTTCTGATTTATTTCAATCCCTTCACATATATAAATCACCTATGAACTCTTCATTAAAAATAAATATGCCCTTCACTCCTTTTTATGTTTCATATTTTCTCTTCTTCCTCTCTCCCTTAAACTTGAATGAAGCACTCAAATTTCTTTCCTAGACCAAATGATTCCACCTCCTTATATATTCTTCTCACATCCTTTCAAAAAGACACATCATTCCAACCGACACAACCTTTCCATTAACACAACTTAATTAAGTGCATTAGTTAGCTAAAACTAAAAAATATTTAATGCAGCCCATAATTATTAAATGCACATTAAACAATTCAATTAACCACTTGATACGAGCGTTGCCCATCCTTAGACAAATCATTGTTATCATTAAATCACTGCCAGCCATCATTAAATGTTCTTTTTCACCATAAAACATGGCATATGAGCACCTTAAAATGTTGATATCTCTCTCTTATGTACAGTTGTGTATATCTCACTTATACCATGATAATCCTTATGTAAAAATGCTTCTTTTCATGTATTTAAACTTTCGTTTTCTACCCTTCTATACTGCTGATTATTTCCATTACTTTCTACCATTTCCGTCAAAATCCGTCAACAGTTCCGTCAATTTCACATTACACGATTTTGTTAACCAAATACATCAATGATTAAGCCTTTGAAATCAATGACAATATTTCTAATAGGTCACCATGAGAGATTCATCTTATTTTCTAACATGGTGGGCCCTCAAGCCACCACGTGGCTTGCCACCACAACTTCAAATTCATTCGATATGCCTATCGAGGAATGACAAGTGGACTATGCCTTTTGAGTTGCATTGTAGGATTAATTTGAGCTCAATGAGCTATATTTCTAGCTCGGTGGGGTGTTCAATCCCCACCGAGGCCTTATATTTCTCAACGGTCGAGTGATCACAACATTTCCACAATTATCGAGATATTTCCATATGATTTGGGTTTTATCACTACAGATTTTGGGCTTATCTATTAGTTTGACCAAAGCCTATTTATACCAACTGTTTGGAAGATCAATGGTAAACTTGTCTTAAAGCTCAGCAAGGTTCGTATTCCAACTCAATGAAGCAATGGACAACTTGGCCATAGAGTTCAAAGATTCAACCGCATCATTAAAACTTGTTAGCCCAACAATTGGGCCTATCAACAAAACATGTGGCATTTGTAAACTTTTAGCTCAGCGGTGTTATTGGTAAGCCCCCAAAAAGGGTGAAATATGTGGTTATTACCATGTTTAGATATGCTTATAAGCCTATATTTAAACAAACAAAGGCCACCACCACAGCCAATGTGATATTTCCCACTTCCAAATGCAAAGCGAACCACCACAAAGTAAAATAGGTCAGCCGAGTTTGTGGGGAGAAGGATTATATCACCCAACCTCTCCATTTAAAATGGAACAACCTCACCAACCCACCTATATAGGGGTTGGGATAAGAAATGGAGGATTTGGTATATAACCACATATCTTGGGTGCTTTAGGCCTATAAAAGGCCCTTCCCACATCATTCTCAAACACACGGGCTTAGATTTTTAAAATCTTATTAGTGGCTAAGGATTTTAATATAGTGATGTTGGGCCCCTAAAATATTGACTAAGTATAAAAAGGCACATGGGCATGCAAGGAAGGGTTCTAGGAGGGTTTTATAAGGACCATGTTATGCACCAGCAGAACAAGATCTTGGGACTTAGTCATATTTGGTGTATCATGCAGGACATGAGAAAAGCGTTACACGCCTGCACATGATGAATGGATAAGGTGCCATTCTGGTGATAGGTTGGCCTAGGAAGGAATATTCCCTTCGATGGAAGCTTCTAGAAGACCATCATGGTAAGGAGTGGGGATCTCATGCCTTAAGGAGCATGCTCCCATGGAGGACCAAATATGGACACTTGGTGACAGATCTGAAGCCTCAAAAAGAAGAGGTGGTTGTTCAAGGGGCCTATAAATACAAGCACCCGTAGAAGAAAAAGGGGAGAGATCAATAGAGATAGGAGCTCTCTACAGAAATGCTGCAAGGAGTTGTATTGGGTCAGGTAGATAAAATATAGGAGAAGGATGCATCAAGGGGCTTGGGATTGTAAATTTTATTTTTAAAGAGCTAAGGAATTTAGATCTAGTTATGATGTATGACTTCAGTCTGCCTATATCGTGATGTTTTGTAATAAATATGATGAATGTAATAAGGTTACAAACTTATCTAAATATGATCATTAATGACTTTGGTCCATCCTTATATCTCCATATTTCTATTTCATGTATGCTTATGAAATGAGTATGAATCCTTATGCATTTTCCTTTCTATTTGTTTTCAGTCCCATTATGTTAAATTATCTTTCTGTTTGGAATGACTGCATTGGTCTAGAAGCCATTCTAAGCTCTATGATGATTGCATGTCTTGTTTCCACTCACTCTCTTTAAATTCCTATCATAGATGATGTTTCCCACTAAACTCACATAAAGGAGAGACTTGGCACCCACATGTACCTTCGGTGAGCACCCAATGCTTACTAGGTGATAGGCCGGCACACATGGGGTTTCCTTGTTCTTTGGTGGGTGTAAAAATGACTACATCTTGGTTCCATTGTTGGGACCTCTTTTCAAAGTTGTAGTGGGAAATAGCATACATCATGATCTGTGCAATGAGTGATGACAGAGTGTTTAACTTTGGAAAGTGTTGAATCATGGTTTAAGAGCATAGAGGATGAATTTTCTTAGAGATTCAACACTAGACCTGAGTTTGATGCATGTAGATGGGTAGAAGAGAACCTCTACCATGATTTGTATGAAAAAAATTCTATTGCTTCCCATTATAAATGTATGAATGGATCTCATCATATGCATATAGATCAAGTGGTATTATAGATCACTTGCGTGGACCCAAGAAGAGTACTAGAGGCTGCAAGATGCAAATCTAGCGTGGACTCATGTTGTGGATCATTGGTGGAAAGGAGTGCTAACTAGCTACACCCTGGAATATGCTATTTCCACATATTCTTGTTTGGACGTTGCTGAGTTTGAGTTTTTGTGGGAGCCTAAAGGATCATTTCTATGTGCTATCCCTCTGGCAATGAAGATCTTGATTATTACCTTGAGTTTAGAGGCATTTCGATGGCCGCTAAATGCGTTACGAGCACTTTGAGTGAGTTAGCTAGGGTGGAGGAAGATGGAAGATATTACAACTAAGAAAGAAAGGAAGGAGATATGAATCAAGTATAGTGAAGAATGTGAAAGGGAGATTACTAGACAATGCGAGGTTGCAAGTGTGATGGATATATGGAGGTAGACATTATGGGAAGGATTTAAGGTTCACACAGAGGACATGGAACCTAAGCAATCTATGCTACCCCATCTTGGAAAGCACGTAAGAGAGACCCCTTTGGCTTCTGATGAGAGTTCGTTATGTAGAGAGAGAAGAGTCATTAGTGCGTATTTAAACCCACCTAGTGACTCGAACCACGGCACTTGGTTTTCTAGATCAAGGGAGGAGTATTGTTGACCCATTTGGTATCAGTGGAAGTGATAGATATGTGCCCATGAGATACAATTTTTCATTTCCTACTTCTATGGCTATGTATACTATTCCATTATTCAGAGGAATTTTTGGAAAAGGAGAAAACACACAAGGCATGGGTAACACATTAGGGAGTGGTGCAAGGCACATATATGGCAGTGGAAAAATCTCGTAGATGGTTGGTGTGTAGTTTAGTGGGATGTTGGGGACACTAGGTGTGACCACTTCAGGCCCATTACTAGTTACTGGTGGATCTAGAGGTTGAACTGGTGGATCTGGAGGTGGAACTAGTGGATCTGGAGGCACATGACCTAGTGGATCTAGTGGATCTACTAGAGGGAATACCAAAGGGAACATGAGGGGAAACAAAGGATGCAGGCTAGGAGAACAGGGGGCCTCAACCACCTCCTCAATTCTTCTTTGATATGTCTTTACATTTTCCAGATTATAGGGGTATTGAAGATGTTGTGGAGCATGTTCATAAGTGTGAGTTGCTATGGCGCGCAAAGGGGATTACAACCCCAGAACAGATGGCCATTCATTTTACAACAATATTTTAAGGGTGTGCCAATAGCTGGTATATGAAGTATGACCCACATCAGATGGTGGTAGATTACACCGCATTTAAAAATGTCTTACTAGAAAAATTCCACATCCCTGAGTTTGAACAGAAGAGCATCAGCGCCCTTAAGGAGATTCAACATGGAATGGAAAAGAGTGTGTGGGAGTATGACGCATGGTTTAAGACTCTCCTGTCAAAATTATCATATGACATTCACCCTTCATAACATGCCCAATGGTTTTTGGAGGGGTTATAACATCATTTAGAAGGGCATTATCCCATAAGAATTTCATAGACTGCACAAGGCATTAGAAGCTGCCCTACGTGTTGAAGTTGTTGGGAGAATTGACACTAGTATTAGCCCATTTCTAGAAGCTCAAATCGCTATTATGGCTAAAGCGAGGTTGATATGTTTTATGTGAACTTATCTCATGACACTCACAATGGAATGTGGTGTACATATTATGAATTAGAGGGCTTGCCAAGGATAGTTGCCCCGGAAGATAGTACGTGTCGTAACAATAGACAATGAAGTTTTCATGGGGACTATGATGCGAGTAGATGTCCCTTGTTACAACGTGTAATTCGGAAGAATATATCTTGCTACTATAAGATCTGCACTTCTACAACCCATGATACCAAGGATTGTCAACTTATTGACCAGATCCATGAGGCCATTGATCATGGTGTGCACCAAACCAACATTTCTAGTAGTTCTAAGGGTGATGATCACCATTATGAGGAGTGTGCAGATGGAGGCACGTGCGGAAGGGGATTTCCATAGGATTCCATGGTCGTGGTAACCACAGAGGAAGAAGTGAGTTCCCATGTGGAACCTATTTTAATTATGGATCTATAGACCACTACAAGCGCAAGTGCCTAGACTTATTGCAGTGCTCATGGTGTGGGAAGAAGCACAAGTATGAGGAGTGCCCTGATTTTTTTGAGCACATGAGTCAGTAGCACCAGAAAGACAAGGGTGTTGCAATGGTAAGCATTAAGAAGGATGACACATAATGGATGCCACGAGTGACACAAGATGTAGGCTTGGAATTAGTTGTGGTAACAACAAGAGCAGAGGCCACGTGCGGAAAGGAAATTCCAAGGTAGAAGAACCTAGTTTCAAGGGAAAAAGTGGTACATGGGAAGTACCCGAGATCCCGCACATCGAAGGAGGTATATTAAGAAACCATGGATGTCATTCGGAATTTGCAAGGAGAAATCCAAAGGTCTAAAGGATAAGTCTAGGAGGGAGGATAAAATAAGAAAGGTCGAGGCACCAAAGGATGACCTGGATGAGGTCAAGGAAGTATGTAAAATGCTAAGGTGAGAGAATATTATTCCCTTGTTAGGAGCATGGTTGAGAGAGAAGGTACCATGCACCGGAGAAGAGCGTGAGAGGAAGGTATTACATGTAAACCTTCCCCCTCACAGCCTTGACTATGATAAGGATATCATGTTAAATGCGGTTGTGGATGGATGGTTCCTTAGTAATATCCTCATCAACACAAGTGCGGAGGTCAATGTTCTCACCTTAGATGCATGGCATAAAATGGGAAGACCTGCATTATAGCCATATTCAAATGTGTTGTATATGGTGAAAAAAACAAAGGTAATTCCCATCGGTGTCTTAAAGGATGCAACTATCACCATTTAGGGGGCTAAGTTTATTGGGGACTTCAAAGTCTTGGTGCTCACCAAGGTAGACAATTTCAAGCATTAGTTGGGTGCCCATGGTGCTATAAGAACAATGCATATCTTTGGTTCAACAAGGGATACATAAGCTTTGAAAATGAGGAGGAATGGGTCATCATACCCCTGGCTAATGGAAAATCAACACCCTATACTGAACCTTTGGGAGAAGAGGTCCTGGATAGAATATATGTGTGCTTAATTAGGGATCCAAAGGTAATCCATCCCATAGAAGGAGTTATCTAGTTTGAGGATGCTCAGTCCTTAAGTGACACCACCAATATAGTGTGTGATAATTGGGCACATGGGACCTATGAGTTAATCAAATGACATTTGAGAGAATCGGTGAAAAAGGTGACTAAGGTGTGTACGGTTCGGTGCGTAGGAGGAAAGAAGTTACCTAAGTATTCAGGAGGAGCCTTCCCTAAGATCTTTTTATAGGAGATGGAAGCTTAGTGGAAGAAGGAGAATGAATGAAGAGGGATGTTAAGCTATATCCTACTCGGGACTTGTGGGTGACACATTGGGAATGGCATGAGGTGAGAATTTCCTTCTCCATAAGGTTTTGCAGGAGCAATGCACCCACGGCTATAAAATACTACCATGGTAAAGAGATTGCTTCCTTCCATATCCAAGCATGTGAGACATCCTGGATGGGAAGCACAGAAGCATTGCCACCTTCATTATGGGTTCACAAGTTATATTCCACCCTACAAGGTTGTGCATGCACATGGTACATTCACACTGAGACACGCCACCAGATAGGGATTGACAAGAGTTAGTGGTTGATCTCATTCAAACATTCAAATATCAGTACAAAACCCTTGGTGGATAAGGCGTTGCAGGTTGTCAAGTGCCTTACCATTGGGGATAGTGTCATGGTAGAAGATAGGCTCTTGGACTTGCTAGGTGAACTTGGCCTAGAGGCATGCTTTGAGGAATAAGAAACATAAGAGATACGGTTTGAGCATGCATGTATAGAGAAAGAAAAAGGAAATATGGTTTATATAATTGATGGGGAAGAGGTAGAAAACTTGGATGTTGACCATTCTATAGGGATGCGTGAGGTGTTAGATAGTTCTGATGAATGGGTGCACACCTATCATGAACCTTTAAAGACAAAGAAGGTTAACATCGGCTCAGGAGCAAAGCCTAAAGAGGAAATCATTAGAGACTATTGGTTAGAGAAAGAAGTCTCTAAGATCATTTATCTTTTATGTGAGTTTGAGGATTTATTCCCATGTGGGTATCATGAACTAAAAGGCATTCACCATTCCTTAGGGGAAATGAGAATTAATTTGAAGGAGGGTGTGCGCCTGGTCTGGAAGAGACCATACTGAATGAATCCTAACCTGTGCATGAAGGTCAAGGAAGAAATAGATAAGATGATAGCATCGGGTATCATTAAAGTTGTTGAAGAGTCAGAGTGGATAAGTCCAATGGTAATTAGCATCAAGAAGGACAGAAGGATAAGGATCTGTGTTGATTACAGGGGACATGAATGCAAGTGTGTATCATTGATCCTTTCCCAACCCCATTTACTGAAGAAATTTTAGAGGGAGTGGCAGGACATGAGGTCTACTCTTTCATAGATGGATTCTCGAGCTATCACTAGGTAAGGATCGTGAAGGAGGACCAGAGGAAGATGAATTTTGCCACTAAGTGGGGAAGTTTTTCCTATACAATCATGCCTTTTGGGTTGAAGAATGCACCTGCTGTGTTCTCACGCATTGTGGTACAAGCTTTCTAGGACTTCATCCATAAATTTCTTCAAGTCTACCTAGATGATTGGACAATATATGGGCTAGTGAAGGACCATTGTGACAACTTAAGGTTAATGTTTGAAAGGTGTCAGCAATTGAGGATATCCCTCAATATTAAGAAATGTTTCTTTCTACCTCGTTTGTAACATTATTAGGACACATCATATGTAAGGAGGGCCTCCTAGTAGATCCCATAAAAGTTGCAGTAATTGTGGGATTGAGAGATCCTACTAGTCAAAGCACATTGCTCAAATTTCTTGGGCATACGAGGTACTAAAGAAAGTTCATCAAGGGATATGTCAAGATCACCATGCCATTAGAAGAGTTTCTTAAGCATAAAAGTTCCTTTCATTAGCGAGAGTCACAGAAATGACATTTGACACTTTACAGGATAGGCTTATCACCGCACCCATACTATGATTCCCCTCTTGGGATAAGCCCTTCCATGTTCACGTTGATGCCTTAGGGACTGACATTGGAGCAATACTTGCATAGCCTAGTGAAGTGATTGTTGATCATCCTTTTGATTTGCAAGAAGTAAGTTAACACCAATGGAGAAAATTATACTACAACTAAGTGTGAGGAATTATCAATGATCTACGTGCTTCACAAGTTCAGACAATATTTGCTAGCAACTCCATTTATATTTTACACTGACCATATGACATTGAAATACTTGGTGAACAAGCCCATTCTACAAGGGCACATATGTTGGTAGGTACTATTGTTCTAAGAATTTTATTTCACTATGGTTTTCAAACCCAAAAAAGTAATTCCAGACCTAATAATTTTTCTTGATTCAATTTAGGGGAGGACATGCAAAGCATTGAGGATACCATGCTAGATGCACAACTATTTAGGTTACGCCGTACACCCTCAAACTTAGAAGATATTGTAGTATTTCTCAAGACAGGTGTAGCATCGGAAGGGATGAAGGCATTGGATAAAAAGTGGTTAGCTATACACTCTGCACCCTACATGTTGATTAGTGGGGATTTATACAAACTAGGACGTGATGAGATTCTGCATCGGTGTGTGCTAGAACATGAATGCCCAGCCATAATAGAAGAAATGCATGGAGGTAGTGCAGGTGGACACTATACAGGTGATGCCACTGCACGCAAGATATTAATGTTCGAATTATGGTGGGAGATCCTATGTCAAGACTGTAAGGAATATTGAAAGGTGTGTGACCATTGTTAGCACATTAGCAAACCAGGGTGACTAGATGAAATTCCTTTGCACCCTATTTCCAGTGCCAAGCCATTCAAAAAGTGGGTTATAGACTTTGTAGGCCCTATTGCACTAACCGCACATAGGAATAGGTCATGGTATATAATAACTTGCACAGATTACTTGATAAGGTGGGCGAAGCGGCCCTACTAAGGATTGTACAACACCTCTTTGTGTGACAAGGTTCCTATGGGAAAACATTATTACAAGGTATGGATGCCCTTTGAGTTTGACTAGTGACAGGGGTACACATTTTTTGAATGAGACAATAAGGATTCTATTAGTAGAGTTCATGGTGGCTCATCACAAGACTACACCTTACCATCCACAAGCAAATGGAACTGAGAGGCATTTAACAAAATACTTAGTCACACATTGACTAAGATATGTGATGTTGGTAGACAAGATTGGGATGACAAAGTATCAGTCGTTCTTTGGGCATATAGGACAACCTACAAGAGGTTGAATAAGGCCACACCATTCCAATTGGTGTTTGGCATAGAGGTTGTCCTACCAGTTGAATTCATGTTACCTTCTCTACATATAGTGCACATAGGAGGATTAGATGATGAACAAGTGCTAGAGGAAATAATAGAAAAATTAATGTAGCTAGATGAGAGATGATCATTAGCCAGGTGGAGCCAAACAAATGAAAAAGCAAAACAAAAGGCATGGCATGATCATCACATTAAGAACAAGAAGTTTGAGGTTGGGCAGATGGTCTTACTATATGATTCAAAGTTTCTGTGCCATCCTGGAAAGTTAAAATTCCATTGTTTAGGCCCCTACATCATCTCGTACATCCTTGATTCATGCATGTTCCAGTTCCAAGAACTGTATGGGATGTGATTTCTAGGGCACTTCAATGGAAGTAGGTTGAAGCCCTACTATAAATAAGTCTTCTTGGTGTTTGTAAATAAGGTAGTGTTGCCAGTTAGTTTAGGATTTCCCTTAATGAATTTTCTTTTCTTGTGTTTCCCTTTCTCGTTGTTGTTTTTGTGTTGTGCCTTAGGTGTCTAGTAACCTCATTATTTTTTCAAAGGTTATGAATGTGCAGAGGACCACACATTGTTTTAGTGTGGGGTAGAATAATGTGGAGGAAAGTGCAAAGTGTGAAGAACCAGGAAGGATTGTGTTGGAAACCACTGGTTGAATAGCCCTAGGATAGGAAGTGCATGGAAGGAAAGGTGAAAAAGGATGGTTAGTATCAAGGTAAGGCTACATTATGGATCCACGTACAAAAGAGGAAGAAGCACAAAAGCAACACGAGGTAGGTGAGAGAAAAAATCATGACAGAAGTACCTTCGGTGCTGGTGATATGCGCACAAGAGTCTCCTATCAAGATGGATTGGTTACATGCTAGAAGGTTGGGGGATTGTCTGAAAGGTTGGGTGTTGGACCCCTAGAATATTGGCCAAGTATGAAGGTGTGTAGGCACACAAGGTCCCAGTTATGGAATGGCACGCAAGGAAAAAGCACACAAGAGAAGGGTATAAGGAAGCATGTAGCACATGTGACACACAAAAGGATCAAGACTTAGTAATTTTGGACATCCAAAGTAGAACACATGAAAAGCATGACCCGGTTACACGTGGATAAGATGCCAGCTTGGTGACAGGTTGGCCCAGGATGGAGCATGCTTGCGATGGAATATTCTAGAAGAACATCATGGAATAAGGTGGAGAGATTAGGCCTGGAGAAGCATGCTTGCATGAAGGACCACATTCAGACACTTGGCACCATATCCGAGGAAGCTAGAGGATAGATTAATAGTCTAGAAAAGCTATAAATATGAGTGCCTACAAAGACAGAAAGACATATATACATATACACATAGAGATAGACATCTAGAGAGTGAGCGGAGCTCTATAGAAATGCTGCGAGGACTCTGTCAGTGAATGGTTGTATTTGGGAGAGAATGCATTAGGCCTAGGGGTTGTAAATTTTCTTTTGGGAAGTGTAGTTACATTAAGTCTAGTGTAATGCATGACTGCAGTCTACTTCTCTGTGACCCTCTGTAATGGTTCCATGGATGTAATAAGGTTACCTGTTATAATATATACATGAATATCAATGGTTCTAATGCATATTTCTCTCTTATGAGTTCTCTTTCCTTTCATGCTAAGTATGAATGCTTGTATGTTTCTTTCTATCATAATACATGCTATGGATTATATTAAGCACCCGATCTGAAGTGATTGCAAGGATCTAGAGGCTGTTCTGAGCCCTATGGTTCTTGTATGTCTTCCCCTCTGAAATCTCTTACACTAATCATAGATGATGTTTCCCACTAAACTCACATAAAAGAGAGACTCGGTACCCACGTGTGCCTCGGGTGAGCACCCAATTTTCATTGGGTGATAGGCCGACACACATGGGGTTCCTTTCTTTTGGGATAGGAGTAAAAATGACTACATCTTGGTTCCATTTCGAGACCTCTTTTCGAAGTTGTAGTGGGATCTAGCATACATCATGATCTATGTAATGAGTAATGATAGAGCAGTTAACATTGGAAAATGTTGAATCATGGTTCAAGAGCATGGTGTAACACCCTGAACTATTGTTACTACCTCCTAAGCATTCAAGTGTTGATATATGATTTCTTCTGTAAAAGGATGTGTTCCTTTGATTGTGAAGTCATGCTTGATATGGATTGTATCTTCTTTGCTCTTGAAGATCTTTGACTGAGTCAGGATATGCTTGGACTCTTTTATTTCTTTCATTTTTAGCACCTGAGTTCAATTTGATTTCGAAAGGAATTGTGGATTTATCCATCTTTATGACTCAGCCTTGGATCAGTTGCATTGATCCAAGAGATGTTTTAAGTTTATTCTGGATGAACAAAAATTATAGACCTTACGAAAGTTGCAAGGTCTGAATGTGTTGAATAAGCAATTCTAGAGTCTAACTCAGGTTGATCGTGTTAAATGAATTGGTTCCCGATATCGTAATATCAGGAAGGCCTAGACCTTAAGCCAGGTAATAAATTCTGGTGTATACTGCAAGCTTATTATCAATGCCGGATAGAATCCATTTCGGGAATGTTATACCTGTTGGTTCTAATACTGATCAAACCTACTTGTGGGACCTAGAATGGATTCGTTAAGGTTAATAACCTTAACCTAAACTATAACCTATGGGTTGAATTATTGCTAAACTAACCTAGCCCTAAACTATAGGTTTAATGCTCCTAAGGTTAGCTACCTAAGCACTATGGAAGTAAGACTAATGTCTTACCGTAAGATCTAACCTATGTTTCTAACCTAACTAATGATCATGGATGAAGGGGGACCTATGAAGGGGTGTGAGTCATGGGCGGTGGTTTCCATGGCATTAAATGAAGTGGATAAGCAAGAAGGACAAGGGATATGGCAGATATTTCAAATGGCTATTGAGACCGACATGGCAGAGTCGCCAAATCTGGGAATGGTCGTTTGTTTTCATTTGTCAATCGCCAACTTTGGCGGTCGGTGGCAATGGAGATTGGGCGGGAATCTTGGAGTTAATGTCATTGATGAACTTCGGTTCCCGAGCACGGATTGCTCGGGAAGGCATGCAAATGGAAAACTAGTTGGTTGTTTGGTTTTCCATACGCTCTTTTTCTCTCTGTTTGATCACTGGTTCTTCGAACTAGTCTACTTTGTGTTGCATGGCAACTATGAGATTATCTAGCTCTTTTCTCTATTGGGGAAAGTTTATAAGACATGAGGGTAACAAATTATTGTTGTTGAATCTATCATGGAAGAAGAGGAGAAGGTGCGAGCACATTCAGAGGTCTTCTTCAGATTTTTAAGTGACATTACCAGGCATGTTAGGCCCTGACTTTTAAAAATCTTGCTTTACTCCAAATGCTTTCATTAAAACAACTTTGTTCAGGTGATTTCAGTTCAGTTGGTTTGAAGCAATGTTTTGGTTCTTCTTTTCCTGTGGAATTAGGAATCTCGAGGTTATTTGATGACTTTGTTGGAATGTTACTGTATTTATTCTTCCTTTTGGATTCATTTCGATTAAAGACCGGTTGTGCTTTTATTGTTGATTGAATCCTGTTGAATCTTGCTGTGAATTCTTGAAGTTTCTTCTGTTTGGAATGCTTGCTGTGATTATACTACTTGAATGTGACTATTGTCAAGGTCCTTACTGTGTTTGTGATTTTGGGTTAGAATCTGTTGAAAGTTGCAAGGATTATATACGAAAATGACTCAGTGTGAGTCTTTGTAATGTTTCGTATGTTTCGACTTCTGTTGAAGTTTTGCAGTGGATACTTTTTAGCATGATATTGTTGGAATTCTTGAAATGGATAGTATGTTTCAACTTCTGTTGAAGTTTTTCAGTGAATAATTTTTAGCATGATATTGTTGGAATTCTTGAAATGGATAGTATGTTTCGACTTCCGTTGAAGTTTTTCAGTGAATACTTTTTAGCATGATATTGTTGAAATTCTTGAAATGGATAGTATGTGTCGAAACTTCATTTGAAGTTTTCAGTGAATACTTTTTAGCATGATATTGTTGGAATTTTTGAAATGGATAGTATGTTTCGACTTCTGTAGAAGTTTAGTTGAGAATACTATATGGTTTCGACTCCTTTTGAGTCCTTGAAACGTAACTTATGTTTTTTTAACTTCTGTAGAAGTCTTGTTGTGCATACTATTGGAATCCTTGAAATGGATAGTATGTTATCGACTTTTGCAGAAGCTTGTTGTGGATACTCATTGGTTTTGAGTCTGTTGGAGTCCTTGATATGATGCGAGTTGGCACAATTCTCCATTTAAGTCCTCGTTGTGCATGCATATCGTACAAACTCTTTCTTAACATTGTTGTGTTATATTCAGTTAAACACATGGGAATTAAAGGATGGGTTTTTCTTTACAAACTTGACTCTATTTGAGACCCTGTTGTATTTCGTAGTAGCTCGATTTCGATGAAACTTTGAGGAAATTATTGTTATGGAATTCGGCTTCTGTGAAGACCTTGTTGTGATTATTTTTCTTGAAATCGGCTTCTAATATAAGTCCTTGTTGTATAATTGTAGGGATTTGTTTCAGTTGAATGAAGCTGTGCATGTTTGTGTTTCGACTCAGTGTGAATGTCACTGTATTTGCATATGGAAACGTTATTTGTTTTTAATGTTATCTTGTCTCGAGTTTGACTGAAACAAAGAGCTCTTAGCTGTACCATGTCAGGCGATGGCATTGGGTATTTTCATGTTGATGAATGATATGGAAAAGATTTGTTGAGTCTTTCATGGTTGGATTATTTTCTTTTGCTTTGTTGCGAGAGCTCTTGTAATGCTTAATAGCTACAGGTGATTTTTATTAATGAATTTAGATGAAACTGTAGTTTCTTCTTGTGATCTCGACTGTTTTAAATTGCATGCGTAAAAGTAATTACGTTATTTTAGAGGAGTCGGTACAGTCCAGAACATGATTGAAATGGGAATCTGATTTACTCTGTTTCCTTCTCCTGAGCTGTAAATTATATGTTGATGTGTAATAAGAGGAATAAGAAAATACTCTCTCTCTCCTAGTCTGGAAACTTTATGTGCTTTCTTCTTGTATCCTTATGCGATCTCTACGGTAAGGGCATAACAAGAATAGACTGTGGTATTGTATGGAGAGACTGGTATAAAATGTGTGTTGCTGTATAAGTAGGTATACTCATCAATACCATTAAAATAATGTATGATTGAAAGGAAATTACGACAGTTGAGCTTGTTGAATGTTATAAACTGCCTTTGAGTAATTGTTAGAAACATTCTTGTAGGAGTTTTGTTGTCTTTAGAATGGTTGTATTCATTTGTTCTTAGTCTCTAACATATAAGATGAATAGCCTGATTTATGTTTGGAATTTGAAGAAATGATTTCATTTAAACAGGTTGTTTAATGAGAACAATTGGTGGATTGCAATTGTTTTAAGAATTAGTGCTTATCATGCTCAGTTCACCGAACTGACCCGTGTTGACAATTTTTGCAGATGGTTTCCATAAGTGGTAAAGGCACGCAGATCTGATATGATGTTCAAATTGTTTAATTTGGTTTTATGATGAATTCCAACTTGATTCTCTAAATGTACTACTTGAAGAAAGATGTTCTTTTGCTGTTGAGTATTGTATCAAATATGCTGAATGCATAAAATGTATTTGATTAGCTTAGAAATGAATGAAATGAGGTATTTGTTACTTATGTGTTTGCATTCGTATCTTGATGGATTGAACTTCTTCGGTTTGAATGATTTTAAGAGCATTGTTATTATTGTATACCTTGGAGACATTTGGAATTCTCTAAGTAAACTTTGCAAAGATTAGGTGACTGAATACTTGTGAATGTTTAGTAGTTCTGTTATGTTCTATCTAAAGCTAAATTGGAATTTAGATCACTGTCTTTCGAGAAGCTAAGGTTAAAATAAACCTCAACAGGAAGCTGAACGGGTTGAATAAATTATTACTTCCTAGTCTTGATCTAAGTCAAGACAACGTTTAATTTGATTTTAAATCACTATATCTTAATACTAATAAGTAAGATATATTTCAGTTATGAGAACTGATATAAACCTAAAAGGGTATGGTTAGCAACCTTATGAGAAGACTTAGGGCTACTTGCCCAATTTCGTTGATTTAGATCATTGTGTAACAAAGAACTCCTTAATGAAACCTCAAATCTTATTAACTTCTCTTTGTGAAATGGGTCTTAATAAGAAAGGCAATTCTAAGGTGAGGAACCCAGGGGTTGGGAAAAGACTACCCTAAAAGGAGCGTCTTAAAGTATAACTTTAACTCAACATAAGTAACACCTTAAAGTTAAGTAGATATTTTCGAGGTGGATTTGAAGGTTGATGGCACAAGTCAACTGCAGGGTTGTACCTTCGAGAAGATTAGGATCTTCTCGAAGATACAACAATGTAGGTGACTTATGGCGACACCCTTTGCATTGATCGTTAAGATTTACACCTTAAACTCGAACAAGTTTTACTCCGGGACTAGTTAGGAATGTGGTCATGATATGAGGCTGCCCTGGAGACTCGGGGTACCTTGACACATAGGGTTAACTAGGGTTGACCCAGTATGTCAGCGTATCCCTAGTTCTTGAGAACATCCTTATATCATTGTCATATTATTAATCCATTCCTGAGTGAATAACTTGGGATAGGGGAGGCTGACAGAAGTCAGTGTAAGACATTCTACATAACATAGGAATGGGGTGAAGGACATATTCCAGATTGATGAGTATGCCATCAAGGAATATGAGACATAAGCAGTATGTTTCAAATCTTTGGCCAAAGTATCGCAAGCTGCTGATTGTGTTGTCCCATGTCACCTAGTCTGAGGGACGAGATGCCGATGAATAATGGTAACAATTATTCAGATAGGTTCCTTGGACAGAGCATTCTGAATCCCAGATTAGGGAAGAGAACCACAAGAGTGATGTGTTAAAATAAAAATGCCAACTCTTTGATACTCATGAATAGATCGGTAGATTACCGAGTCATGGAATGAATAGATCGGAGGTACTCCGAGTCATCACAGCTGCATATGGTTATCTGTTATAAGAATGATTGTTATGATCTGAGAGTTCTAAATTATGTATTTAGAACTAGGATGCACCTATCAAAAAAAAAAAAAAATCTTGTTCTAATGTACTAAATTGAGGACGTTACACATGGAGGATGAATTTTATTAGAGATTCAATACTTGACCTAAGTTTAATGCACGTAGATGGGTAGAAGAGAATCTCTACCATGATCTCGTATAAAAAAATTATGTTGTTTTTCTATGGAACTGTATGAATGGATCTCAACCTATGCTTCTAGATCAAGTTGGCATTATAGATCACATGTGTGGAGCCAAGAAGAGTACCAAAGGCTACAGGATGTAGATCTAACATGGACCCATATTGTGGATCATTGGTGGAAAGGAGTATTGGCTACCTACACTGCAGGTATGCCATTTCCACATAATTTTTCTCGGAGGTTGTTGAGTTTGAGTTTCTGACGGAGCCCAGAGGATCATTTTTACATTTTGTCCCTCTTGCTTTGAAGATCTTGATGACTACCATGATTTTAGAGGCTTTCCCAATGGCCAGCTAAACCAATTTGAGTGCTAGGTGAGGAAGCTATGGTGGAGGAAGATGACAGATGTTGTGGTGGAGAAGGAAAGGGAGGAGAGACGACTCAAGTATGGTGAAGCATGTGAAAGGTAGATTCCTAGATGACGTGAGGTTGCAGGTGTGATGGATGTATGGTAGCAAATGTTAAAGGAAGGATTTGAGGTTCATGCTGAGGATGTGGAGCCTAAGAATTCTATGCGACCCCATCTTGGCAAGTGCATGAGATAAACCCCTTTGGATTTTGATGAGATTTCGTCACACAGAGAAAGAAGATTCTTTGCCATGCATCTGAGCCCACCCAGTGACCGGACCTTGGCACTTGGTTTTCCGATCGAGATATAATATTGTTAATCCAGTTGATTACATTAGAGGTGATCATTCTATGCCCAGGAGGTATAATTTCTCATTTATTACTTTTATGGCTACAAATACGAGCCCAGTGTTAGGACTTTTCGGGAAAGGTATAGGCACACAAGCATTTTGTCTCATGTCTGGAAGTGGTGCAAGGTATACTATTGGTAGTGGGGCATTGTCGCAAACCGTAGGTGTGTAGCTCAATGGAACTGTGGGAACCCTTGGCATGACCACTTCAGGACCTGGTGGGCCTGGTGGATCTGGTGGTTCGGTGGAGTAAGAGCTAGTGGGTCTGGTGGATTTAATGGTTTAGGACCTAGTGGGCTTGGTGGATCTGGTGATTTAGGACCTATTTGACTTGGTGGATCGGGGGTGGAGGAAACACAGGTGGAAACTAAGGATCTGGTAGAGGAGGATTTGGACCCCAACCACCCCCATAAGTTTTCTTTGAAATGTCTCTACATTTGCCCAATTATAGAGGTATTGAGGATGTTGCGAACATGTTCACAAATGTGAACTGCTATGGCATGCGAAGGGTGTCACAACCCTAGAACATAAGGCTAGTTAGTTTGTAACCACATTGCAAGGGCACACGCATATCTGGTATAGGAAGTATGACCCTCATCAAACAATAGTGGATTATACTACCTTAAAGAATACATTCTTGGAAAATTTCCACATTCCTGAGTTTGAGCAGAAGAGCATCAGTTCTTTGAAGGATATTCAACAAGGAATGGCAGAGAGTGTGTAGGAGTATGATGCATGCTTTAATACTCTCTTCTCTAAACTATCATATGATATTCATCCTTCATAGTATGTGCAAAGTGGTTTGTTGGAGGATTTATCACCCATTGTAGAAGGGTCTTGTCTCATAAAACTTTTACTTGACCCGCGTGAGGCATTGGAGGCTACCCTACACACCGAGGCTATTTGTAGTGTTGATATTGGCATTATCTCGTTATTGGAGGCTCAAATTGTTGTTATGGCCAAGCGATTGGAAAAATTATCTACGAACTCAACCCATGAAACTTGCAGTGGTTTATGGTGAATAGATTATGAGATAAAGGGGCATGTTAAGGATAATTTCCCAAAAGGATAGTACACATTGTGGTGGTAGAGTGTGAGATTTTTCATGGGGACCATGATGCAAGTAGATGCCCCTTGTTACAGCACACAATCAAGAAGAATGTATCTTGTTATTGTAAGATTTTCACTTCTACAACCCATGATACTAAGGATTGTAGGCTCATTGATCAAATCCATGAGGCCATTGATCATGGGGTGTACCAAACCAACATTGTAAGTAGTTCCAAGGGTGATGATCACCGTTATGAGGAGCACACAGATGGAGGCATGCATGGAAGAGGTTTTTGAGGAGGATTCTATGGTTGTGGTAACCATGGAGGAGGAAGGAGTGAGTTCTCACATGGAACCTATTTCAACTGTGGATCTACAGAACATTACAAACAGGAATGCCCAGACCTGTTGCAGTGCTCATGGTGTGGAAAGAAGCATAAGTATGAGGAGTGCCCAGAATTTTTGAGCATATGAATCAGCAGCACCAAAAGGACAAGGGTGTCACTAATGGTCAATATCAAGAAGGAAGACATATAATGGATGCCTTGGGTAACACGGGATGTAGGTTTGGAGCTTGTCTTGGTAATAACAAGGGTAGAAGCCACGTGCACAAGAGAGGTACCAAGATAGAAGAACCTAGTTTTAAGGGAGGAATTCGTTCATGGAAAGTATCCAGACCCCATGCATTAGAAAGAGATATATCAAGACACCATGGATTTTATTTGGAGCTTACAAGGGGAGATCCAGTGTCTAAAGGAGCAATCCAGGAGGGAGGAACAAGGAAGGAGAGTCGAGGCATAAAAGGATGACCTGGATGAGGTCAAGGAGGTGTGTAAAATGCTAAGGTAGGAGAATATCATTCCCTTGCTAGGATCCTAGTTGAGAGAGAAGGTACCACATGCCGAAGAAGAGCACGAGAGACAGTATTACATGTGAACCTTCCCCCTCACACAAATTGACTTTGATAAGGAGATTACGTTGAATGCGAATTGTATATGGATGGCTCCTCAAGAATATCCTCATTAACACAGTACAAAGTTTAATGTTCTAACTTTAGATGCATGGCATTAGATGGTTAGACTGTGTATTACAGCCATCTTCAAATGTGTTGTATATGAAAAACAAGACTAAGGCAATGCCTATCGGTTTTATAAAGGATGCATCTATTACTATCCAAGGAGCCAAGTTTACTGGGGACTTCGAAGTCTTGGCACTTGCCAAGGAAGATAATTTCCCAGCACTACTTGGGTGCCCTTGGTGTTACAAGAACAATGCAGACCTTCAGTTCAACAAAGGGTACATCAGCTTTGGGAAAAATGAGGAATGGGTCATTATACCCTTGGCTGATGGGAAGTCGGCACCCTATATCAAATTGTTGGGGGAAGAATTTCTGGACAGGATATATGTGCGCTCAATCAAAGACCCTGAGATGATACACCCTACTAACGGGGTTATCCAGTTTGAAGATGCTCAGTCAGTGAGTGATACCACCAATATGGCATGTGAAAATTAGGTGCATGGGACTTATGAATTAATGGGATGGTAGTTGAGAGGGTCGGTGACCAAGGTAACAAATGTGCACATGGTTAGGTACCTTGGAGGAAAAGAATTGCCCAAGTATTCAGGAGGATCCTTCCCTGAGATCTTTCTGTAGGAGGTGGAAGCTCAGTGGAAGGATGAGAAGGAACGAAGGGGGATGTTAAGTTATGTCTTACTCAGCACAATAACTTGGTGGTGGGCTACACATCAGGAGAGCCTTTTAGAGTGGCACGAGGTAAGAATTTCTCTCTCTATCATATTTTCTAGGAGCAATGTACCCACCATCATCAAGGAGTACCATGGGAAGGAGCCCGCCTCTTTCCATATCTAGGAGTGTGAACGGAGTCTAGAGAGAAGGTGCGGAAGCTTTTCCACAATCCCTCTAGGTGCATAAGTTATATTCTACACTGTAGGGTTATGTGCGAGCATGGTATATTCATTCAGAGACATGCCTCTAGACAAGGAATTGACAAGATCTCATAGATGACCTTATTCAAACCTTTGAGTATCGTAGTAATAAACCATCGCTTGATAAGGCCTTATAGGGTATCAAGTGCCTTACCATGGGGGATAGTTCCATGATGGAAGATAGGCTATTATAATTACTAGGTGAACCAAGATTGAGGCGCGCTTTGAAGAAGTAGAGGAAACAGAATAGCTATAGCTTAAGTGCGCGTGTTTGGAAAAATAAAAAATGAAATATGGTGTATGTGATTGATGGAGAGGAATCAGAAATATTAGATGTAAGTCATTCTATAGGGACGCACGAGGTAGTAGACAGTGTAGATACTCACGTACGCACCTACCATGAACCCTTACAGATGAAGAAGGTTAACATTGGTTTAAGAGAAGAACCTAAGGAAGCTATTATTGGAGATTACTGGTTAGAGAAGGAATTATCTAAGATCATTTATCTACTACATGAATTTGAGAATTTATTCCCGCATGGGTACCATGAGCTCAAAGGTGTTCACCATTCCTTGGGGGAGATGAAGATAAAGATGAAGGAAAGTGCGTGCCCAGTTAGGAAAAGGCCTTACCAGATGAATCCTAATTTTTGTGTGAAGGTTAAGGAGGAGATAGAAAAAATGATAGCTTCTAGGATCATTGAGACAGTGGAAGAATTAGAGTGGATAAGTCTGATGGTAATCAGCATCAATAAGGATGGGTGGATTAGGATCATGTGGGATTATAGGGAATTAAACGTAGTTTTTGTCATTGATCCCTTTCAAACCCCCTTAATCAAGAAATTTTGGATAGAGTCGTTGGGTGTAAAATCAATTCCTTCACGGATGGGTTTTTAGGGTACCACCAAGTCCTGGATTGCAAAGGAGGACTAGGAGAAGACAACTTTCACCACCGAGTGGGGAATTTTTGCATATACGGTCATGCCCTTTGGGTTAAAGAATGCACTGTTGTCTTTTCGCACATAGTGGTGCAAGCATTCCAGGACTTCATCCATAAGTTTCTTCAGGTCTATTTGGATGATTGGATAGTGTATGGTCTAGTTAAAGACCATTGTGACAATTTAAGGCTAATTTTCGAGAGGTAGTGCGATTGAGGATATCCCTCAACATTAAGAAATGTGTGTTTGCTACACCCTTTGGGACTTTATTGGGGAATATCATATGTAAGGAGGGCTTGCTGGTAGATCCTGCTAAATTTTTAGTTAATGTGGGGTTAAGGGAGCATACTAGCTAGAGCGTAGTGCATGGATTCCTTGGGCATATGGGCTATTACAGAAATTTATTAAGGGATATGCCAAGATCACCGTACCTTTAGAGGAGCTACTTAGACATAAAATTTCCTTCCATTGGGGAGAGGCACAAGTAGATGGTGTTTGATACATTAAAATATAGGCTTATCACCATGCCTATTTTACATTTTCCCTCTTGGGACAAGCCCTTTCATGTCCATGTAGATGCCTCAGGGACCACCATTGGAGCAGTGCTTGCACAGTCAGGTGAAGGGATTTTTGATCATCCTCTATGTTTTGCAAGTAGAAAGCTGACACCAACAGAGAGTAGAATTATACCACAACTGAGTGCGAGGCATTGTCAATGATCTATGCACTTTTCAAGTTTAGATAGTATCTGCTAGAAACACCCTTTGTGTTTTACACCAACCACATGGCATTAAAATATTTGGTGAACAAGCCCATCCTACAAGGGCGTATATGTCGATGGGTGTTGTTGTTTCAAGAATTTGAATTCATCGTTGTAGTAAAACCTGGAAAAATCAATTGTGGGCCTGATCATCTGTCAAGAATTGATTCAGGGAGGACACGCAGAGTATTAAGGAAACAATGCTAGATGCATAACTGTTTAGGTTGCAGCACACGCCCTTGGACTTGGAAGAGATTGCAGTATTTTTAAAGGAAGGTGTGGCACCTGGAAAGAATGAAGAATTTAGAGAAAAAGTAGTTGGCCATACGCACCGTGCCCTACATGTTAATCGGTGGGGATTTATACAAGATGGGACGTGATGAAATTTTACAGTGTGTATGAGAGCATGAGTGCCTTGCCATCATGGGGGAAGCACATAGAGGGAGTGTTAGTGGGAATTATGCGGTGATGCCACCATGCATAAGATATTAATGGAAGGTTTGTGGTGGGATACCTGTACAAGGATTATAGCAACTATTGTAAAGCGTGTGACCACTTTGTTAGCACATTAGCAAACCAGGAAGGAGAGATGAAATTCCTTTGTGCCCTATTCCTAGCACAGAGCCTTTTGAAAAATGGGCAATAGAATTTGTAGGACCTATTACACCAAAGTAGTGTGTAGGGATCGGGTCACGTTATGTCATCACTTACATGGATTACCTAACAAGGTGGAGTACAGGAAGCTCTAACTAAATATTGCACAACAACAATGGCAAGGTTCTTGTGGGAGAACATTATCATGAGGTATGGATGCCCATTGAGTTTGACCAGTAATAGGGGTATGCATTTCTTGAATGAGACCATGAGGATCTTGTTATCAGAGTTCATGGTAGCTCATCACAAGACTACGCCCTATCACCCACAAGTAAATGGAAGCACAAAAGCATTCGACAAAATACTGAGTCATACCCTAACCAAAATTTGTGATGCCATAAGATAAGATTGGGATAAAAATATCAACAAAGATATTATGGGCTTACAGGAAAAATTTTAAAAGGCTGAACAAAGCCACACCTTTTCAGTTAGTGTTTGGCATGGAAGCTATCTTGCCAGTTGAATTTATGTTACCTTCTCTGTGAATAGCGCGCGTAGGAGGGTTAGCCGATGAACAAGTGCTTGGAAGAAAGAATTGATGAGTTAATGAAGTTGGATGAGAGATGATCACTCGCCAGGTGGAGCCAAACAATAGAAAAAGCAAAGCAGAAGGCTTGGCATGATCACCACATTAGAAACAAGAAGTTTGAGGTTGGGCAGATGGTGTTACTATATGATTCTAAGTTTTTGCGCCATCCTGGGAAGTTGAAAGTCCATTGGTTGGGTCCTTACACAATCTCATACATCCTTGGTTCGGGTGCGTGCCAGTTACAAGCATTAGATGGGATGAAGTTTCTTGGACACTTCAATGGGATTAGGTTGATGCCCTATTATAAATAAGTCTTCTTGGTGTTTGTAAATAAGTTAGTTTTTCCAGTTAGTTTAGAAGTTTCCTTTATGCATTTCCCTTTCTTGTGTTTCCCTTTCACATTATTTTGTGCCTTGGGTGGCGGTAACCTTATTTCTATTTTAGAGAATTTATGACTACGTAGAGGACCACGCATCATTTCAAGTATGGAGTGGAGAAATGTGAAGGAGCACATGATTAGAGTGCCAAGGAAGTTGTGTTGAAAATTCATGTGGAATGGCCTGGGTAAAAGAGGTGTATGAAGAGAAAAGATGGAAGAATGGTTGGTGCCAGGATAAAGCTACTTGTAGATCCCACATACTAAGGAGAAAGCGTATTTAAGAAACACGAGGTAGGAAAGATCAAGAATTAGAATAGAATAAGTTCCTTCAAAGACGGGTTACATGCACACAAGAGTCTAATGTCATGTCGATTGATTGTGTGCCGAAGGTTGGGGAGGTTTTACACAAGGTTAGGTGGGTGAGTGAAAGCACCGAGGATGAGATTTTTTTGAAAAATATGCATTAATTAAACAAAGTCTGGTGGTAGGTGAAGTATCATTTAATGTTCAAAAAGAGAAAACTATAAGTAAAGGGTTGAGGCACTTCCATTTTCACTTTGTGAAATAGAGAAAGAAGCAAGTTTTACGAACTAGGGTTTCCAGATTCGATCATGTGAAGAAAGATCTATGAGATCAAAGTGTGAGTAGCTAGTTTGAGTTTGCAAACTAGAAGGAAGGGGTTACAGCGTGAAAAGAGTTGTGAGGGCCGTTTGTGGAGTTAATTTTATCCTAGTTAGGGTTCGGAAAACTAGGGCACGGGTTCAAGATTTTTATATCACAGATTTGAAATCGGAGGTTGGGAGAAGTGGAAGAACAAAGTAACAAGAAGGAAGTGGAGTGGTAAAAATACCTCGACAATGACACCCAAGAAAGGAAAGGGCAAGGGCAAGGCCAAAAATAAGAACCTAATGTGAACACAAATGAAGAATGGTATGCAGAGATGCAATACTCGGATGGGGTGATGATGGGTAAGGAGTGGAATCCCACCGAGAAATGTGCTCATTAGTGATTATAACCACCGAAAAAACATCATAGAGAAGGAAATGGCACTATAATTAGTGTGCCCCATAAGTAAATGAACACCAGAGGACTTGTTAATTTACAATGATGACATTAAGGTCAAAATGGAGAAGGCAGGGTTGTTATAACTCTATCTTATCTCCCAGTTCACAGGCCTCATATGTGAAGGAGATAGCTTGGTGGATGACTTGAGTGACAAGGAGGATATCCAGGAGACCATAAATGAATATTCCTGCAAGAAGGGGTCACGGTATTATGACATTTCAGACATCAAGGACCCCATGATGAAAATGGCCATGCACTTGGTAACAAATTTGAATGGCCAGGAGAGATGGACCCAAGTCAATAAGCCTTGGCTACATGTTTGTAGAAAAATTACAGAAGGCACTATATACAACTTGTCTACTTACATCGTGGAGGAAATTGTTAGTTGCGTGAAGGAGGGGGATAGAATCCTTTTCGGCAATGTCCTCCTAACCATTGTATTTTTAGAGATTGGAGTACCTGACACACCAGACAAGTTTGTATGGGAATACCCCGTTAAGGATCCTTCACCCACGAAGAGATTTGAGAAGTATGCCTGTGACACAATGATGGCACCCCACAAGGTGTGACTGGAGAAATGGTATATGTGCACGAGGAACGTGTTCAAGGTAGAGTGGAGAATCCATAAACAAATCCCATGCTGTAGCTTTGAAGGGGAAGCCGAGTTTGTTGTCTATCAACATTTCTACTTGGGTAGGTTCAAGCTGATAGATGAGTCATGGAGCCCTTGGTGCAAACTTCCTTTCACATTCACTGCTCAATACTTCCAAGCGGGAGTAAACAGATTTAAGGAATCAAAGAAGTTGAGGCTGGAACTAGGTAGTCTGGACCGAGAGCATAGAGAGAGATTAAACTAGCCCAGCGGTAAGCATGCTTACATGGAAAGATATGTGTCACACGTGACAAGGCCGATAACACTACCCATTGCAGGAGGATCCATGGTGCACGTGTACCTCCGTATAAGGCCAAATTTTGAAAAGGGCGCGTACCTAGAGAATGAAGTCTCCATACCTAAGGATCCCATGGAGAGGAAGAAGCCCACACCCAAGAAGAGGGGAAGAGAAGATAAAGCACCAAGTGTGCGACTACTCAGACAATGAGCATGCCAACAACAAGTGCCAAGCCAAGCACTTACATGTGGAGGAAGAAGTCCCCGGTGAAGGAGAAGACACCAGAAGTGGAGGCACCTAGGAAACCACTCACCAAGGAAGAGTCACCTAAGGAAGAAGAAGAGGCCGAATCCCCATCAAGGAGACACCTCTCAGGAAGAAGCAGAGGGTGGAAGAGGAAGCTGACTCGGAGGAGACCAACAACTTGGAGAAGTACATGGGGAAAAGAGAAGGTGAGAGTGAAGAAGATGAGAGAAAGGAGGAAGAGCATGAGAAATATCAGGAGCCACATGTGTTCAGCATGTATGACTCAGGAGAGGAGAGCAGGGAAGAGAAGTAGGAGTTCATATTCACGTGGCACAAGAGTACACAGGATGAGGAAGGCACCAAAGACATGGAGGGGAATGAGGAGGTTTCAAGGGAGAAGCAGGGAGCTATAAGTTTCACAAAAGAGAAGATCACTGAGGTGGTAGAGAGAGAAGCAAAGAGAATGCTCGAGGCCCTGGTAGACCAAGATTTGGAGCGCAGTGCTAACATAGTGTTGGAGGAAGGGAAGGAAAAAAATTGATAAGGAGTAGGGCAGCATGGGAGGAGGTCCCGCTCTAACAGTGAGTTTCCCCAAAGGTGCACGCTCGGGCAAGAGGTCCCTCGATACAAAACAAATACAAGTGATGGGCTACATCAATGACTCCAAGAAGGTACTACGTGTGTGGTTCCAGAGCACGGTACCCACAGAAAGGCTTTTAGCCATGGGGTCATTTGAGAAGGAGGGCATGTACCCTAGAATGAAGAAGATGCTCTCTTGGGCGTTTGAGTCCCACATTGATGAGCCAAACTTTGAAATCTTCCAAGGAGCGATCATCACAGTAACGAGTCTAAGGGAACCAATCCCTTGGTGAATGCCCAGGAACTCTCATATGAGCAATTCTGTAATGCACTCAACAAGGTCGCGGTTGAGATAGAGGCTAGGCTCTTCATGTGCAATGACAGAATAAGAGTACTGGAGGAGAAACTAGGGAAGAAAGAGGAGGAGATGGCAAAGAAGTCCCAAAGCATGAAGTAGGAAGAACTGATCAGTGCACAACTAAGGTATGAGTTAAAAGAAGAAAAGATAAAGGTGTAGGAAGTATACAAGAAAATGGAGTCTATCAAGGGTGTCATCCTTTTAAAGCACCCAGACTTAGCGTCGCCCGCACAGAAGTACTCATCCCTTCTAGAATGTATAGAAGATCTAACGTGTGTCCTCACTATGGAGAGATGACCTTTATCCTGGAGTCTATAGAGGAAGTGGCCATGCGCTTAAAGGAGGAAGATAGATTGAAGGTAGTAGCGCTCATTGCAGAGTATAACCAGGTGCTTGTGGAAGTTAAAGTCACTGCCCAATCTACTGAGGCCGCATACGATACCTGCGCAGACAGGGATAAGGTAGCAAGCTCCTTGGTTGCCACACTTGAAGCAGAGCTGAAGGAATTCCAGGAGAAGAACAAGGGAAATAGGGTAGAAAGGGACAAGGTTCTTGCCAAAGTGGAAAGAAAATATGAGGTGATTGAAGCTTTAAGGAGCTCAATCAAGGCCCGACTGAAAGAACTATATCCTCATATTACTAGGAGGATGGACATGCTCAAAGACCTGGGCAAGGAGATGGAGAAGATTGTGGACACTTTGGGTGCCTAGGGAATTGGCCTGAGTTTTGATGAGGTGAGCATCTTGGTCGGTGACCTCTATCAAAAGGCACAGAGCGAGGTTGACATTTGGAACAAGCTGGAGGTAGACTTATGGAGGGATTTTCCCAGCTTGCTGAATTGATTCCCCCCCCATTCTTCATTCTTCCCCTATTCTTTCATTCCTTTATTCTTTTACAAAATGTAAGAATACACCTTGGTTCTTTAAGGAAGGCTACATTCTTTGCTAAGTAGATTATTTCCACGGACGGAGAATAGGCGTAGTATGGGGTGATGTTAGACCCCTTGATTATTGGCCAAGTATGAAGGCGCGTAGGCACGTAAGGTCCTAGTTATGGAATGGCACGTAAGGAAAAAGTATGTAAGAGAAGGGTATAAGGAAGCATGTAGCACGCGTGACACATGAAAGGATTGGGACTTAGTCATTTTGGACATCTAGAGCAAAACACATGAAAAGCATGACCCGGTTGCATGTGGATAAGATGTCAGCCTGGCAACAAGTTGGCCCAGGATGGAGCATGCTTGTGATGGAATCTTCCAGAAGAACATCATGGAATAAGGTGGAGAGCTCAGGCCTAGAGAAGCATGCTCGCATGGAGGACCACATTCAGACACTTGGCACCAGATTTGAGGATGTTGGAGGATGGGTTGGCAGTCCAGAAAGCTATAAATACAAGCACCTGTAGAGATAAAAATACACAGATACATATACACATAGAGATAGACATCTAGAGAGTGAGCGGAGCTCTACAGAAATGTTGTGAGGACTCTGTCAGTGAATGGTTGTATTCAAGAGAGAATGCATTAGGCCTAGGGGTTGTAAATTTTCTTTTGGGAAGTGTAGTTACATTAAGTCCAGTGCAATGCATGACTACAGTCTGCTTCTCTGTGACCCTCTATAGTGGGTCTAGGGATGTAATAAGGTTACTTGTTATAATATATACATGAATATCAATGGTTCTAATGCATATTTCTCTCTTATGAGTTCTCTTTCCTTTCATCCTAATTATGAATGCTTGTATGTTTCTTTTTATCACAATACATGCTATGGATTTTGTTAAGCACCCAATCTAAAGTGACTGTAAGGATCTAGAGACCGTTCGATCCCCGTGGTTCTTGTATGTCTTCTGCTCTAAAATCTCTTACACTAATCATAAATGATGTTTCCCACTAAACTTGTATAAAAGAGAGACTTGGTACCCATGTGTGCCTCAAGTGAGTGCCCAGTTTTCACTAGGTGATAGGCCAACATGCATGGGGTTCCTTTCTTTTGGGATAGGAGAAAAAATGACTACATTATGCGCGTGAGTTAAAGCACTAAAGTATGGTTTTGTTGAAAAATCAGCATTAAGTGTTGAAGTACAGTGGTAGGTAAGGTAACATTTAATGTTAAAAAGTAGGAAAAACTATAAATAGAAGGTTGGACACTTCATTATTTACATTGGGAATACAAATAAGTAAGAGATTTTGTAAACTAGGGTTTTCAGAGTTGATCCGTGTGAAGAAAAAATGGAGAAATTTAACCGTGAGTGACTAGTTTAGATCTGCAAACCAGGAGGGAAATAGCTCACAAGCATAGAGAGAGTTGTGGAGAAGTGTCGTCTTATGAAGGAGATATTCCAACGAGGGTTTGGTAGCTATGGAAATGGTTGAAAAGGAATTTCTTCACAAGCTCGATATCTAAGCTTGGAAAGGGTAGAGAAGTAGAGCAAGAGAAATTTAAGTGCAAAGATAACCTACACAATGGAACCCAAGAAACTAGTTGTAACACCTAAAAAGGGAAAAGGAAAGGGCAAAGGAAAACAATAAGAAACCACAAGTACCAATGAAGAATGGTATGCAAAAATGCAGTACCCAGATGGGGTTTTTCTTGGAAAGGAGTGGGAGTCCCATTTAAGAAACATGACAGTAATAAATTATAACCATCGCAAAAACATGTCTAAAAAATACATGGTGTTGTAGTTAGTGCACCTAATAAATAAGAGGACACCAGAAGGGTTACCCATTTATAGCAACAAAGTAAAAGTGAAGTTAGAGAAGGTGGGATTATTGCAACTCTATGAGTTTCCCTACTTTGGGAAGCTTGAGTGCCTCTATCAGTGGCTGATGTCACGCGTACATGAAGATCACTTTCACTTCGCGGGGTGCAAGATGCACATAACCCCTCAGCTGATTTCAAAATTCACAGGTCTCATCTGTGAAGGAGAAAGTATAGAGGATGACCTATGTGAAAAATAAGCCATCAAAGAAACCATTGCCACATATGCATACAAGAAGGGGTCAAGGTACTTTGATATTGTGGATATCCAAGACCCGGTGATGAGAATGGTTGTGCGCCTAGTAACAAAACTTAATGACCAAGAGAGGTGGATGCAAGTGAACAAGTCATGGCTCAATTTTTGCATAAGGATATTGGAGGGTTCCATCTACAACTTGTCTATGTACATCATGGATGAGATCATTAGCAGTGCGTAGGAGGGTGACAAGATAATTTTCGGCAATTTCCTCTTAACTATTGTGTTTTTAGAGATCGAGATGCCAGATATGGAAGATAAGTTTGTGTGGGAGTACCTAGAGGAATACCCCTCACCCATAAAGAGATTCAAAAAATACACTTGCGATAACATGACGGCTGTTCACAAGGCGTGTCTTGAGAAATGGTATACATACTTAAGGAATGTGTTTGGGGCGAATGGAGGATCCCAGAACAACTGCCAAAGATCACAGAGGGAGAAGTTGAATTCATAGTATACTAACACTTCTACATTGGCAGATTTAATTTAGTTGATGAAAGCATGAACCCATGGTGTAAAATTCCATTTTCCTTCACCGCTCAGTACTTCCAAGCGGGGGTAAACAAATTCATGGAATCTAATAAGCTGAATTTTGACCTTGGAAGTATGGATTGGGACTATAGGGAGATGCACAGGATGTTGGTCTACCCCAACAAGTGTGCATACATGGAAAAGTACATATCACATGAAATTTAGATAATGAAACCTCTCGAGTCTGCTTATTACGGGGGTCCGCGCGCGTGTATACCTTCACATAAGGCCCAAATTTGAGAAGGGTGCTTATCTTGAGAATGAGATAGCTATACCTGAAGACCTAACATGTAGAAAGAAGGTCACGCCCAAGAAAAAGGACACAGAATAAATAAATAAAAATGCACCAAGTTTCCAATATACTCAAGCGGTGGGAACCCCGGGAACAAGTGCTAGAACAAGTACTTACTCAAGCAAGAAGAGGTCCCAGTGAGAGAGAGGCACTAGAGTAAGGAAAACTTATTGCATGAGAGGTTAAATCACCGAGAGGAGGAAGAAGAGAAAGTAGAATCTCCTATCTTGGGGTGGAGAGGAGGGAGCTGATTCGGGGAAATAGAGAGCTTGGAGAAATACGGGGGTGGGAGGGATGACGATGAATAATATGAACCCGAAGGAGACCAAGAACCACTTTTTTAGCATGCACAATTCAAAGAAGAAGGCGAAGAGGAGAAGAATGACTATTGCTTTGTGTGAAGGAAGGTTAGTTAGGAGGAGGAGGGTGCCCAGGACATGGGAGGAGGTGAAGAGGTTAGCACAAAGAGTCAGAGGACTCCAAACCTCACACAGAGCAGACAAATAAGGAAAAAAAAGAGAAGTAATGAAAATCATTGAAGCCTTGGTAGAACAAGAATTGGAGCGCAGCGCTGAAATAGTGATGAATGAAGATAAGGAAGGAAGCGTAGGAAAATACCATGGAAGCGCGGGAGGCCCCAGTCTAACAATAATTATTCCTAAGGGCATGCACATAGGTAGAAAGTACATGGAGATCCAAAGACATGGAATGGGCTACATTGATGATCCAAGCAAGGTGTTGTGTGTGCACTTCCAAAGCATAGTCCCAACAGATCAACTCTTGGCAATGAAGTTGTTTGATGAAGAAGGTGCATACCCTCGGATGAGGAAAATGCTTTTATGGGAAATTGCATCCCATAACAATGAGCCGAGTTCGAGGTAAGCTAAAGGGCACTAATGAATATGCCCGAGTCAAAAGGAGACAACCCCTTGGTGAGCACTCAGAAAATTTCAGATGAAAAATTCCGTAATGTGTTGAATAAGGTCTTGGTTGAACTGGAAGCCAAGTTATTTGGAAGGAATGATAGGGTAAAATTTCTAGAGGTAGATCTAGAAAAGAGGGAAGAAGAGCTAGAAGAGAGGACTAAGAACTTGAAGCAGGAGGAACTAATTAGCACGTAGATAAAGCGTGAACTAAGGGAAGAAAAGGCAAGGGTACATGAGGTATATAAGAAGGTAGAATCCATCATAGATGCCATTTTTTTGAAGCATCCAGACCTAGCACTACCCACGCAAAAGTATGGATCTTCCCTTGAGTGCCTTGAATACTTAACACACATCCTCACCATGGAAAGGAAACCTTTGGCCTTAGAATCCACAGAAGAAGTAAGACTCCTGGAGAAGGAGGAAAAATTGAAGGTTGTAGCAATCATTTCTGAGTACAACAAGGTTCTTACTGATGTAAAAATTGTTACCCATACTGCTGAGGCTATGTATGACAATTGCGTAGACAGAGATAAAGTGGTGAGTATTCTGGTCACCACTCACGAGGTAGAGCTCAAGGAATTCCAAGAGAAGAATAAGGGAAATAGAGTAGAGCAGGAGAGGATCCTAGTGAGGTCGAGAAGAAGTCAGAAGCTATTGAAACCTTATGAGGTTCAATTAAAAACCGGCTGAAGGAGTTGTACCCACATATTACAAGAAGGATGGATGCGCTTGAGGATGTGGGCAAGGAATTGGAAGGAATGGTTGAAACATTGAACACTTGAGGAAATGGAATGGGTTTTGAGGAGGTAAGCACCTAGTCAATGACCTCTGCTAGAGAGCTCAAAATGAAGTCGATGCCTGGAACAAGTTGAAGGTGACTTGTGAAAATATTTTCCTATCTTGTTGCAATAATGACAACACTTCCTCATTCTTTCATTTTTCCCAATTCTTCATTCCCTTATTCTTTTTCCAAGATGTTAATTCTATTGTAATTATTTCTTTGAAGAATTTTTCTCAAGGGCGGAGAACAAGTAAAGTGTGGGGTGATGTTGGGCCCCTAAAATATTGACTAAGTACAAAAAGGTGCATGGGCGCACAAGGCCTAAGTTGAAGGGTGGGTGCATAAGAAGAATCATGCAAGGAAGGGTTCTAGGAGGGTTTTATAAGGACCATGTTATGTGCCAAAAAATAAGGTCTCGAGACTTATCCATATTTGGTGTATTGGGTGGGAGCATGCACCTTATCCGTGCATGATGAATGGATAAGGTGCCAGCTTGGCGATAGGTTGGCCTAGGAAGGAATATGCCCTATGATGGAAGATTCTAGAAGACCATCATGGCAAGGAGTGGGAGCTTAGGCCTAAAGGAGCATACTCTTATGGAGGACCACATCCGAACACTTGGCGATGGATCCAAGCCTCGAAAGAAGAGGTGGTAGTTCAAGGGGCCTATAAATACAAGCACCCACAAAAAAAAAAGAAGGAGAGATCAATAGAGAGTAGAGCTCTACAAAAATTCCGTGAGGAGTTGTATTGGGTTGGGTAGATAAAATATAGGAGAAGGATGCATCAAGGGGCTTGGGATTGTAAATTTTCTTTTTGAAGAGCTAAGGAATGTAGATCTAGTTATGATGTATGACTTCGGTTTGCCATCTGTAATGTTCTATAATGAATCTAATGAATGTAATGAGGTTACTAACTTATTTGAATATTATCATTAATAATTTTGATCCATCCTTGTATTTTCATATTTCTATTTCATGTATGTTTATGAAATGAGTATGAATCCTTATGCATTTCCCTTTCTGTTTGATTTTAGTCCTATTCTGTTAAAGTATCTTTTTGTTTGGAATGAATGCATTGGTCTAGAAGCTATTCTGAGCTCTATGATGATTGCATGTCTCATTTCCACTCACTCTCTTTAAATTCCTATCATAGATGATGTTTCCCACTAAAATCACATAAAGGAGAGACTCAAGACTGCACATGCCTCGGGTGAGCACCCAAAGTGACTGCTGGGTGATAGGTCGGTGCACATGGGGTTCCCTTATTCTTTAGTGGGTGTAAAAATGACTACATTTAGATAGGCTTATAAGCCTATATTCAAACAAAAAAATACCACCACCACACCCAATTTATGATTTCCCACTTCTAAGTGTAAAGCAGACCACCACAAAGAAAAACAAGTTAGTTGAATTTGTGGGGAGCGGGATTATATCCCCAACCTCACTAGCCCACCTATATAGGGGGTTGGGATAAAAAATGGAGGATGTGGTATATAACCACATATCTCGGGTGCTTAGAGCCTATAAAATGCCTTTCCCACATCATTCTCAAACACACGGGCTTATCTTTTAAAAATCTTATTAGTGGCTAAGGATTTTAATATAGTATTTGAATTATATTAAATTATAATAAGCATATTTTTATTATTATTGGCCTATTATTTTTAGGAAATAATATATTAAAATAATTGGGGTCAATATAACAAGTTGGTGGATAATTAAGTGGACATAAATGTAAGCTATGAAAAATACACTACTAACAAGGAAGTAAAATACCAATAATCGTACCTCCTCCTTCGCGTTCCGTAGCAAACCTCAGAATGGGCTAGGAAACTTGGATTGAGCCCTGATTTTGTGATATGTAGGTGCTTTTCTTCAAGACGGAGCAAGACCTTCCTGCAACAACGATCTTCTTACTTTGCACTAGATGGGAAAAAGGATTATGAGGCTATTTTGGCATTAGGACGAGGAAAAATGATGTTCTTTGCTCAAAGGATGCAAGAACTTAGATATGGCATGAAAGCTTATTCTCCGTGTGTTTAGAGGGGAGGGGTAAGGTTGTATTTATAGCCTGAGGGAGTGATTAGCTTAGATTAATTTAAGTAATCATGGTTTGAAAATGTGGGCAAGATTAAGTGGGTGGTTTGAAAATGTGGGCAAGATTAGGTGGGTGGTTTGAAAATGTGGGCAATATTAGGTGAGTGGGGGCCACGAAGAATGGGTGAGGATTTGAATTATATTTTTAATTCATAAGTGGAGGATTTTAGGTGAGTGGGGACCACGAATGGTGGGTGAGGATTTGAATTTGAATTTTTAATTCAATAGTGGAAAAACATGGAGAATAATGACATGTGGTGAGGATTAGATTATTTTTAGATTTTGAAATGGATAATTAATCAAATTATATTTGATTAATTCGAAGTGTATTTTTGTGGGAAATGAGGAAGGGAAATTAATTGATTTATGATAGATGTGAAATTGGGGTGTCTACATTTGCCCCTCTTTGGAAGGGTACTATGAAAGTAGTGTCCTTTCAAAGAAAGTAGACGGTATGGGGGAAGAATTCAATCTACTTTTTAAAAGGTAGAGTGAATGTTTGTTGGGGAGAATAGAAAGTGGTGAGTGACAGATGTCATAGTATCCTCCAAGACAAAAATGTCATGAGAAGATGTGATTATGGATAGATGTGGTGATGCCCCCTCGAGAGGACTGACGAGAATGAAATATACGACAGAACTCTCGAAAAGAAGGGAAATGGATTTGGTGGAGAAGAGGACGATAATGGAGTGGAAGAGACTGGAATGACCGCACGACGCAAATGGAGGAAGGATTCAATCGACCTTGAATGCTAGGTGTGAGGGTGTGTGGGAAAGAGAAAAGGGAATGGATAGGATTGGGGGTTGATTATGAGAAGAGTAAGGGAAATAGGGGAGGGGAACAAAAGGAATGAAAAAAGTAGAAATAAGAGAGAGGGATGATAGGGGAAGAAGGGAATGATGAAGGACAAACAAGGCAAAAACAAAAAAGTGACAGAGTAGAGGGTGAAGGGGATAAAAGAGAGAGATGTGCAAAATGAAGGAAGCAACAGAGATAGTAAAGAGGGATGCGTGGAAGTGAAAAAGCAGGAAACGGGAAAGGATAAATAAGAAGGAGAAAACGAGGTGGGAGTAGGGGGTGAAATAGAGGAAAATAGAAAGAGGACGAAAGAAGAAGTAGAACGGAGAAAAAAAAGAAACTATGAGGGGCGAGGAAAGTGTGAAAAAGAGGAGAGAAAGGAAGAGAAACATATACAAGAATGAATGAAAAGGTAGGGGTGGTAGAGAAAAGGGGAAGTGGTCAAGAAAAGCGTGAAAATTAGGGGGGAGGAAAGGAAGATAGAACGAATACAAGGAGAAGATTGAAGGAATCGCGTCATTGCGAGGAAGACCAAGGCAAAGAATATGGAATAGGCCGTATGGAGATGCATGTGGAGAGTGGGATGATAACAAAGACAGACAACGCTGAACAACCAGGTTATCGATGGGGATGTAAGGAGGAAACGTGATGGAAAAAGGGGAAGAAGATGATATAGGGGAAGGGAAATAAGACGAGGGGTGGGAGCGAGAAGAGGATAACAAAGAAAATGATGTAGAAGGAAGGGAATACAGAAAGGGGGTAATAAGTGGAAAGGGAATGACAGAAGGAATGTTCAAAGAAGAAAGAGGGGAGGAATGACATCGATTGGAAAAGATATGGAGATGCATGAAATGAGGATACTAGGATGACGGGAAAATAGAAAAAGGATGTATGATGAAGACAGTAAAGATAGTGAAGAGGTCAAAAAGAAGATGGAGAGATGGGTAAGAAACGACAAGAAAGGGTGGGAGTGAGGGAAAAGAATAGGAGAGAAAAGAGAATGGGGGATAGAAGAGGCAATGCCAATGAAAGGATGTTAGGGAAATCCTTGACAATGAGTGGTGGGGAAGGGTGAAAGAAAAAATGAAAAAAGAAAGCGAATGAGGACTGGAAAGGGTAACGCCAACAAAGGGACGTTAGGGAAAACCCGTTGCCAATGAGTGGTGGGCTTAGAGGAGGGAAGGAATGAAGGGAAACTCTAGAAGGTCCAAGGGAGTGAATGAGGTCGTGCGGAATGAGGATTGATAATTTTTAGGGAAAACCCGTTGACAATTATGAGTGCGGGAAGAGAAGATGATGATGAAAGAATGATATAGGAGTGTTAACAGTAATGGTGAATATGTGTGTGGGTAGAAATGTAGGGGGAATGTGAGAAGATGAAGGGGAAAGAGTGAAGAAGATGGGAGGGAGGAGTTGGGACTAAGTGAAAGAGAGGAGAGGATGGGGGTGATGAGGATGAACGAGGTGAGGATGAAGAACCAAGACATGAAAAGAATGGGAAGAAACAGTCACGAAGGATGATGGATCAAAGAGGGAAAATGGGGGAAAAGAATGTGATTGTAGGTGGAAGAGATTAGTTGTATGTTGTAAGAGGATATGTGGAGAAAGGATAATGGTAGGAGGAAAAAGTGGGTAGTAGGAGATACAAGGTGGAAGAAGCGATCAACAAAGTGAACGAAGAATGAGGTGGGGGAGAAGTTCATGATGACAAGTTAAGTGTAGGGAGGACCCTGACATAAGATTGTCATGTGATGGAAGTGGTTAAGTAAGATTGCCATGTGAGCAAAACTGGAGATGACAAACGGTCAAGTGAGAAGTGGTGTTTGCGAGAATCAAAAAGGAGGTGAAAGGATGTGATAATGGGGAATGCCGAGAAAAAATGAAGGGTGAAGGGTGGGTAGTGATGGGGAAAGGCAAGGAGACAGATCATCCTTAAGAGGGACTCTTAAGTGAGATCGCCATGCTGGGTGAGTGGTTAAGTAAGATTGCCAAGCAGAGGAGGGTGATAGTGGTGGTAAAAAGATGTGATGATGGGGAATGAAGAGGAAATATGGTGGTGAGATTGGAGAGTGATGGGCGAGTGTAAGATGACATGTCATGCTTAAGAGAATCTCTTAAGTAAGATCGTCATACTGCTGGAGAAGTTTCGTAGGGTCACCCAACCGACAGGGATGATATGCAAAGAGAAAGACAAAATGATATTGGGGATAGGGGTGGAATGGTAGGGTGAAGAAGATGATCACGATGAGAGGTGGGAGAAATAAGATGGGCGAAATATGATGGGATGGGGGAAGGCCACAGGGCAGATCAACCTTAAGTGGAAGTATTAAGTAAGATTGCCATGTGGCTGGAATGGTTAAGTAAGATCGCCAAGCTGAGGAAGAAGAAGGATGATGTTAGAGTTGGTGGGAATAGGGTATGACAAAATGGACTGAAGGGGAACCCTCAAGTGAATTTTCCATACTACGAGAGCGTGTAAGTAGGATGACCGAGGTATAAGGTGGATTTGGGGAAGGATGAGAAAAGAGTGAGTGAGGTATGCCTAAGTGGTATATGATATGAGATGAGGTGATAATAAGAAAGAAAGGACATAAAGGAGTATAACATGAATGGATGAAGGAATATATACAAAGGAGGGTGGAGAGTGTGAGGGAATCCTTAATTAGGATGCCCACGTGGTGAGAGTAATGATGCGGGAATGGGAAGTAGAAGAGGTGGAGTTGTAAGATGTGTTTGGTGGTGATGGTTATTTGATGAGAGGGCATGTGGTGAAGAAGCTTCTACAGCGGGGGAAGATCTTAGGAGAGGGTAAACCTCCACCGAGGATTCCATATAGAAGGGGTTATTAAGTAAGATTGTCAAGCGGGAAGAAAACGGGTGAAAGGAAAGAATACCAATGGGTGAGAGGGGACAGGAATGGTGAGAAGGGTAATATGGGTATAAGCGGCGGAGGAGTAAAAATGAGAAGTGAGAATGAATGGATCAAATACATGGTGATCATGGTGGGGAGAAGGAGTTGCTGGATAGTGAATGCTACTTGAGAAAGATCGTCAAGTAGGATTCGCAAACTGCAACGGTGATCAAGTAGGATTCGCAAACTGGAGAATGCATTAGTATGGGTGAATGGATGGGGTGCAAAGTAAGATGTTGATCATGCAGGAAGATACTCACGTGACGAAAAGCATCTTAATTTTAATATAGCACATAACAGATGCATCGTGATATAAAAGATCGGGATGACTAGATCAGCAATATGCGTGATAGCATAAACGCCATCAAAAAGGTTTGATGCCCCAATGCGATATGCAAATGAATGGAAGAGAGCATAGACAGAGGCCATCAAGAAAGTATGATGCCCCAGTATGACATGCAATCAGATAACATAAGAATATTACAGAGAACACCAGGATATATGAAATCAAGATGCCCCCTGTAATATATCAAGATACAAGAAAGCAATTAATAATTTGCCACTAATAATGCAACACAAGAACCAGTAAACATGTCCCTAATGTGTTCCACAGTGATGATTGATTAGATGTGCCCCCAAGCAGGTACAAAGGATTGGGTCAGTCTCCTCAAACAAGGAAACAATGAGAGCCGGATTTTCCCCAAGCGAGGATTCACGCGAGGAGAAGTGGTTTGAAATTGGTAGTCATAAGGTGGTTGGACCATTCGTTTGGGATAATAGTTCAAAGGATGAACTGTGTTACTTATTGAGTTTTTACAATTTTGTGGATGTTTTTGGTCTTTTGAAAATTTTACAAATGTTTTTGTATTTTGGATATTTTCTAATGTTTTTGTTTTTGGATTTTTTGATTTTCTAATGTTTGTTTTTGAATTTTATAATTTTTTTGGATTTTCTAATGTTTTTGAATTTTTATGATGTTTACACTGTGTTTGGATTTTTGACGATTTTCAAATGTTTTTGGATTTTTGGATTTTTACACTGTTTTTGGATTTTTGATGATTTTCAAATGTTTTTGATTTTTGATTTTTACATTGTTTTTGGATTTTTGGATTTTGACACTGTTTTTGGATTTTTGGATTTTTACACTGTTTTTGGATTTTTGATGATTTTCAAATGTTTTTTGATTTTTAGATTTTTACATTGTTTTTGGATTTTTGGATTTTGACACTGTTTTTGGATTTTGGATTTTTACACTGTTTTTGATTTTTGATGATTTTCAAATGTTTTTGATTTTTAGATTTTTACATTGTTTTTAGATTTTTTTACGATTTTCAAATGTTTTTTGATTTTTACATTGTGATTGACAATTTATGGACCAGAGTGCAGACTTATTTTTGAGAGACGATGTACCGTGTTCCGCATTGTAACTTATGCTCAAAATAACATAAATTCACTTTCCATTGGCATGATATGGTGGTGATGATATGATGAAAAGAATTCCAACTCCATTCTTGACTCCACACAACTAGTAAGATGTGTGGGCTCATCACCAAGAATCAAGAAGGACGTAGGAGGTAGATAATGAATATAGAGACAAATGCTAACAACAATCCCTTTGGGAAATTGTGACTCCATTCTTCATAATGGTACTAAACCGGTTTCAAAAATAACTTTCACTTTATGAGTCACATGCTAGACTTAGACAGTTATGTGGCCTGCTGAGTGATAAGATATGAGGTTAAGGGATAGTTCTCTCTTCACTTAGGCATCTAAATTACGTGTTTGGGGATTCTATAATTTGTAAGCACTGTAAGATTTTGTATTTTTGAAATGACTCCCTATGCCTTGCCCCATGCTACTAGTGAGAAGCAAGGGCTCATCACCAAAGGCAAAATATAGGCGAGTGAATTTCCTTTTTGTTTGTTTTTTTGTTTTTTTTTTTTTTTTTGGAATATTTTGCAATGTTTTTATGCTTGTATGAGAATGACCCTCTACGCTTTGCCCCATGCCACTTGTAAGAGGCAAGGGTTTATCACCGAAGACAAGACGTAGACGAGTAAGGGCACCTTCCTCCATTCCCAATCTCACACTACTAGTAAGAAGTGTGGGCTCAACACCAAAGACTATGAAGGATGAAAGATGTGACAATGAATTATTCATAAGTTATTGAATTGATGGATTTTTTTACAATAGTGCTTTGTATTTGGGAAGAAACATCTGCCCCCAATCTCAGCCCCACACGACTAGTAGGACGCGAGGGTTCAACACCGAAGACTGAGATGGACGACCAAACGAACTGGGTAACGAAGTTTAGAGCTTTGTTATGAAAGAGAGAATGTATTAGAAGGGGATATATTACCATCAGTAAGCTTCTAGGTATGACCATAGAGGAAAGCGACTGAAAGTGGAAGAAGTATGACGCTCACAAACTTAATAGGATTTATATTAGCACTTGTCTCATGATGATAAATATGAAGATGTGATTTTGATAAAGAAAATATCTGCCAATGGAAATGAATGAATTTAAATTATTCAGAAATAAGTAAGACAAAAGGAACAATGTACACATTGTATCCTGGAATAGTGAACATCTTAAGGATAAAATTTCTTTAAATGAACTGCATTCATTGGTTCATCCAAATCTTGACCATCTTCAGTGGCCAATTTATAGGCTCCAGAGCCAAATTTAGCTATGATTACATAGGGTCCTAACCAATTAGGCTCAAATTTTCCTTGTTTTTCTCGTTCTTTAGTGGTATTCTTTTGATTTTCTTTTAAAACGAGGTCACCAATTTCAAATTCTCGGGGTCTTACCTTTTTATGATAACTGCATTGCAGTCGGTTTTGATAGACTTGAAGATGATTGAGAGCATTAAGTCGTTTTTCATCAAGAAGCTCAAGCTCTTGAAGCCGTGACTGTCGGTATTCATCCTCATTAATTACATCTTTAAGGGAGATCCTCAAGGATGGGAGTTCTATCTCAATAGGTAAAATGGCTTCACAACCATAAACAAGGGAAAATGGGGTGGCTCTGGTAGGTGTGCGGTAAGATGTACGGTAAGCCCAAAGAGTGGGGTAAATTTGAGTATGCCAATTACGTCCATGGGTGTTGACAATCTTTTCCATGATGGATTTTAAGGTCTTATTGGTTGCTTCCGCTTGACCATTGCCCTGAGGGTAGTATGGAGTAGACCATTTAAGTTTGATGTGAAAACGTTTGGCTAGGTCTTTTACATCCTGGTTTTTAAATGATTTGCCATTATCTGCAACCAGAGCGGATGGAATACCAAATCGACATATGAGATTATTGAAAATAAATTTCGATATTTGGCTACCGGTAACATAAGTGAGAGGCATAGCCTCTACCCATTTAGTGAAGTAATCGGTAGCGGTAATGATGAACTTATGTCCATCGGAAGATGTTGGTCTGATTTTACCAATGAGGTCAAGTCCCCATTGAGAGAAGGGCCATGGTGTGGTTATTGATTGTAATGCCTGGGAAGGTGCGTGGATAATATTTCCATGCTTCAAAACGTTTGACAAAATGACATGCGTCACTTTCCATGGTGGGCCAATAATATCCAACTCGCAAGATTTTCTTGGCTAAGGCGATACCATTCATGTGTGCTCCACAGATACCAGAATGGACTTCAGCTAAGACACTCGAGGATTCTTCCTGATTAAGACATCGGAGCAGGGTGCCATCATATCCTCATTTATAAAGAGTTTCTGCTAAAATGGTGTAACGAGAAGCACATTGTGCTAAAGCACATTTATGCATTGGTTTCATGTCGGCAGGAAACGTTTTATCACGAATGAAGGTATAAAGATCGTGGTACCAAGGGTTATTCGACCCACGATCTCACATACCATAGTGTTTTCAGGAAGATCATAGGCAGGCATTAAGAGATGTTCAACGAGAAAATGTGCCTGGGGTTGACTAGATGTGATTTCTAATAGGGACCCGATGGTTGCCATAGCATCGGCAGATTTATTACGAATTCTAGGAATTTGATCAAAGCTAATTAATCGAAAATAGCTTCGAAGACTATCCACCATGCATTTATATGGGATAAGTTTTTCATCCTTGACCTGGTATTCATCAGTAACTTGCTTGATGATAAGTAAAGAATCACCAAATACAACTAATTCTGTAAGATTCCAAGATATAGCCAGTTTTAACCCTGCGACGAGAGCTTCATATTCTGTGATATTGTTGGTACATGGGAATGCTAAGTGAAATGATTTGGGGATAACATGTCCGCTGGGTGTGATAAGCAAAATACCAGCTCCTGAGCCATGGAGATTACAAGATCCATCAAAAAATAGAGTCCAAGCTGGCGAGATGTCTATGTGTAGAATATCTTCATCAGGAAAAGAAAACTGAAGTGGTTCTGTGCCAGGAAGGGGTGCCTTGGCAAGTTGGTCGGCAAGGGCTTGTCCTTTAATTGCTTTTTGCGGAACAAACTCGACATCGAATTCACTAAGTAATACAACCCAACTAGACATTCTTCCCGTGAGAATGGGTCTGGACAACAAATACTTGAGAGGATCAATTTTGGCAATCAACTTAGTTGTGTGATTGAGCAAGTAATGACGTAACTTATGGAATGCAAAGGCAACCGCTAAGCATACTTTTTCGATTTGGGAATAACGTATTTCGTGCTCAATAAGTGTTCGACTAAGGTAATATACAGCCTGTTCTTTTCCTTGATTGTTATGTTGTGCTAGTAGAGCTCCTATGGCATGTTCAGTGGCAGATGTATAAAGCAACATAGGTTTATCGGCAACTGGTGACATAAGAACAGGTGGACTAGAGAGGTATTCTTTTAACTTAGCAAAAGAATCTTGGCAATCGTGGTTCCAGTGAAAGTGTGCATCTTTCTTGAGTAACTGATTAAAGTGATGGCACTTGTCAGCCAACTGTGATATGAAACACCGAATAGATTGTATCTTTCCCTGAAGACTGCGTAATTCTTTTAGGTTTTGAGGAGGAGGCATTTCCATAATGGCTTTGACTTTGGCAGGATCCACTTCTATGCCTCTTTGTGAGACAATAAACCCTAATAATTTACCAGAGGTTACTCCAAACACACATTTCTTTGGGTTAAGACGAACCTTATACTCATGTAATCTATCGAAAATGCGTCTCAACACACTTGGATGCCCTATTCGTGTTTTAGATTTTGCTAATATATCATCAACATAATCTTCCATGATATCATGTAACATGTCATGGAAGATAACAGTCATTGCTCGTTGATAGGTGGCACCAACATTTTTCAAGCCAAAAGGCATGACCTTATAACAGAAGGTGCCCCATGGTGTAGTAAATGCCATTTTATGTTGATCTCCTTTAGCAATACGTATTTGATTGTAACGAGAGAATCCATCCATTAAGGAGAGAATTTCATGGCCTCGCCATAAAATCAAAAATCATGTCTATATTTGGCAAGGAAAGTCATCTTTGGGACAAGCCTTGTTGATGTCACGGAAGTCTGGCATATTCGATGCCAGAGTTTTCTTGCGGCACAGAACTATGTTAGATATCCATGCTTTGAATAATCAATAGGTTTAATGAAGTCACTTCCAATATTTTCTCGAGTTCGGCTTTAACAAGTAATGCAACTTGGTGATGCATTTTACGTAGTTTTTGCTTTACAGGTTTTGCATCTGGATGTACCACAAGATGGTGTACTACAAGAGATGGGTCCAGGCCTGGCATGTCCTTATATGTCCATGCAAATATATCTTGGAATTCAATAAGGAGTGTTGTAAATTCCATGCATTCTTGGTCAGACAGACTAATGCCAAGTTGTAAAAATTTTGGTTGTTCAGTGCTACCAATGTTTATGTCTTTTGTTTCTTCTACAAGCATTTTAGATGTATCCTTTTCAGAGAACGATGCTAATGGTTGATGTAGGTCATCAGTGTCAGGTGTTTGTTGGAATTTTTTGACATGTTTATTGGATAAGGTGGTGGTGAGGTTTTGACTATGGGAAATCCTCTGTTTGCACTTTTGATCCAAATTTTCTGACGGTGAAGGATCTGAATATTTTATCTCTTCACCAAAATAGGCCGATGCATTTAGATTGATTTCAAATCCTTTTCTATGGTCTGAAGTAGGTATTTGGTCACGAGTTCCAAGGAATTCTTCGATGGCTTCATCATTTTGGAACATGTCCATGGCTACATGATGTGGTTGGCCATGGTCTATGAGACTCGGATGTGTAGGCTCAAAATTGATGACATTAATAGAAAAATGTTCAAAGGCAAGATGTGTTTCAGCGAGGTCTTCAAAAAGACTACATGGAGATCTAATTTCATTATCAGAACTGGTGTCATCATTGTCACTCGAAATTATTATGGGAGCGACATCAAACACCTTGAAACCTAGACCATGTTTACCGTGATGTTGTGTGCAATTTATAGGGTCTAAACGACCTTGTTCATTTGGGTCGAGTCCTTTACCCTGCCATCGCATGTTTTTCATTATTCAGTGAGCTTTGGTAAATTGAGGGGACTCATAACATGGAGCAAAATTGTCATTATATAACCAAGATCCTGAAGAACTTGGAATATGTTCGTTGTCAAGATGACCAAACTTTTTCCAAACTGACTGACCCATTTGGTAATTGGGATGGATTTTCAGATGTGGAGCGTTAGGTTTGCCATAGCTATGTGGGGATTTGGTGATATAAAAAGAGTCTGCCATCTTTTGAAATTGATATTCACCGCATCCCGTGTCAATGATTTTAAATGTGTGAGATGGGGGACCAATAGGTACCTCATGTGGTGGGGAAGTTAGTTTGGTAGTCTTAAAAGATGAAGAAAATGGGTTATAAGAAGAAGGGGGTGGATTGAAGGATGAAGGTTGGTTATTCACAGGAGGAGGTATCTTAATAGAGGAGGTGTGGTTGGATGAAGAAGATTGGCTAGGTGAAGAAGAAGATGGTGTGGTGGAAGAATAATTGTTGCTGGAAGAAGAAGCTTGATTAGTGGAAGAAGATGATTGATTAGTGGGAGGAGGACTGGTGGAAGGTGGTTGACTAGTGGATGATAATGGATTGGAAAATGTGTTTTGGTTATGAGATGATGGTTTCGGATTATTGTTAGGGAGTGTATCAGGATCAATGCGTGTTTCATTAGGGATTATCCGAGGTGAAGCGTATTTATCTGTGGATGGACAATAGTGATCATGTCGATACCGTCCTTCGAGGAATCTACAATACTCAAAAGGTTGGGGATCTGCACGTAATGTAAATTCCTTGTCCAAATGAGGAAACTTAATGCATTGGTGGAATGTTGATGGGACGGCTTTCATGGCATGAATCCATGGTCGGCCGACAAGAATGTTATAGGCAACTTCTACATCTACCACATGACAAATCGTGTCTAAGGTGATGGGTCCAACTTGGAGAGGCAACGTGATTGTGCCTTCAGACTTTCTTTTACTATTATCATACCCATGAATGGTTATGATATTGTTTTGCAAATCATTTTCAGTGTAACCTAGACAACGTAAAAGTTTCATAGAACAAATATTTAATGTTGATCCATTGTCGATTAAGACGTGCTTGATTTTACGATGAGTTACATAACCCTCGACGTATAAAGAATGATTATTAGCGATATTGGGATTAAGCATGTCATCGGGACCAAAAGATAAAATAGGATTGGGGACCGTAAGATGTGCAATTAAAGCCTGGAATTGTTGTGAATTGATGTCCTCAGGGACACGAGCATTATTCAATGTTTGCATAAGGATGCATTGTAGTGCGGGAGAAGAATTAAGTAGTTCCATGATTGAAATTTGTGCGGGAGTCTTCTCTAATTATTTGACAATATTAAATGACGGCGTAGGTTGTGGAGAGGAATTGGCGGCGGAATTAGATGGTGGATTAGGAGGTGATGTTGGGGACGAAGTGGCAGATTTTTTTGTTGTAGGGACCCATATTTTTTTCTGTCTAGTGGTGATCGCGCAGTCAGTTCTGATCTTTATAGTTGCCACTAAGTCTTGGTCATAATCTATGGTCGAGATGACTGAGTCATACTCGACATTGCTTGATGATTGACCCTTATCTTTTGAATTTTTATCATGGTTAGGGAATGGATTTTTGAACATGTGAAGTTTTTCATTAGGTGTTTTTGTCTCAGAAGTATTTTCGACTTCTATGTCTCCACGTTCAATCAGGTCTTGGACGTAATGGCGGAGTTGCATGCATCGATCTGTGGAGTGCCCTTTTATGCGATGGTAATCACAATATTCGTTGTCTTTATACCAATTTGGTTTAGGTTGTCCTTCTTTGAAGGGTCTGACAATGGGATATGTAATCATATTAGCATTTTCCAAATGACGAAAGACACTAGATAGACTTTCTCCCAGAGGAGTGAACTCTCTTCGTCGATCCCGAGAAGGAACTTCCTTTCTAGGGATAATGATTGGTTGTTTAGATTTTAACGTGGTGGTGGGATGGTTTTGGACATTTCGGACATGGCGGAATCAGTAACACCATCGTTGACGATATTTCGATTCCGGTTAAAGAATTTAGATTTGTCCTGGTTTGGAGGAGTGTCTCGATAAGGTTGGTCTCTAAAGGGTGCTTTAAGTAAGCCCTTAGAAATGAGGGCTTTTTTGATTTGTGTCCCCTTTTCGATGACTTCTTCAAAACTATTCAGACAATGCATTTACATGTGGAATGATAATTTGGCATTGAGATTAGGGACAAAAATGCTAACTAGTTGTTTCTCAGGTACTGAGCAGGGAAATCAGCTTGCAATTCCACGCCATCGTTGTAAAAAGGAAGCAAAATTTTCATTTGGCCTTTGCCTAGTGTTGCAGAGATCAAGCATGGTTATCTCTGAGTCTAGGTTATAAGAAAAATGTTTGACAAATTTCTCTGATAAGTCTGTAAATGTCGTGACCGACCCTTTGGGTAGATGGAAAAACCAGTCTAAAGCTTGTCCTCCTAAACTTTGGGGGAATAATCGTAAAAGGTACGTGTCTCGATAGGTAACTTCCTGACATTGCATGTAAAA